>CM062235.1:37158850-37758850 GCA_031216185.1 Syzygium aqueum | reverse complement strand
GCACATATGTAGGCAAAAGCAATAAAACTACTGTGAAAATCGTCGCCGTTGCTGTTCCTGTTGGCGTAGGCATGGTGCTTCTTGTCCTTGCTTGTTTTATCAAGCGGAGGAAAGCGACCAAGACATATGAAATCGTCCAAGGATATCAAAGCGGTATGAAATATGTACCTATGCCATATACTTGGATAGGATGATGAAACCGTATATGCAGGGTACACTGTTGTACGCTTTTGGTGAAATGACCATCTCATGTAATGTCATTTCACCAAAAGCGTGAGATGGTCATTTCACTGCATATACATGTAGATCCTGAAAAGAGCCGGCAATTGGATTGGTCGAGACGTTACAAAATAGTACATGGAATTGCTCGTGGAATGCTCTATTTACATGGGGAATCTCAACTTCGGATCATTCATCGTGATCTAAAAGCAAGCAATATCTTGTTGGACAGTGAAATGAATCCAAAGATTGCAGATTTTGGTATGGCAAGGATTTTTGGAGTCGATCAAACACAGGCAAACACCAATAAAATTGTGGGGACTTAGTAAGTATTGTTATGCTTTGTTCTCTACTTTTTATGCTTATATACACATACATTGTTGATGTATTATGGTTTGCAGTGGTTACATGGCACCTGAGTATGGAATGCATGGGCAGTTTTCCGTGAAGTCTGATGTCTATAGTTTCGGTGTCCTACTTCTTGAGCTGATTAGTGGTAAAAAGAATAGTTTCTTCTACCAAGCAGATGAGGGCGAAGTTCTTGCTAGCTATGTAAGTTGCACAAATTGACTATAACTAATAAGAATATTGTTAAACAAAGCAGACTTGACATAGTGAAATATTTTCTTCGAATGAACTGTTTTTTAGGCTTGGAAAAATTGGAGAGACAATATGCCATTGGAAGTGTTAGATCCAGCTATTGGAGACTTGTATTCAAGGAATGAAGTTCTTAGATGCCTCCACATTGGTTTGCTATGTGTTCAGGAAGATCCAATGGATAGACCCACGATGGCAAACATAGTCCTTATGCTGAACAGTTACTCTATTACTCTTGCACTGCCCCAACAACCGGCCTTCTTCCTCCAGAGCAGGACGGAGAGACAGATGAAAGAGCCTGAATCAAACCAATCCACCAATAGGCCTATGCCATTGTCTACCAATGAAATGTCGGTCACCGAAATTTACCCCCGCTAAACGGTGATGTGAGGGGAAATCTTTCTTCATGATAGTCTCACAGAGACCACGATCATATGAGCCTTGGCACTCCACTGAGATCATTAGTAAACAATGAGCAAACGCCTTTGTTCCGTACATCTAAAGGTACAAAGCGTACTTTCTTTGAGGCCAATCATGCTTTGATCCACTAGGCACGGTAGGCTGTTTACATTAAGATATATGTGTGTGGTCTTATTGGATCATGGAATGTAAGTTCTTCCTTGTCTGAAGAAATAATTAATTGAAATGACTAGAGTTTTATTAACTATCTTTTTGTATGATTCTTTTCATAATATATAACAAGATATATCGGTTTGTACGTAATTCGCACCGCTTTATTTTCTGTCACGTTTATTAGAAATCGAAGTCATAAACCTCACCTCCAGATAAATTCCTTTGCATGACCTGCCTAGTTACTCGATTATAATGGTTGGTGGTTGCTTATGATGGAACGGCTTGCAACTTTGCGCCGATCATTCCGTTCATATATTTCCTCATGTGTGCACAAGAATAAACATATCTCTTTCTCTCTCTTTGCGATCTACACACAGCCACAAATCCACCGATGCCGGAGCCACTTCAGCCAAACTCCATGACTGATTAGCTCTTTCACCGCCATCATTTGTATGTCTCTCTCAATCTGAGATCTTAGCCATGGCCTACAAGGAGTGGAGCTAGTCGACGAGGTTCTCTATGGATGGCAAGTGCTCAAATGATTCTAGTGTTGAGTAGCAAGACGGAATGATGGGGAGGGAGCGAGAGTGCAAGATATTAGGCCGATAAGCGGACAAGTCTAAATTAGATGAACATGCATTAATGTTTTAACATCCTATGAACAGTTGACGTACAAAATAATGTATGATTCCATAAACTCAGTTCACGGGAACCTATTTCAATTAATACAATTGGATTATATGAGTCTCACGTAAAATCTACGTCATCACTTGTCATTGAGATACATGAGTTACATATTTCTTGACTTTTGTTGGTCAAGTCTTCATTCAACAAGAGAATGCAACTCATGCAATTGACCTTGTCAATGGTTCCTGTTCATCTTTTTCTCTTTCCCCACTTGAGTTTTGATGGCCAAACCAATAGAGCGTGATCATAGATCATTTGAACGCCCAAAGTGCATGTGTTTGGCTTTCGTATTTATGACACATTCTAAGTCCCAAAGTTTTAACAAGTGACAATTATCCTCCAAAGTTTTTCGATCGATCAATACAGCAAAATTAACACAAATCTTAAAAGCCCATGCCGGTCTCTCTCTCTCTCTCTCTCTCTTCACCTCCATCGTGATTCACACAGCCCTTGTTAGAATAGTATAAAATTGATGGTTGAAGATTTGAGCACGTTGGCTGTTGAGCTCACAATTGGTGGTTAGTATTCTTCAAAGAATGCCTTGATTTATGGTGGTGTCAGAAGAAAAATGAAAATTAATCGGTGAAGCGCGATTCATCGTAGACGCTTGAAGAAGATTAGACAAAAAAACATACAAAATATTTAATGATGAAAAGCTTTTGCAGCATGAAGACAAAGAAAGCTAACAAAGCCCATTGAAGAGTTCTCCACGCTAATGCATTTATTGTGTCTTTTATCTGACTTTGTTTGTGTGCATTTATGGTGTCATTTATGGTTTTTTTTTTCATTTAATGTTTGTCAAGTTATGTACAACTTCAACCACTAAACAAGGTTGTGAACTTTAGATTTGTAGTTACACTGAAATGAAAAGCATTTGCATTTCAATCAGTTCTCCCTCTGGTCTTTATTTGTGCCTTGTTCAAGTTTCCGAAATTGTCATTGTTCTTTTTGTTTCCAACATTTGGTATCGAAGCTAGAAATGACATCCACCAGTTTTGTTTAATTGTAACTTCTAAAGTTGAATGGAAGGAATTTCAACAATTGATTTGTCCAGATGAAGAGTCTCTTCAAGATGCAAAATTTGTGGAATCTAGTGGAAAATAGCTATACCGAAGTGGCCGATGTTGAAGCATTTGGGGCCTTAAGAAAGGAGGAGAAAGTTCTTTGGTGGAGTGCCTTAGAAAGATCAGAAAGCATTGTCTGTGATCTTTCAAGCCGTAACGGAAACGATATTTGAAAAATATCGAGTGTTGAGACTGAGAATGGAGTTTGGGATATTTTGCAAAAATCCTACAAAAGGGTAAATGTATTGGAAGTTCGAAATTGGCCAAAAAGTTTTACTTTATAACTCTTTTCCTAAACTTTTTCTAGTAAAGTTATTATTATGATGGTTTCTTCATTTCACAGTCACACATGTATTCCCGTACGCAACAATTGAAGTTGCACATGACACCAAATGCACATTTAATGTCAATGGTCAACGTCTCAAGCCCTACTTCGAAGGTGGTTACAACAAGTAGAAGATCATCATTGAACGTCGTCCTCTAAAATAGCAATATTTGAGATAGTTTAGCTGAAACTATAAAGCATGAGCTTCTTGAGAGACAACCCAAGCATTTTTCAATACATTTCTTCATTAACTTTTAAGTTTGTTTTAAAAAAATAGGATTAATTTTTCTTTGTTTTATCCAGGTTAATTTTAATATCGTGGGATTACTTTTTTGGAGTTTAGTCATCGAGGCCATCTATGGACACATTCTACAACAAGGGAAGTTTTCTTATCTCTGTTTTTCTTTTTCGCATTGATGACACTCCTTCGAGTTTGGAGGGGGAGACAAAATTTTTGCTAAATCAGAAAAAAAAATAGTCATGGTTGCATTCTTTGTTCTGAATTTTTGCGATTCTTAGGAAACTTTAAATTTTGTTCAAACTGGCAACATATGTGTGAGTTAATTTTGATTCTAATTATATTGATCCACTTACTAAGTACTAAAAGTCGTTAATTTTTGAGTTGTGTGTACATCTAGAGAACATTAATGTGAAGTATGTGTTTTTCTTAGATCTCACACAAATCTTAGAATTTGTTTGATTTTCTCTTGAGGCGAAATCCTAGGCCACATCTAACTAAGTAAATGATTTGGCCATTTTTTGATCGATTGAGCCTTTCAAGCTAACCCTGCTTATTTATCCCTAGTCACCCTATCAAGCCTTAATTCTTATCTAATATTTCATTGATACTCACATATTTTTATATTACCTTTTACCAAATTATATCATTGTCCCAAGCTCCATGAATATGTTGATTTTTAAGGATAAAAGTTTATTTGAGTATAATAGTAATTTGGGAGGAAGGATGGAGCATGGAAATAATTTGATTGCTATGGCTATTTGGGGTATGTCATTTCAAAAAAAAGAAAAAAAAGAAATTGCTTTTAGGGTTCCTTATCCAACTTTCAATTGAGTGAGCCCTTTGAATACTTAGTGGGATAGAAATGTTCATGTTATATTAGAAGGGACTTAGGGAGGAACTCCAACATAAAGCAATGAAAAAAGAAGAAGAAGAAGAAGAAGAAAGAAAGAATGATGATAAGTGGTCATAGAAAGATTATCTTGAATGAATGAAATTGGGGATAGTGGCATGGGCTCTAATTAGATTATAGAAATCAATGTGTTCATGGGTGATTTGAGCTTAAAGTTACCGTTAGCCCAGCTTTACATTATAAACTGAGGAAAGTCCTATTGATTTTTGGTTGGATGATTAGCTTACATTAGTGGAGAGAGAAATGAAAAGCAAATATATGAGATTTGATCATAATTATAGAGAGTTTTTGAGAGGTTGCTTACTAGTGTGAACTTATCTAGATTGCATATAATTTGAAAAGATGAAGACTCACACACATTTGGATCACGTAGTTAAAATTGATCTTAACTTATTAATCAATTTCATTGTTTGGATGAAATTTGTGTTTTTCTTTGTCTTGTGATTTCGAGCAATTATGAAAGGATGTCATGGAGGGGTTTGTTAACTTAAGTATGTATCTATCTTGCTTTTGCTCGAGAACTAGCAAAATGTTAAGTTTAAGGGTTTGATAACTCTATTAGAATAGAGTTATTTCACCTCTTTTAGGCAACAACTAATCCAATATTTGTGAGAAAATATTTGGATTTCCTTCTATTTACTCAAATTTTCCTTGTTTATGCAGCATAATGAGACATGAAGAAAATAAGGAAAATATGGCAAAAAGAAGGAAAGGAAGATGTCATCCATAGAAAAGTTAGAATGTGGATGCTAAATTGGGAATTCTCTGATTTATTTCCTGATTTTATGAGAAAAATAAGCAATTACTTTGTGTTAGGAGTCTTGGATGTTATCCTATAAATATGATAACATTGAGAGCATAGGGGGATGGCTATTTTTCTTTATCATTCTTTTTTTCATTGTTCTGAGAGTTTTTTTTTCAAGTATTTTGAAGAGAAAACAAAAAGCGGTAATATAATTCTTATTCTTTGATTCAAGATATAGGGTTTAATTTATATATTTGTTTCTTCTTCTATTATGTTCTAGTTTCTTTTTGCTAAGGCTACGATGTAGCTTGATTATGATGATATGAATTTCATGCTTTTAATGTTCTGCGATTGGTTTCATTTATGTGAGTTATATATTATTATGTTTAGTGCTTTTACGTGACTGGCTACCATTTGAATGATTTAATGTGCATATTTAAGACTGAAAAGTGATAATATACAATTGTTCCTTATAATATATAACCACGGCCCACCATTTTCTGGTTTTCATTTTTATTTTTTTCGCGACTCTTGACATTTCTTCAACAAAAAATACAAACCGTTCTCTCCTTCGATTCAAGATCAAAAGTTTTTCATCTTCGATCGTTCTAGAACCAAATGGCACCCAAAATTGCTTCAAACTCTTTGAAAGCTCGTTGTTATTCTTGAATTGCAAGCATGGGACCGCATAATACAGAAGAAATCAATCACTTTGAGATCGGCGGCTCATCTAAAAGAGAATTTGAGAAGCAACCAACTCAACCATCTGGTAATCCTCAATCATTTGGTAAACCTGAATCTGCGCCTTCAAGAAGTCTCAAATTTAATGATTCAAAAGTTTGTATGGAAAACCTATGGACTTCTTAAAAGGGGTAATGCTTCCAAAACCCTTATGAATTAATTTTTTAAGGAAAATGGGTTTAGATGTGAAGAAGATTTTCTCTTAGCTTTTACAACTGAGCCTCTTCAAGTTTTAGCTCTAGAAACTGTTGTTGAGAAAAGTAAGTTTACTGTTTCTAGTAAAGAGAAGGAGAAGATGGGTGAATCAACTCTTTCTAAGTCTGCTTGAAAGGCAAAAGTCCCTATTTCTAGAGACGCTTCTAAATGGGATGGAAAGAGAGAAGATGATTATGAGAAATTTTGCGACAGTTTCACAAGAAAGATTGGGTTTGGTATTGATGGAAAACCAAAGGGTAAGCTTTTCAGAAGCAAACAGGACAAAGAGCAGTAATCACATAACTGTTGATTTCTTGTTCCTTAATAATTCTGGCGTTCCTATTTAGCATCACTTTGCTGGACTTAAAATGAAAAACTTTTGTTCAACTTCTTCTCCCATTTATCCTGATCTTACTACATATTTCTACTGAAATTTGTTTTTCTTATCTCCAAACTTATTGAAATTCAATGTATTTGACAATGATTACGATCTAAATGTCTCCATACTTGCTGAAATTATTGGTGTTGAAAACTTGATTGTCACTCCCTTCAATATACGACTGAAAAAGCTTATAAAGTACTAACTAGGAATCCTGATTTTTCTCGTGGTTCAAAATGTCACATTTCTTATTCCAGTTTGCCTTTGAAAAACATATTTACACAGAAAATTATCATAAGCTATCTCAGACCATAGGCTTCTTCAAAGACCGATGTTTCTAGGTACGAAGCTAAGCTCATATGGGCTATTATGAATGATGTTCTCTTCTTTCTTCAACACTATCATTCTCCACATGTATAGGACTATTCTTAAGAGCAAAGGTCAACTACCCTATGGCTCCTTGGTTACTAAAATCTTTGAACATTTAAAAATCAACATTCCTTCAAAGATCAATGCCAAATATCTTCTTGTCATAATTGTTGGTGAAAGAATGATTCCAAAAATGAGGTTCGGATATACTGAGGAAGGTTGGACAAACAACAAAGGACAGCTTGTGAAAGTTCAACTTACTCAGACTGAAATCATGGATGGTATGGACAAGTCATCCAAGAAGAGAAAAGGTAAATCATCTATCTCTGAAGCTCAATCTTCCAAAAGGCAATCAACCGCGGTGGCACTTATCTTAAGGTTAGAAGAAGAAAAAATTGAAGAAGAAGAAGAAGAAGGTGACCCATAAAAGTTTGTTGATAGAGAGGTTTGAGAACGATGAAGAGGCTAAGGAGAAGGAAGGAGATGAGAATATGGAAGTTGATTATGAAGAATAACTTGACCAAGAAGAAGAACGGAGAAGGTATGAGAATGAAATGTCGATGAACTATGAGTAGGGCTTTTGGATAAAAGGGAAGAGGCAATACCATGGAAATGGAATTGCTCCAACAGACTCTCAGGCTGCTACCCAGGAAGGCAAATCTTCATTTGCTAAAGATGATGATTTTAAAAAGACGATGGAAAATTTTCCTGAGGGTGCTTAGATTGCGAGGGAGCTTCAAACATAATAGAGAGTTTCAGACATGCTAACATTCAGACTCTACAGGCTCAAAAGACTCAAGCTCCTGTTGATGACACTCCTAATGATCAAACCCTTGCAATCATATTTCAGCTGTTCAATAATATTAAGGGAAAACAGAATTCATTGAAGAAAGACAGTTTTTAGAAGCAACAGTGAAAAATCAGATGCAGCATGACAATCATCAAGCAGAACAACATTTGACAGCAATTGACAATGCTTTTGATCGATGCATGACCAAAATGGAGGACAACCAGAAGAAACTGGAATATTTTCAGCTTGTGCACATACCATTTAACATCGTCTCAACTGTTGACACCACTGTTCAAACCACTGATCCGAATCAGCCTTAATCCTCCAAATAATTTTCTTTTAAGTTCTAATGTGCTATTAAGTTTTTGAATTTTTTTTAATTGTTCAAACTTCGACTATCTTTGGATAAATTATTTGGTTGTGTTTGTCATATAAAATGGTTTATTAAAAATATATACTTTTTTTTGCTGACAAAAAGGGGGGAGAATATTATACAGGGAATATATTGAAGAAATACAGTATTATACTTTAGGTTATACCTATATTGCAAATACATGGACATCATATCCAAAAATCTGAAGTAATTATCTTCCTTATAAGAGCTTTAATATTATCATATTTATCTATTTTGATCACATTTTAAATTTATCACCATAAAACAAGGGATAAATTGTTGAGAAAACCTCCTAATGAGTTTTGAAGTTGACAAAACTATCCATGTGTTGATTTTAAGTTTGATAAATGTCTTGAAGTTTTTGGTGATACAACAAATGATTTTCTATGAGACTTGGTTCAGACTCAAATCTAAGTTTGTCTGGATATTATATGGACTATTACTTTGCGGATGTTATTGAAGATATTGTATGAACATCATCAAGCAACAAATGGGTATCGAAATAATTATGCATGGATATCTCCAAATGTATTCAGACTTAAAGACTACAAACTGAGTTTCTTCAATCTGAGAAAGCTGCTAAGACTTTACATTGAAGAAAGACTTTATATTCTAGATGCTACTTATGATCCTATTCATACACATATTCAAGACCCACAACAGTTAGTAATCTGACTTAGATTTCCTTCTTAAGAAAATTTGATTGACTCTTATCCTTAAAGATTGTTTCGCAACGGTTTAATATGCAAGACATCTTGATTAATTGACATTAATCACGAGACAGGAAACCTTCCATATTTAAAGATCTCTAATTATGGAAGATGGTGATTTTGGTTGTATGGGCGACTAGACTAAATGGATATTTAGATTTAAGTACCTCAATGGCTACGTAATCTTTTTGATACAATGCTGTCTAACGAGTAGATTGGAAGATGATCCTTTGAATATTGTTCTACCGGTAGTTTGGATAATGGAGAAGTATAAAATAATATCAATGTACTCAAGAGAAAATAGATGACATCAGAATTTGAAACTCCAAAGCAAGAGAACTTCATACCTGTATTTTGTGAGCTAAAATTGTTATCTTTGAGAGGAGGAGCGATAGTGTGAGATACTAAGATCAATCACATACACTTGAGAAGTAAACACTCATATTTTGTAGCCTTTTATTAATCTACTAGTAAAATCCAGCCAGTAGGTTATCGGCGTAGGAAAGTGAACGTAGGCTACTATAAGCCAAACCACTATAAATTTTGTGTGTAAATTCTATTATCCCCTAACTCTTATTGATTACTTTGCACATTGATATATTGTATCTGATCTCTATTCAAACTCTGACTTTTGAGCTATAATGAATTTCATCATATCACTATTATTGTTCAGATTCTTATTTCACTCAAAATTGGCAATACTTACCTTGACCTCTTTACTTCCGCTTTAAATTTGTCAAGAATTATTAAATTACATATTCACCCCCCTAGGTGATATCGCTAGGGCGGTCAAAAAAGCCCGCGCCAGCTTGGCCTGACCCTATTAAAAAATTTCGGGTATTTTGGGGTCGGGCTTGGCCCACGTTGGCTTTTTGACACCATTAGGGCCAAAAGTAGTTCTCTTCCTTTGTTCCATCCAACTGCTGCTTACCCATCATTAAACCGAGGGAGAGAGAGATTCACATGGAATTGGAGGTCGGATTCGCTGGAACAAAGCTCGGCATCCTCAGAACCCTATTACCATGTTGAGCCCCCACCCCCATGCTTGCTTGCTCCACCCGTCTTCCCATTCCTCGAACCTCAGCTCCGCTTCGCACGGCTGCCACTTCAGGAAGTGGAACCCGGCTCCAATCGCGCCAATCCTTTCGCCGATTCCACCAACCGATGAGGAGGAACTCGAGAGCGGGGAAATGACAATCGGACAAAGAACACAGAAACCCTAGCCCACAAGAACCTTTGGGAAGTTTGGGGATGACGCTCCAGAGCTTGGTTGACTCCCTCGCAAGTTGCACCACCACCGGGCTGCTTATATACATAGCGAAGCGCAACACACAAGCAATCACGACTATTGCTATTCCATGGAAAGGGAACAGCGAAAGACGGGACCTTTCTCCTTCTTCACTTGCGCTCTCTTGCAGAAGTCGTCTTCAATGGAGAAATTCGCCGAAGAGAGAGAAGGAGAAGGAGAAGAAGGAGGAGGAGGTGCAAATGGAAGCCCAGATGATTCCAAGCTCCTGCAAGACAAACGTAGCTTTCGTGGGGATTTTTCTTTTATTATTCTTATCTTATTGATTTATTCCAAAATATTGACCCAACCCACAACCCACGAAACCGGATTCGGACCGACCCAACCCTACCCTTCTTTGGTTTATATGCTAAAAAGAGTCTCGGGTCGGGGCGAGTCGGGTCAAGCGTGACCCTATAGGGTCGGGTCGGGTCGGGTCGGGTCGGGTCGGGTCGGGCGGGTCGGGTCGGGTATTATTAAAGCCCGACCTGACCCGACCCATTGACACCCCTAGATATCGCTAGCCTACGTCATCAAGTCCTTTTGTTGATTATACTTTTTGAAATTTTTAGAACTTAATTGTACTTTTGTGACAAGTTTTAAAACTTGATTATACTTTTTAAAAATTTTAGGACTCGATTGCACTTTCTTAAAAAGTTTTAAGACTCGGTTACATTTTCGTAACAAACTTTAGGATTTTCAGTGTACTTATCACATAATTTAATGCAGTAATTTCTGATGACATGGAACTCAATGTAGAGAATTCATTTTCTTTCAGCATCCGTATTTACGTTGATGAAAACTAATGTAAATTGACTATTATGTTTGAACGTAGCATGAATGTCTTTCATATCTCTCTCTCTCTCTCTAACCTTCAGTTTCGTCCACATCCTCCTCCTTGACATATCTTTCCAAGTCTCCGCTTGAGTTGAGGACGAAACAGTCCAAACTCACTCAACATCATTCAGCATTCGCGAACCCACGGCAACGTTACTAGAATTGCGGCCAATTCAATCCATGACGCGAGTCAAGTGAGCATCAATGTCAACGCTCATGGGAACAAAATCATTCATAAAACTTAGTATACATATATATATATATATATATATATGGACCATTAGATCCGATAGCTTTTTTGTGAGCTCACTCCTTGCGAATTGAATTGTATGCATAATTATTTCTTCGCTAGACTTCTAGAATGGCAATGGAGGTTGAAATAAATGAATTCGCCCACCAAGGAGGTGATAGTGTCTCTAGATAATGTATGTGGATTCAAATCTAATATGTAAGATGTGTCTTTTGAAGAAATGATACAATTTCGAGTTGGAAACTATAATATTTTTTCTTTGGTAAGAAGGAAATTACAATATTAAATGTGCCTAATTGAAAGCACATTCTTATAGAGAGAGTTAGCATGCGATAGATTAATTAGGGCAACATTTCGTGTGAATTGGGTTAGAATGTTACACGGTCAATTGGATTTTCTCTCCCAAATAAATAGGCGTAACTCAAACGAAACGTTTCGGATGGGTTAGATTCTGCCTTTCGCAGTCGCATCAAATTATACGAATCAATTTTCAAATTAGAACGCAAGTCACGGAATTGACTTAGGTCAACGGCCTCGTACGAGGGCAAATGCTGTCTTCCATCCTCACCGTCCATTCGTTCCACTGCCCACGCAACGAACATCACTGAATGGACTTTAATGTTTTTTTTTTTGGGGGTCGGCTGGGGGGTCATACTTTAATGTTCTTTTACTTTAAGGAAAATCTCACGCCAGTTTATCTTGACTCATAAAAAACCCCTCTTTACTTAGCAAAAAACTATATAATATGACAGCCTTTCATGATTTTATATATCAATTTAAATGTTCTAGAACTCCTAAATATGTCGTGAGGAATAATATTTCAAATTTATAATTTTTAAAACTCATATCCTCAAATTTTGATTTGTATTTGTGCCCCTTGTATTAATTTAAGAGAACGATGTTGCGTGGGGTTCATATTTCCCATCAATAGGAAGGCACGAAAGTCTTGCTCTACGGTATGCTGTTAGGGATCTGGGGTGCCACCTCGGAAGGGGTAGTAGGGGGCAACGCTCCCGTGACTCCATAAGACTTTTATAATTTGAGCTTGTATTTTATTGATAATTTGCGCTTTGTCCATGATTAACTACTGAGTATATATAATTTCTTTTTCTTGTAATTGATAATTGTAACAAAAATGTGAAATGTGTTAATTATAGTATAATCTTTTGCTAGATGTAGCTCTAATTTAATTGCTCAACCAAGATAAATCTCATGTATTGATTTTTCTTTTTCTCCTTTACTCTCTATTTTGTTGCGCTTGATGCTAACGCATGAAAATGAAAGTCTTCTGGACCTGGTACTGTTCATGCTGCAATTACGTATCCTAAGAATTGATGTTCATCAAAATTGATTCTCGGCATGCTCTTCTTCTTCCTACAATCTTCTGCCCGCTCTAGTGGTGCAAGCCCAGTCAATTCATCAGCCTAGCAAATCATGAATTCTTGCTTCACCATCTCCCTCTCTCTCTCCTTCTCGTCCTTCTTCTTCGTCTTCGTCCAGAATTTCAGTACTCAAGCTGCCCCCACTTATCTATATCATTTTTGCCCACGCATCTATAACTTCACTCGCAACTCCACCTACGAGTCCAACCTCAACACCCTCCTCTCTTCCCTCTCCTCCGCCGCCACCAACAGCACCAACGGCTTTACCACCGACACCGCTGGCCAGAACAATCCCGACCGGGCCTATGGACTCTTTCTCTGCCGCGGCGACATCAGCACCTCCACGTGCAGCAACTGCGTGGCCACTGGAAAGCACGATATCCTCCGAAGATGCGGGAACCAGCGTGTCTCCACGATCTGGTATGACGAGTGCATGTTGAGGTACGCCAACCGGTCCTTCTTCTCGGCCTATGAACAGGTGCCTACTCGCACGATGCCCAACACTACGAACATCTCCGATCTGACCCGGTTCTCGCAAGTCCTGGGACAGACCATGTATGACATCGCCACAAGGGCTTCCAACAGCGGGTCGGGGAAGAAATTCGCGGTTAAGGAGGTGAATTTCACGAGCTTGCAGACGCTGTACACCCTCGCGCAGTGCACGCCGGACTTGACAGCATTCGACTGCTACTCGTGCCTTCAGACGCTGATCTCAGGCCTCCCCCAGGAGAAACAAGGTGGGAGGAGGTTCACTATGAACTGCGGCGTCAGGTTCGAGCTGTACCCGTTTTACAATGCCTCGGCCGTGGTGGCCCTGGCGCCTCCACCGCCCCAGCTTCTGCCTCCTCCGGTTCCCGTGACCAGACGTAAAGGTAAGTGTTTGATTTTATTATTTGTCTTCCTCCTATACAACAAGTATGTGATCTATTTAATTTTTTGGTAAACTGGTTATTCTACTTAATAGTATAGATTATCAGATTCGACTTTGTTTAACAAAAATAAAATGTGAAGTGCTGTCAACGGTTTATACATATCTGTGATAAATCAAGTTTTGGGATTTATTCTAGGGGCTTTTCTGAGTCTCATTCTCCTTCGCTGTCCTCTTAATTTGATTGGTGATGTAAATTTCTAATATTGGTTTCTCTGTTTTCTGAATTTTTTTCTGAATTTTAATTATATTCATTTTTCCTTTTGGAATAAATTCCACTTTTGACTTATTTATCTATTGTAAATTTTGTGGCTCGCACATTTTCTGGTCTTAGTGGGGTCCGGTCCTTTTCTTCACTTTGAGTGATGAGTTAGGTGTTTTTGTTGTAAATATTTGTTCAAGAAGCTATTGAGTGGCTGTGGTAAAGATATTATTAGTAAGTGCTCAAAGTTGGACAAATTAGTACTTCATCCATATCTTTCGCTTCATAAAGTCAAGATGTGGTACAATTTAGGTGAGAAATATTTCCTAGGTGGATCACGGGCAATTATATATTTCAATCTCATACCAGTTGAACATGGTGGGTTCTATCCTAAAAAAATTTATGGGTTCTACATCTACTCATGAGAGTAGACTTTACATAACAATTGGTTAAATGTCGCTTTTAATCAATTAATGGTTGATCCCCTACAAACGATTGGTGCACTCGCATGGAAACAATAATTACCGAATTAGTACCAAATTTATTGTATGGATGCTAATTCAAATTTAGATATTCCAATTTTGCCAATGTAGTTTTTCCGGCCAATTGATAACATGACGACTAGTCCTTGTTGGGCATCCTACATGGCACACTAACAAGGACAACTGTACTCTTAAATAATGTATTACGTGAACAGCCACGTCAGTGATTTCTAGCGGTAATTGGTTGGAAAAACTATATTGAAATTTTGTGAAAAGAATTGAGACTACATTGTCAACATTGGAGAGTTTATGACTAAATTGACATCTGCACAATAACTTCATGATTGAATAGTGATAATCCCCACATGGGAATAAGGAAAAGAATGGAATTTTGAGAGACATACAGTTATGGATTACAGCTTAATTTCTTCTGGACATTTGCGCTTAAGTGTACTCATTTTGTTTGTCTCTTGGCTAATGGTAGCAATTCCAGATTCTAATCTCATAGTCACAAACACATACTGATGCTATTGACATATGGTTGCACATATGTAGGCAAAAGCAATAAAACTACTGTGATAATCGTCGCTGTCACCGTTCCTGTTGGCGTAGGCGTGGTGCTTCTCTTCCTTGCTTGTTTTATCAGGCGGAGGAAAGCGACCAAGACATACGAAGTCGTCCGAGGATATCAAAGCGGTATGAAATATGTACCTATGCCATATACTTGGATAGGATGATGAAACCGTATACGCAGGGTGTACCGTTCTATGCTTTTGGTGAAATGGCCATCTCGTGTTGTTTAATTGTGTAGGCATAATTGACATTACAAACGCCGAGTCCTTGCAATATGATTTAGCCACCATACAAGTCGCCACTGACAATTTCTCACACCAAAACAAGTTGGGCGAGGGTGGATTCGGTGAAGTATTCCAGGTATGGTTATTCAGAAACTAGATTAAGAATGGCTTAAATATACTTGAAAGATCTTTAGTGTGAAAAGATTTGAAGATCTTTGATTTGGTAATTTGAAAAATTGTCATTAGGAGCTATTCATGTGTGCATCAAAATGATGACCTTCCAGGGTAGGTTTCCTAATGGACAACAAATAGCCGTGAAGAGACTATCTCAAGGCTCGAGACAGGGTGCTGAAGAATTTAAGAACGAAGTCATACTGGTAGCAAAGCTTCAACATCGCAACCTTGTGCGGCTACTCGGGTTCTGCTTGGAGGCTAAAGAAAAACTGCTTGTCTATGAGTTTGTGCCGAACAAAAGTCTCGACTACATTTTATTTGGTACGTTATGTTTCAATATATTCCAAAGCTGTTGCTTTCCTTGTTGAGGGAGTACTTGACTAGCCCCTAATTGTACAGAATGTTTCCCTAGCTTTTGGAACCTAAAGTTGGTTTGCATAAAATCTATTCAAGAGGATTTATTAAGCGAAGATACCCACATCTGAATTGTGCATATATGTAGATCCTGAAAAGAGCATACAATTGGACTGGTCGAGGCGTTACAAAATAATATATGGAATCGCTCGAGGAATGCTCTATTTACATGAGGAATCTCAACTTCGGATCATTCATCGCGATCTAAAAGCGAGCAATATCTTGTTGGACAGTGAAATGAACCCGAAGATTGCAGATTTCGGCATGGCAAGGATTTTCGGAGTCGATCAAACAAAGGCAAACACCAAAAAAATTGCAGGGACATTGTAAGTATTACTGCCTTGTTCTCCACTTTTTATGCTTATGTACGCTTATATATCTGATGTATTACGGTTTGCAGTGGTTACATGTCACCCGAGTATGGAATGCTTGGGCAGTTCTCCGTGAAGTCTGATGTCTATAGTTTCGGTGTCCTACTTCTTGAGCTCATTAGTGGTAAAAAGAATAGTTTCTTCTACCAAGCAGAGGGGGGGTGAAGTTCTCGCTAGCTATGTAAGTTGCACAAATTGACTATAACTAATAAGAAAATTGTTAAACAAAGCAGACTCCACATACTAAACTTTTTCTTCAAATGAACCGTTTTTTAGGCATGGAAAAATTGGAGAGATAGTACGCCACTGGAAGTGTTAGATCCAGCTGTTGGAGACTCGTATTCAAGGAATGAAGTTCTAAGATGCCTCCAAATTGGTTTGCTATGTGTTCAAGAAGATCCAAGGGATAGACCCACAATGGCGAACATAGTCCTTATGTTGAATAGCTACTCTGTTACACTTGCACTGCCCCAACAACCAGCCTTCTTCCTCCGAGGCAGGACAGAGAGACGGATGAAAGAGCTTGAATCGGACCAATCCACCAACAGGTCTATGCCATTGTCGAACAATGAGATGTCGGTCACCGAAATTTACCCTCGGTGAATGGTGATGTGAGTTGAAATCCTTCTTCATGATATGTCTCATAGAGACCTTGATCATAAGAGCCTTGGTATTCCCCTGAGATCATTAGTGAAAAATTCGCAAACACCTTTATCTTGTACATCTAAAAGTACAAAGACGAGAGAGGAAGTGTAGGGCTGGGTTGGGAAGAATGAAGGAAAGGGCGGAAAGGGCCGGGTCATAGACAAAAAGGAAAGAAAAACAAAGGGCCAGCCTAGGCAAAGAAGAAAGAAAGCCCGGCCCCACTCGCTTTTTTAAAAGAAAATTTTAATAATTCTTTTTTAAATTAAAATATATTTAATAAATTTTATCATTATTAATGCAAATATTTCTAATGTCTATATGCTATGCAATTTAATTATACTATTTTTGGTTAGGGATCTAAAGTTTAACCCTTAATTTTTTATGTAATTTATCAGTAAGTGGGTAGTCAAAATATGAGTTTCAACAAGTGTGAGAAGAAGAATGAAAACGATGTGGCGAAGCATGATTCATGGTAGACGCTTGAAGAAAATCGAAGACAAAAAAGCTACATGCATTTAATGAAGAAAAGCTTCCGCAGATGAAGACAAAGAAGACTAACAAAGCTCACTGACGAGTTATCCGCGTCTGTCTTCAAATGCATTCATTGGGTGTCTTTTATTTTTCTTTGTTTGTGTGCATTTATGATGTGCATTTGTTGTTTTTTTTTTCATTCAATGTTTGTCAAGTAATGTACACGTCCAACCACTACAAAAGGTTGTGAACTTCATGTTTGTAGTTGTCGCGACCCTAAAAAAAAATTTGTTATCGATTTTCTCGGGTTAATAGATTATTAAGATTGAACTTAACTCGGGCCCTCCCAAGCCCTACCAATTCGCAACTTAGGGTTTAAGTTCTTAACGTGCAAATGCTTTCATGCTTGGAGTCGCCACTAATCATTTTACGGTAGGCTGATTAGAAACCTAAATAAAACATAGGGAGATATGTTTTATTCCTACGAACCAGAGATTCTAAGCCCGGGGACTTGATTACGCTAAATCTAGTCTAACGCCCTTTCGGTATCTTTTCATTTCAAAAATATTTTGGCAGGCAGTTTGGATCCGTTTTAACTTAATTACTAACATGTGAGATGTTCATGCGGGTGCGCAAACCACCAATTTAACACCCAGAAATCAAAGCATTAAATAAATTGCAAGTTGGGAAGAATTACTTATCTCGAATCCAGCAAGCATCTGCGTTGTTAGCTAGAAAATCACATCAAATACCCTAATATGATTTCTAATTAACAAGCATTCACTCAATTTCTTTTTTTTGGATTTTCACTTTATTTAAAATGAAATCTAACTTATATGCAATGACGTGCAAAGATGACATGCGAATTAATGCAACCTAGCATGCAAACTATATGTCATGCAACAACGTGTCTTAATTCTAATGACGAAAGAATGATTATTTTTTTGGTATTTTTCTCATTGAAATTCGGAATAGAAAATATGCCTAAATTAACATGCAACCTAATGACTTCTATTTTTGGTATTTTCTGTTTAAAATTCGAAATTAAAAAAAATACCTTAGTTAACATGCAATCTATGATGACCTAATCTACCCTAGAATGATTTCTTTTTGGGATTTTTGATTAGAATTCGAAATTATAAATTACTTAAATTAAAATGCAATATATCCTAATAAAACATGAAACAATTTACCATTTTTTTGGGGTTTTTTTATGAAAATTCGGAATAATAAAATAACGTGAATAATCCGTTAGGATTAAAACAATATCTAATTTAAATTAGGAAACATGCCACGTTAAGTCCCAATTTAAATTAAATACTTATCTCATCCTTCGGGATATATTCAAAATCTAAACATGCAAAAATCCTAACAAAACAGAATTTTTTTTGGGTTTTCTTTTTATTTGAAAATTCGGAATAATAAAATAACGTGAATAATCCATTGAGATTAAAATAACACCTAATTTAAACTAGGAAACATGTAATCTTAAGTCCTAATTTAAATTAGATAATTATCTCATTCTCTAAGGATATTCAAAAATTCCTAGACATGCAAAAACTCTAATTCAAATAACAAAACAGATTTTTTTGGAATTTTTCTGTTGAAAAGGAAAACAATCAAAACAAGTAAAGATATCAACCAATTCAAATCCACCACGCGATCCGCCAAATTTGTTTCAAACTCGGATTAGGCACAAAAATCAAATTATCGGTCATATCTATGGGGTTATAGATATTAACGGATAACCGATTATTCAAATTTGGAAAGCTAATGAAATTTATCATCGTATCTAAGTGATTATAGATAGGATGACAATTTCCCGTATCGCCGCGTATCGTACCTTAGGGATAAGGTCGGATAGACGTCCAAATATGTTGCTAAATTAGAAAATTTTCCTAATTTGAATATTTGAAAATATTGCAGATAAATCAAACATTATCCTAAAGATATCTAATTACCGACGTGATATTCATGCAATATTCAAAACATTCAAACTAGGAAAGTAAATATTCTGAAAATTATGGGATAATGACAATTACCTAATTCGCGGATAACTTTCCGAAATTCGAATTCGGTTCGGGATCGGGATCGGGATGATGACGGCGACGAGATCGACTCGCGACACCGGCGATGAGCGACTGTACGGCAACGGCGCGGCTATCCGGACAGCGATGGAGTAACTCCGATGGTGGTGCGGTGGAGCTCCGGAACAAAATCGGTCGCGATGGAACGTTGTCCGAATTCCCCGCGGAGGCCGCTACGTTTGTGATCAAGGCTTGCTGGAGGGGACAAATCGCTAAGCTTGGCGTCGGGAGTGCTGTGTGGATCGCTTCTCTTCAAGGCGTCTTCAACTTGGAGGATCGTCAGAGCTGCAGCTGCTGATGCGGGGAGGTTGGACGAAGAAGCTTCTTTTCACGTCCTCTCTGCTTGGTGTTCCTGCATGGGGAGGTCTTCAGTGGGCTTCGGTCATCGTTGTTGAATAGATGGCTTCAAAGAACAGCCAACAATGAGAGTGAAGCAGCCAAGGACACGTCAGGAGGAGGGGGCTTCAACGTGAACAACTTCCTTCACTTCAAAGCCTACTGCATGGGAAAAATTTTACACGTTCGGTGATGAAGCGAAAGTCAACAAGGCCGGTTGTCTTCGGTGAAGGAGCAGGAAGGTTGACTGGAGAAAACTGAATGCAAGGAGGGCTCGTCGATGAAGAACGCTGCATGGGCAGCAGCGAGAACAGCCAACGCGCCCCGGAAAGCTGCTGTGACGTCTGCGTGGAGAGGGAATTTGGCGAGGAGAGGGACTCCGGCTCCGCGAGGCAGCAACGGCAAGAGAGAGCTGTGGCGGTGGCGACGCACGGCGTACAGCAGCAGTCGTCGGCGAAGGGCAAGCCGCGACGGCGAGGGGGGGCGTGCTTCGGCCTTTCTCTCTCTCTCACTTTGACTCTAAAAATTTCTCATCTGGAATTGTCACCCAAAAATCTCATCTCCCCCTCTCCCCCCTCTTTGCGAAGCTTATTTGTTTTATCTATTAGTATCTCTCCGACTTCCTGTGGCATCCGTATACTTCATTTCCTTCCTCCATATATCTCATGGATATTGATCGATTCCATTTTAGCCCACTTTCCTCTTGTTATTTATCTGATTTTCCTTGTATTGCATGAATATTCTTTTAAGATCCCTTACTAGCTAGCCTATAATATTCACTTTCCTTTGCTTATGTGACCAACCAGCTTCATTCCACTTATCATGATTTCTTTCCTAGGCTACCAAGAGGACTGGCTAAAGATTCCGAAAATATTTGCTCGATTTTGAGCATGTGCCGATGCGCTTAAACAGGCCTCTCTTCGGGCCAAATCTTCATCCGCCCATTAATTGTTTCTTGCCAAGGACCACATATATGTTCAGCCCATATTTTCTCTTTGCTTTGTCCAAGAACATATTTACCGTGCCTCTCCTTTTCATGGCCGAGAATATGCTTTCTTGGTTTCAAAATTCTCCAATTTAGAGAATCCATGTGCTAGGCACACGCAATTTTCGGCCATGTGGGGTATGCAATGGGCTTTCATGCTTCCACGGGCTTAGTCTAATTTTGTTAAATGGGCTGAACTAACTGGGGCTTTAATTAATTAAATTCAACAGATTAAATCAAGCCCAAATTAAAAACACCCGAGTCCGTTCGTCTTGAAATTCCGGGCCCGTGCATTCCCGAGCGTCCCGTTTTTGTCCGATGAATTTTAAGCTCGCTCGCTCTCGCCAATCTGATGCAAAAATGCAATGAAATTTAAAATGAATCTAAACTATATGTTATGCAATTTAAATATTTTTGTTTAGGGGTTAAAAATTTAATCTCTATTTTCTATGCAAACTACACTAAATGTCGTGCCAAAATTTAAGTGTCAACAGCTGCCCCTCTTTGAAGGTGAGCTCGCAGAGGTTGCATTCAAAGACTAAATGATACCTAAATTTCATCCATGCAAAATGCAATGAATGTTGTTTTTGTCGGGATTATGAGTCCCATTTTTTATGCAATAAGAAATGATACATGCTGACATGAAAAGAAAATATACATGGAATTACTTACCTGACTGGTACGAGATAATACAATTCGAGGTACGACTCAACTTTGTTTGTTGTTTGGCAAATGTCTGGGCTCAGTCCCATAGGTATTGCCTGATAAACTATTGATGAATGTCGGTGATCTGCAGTTAAGTCAAAACACACGAACACGAAGAAAGCTCAATGTATCTAATCATCACCTGGATTCGTGAGATAAAAAAGTGTAAAAACGTTCCGACCTTTACAAATTACCTATACATCTCCATAGGTATTTGTAAAGATTTGGCCGCTGCGCCTATATCCTTGACTCATAGACACGTCACGGGGGAACTGAAGAGGCTATTCCGACCTTTACATATATCTGCTCATATGTAAAGATTTGGCCGCTTCACCTATATCCTTGACTCATAGGTGAGTAACGGGGGAACACCTGGGGGTTGAGGAATATTCCGACCTTTAAGATACCTAGACATCTCCATAGGTATTCATAAAGATTTGGCCGCTTCACCTATATCTTTGACTCATAGGTGAGTAACGGGGGAACATCCAGGATGGGGAGAATATTCCGACCTTTACATATACCTGCTCATATGCAAAGATTTGGCCGCTGTGCCTATATCCTTGACTCATAGACACGTCGCGGGGGAATATCTCGAGATTAAAGAAGCATTCCAACCTTTACATATACCTGCTCATATGCAATGATTTGGCCGCTTCACCTATATCCTTGACTTATAGGTGAGTAGCGGGGGAATACCTCAGATTAGAGAAAAATTACGACCTTTACGAGGTACCTATACATCTCCATAGATACCTGTAAAGATTTGGCCACTTCACCTATATCCTTGACTCATAGGTGAGTAGTGGGGGAATCTTCTCGAGATTGTATGAAAACAATGATTTTGGTGGACAGCGGGGTTAGCCCGAATGTCCGAGAGTTCCTTGACAGAATACCTGGATATCATCAGAGGTACCTGAAAGGGCTTGATCAATAAACACCTAAACATCATCAAAGGCATTTAGAGATCGCAACAAAATGATCAAATAGGGGACCTGTCGATTGCTCGAACAGGTTAGGGATATAGAGATATACTTACCTGGCGATATCTCTGACTCTTGAGAGCGCGTCTTCTGTTAGACACGACTTCAAGCAACACATGACATGCATTTATGAACAGTTCAGAACACATGTATTCGTATCTTATGATTTCAACTGGTTTTTCATGCACGATAGTTTTGTCAAATCGGCATTACAAACTTCGTTGGGGAAAAATCATGATAAGACAATCCGAACTCACAAGTGGATATCTTGAAAATGTCGAATGAGGAACTTCCAGTCTGAAAGGGCTTTTCTCTCATTCTTATAAAAAAAGGCTGATTTATGCGAATCATACCATCTCACTGTCATCATGTCGACAAGGGTCCAAGTATTCTCGCAAACAGTACGACCTTACCAACCCAAGAGGTCTTTATCAGGACTGTAACATGGGCTTGGCCAATGGCTTAGCAAATGAGACTCTTCGAGTCGAGGCTATTGAAAGAAAATATTCTTCAATTGTCTTCGGGTTTACAAGTCAAAAACCCTGCAAAATGAGACAGAAATGGACTTGCTCGCACTTCTTCGAGCTAAGCTTGTAAGCATATGAAATTCTACGTTAGTTCAAGTGCCATAATCTGAAGAGACTTTGCAAGGGACGTAACGTAGGCTGGGTTTATGGGTTGAGAAATGAATGGATCATTAGGCTTAAAATGTATATGATTGGAGTGAATAAGTTGGTGATCATCTTGGCATTGTCACCGGTCTTCTTCTTCACCAGAGATTTTCTCCTCGGTAAATACCCCATTGGCTTCGAAGGTTCATTACTTGATTCCTTTGAGACTACTCGACTGGGGATTTTGACATGTCATATCCTGACATTTTTATTAGGCATTGGCCTTGCTTTTACCAGGCATACTGCTTTTTCTTGCCCCTTTTTTTTCTTTCTTTTTTTTTCTTTTACAATGCAAACGCTAGTCAACTATATCTGACTGATTGACTTGTCATTAGAACTTTGAAACTTCTTGTCTTCTATCGACGCTCTGGATATACTGCTTGAACAATGATGACCTTTTGCCTTGCCCCAGTGTGGGGGATGATCACCAACTGGGTTTGTATAAAACGAATTTGCAGGCTCAATTGGGCTTAACAAAGGATAAAATGTGTATAGGATAGAGAAAGAAATGCTCTTCGTCATCTTAGGGCACTTGAACTTTCGCATGAATTCATCTGAAAAAGCAACACTCGAAGATTGATGCAAGTGAGAGCAAGAAAATTTCTACATTTTTCACCATATGACACTGATTACCTCCAGTTTGCCCCGATGTGGGGTGGTTCTTGACAGGGGTAATTTGAAAGAATTTCTCCAACTGTTTAAGCTCAAAGTGGCGAAACAATGGATAACCTGTATTGTTTGGGATAGAGAAATGAAATGCCTCTCGTCATTTCGATCGCCATACCTTTCGCGAGAGAACTCTTTACCTTGCCGACATGGAATTTTTCACTCAATTCACTGGGGATTTTTCACTTTTTCTACTCAACTCACTGGGGATTAATGCATGGGACAGTGTGTAGGATAGGGCTTGCCTTTCATCGTCCCGATGTACCTCATTCAACACGTTCAAGTCATTTTTCATGAGTTATTAGATTGTCTAACTAGATCTCCCCCTTTGAAGTCGACAATACTGATTAACAAAATAATCATGCAGAAATTAAAGCCAATGCACACATTTCATCTCAAAATTGATTGAAATCATTTATTCGTCAATGAAATGTTTGCAATTCAGAACATAAAAACAAATACTGGAAAACTATCATGGATAATACATCTTCACAGCATCAGAGTTAACAAGATTGGAAAACTCACGACCATCCATCTCCGCAAGAATCAGAGCACCTCCTGGAAGCACTTTCTTAACCACATATGGACCGATGTAGTTTGGAGCGAATTTACCTCCGGGGACAGTGAAGATTGGCAGCACCTTCCTTAGGACTAGATCATTTACCTCGAAGTGTCTTGGACGCACCTTTTGGTTGAAAGACCTAGCTATCCTCTGCTGATAGGTTTGACCGTGACAAATGGCTCTCAGTCGCTTTTCATCAATCAGGTTCAATTGCTCAAGCCTTTGTCGCATCCATTCTGCTTCAGATAACTCCACCTGGGATAAAACTCGCAAAGAAGGGATCTCCACTTCAACAGGCAGAACTGCTTCCATACCATACACCAACGAAAAATGGGTCGCACCGACAGAGGTTCGGATGGAAGTCCGATACGCCATTAGCGCGAATGGCAATCTTTCGTGCCAGTCACGATAGTTCTCAGCCGTCTTGGCCAGGATCTTCTTGATATTCTTGTTAGCGGCTTCCACTGCTCCATTCATCTGTGGACGATAAGGAGACGAATTCAGATGCCGAATCTTGAACTCATTAAACAACTTATCCATGGACTTATTATTCAAGTTCGTCCCATTGTCGGTGATAATAGCTTCGGGGACACCATAACGGGCAATTATGTCCCGCCTGATAAACTTCACAACATTCTTCGCAGTAACGTTGGCATAAGACGCGGCTTCGATCCACTTGGAGAAATAATCAATCGCAACCAAAATGAATCGGTGTCCATTCGACGCCTTGGGATTGATTGGGCCAATGACATCGATGCCCCACATTGAAAAAGGCCATGGCTCGGATAACTGATGTAACTCTGTGGGGGGAACATTCATTTTATCCCCGTAGACCTAACAGCGATGACATCTTCGAACATGCTGGATACAGTCATTTTCCAGACTGAGCCAATAATAACCCAGCCTCATGATCTTCTTGGCTAACATGTGGCCATTCATGTGCGGACCACATATCCCTTCGTGTACTTCTTACATGATTCTGGTAGCTTCAGCTACGTCTACACACCTTAGCAGAATCGAATCATAAGATCTTTTGTACAGCTTTTCACCGCTGACAAAGAATTTCGAAGCCATTTTCATGATGTATTTCCTGTCGGCCGGGGTGCTTCCCTCAGGAAATTCTTGTTTCTGGATATAGTTCATGATATCGTAATACCATGGCTTTTCATCAGGTTCTCCGGTTACAACCATGCAGTAAGCCGGTTTTGTCAGGACTTCGATTTTCAAGAGTTCTACCTCTATTCCACCGGTCACTTGCAGCATGGATGATAATGTAGCTAGTGCATCAGCAAACTGATTGTGGGATCTCGACAAGTACTCGAAGGAAATGTCCTCGAATTCCTTTATGATTTCTTCGAGGTATTCATGATACGGCACTAGCTTGGTGTCTCTTGTCTTCCATTCCCCCACAGTTTGGAGAATGATTAAAGCGGAATCGCCAAACACTTTCAACTTGGATATCCCCATTTCTACTGCGGCTTGAAGTCCGAGGATACAAGCTTCGTACTCGGCTATATTGTTGGTACATGGGAACACCAACTTTACTGCCACTGGATAATGTTGCCCCTCTGGGGATATTAAGACTGCCCCAGTGCCGGAACCAGTCAAGTTCACGGCTCCATCAAAGAACATAGTCCACGCGTCTTCCTTTATTACCAGAATGCGATCTTCTGGGCAATATATATCATCATCCGAGATTCCAGGATTCTCGGCTAACACATCAGCAATCACTTGACCTTTGACTGACTTCTGTGGCAACATCTGAACATCAAATTCTGAAATTAGAATCTGCCATTTGGCCAGCTTCCCTACCAAGGTCGGTTGATTAAGCAAATACTTGATGGGATCATTCTCAGTCACCAGGAGGGTCTGGTGATGCAGTGTATACCGTCTCAACCTGTGGAGCACCCATACTAGTGCAGCACAAGTCTTCTCAGCTTCAGGATAATTCAACTCCGAGACGATAAACTTCTTACTCTGGTAATAAATGGCCCGCTCTTTTCCGTCTTTGGGACCTTTCTGTGCTAACATAGCTCCCAGAGACTCGCTATGAATTGTGAGGTAGAGGATCAAAGGCTGCCCCGGCATTGGCGGGACTAACAATGGTGATTTCATCAGATACTGCTTCAGTTCATTGAACGTTTCCTGGCAGTCATCGTCCCACTCCACTTGAGCATTCTTCTTTAGAAGTTTGAAGAACGGCTTAGCAGTTTCAGAGAGTTGGGAAATGAAACGGGCTATGTAGTTCAATCTGCCGAGGAGACTTCGTACTTCTTTCACGGTCGATGGGGGTTTCAGCTCACATATGGCTTTCACTTTGGAAGGATCGACTTCAATGCCTTTACTGCTTACTACGAACCCAAGTAATTTGCCCGACGTTGCCCCGAATATGCACTTGGCTGGGTTGAGACGGAGCTTAAACTCACGGAGTCGGTTGAAGAATTTCTTCAAAGTGTCAACATGATTCTCTCCGGGTCGAGACTTGGCGATCATGTCATCGACATAGACCTCGATCTCTTTATGCATCATGTCATGGAAGAGAGTGACCATTGCCCGTTGATACGTTGCCCCGGCATTTTTGAGACCGAAGGGCATGACCTTATAGTGGAACGTACCCCAAGGAGTGATGAACGCTATTTTCTCCTTGTCGCTGTCCTTCATCCTTATTTGATTATAGCCCGAGAAACCATCCATGAAAGAGAACAGCTCGAACCCAGCAGTACTGTCTACCAGAACATCTATGTGCGGTAATGGAAAGTCATCTTTAGGGCTAGCCTTGTTCAGGTCACGATAGTCGATGCATACCCGAACTCGCCCATCTTTCTTCATGACCGGCACGATGTTGGCCACCTAAGTAGGGTATTGAGTGACCTCGATAAATCCCACTTTCAACAATTTCATGACCTCCTCTTCTATTTTCTTCGAAAGTTCAGGTTTAGTTCTTCGCAACCTCTGTTTCTTGGGTGGCATACCGGGATTAATAGGCAAGCCATGCTCCACAATAGAAGGGTCTAATCCTGGCATATCGGCGTGCGACCAGGCAAAGATATCCTGGTAATCTTTCAGCAACTGTACCAGGCGTTTGGCTTCATCCTCGGGAAGAGTTGCCCCTATCTTGACCTCCTTAGTTTCTCCAGAATCACTGAGATTGATGGTAATAGTTTGATCTACCGTCAGGACTTTAGGTCTTTCATGATGCTCTAAGTCACGCTGAATATCTGAGGAATCATCGAGTTCTCCGGCATCATCGGGATCAAGTTCGGCGGAGTATAATTCACTGGATTGTACCATTCCCATACCCTCACGTGTCGCAAGATTGTCCCTGAAACATAAAGCAGCGGATTCAGAAGGACAAACAGGGCTAATCATCGCATTTTTTGTGTAAATTTTTTGTTTTATTCTTTTACTCTTTTTGTTTTTTTTGAAATTCTTTTCGAAAAATTTTTAACACGAGAAGGCATGAAGAAGCCCAGGCCTCAGAATTCTCCTTGGACTATATTTTCTTTTATCGGTTGGATATCATCACCGGGCTGGTTTGATATACCTCAACATGCCCTCAAAATGAGCATAAAACTTGTAATTTCATTGAGAATTTCAAAATGAATTACATTTATTGAATGGAAATTGCAGCAATCAAAACCTAGAAATGGAAATGAAAACAGCACCCGAAATGGGGCAAATCCTAGAAAGCAGTAAAAATTCCCACGCAGGAGAGTGTGCGGAAAAGTAAAGATTTTACTCTTGTGGGCCTGTGCCCATTCCCTCTAACGGTCCTTTCTCGACAGCTCCAATGAAGACGTCGTCGAACAGGGTAGTGATTCCCTCTATCGCATCGTCGGGGTCTTCTATCTTTAGATCATCCATACCTCCCCATCCGTCAGGGACAATGTCGCGGGGATCCGAATAAAAGCTTGGGGGTGCCGAGTACTTCACATAGTAATCAAACTTGCCACTCGGTTGCCCTAGCGTGTCGATCACTTCCTTCTCTTCGTGCATCATCCTCGCAGGACCCGGAAACGTGGTACGGATATGTGGAGGCATTCTACCACGCGCAGGCTCCTCATTATTCAACCCTTGGTTGGATCGTTGTTCGTTTTGCTCAGTTCCTTGACCTTGGCCTTGACCACATCCGTGTCTCTCATTGTTCGGCGTGGTTGGCCCTTGATACCCCAATCCAGCAGTGCGAGGTCTTTGGGAGGCTTCAATCGGTCGGCGGATACCCTGACCTTCCCTGCTAAGGCCTTCGCCCGGAATAAAACCATGGGACACCATTACTCTTCCGACCATGACAGCAGCATTCGACACCTCAGGGACTGGCGGCGATGATCCCCTAGACGCATGAATGGTCGATACGAGTTCGAGCGACTGATAGCTCGATTCAATTTTGCAGTCCGGCTCAACATAGGGGATAGCCGTGGCATGATAGATTGGATGCTCATCTTCGCCATGTACAGTGACTAACTTCCTTTCTACCACGAACTTCACTTTCTGATGCAGACTGGACGGGACAGCTCCAGCAGTATGAATCCATGGGCGACCAAGCAGAAAGTTGAATGCAGTGGGAATGTCCATGACTTGGAATAGGACATTAAACACTGTCGGCCCAACTTGTATGTCGAGGGGGATTTCTCCTATTACTTCTTTCTTTGTCCCGTTGAAAGCTCGCACAGAGGTCTTTGCAGAATTGATTCTAGACGGATCAATCTTGAGGCGATGTAGAGTCGCAAGTGGACATATGTTCAAGGCTGAACCATTGTCAATTAGAACCCGAGCTACGTGTGAGGCCTTGTATTTGACGGAGATGTACAGGGCTTTGGTATGTCCTCTGCCTTCTAGAGGGAACTCCTCATCTGAAAAGGCTATGAGGTCTTTGAGGAGTATGGAACCCACAAACTCTTCCAGTCGTTCATGATCGATCGTCTCAGGCACGTGAACTTCACTTAACACTTTCATTAGGGCCTTCTGATGTTTGATCGATGTTTGAAGAAGTTCAAGCAGGGAGATTTGCGTAGGCATCTTGCGCAGTTGCTCGACGATGTTGTATTCACTAGCTTTGATCACAGCCAGAAACTCCTTAGCCTCTTCATCAGTGACCGGTTTTGCGGGTTGAGCATTGGCTTGGCCATAAGCACGTCCAGACCTAGTGACCAGATCAACATCGAGGCTGTAAGACCAAGGGACTGCCCTATCGTCAGAGTACTCATAAGATTGAGGAATCTCGATCACTATCCCTTCATCAGCTGCAGGGGGTGCTTATTATAATCTCCTCGTCATCAGTCGCGTTCTCGAGCGGAGGCATGTCATCTGGCAAAGGATCGAGCTTATCCTTCCCGGCGTTTAATGTGGCGAACTCCTCGTCCCAGTTAATGATGACCTCGGATATAGTGGACACGATGCCGGTATGGTCGGCGTAAACAATCATCTTAGCTTCCACCATCTTCGAGATTCTTTCTCTCATGACAGCCAAGGAGATAATTTCATCACTCGGGTAATAACTGGCCTTCACCAACTCACCATAGATGTCCGCAGTGTGTACCTTGACGTTTTTTACTCGACCAGCATCAAAACCGAATACGGCATTCACATTACCCGCGTGATCAGGGAGCGGGTTACTCTGAACGTTCGGCTTAGCGGGTTGGAATGAGAACGCTTTGGTGTCAAGGAGGTTCTGGATTCGGTGCTTGAGGACAGAACAATCATCGGTTGAGTGCCCGATCTCGCCAGTGTGATAGTCGCACTTCTTCGATAGGTCAAAGCTATAGAACTTCTCAGGATTGGGCCGTTTTGGCTCGGTAGTAAGCAAGCCTTTCTTCCGAAGCACTGCCAATACCTGTGACAACGAACCGGGGAGAGGGGTGAATTGCCTCCTATTGTTCCACCTCTGGACAGGTTGACGGCCCGTGTTTTGTTGCTCAGCTTCTGCGACTTGAATTGCCGGGGTAGGATTAGCATTCCGCCGGCTCGGTTGGTTATAAGCCACGTTCACTTCTGCAACAGGTTCTTTCTCCTTTCTTACACTAAATCTCTTGGTTGACGAGGACGGCTCGACAAACCATCCATCTTTCAGTCCTATCTCGATTTGTTCGCCTATAGGGATGAGCTGGTTGAAGTTGTCAGCTGGAATGGCGACCATTCGATTACGGTACTCGAACGGGAGAGTTTTGACGAACATCCTCTTCAGCTCACTGTCAATAGGTTCTGGGACAACCTGAGCGGCTAAATTCCTCCACTTGATGGCATAGTCTTTGAAAGACTCGGTCTTCTTCATTTGAGCGCGCTCGAGATCATCACGAGTAGGAGTGATGTCCGTTATGAACCGGTATTGTTTGAGGAACGCCTCACTGGCCTCCTTCCAGCTTTTGAGGCTATTGATCTTTTTCATGAGGTACCAGTGCAGAGCAGGGCCGGTCAAGCTCGCTTGGAATGCATGAATCATCAGAAGTTCGTTGTCAACGTATGAGATCATTTGCACGTGGTACAACTACAGGTGAGCTTTCGGACATGTGGTGCCATTGTACTTGTCAAAACTCGACATTTTGAATTTCTTGGGGATCTTAATATGTGAGTAGAGGGACAGATCGATCGAGGGTGAATCCTGTGAACCCTCCAGCTGTTTCACTTTCTCTTCCAGCTTATTGACACGTTCTTCAGGCTTGGGTTTGTTAACGACAATCTGGACGGAGTCATCTTTTAACTCAAGCACATCATCATCCTCCTCGACGTCAACATTCTTTCCAACTGTACGCTTCGAGAGCGATGCTTCAGGGGGTGATGGAACAGGAATCGACCGAAGAGCCTTGATCTCAGCAGTCATTTATTGCATTGCGATGGCAAGTTGCTTGATCTGGTCTTGCATACCGTCAACGCGCTCCTGTAACTCAGTTTGATCGGCCATTCTAGCTCTTGACCGTGTACGAATAGGTGATCGTGATCGGTCCGTAGTTACCTAATTTCAAAATGAAACAGGGCATACATAAGTGATCAAGCAAAATCACACGCCGATCCATGACATTGGTCTAACCGCTTTGAATTGAAGGATCTCTTTATTGAAATGACGAAAATTTTTACATCTACTAATGACTCGAAGTAAAACTGAATTGAAGACAAATGACCCGGTTCCTAAGTAAATTTAAGACTGAAATGGAAATGAAGAAAAAACAAGTTCAAGCTTTGACTCTCTTTTCATTTAGCTTGATCTATAGACATATGGGAGGCGACATCCTTTTTCAGCTGCTCATAAGCCCGAGCTATCTTGGCTACCTTCTCTTCAGCTTCTTCGACCTTCCTTTTGAGGCGGTTGTTCTCTGAGCGATTGGCGGACTTGAGAGGCACCTTGGGTATCGTCCGGCGTATCTCCTGTGAAATCTTGTGTCGTCGGATGTACCTGGTCGTCGCGAAGTAGGACTTCTGCTCCCCTTTTAGTTCTTCTTCGGGTTGGGCTATCTTTAAAACGTGGCATTTCTTCCACATCTTCTGGAGCTGCGCTAGGGTCCCCTCGTGGTCTTCGCTTTCGTCGGAGAAATCGACACGGAGGAGCTCGGGTTGTAACGCCGGAGGGAGCCCCTGGAGAATCTGGTACTGTCGGGACACTCTGGCGGGGTAGTACTCGATGGCGCCAGTAAAGCCCAAAAGTGGCACCGGTCCAACACCATTACACGTAAGCCGAGCTTCCCCGACATTGAACCAACTAGCATGCCATTGGAAACCTTGGGGTCTATCATTTTTCATAAAAATGATCCACTCGGAGTAATGGTAATCCGGTGCGTTCTCTTGTTTTTCTTTATAGCTCAAAATGGGGTGGCTAGAATCATTGAGTTCGGAAATTTTGAGTAAATCGCCACACCCTTTTATGTGAGACAAAAACCAGATTTGCAATAGCTCAATGGGTGCATGAAATGTCTTATCACCGTTTTGCTTGAATTTAGTGAGAGAAATGAAAGTTTCAGCTAAAATGGTGTTGACAAAATTCTTTTGAAGATAGATTTGTTGGACCAACCATGCAATTGACGGGTTACATGCGTTCTTGCAACAAGGAAAAATGACGAACCCGAAAAATGCTAGTAAAAAGACTCTGCCCTTTTGAAAAGATGTGACTTTTTCGAAACATTGACTCAAGAATGAGAAAGGGCATGATCCACGGTTTGCTTTCAAAACTTTTTCTAAGTCATGTTTTTCGACATTAAAAAATTCAGCCAACATTAGAATGGAATCGATTCCCAAAGGTGGTGAAACTAACTCTGACCCCAAAGATTTTCCAACGAGCACGCTATATTCTTCCAAAGTCGGGGTGAGTTCATGCTTACCGAATATAAAGGTGGATGTCTTGGGACACCAGAAATGGGCTAATGCTCGAACGAGGCATGTACGGACTTTGACCTCCAGTAGGGGGAGCAACGTTCCGACGTGGCCCTCCACTAACTTGCGGTTGGTTGGACTGAGTAGACTCCACCAGGCACGGAGCTCGTCCTTAGGAACATCAAGAATTCGGATGTCCGACACTCCCATAGTGTATAGACCAAAACTCGCGACCAACCTAACGTCATGGATCGACCAAAGAAAAGAACGAAAGGTAAATAAATTGCGAGATAAGGGTTGAAGAAAAGCTTACTTCACCGGGTAGGAAAAATGGCAATCACATAGACATGCGCATGAGAAGTGAGGTTCGATTTCTATCTAGACTCTGGCTTACAAAATGGAGACACGAGGATTACTGAGCTAAACCAGTCATGGTGGTGGTTAGGCTAGGATTCCCCTGACTCCGGCTTAGTCAAAGAGCCGACCCGGGTTGAGTGGAATACAACCGTGGTGGGTACTCAATGACACCTTGAAAAAATTTTCGGGACCGAGGAGGGCGACCCGTACCACATGGTTTTGGTCGGGGTATCCACTATCTCGGTACCATCGTAAACCTATGCCGCCCAGGTCCGGCAGCGTGTAGTGTGTGCGGTGTAGTGAAAATGTAAGGCATGCACAACAGGTTATATCAAACAGCGCTTCGTGCATAAAATAAACCATACATTCAACCACCTCCCTACAAAACAAAGGTTAACAATCACGCCTCCCCTTATACCTCCCATACTGCAAAAACATTTAACACCTTAAAATGTTAGGAACGTACCTGGGATCCACGCTACCAAAGAAAAATATTTTTGAAATGAAAAACTGGCCTAAGTCCACTAAGAGTTTTAACTCAGGTCCCCAGCGGAGTCACCAAGCTGTCGCGACCCTAAAAAAAATTTGTTATCGATTTTCTCGGGCTAATGGATTATTAAGATTGAACTTAACTCGGGCCCTCCTAAGCCCTACCAATTCGCAACTTAGGGTTTAAGTTCTTAACGTGCAAATGCTTTCATACTTGGAGTCGCCACTAATCATTTTACGGTAGGCTGATTAGAAACCTAAATAAAACATAGGGAGATATGTTTTATTCCTACGAACCAGAGATTCTAAGCCCGGGGACTTGATTACGCTAGATCTAGTCTAACGCCCTTTCGGTACCTTTTCATTTCAAAAATATTTTGGCAGGCAATTTGGATCCGTTTTAGCTTAATTACTAACATGTGAGATGTTCATGCGGGTGCGCAAACCACCAATTTAACACCCAGAAATCAAAGCATTAAATAAATTGCAAGTTGGGAAGAATTACTTACCTCGAATCCGGCAAACATCTGCGTTGTTAGCTAGAAAATCACATCAAATACCATAATATGATTTCTAATTAACAAGCATTCACTCAATTTCTTTTTTTTGGATTTTCACTTTATTTAAAATGAAATCTAACTTATATGCAATGACGTGCAAAGATGACATGCGAATTAATGCAACCTAGCATGCAAACTATATGTCATGCGACAACGTGTCTTAATTCTAATGACGAAAGAATGATTATTTTTTTGGTATTTTTCTCATTGAAATTCAGAATAGAAAATATGCCTAAATTAACTTGCAACCTAATGACTTCTATTTTTGGTATTTTCTGTTTAAAATTCGAAATTAAAAAAAATACCTAAGTTAACATGCAATCTATGATGACCTAATCTACCCTAGAATGATTTCTTTTTGGGATTTTTGATTAAAATTCGAAATTATAAATTACTTAAATTAAAATGCAATATATCCTAATAAAACATGAAACAATTCACCATTTTTTTGGGGTTTTTTATGAAAATTCGGAATAATAAAATAACGTGAATAATCCGTTAGGATTAAAATAATATCTAATTTAAATTAGGAAACATGCCACGTTAAGTCCCAATTTAAATTAAATACTTATCTCATCCTTCGGGATATATTCAAAATCTAAACATGCAAAAATCCTAACAAAACAGAATTTTTTTTGGGTTTTCTTTTTATTTGAAAATTCGGAATAATAAAATAACGTGAATAATCCATTGAGATTAAAATAACACCTAATTTAAACTAGGAAACATGTAATCTTAAGTCCTAATTTAAATTAGATAATTATCTCATTTTCTAAGGATATTCAAAAATTCCTAGACATGCAAAAACTCTAATTCAAATAACAAAACAGATTTTTTTGGAATTTTTCTGTTGAAAAGGAAAACAATCAAAACAAGTAAAGATATCAACCAATTCAAATCCACCACGCGATCCGCCAAATTTGTTTCAAACTTGGATTAGGCACAAAAATCAAATTATCGGTCATATCTATGGGGTTATAGATATTAACGGATAACCGATTATTCAAATTTGGAAAGCTAATGAAATTTATCATCGTATCTAAGTGATTACAGATAGGATGACAATTTCCCGTATCGCCGCGTATCGTACCTTAGGAATAAGGTCGGATAGACGTCCAAATATGTTGCTAAATTAGGAAATTTTCCTAATTTGAATATTTGAAAATATTGCAGATAAATCAAACATTATCCTAAAGATATCTAATTACCGACGTGATATTCATGCAATATTCAAAACATTCAAACTAGGAAAGTAAATATTCTGAAAATTATGGGATAATGACAATTACCTAATTCGCGGATAACTTTCCAAAATTCGAATTCGGTTCGGGATCGGGATCGGGATGACGACGGCGACGAGATCGACTCGCGACACCGGCGATGAGCGACTGTACGGCAACGGCGCGGCTATCCGGACAGCGATGGTGTAACTCCGATGGTGGTGCGGTGGAGCTCCGGAACAAAATCGGTCGCGATGGAACGTTGTCCGAATTCCCCGCGAAGGCCGCTACGTTCGTGATCAAGGCTTGCTGGAGGGGACAAATCGCTAAGCTTGGCATCGGGAGTGCTGTGTGGATCGCTTCTCTTCAAGGCGTCTTCAACTTGGAGGATCGTCAGAGCTGCAGCTGCTGATGCGGGGAGGTTGGACGAAGAAGCTTCTTTTCACGTCCTCTCCGCTTGGTGTTCCTGCATGGGGAGGTCTTCAGTGGGCTTCGGTCATCGTCGTTGAATAGATGGCTTCAAAGAACAGCCAACAATGAGAGTGAAGCAGCCAAGGACACGTCAGGAGGAGGGGGCTTCAACGTGAACAACTTCCTTCACTTCAAAGCCTACTGCATGGGAAAAATTTTACACGTTCCGTGATGAAGCGAAAGTCAACGAGGCCGGTTGTCTTCGGTGAAGGAGCAGGAAGGTTGACTGGAGAAAACTGAATGCAAGGAGGGCTCGTCGATGAAGAACGCTGCATGGGCAGCAGCGAGAACAGCCAAAGCGCCCCGGAAAGCTGCTGTGACGTCTGCGTGGAGAGGGAATTCGGCGAGGAGAGGGACTCCGGCTCCGCGAGGCAGCAACGGCAAGAGAGAGCTGTGGCGGTGGCGACGCACGGCGTACAGTAGCGATCGTCGGCGAAGGGCAAGCCGCGACGGCGAGGGGGGCGTGCTTCGGCCTTTCTCTCTCTCTCTCACTTTGACTCTAAGAATTTCTCATCTGGAATTGTCACCCAAAAATCTCATTTCCCCCTCTCCCCCCTCTTTGCAAAGCTTATTTGTTTTATCTATTAGTATCTCTCCGACTTCCTGTGGCATCCGTATACTTCATTTCCTTCCTCCATATATCTCATGGATATTGATCGATTCCATTTTAGCCCACTTTCCTCTTGTTATTTATCTGATTTTCCTTGTATTGCATGAATATTCTTTTAAGATCCCTTACTAGCTAGCCTATAATATTCACTTTCCTTTGCTTATGTGACCAACCAGCTTCATTCCACTTATCATGATTTCTTTCCTAGGCTACCAAGAGGACTGGCTAAAGATTCCGAAAATATTTGCTCGATTTTGAGCATGTGCCGATGCGCTTAAACAGGCCTCTCTTCGGGCCAAATCTTCATCCGCCCATTAGTTGTTTCTTGCCAAGGACCACATATATGTTCAGCCCATATTTTCTCTTTGCTTTGTCCAAGAACATATTTACCGTGCCTCTCCTTTTCATGGCCGAGAATATGCTTTCTTGGTTTCAAAATTCTCCAATTTACAGAATCCATGTGCTAGGCACACGCAATTTTCGGCCATGTGGGGTATGCAATGGGCTTTCATGCTTCCACGGGCTTAGTCTAATTTTGTTAAATGGGCTGAACTAACTGGGGCTTTAATTAATTAAATTCAACAGATTAAATCAAGCCCAAATTAAAAACACCCGAGCCCGTTCGTCTTGAAATTCCAGGCCCGTGCATTCCCGAGCGTCCCGTTTTTGTCCGATGAATTTTAAGCTCGCTCGCTCTCGCCAATCCGATGCAAAAATGCAATGAAATTTAAAATGAATCTAAACTATATGTTATGCAATTTAAATATTTTTGTTTAGGGGTTAAAAATTTAATCCCTATGTTCTATGCAAATTACACTAAATGTCGTGCCAAAATTTAGGTGTCAACAGTAGTTACACAGAAGCAGAAAGCATTTGAATTTCATTAAGTTGCCCCTCCATTCTTTATTTGTGCCTTGTTCCGAATTTTGAAAGTTGTCATTATTCTTTTTAGTTCAAACATTTGTTATCAGACCTAGAAATGACATCCATCAGTTCCGTTCAATTGCAACTTCCAAAGTTGAACGGAAATAATTTCAACAATTGTACCGTCCATATGAAGGTTCTCTTCAAATCACTAGATTTGTGAATCTGGTGGAAAACAGCTACACCGATAGTGGTAATGCTAAAGCATTTGAGGCCTTAAGAAAGGAGGAGAAAGATTCTTTGCTGGAGTTCCCAAAAAATGATCAGAAAGCTTTGTATTCGATCTTTTAAGCCGTGGAGGAAACGATATTTGAAACAATGAGTGCGGTGACTATGAATGCAACATGGGATATTTTCCAAAAATCCTACAAAGGCAATGATGGTGTCCGATGGGTGCAGCTTCAAGCATTTGAGGTGATTATGAGTCTTTTTGCATGAACTACTCTAAATCAATCTCAACATATTTTGATTGTATGCAAACCATTATTAACCAATTGAGGATTAATGGTGGAGAACTCTGAGATGTACAAATCGTAGAAAAAATCTTGAGGTCTTTGACCGAAAGATTTGACTATATTGTCCTAGTGATTGTGGAAGGGCAATATGTGTCAACCCTAATGTTGGACCAGTTGATAGGTTCATTGCACTCGCATGAGCAAATAAGGGATTGAAAGTACTTTGATTCACATCCCGGGCAAGCATTGCAAAGTTGGGTCACTCCATAATAAGTCAAGGAGGCTATCAAGGCGGTCAAGGTCACAGAGGAGGCCAATACAAAAAAAAAACACATGACAAATCGAAAGTCAAATTGTTTTAAATGCAATAAATTCGGACATTACAAATTAGAATGCAAGACAAAGGCAACGTATGAGGAAGTTGAATGCGCGCATGCCACCGATGCTAAAGAATACGTGGTCCTAGCATGTAAGAAGGATGACTCGAGCACCGTAGGCACTAACATATGGTACTTAGATACTTATTACATAAATCATATGTTCGACTAGAAGGAGTTATTCTCACAGTTAGACAAGACAAGTTGCTAAAGTCAAATTTGGGAATAAATAAAAAAATTTCCGTGATGGGCAAAGGTAAAATCAATATCAATATGATACTAATGTTACTATTCCAGATATTTACTTTGTGCCTGCACTTTTTTAGAATTTGCTGAGTGTTTGAGAACTTTTCAAAAAAGGCCACAAGGTTCATATTGAAAGTTTGCACCATTGAAGGTGTCAACAATAAGTTGACCATGGTGGTGAAAATGATGAAGAAACGGATGTTGCTAGAATAGGGAAAGAATTTATTAGATATATCGTGCAATTGATTTACTCTTACAAGCTGTCAAGGGATGAGAAAAAATATCTCAAAATAATAATCTTGAAGTTCGTGATAGTTGTTGCAGGAGTGTATGTGTTTTGCTTATATCATCAAATCACGCAACCTGGTGATATCAAATATTAGTTTACTGTAGGTTTCCTCTGATATCAAACTAACACAGGCTTTTGCTAATATCAAGCTATCACAAGCTTTAGTTGATATCAAACTCGATTATATCGGACTTCACGCTTCTATCTTCTGGGCCTTCCAAGCATATTGACAATCATGGCTCTACCTTGATGTTCACCTATCCATGGAACCTCAAAACTCTATTGAACTCCCCATTCTAAACTTGTTCACCGTTTACTCATCTACCTCTGGCTTGTAGGTACTTATATGTCCAATGCCTTGTTCATCATTGATAGAATACTCAAAACCTTTAGACGTCTTGTTAGGACACCATCTGCATAGCGGCTTGTGCTTCTTTTACTTGGTTACTCAATCATTAAACACATTAGTAGCCTTTGATTATTTTGTCATCTTCAAAGCATCACAAGGGATTTTCCCTATAGTTGCATCACATGCATTAGTCATGTTGCATATAGTTTAATTTTTACAAAAGGAAGATATAAAAAAAAGTTAACATTGCATCATTAGATCATCATCTTTTAATAAAAGTCACTTGGGTTATATTTAGTGTCCTAGAGTTTCGTTTTGATTCCAATAAATGAAAAATAAAAATCTCTCACATAGTTAGATAATTGAGTCAATCCATGATTACTCTTATCACCTGTCATTATAGGTTGCAGTTCATTATAACATAGCATGCATAAAGGTTCTTTCATCTCCTCTAAAGTAATTTATATATCACTTTAATTATTGAGTGCTACATATTTGTTTAAAAACCCATGTGATCACACATTACATGTTAGTGGTTTAGGATTAAAAGTGACCAAGATTGCTTGCAAATGTTTTGAAATAAAGAGAAAATTTACCAAAATGGTGTTAGATTAATCTAGTGCAATCAAGTTCCCGTATCCTTGAATCTCTGGCTCACAAAAGTAAAATGTACTCATGCATTCCTAACCAAATTAGTGGCGGCTCCATTAAGGTAAGATATATTATTTCAAGTTGCGATTGGTATAAGCTTGGGAGTGCCTGTGCTAGACGACAGTACTATCTCTTTAATGAGTTAGTGTTTGTGCCCACCTAGTAATCTATTAATTTTTCTTTGATGTTTCACCTCCAAGAAGATTGCAACAGATATCCCCTCCCGCCACAATATCGATAGACAACACTACCAATAGGCTTAATATACAAATTCAATGGGCCATTGATTAGTCCGACAGTGGTCTTCTCTTTCGTAATGTTAAATGCAAAACTATGAACCAATATTAGCAAAATAACACCCTACGCCTATCTATCCAGCAAATCCCAATCAACTTGCTTTATCAACTCTTGCTTCTTCTCAGATAAGAGGAAGTGCATATTCCTCTTGTACAGACAATCTTGGATATTCATATTCTGGAAACCAAAATCATTCACATCAAATATGTCAATTTTCATTTTTCCTTCTTTATCATCATTTATTCACTTCAAGTCAACATAACATGGATATGATGTTACGAATAACAAGCAATCGAACAATAAAGTAAACAAAACAAGGAAATAAATGGAACATTTGATTTACGTTGTTAGTCAATGTAACCTATTTCATAGGGAGAATAACTGTTGACACCTAAATTTTGGCTAACCATTTAGTAATTAATTACATAAAAAATTAGAGATTAAAATTTAACACCTAAGCAAAAATGTTAAAATTGCATAACATGTAGTTTAGGTTCATATTGGTTAATTGCATTCCACATGGGATCGGTGGCGAGTAAGCTGAAAATTCATCTCGTAAACCAAGCTTGGGTGCTAAGCGAAATTTCGCTCATTCAGAGGGTGGGTTAATAGGTCTTGGTTGTTTTAATTTGAACTTAAATCAGCCTATTGAGCTTAATTAGAGAAAAGCACAAATTAATTCAACCCATTCAGAATTAAAATAAAACTAGATGATAAAGCCTAAGTCAAAGCCCACTAGGATTAGGAAAGCCCGACCAATTAACTTAGGTATGTGATATAAATATGTCGTTATGCCTCATAATTTAGGGGGCTTTCATAATTTTCAAAAGATAATCCTGAGAGCACTAGAGATACATGTGAGTGAGAGCGTGAGAGATGATCGTGGGTGGGTCCAATTGTGCCTACACCGTCTTGCTGGTTACGCCGCACTCGCCTTGCGCTCGTTCCTCTCTATCGCATTGGTGCTAGTTGTCGTTGCTGCAACTGAGCCCGCGACTTACAGCCGCTGCTCCCTCTGCTGCTGATCTTCCACCGTTGCCATCGCCGCTGGAGCCCATGCTCGAGTCCGCGGATTGCTTGTTGTTGTACCAGCCGTTACTGTTGGTGTTCGCAGCTCGTGCCACTCTAACTAGCACTTGTGCCTCTTTCCTTCATCGTTCCGCCACTCTCATGCTAGCGCTGCTGCTGCTGATCCCTTAGCTGCTGCGCCTGTACTGCTTTCATTCATTGTGCCATTGCTCTCACGCTGGTGCTGCTACTACTGATCCCTTATTTGCTGCGCTCGTCACTACTCCCGCTTGGCTCGCTGCCTGGCCACTGTCACGTCCCGAACACCCATCGAGCTCGCGACATCCCTCTCCGGTCGAATAGTTGCGACGTCCCAGGAACATTGCCGACCCAACCCAAACATCAGAACCACATGCGGAAGCGAATATAAAAACCCCGGACAAAAAGATGACGACAACAGGGTAGAACACCATAAGAATCAAACCACAATGACAACACCTTCATACAGCACCAAATATACAAACATCGTATTACGGACATAATTGACAAATAACATTTGTAGTCACCGACTTAACAAAAGATCAGGGTCTGGTTAACTTAACTTCACTATGGGTTAACTCGATTTACATAACCCCTAAAATACCCTAGGGAGAAAACTACTGGTCGCCCTCTTCCAATTTGTTCCTGAGGATCACCTGCAGTTCCACTGGGCACCATGGGCAGCTCTTCAAACTCCAAAAAGAGGAGGCGGACCTCTCGGGTTTATGGCTAGGGGTCTGAAAGTGGCGATTATACAACCGTGAGACGAATCTCAATAAGTGTACAACCTCAAACCCTACGTAGGCACTCACGTACCGCTAGACGAAAACACGCAGAACACACATAATTAATCAAACTAACAACCACACACGACCCTACCTGGAATCCATCATGCATGTTCCTACACGTTAAACAATAATACAACCAGCACATCGCAGCAATACATCACAGACGTGCGCGTGCCTCAATTATAAGATAGAAACCACTTGGGCACGTCCCATACCGTGTCTAGCAGTTTCTACCCCATAATTAAGCATCACATCACGCGATACAAACACACTCGCACACTACTCACACCATGCGTCACTTTCTCAAACCTCGCACCTTAAGCCAATTCCTGCTCATTCTTAACCCTTCCACCACTACCGCGCCCGCGTAAAACGCATCAGGCCAACGGTCTTCTGACCTCGTCAGGCATCGACACCCCGTCGGGCCGGGCATCGTCACCTCGTCAAGGACGGCATCGTCTCGCGTAAACGTACACGCCTCAGGACGGAATCCTACACATACTTTCCTTCTACCGCGCCCACGTAAAACGCATCAGGCCAACTGCCTTCTGACCATGTCAGGCATCGACACCTCGTCAAGTCGGGCATCGTCACCTCGTCAGGGACGGCATCGTCCCACGTAAACGTACACGGCTCAGGACGGACCTTTCCAATCAATCTTACATTTCCGAACCTTCATTTGATTTGAACCACACTTACACACGACTAACAGTCGCACAACCAAACATACACATCTCACGCACATTTCACAACTTACATTCCCGTCACACAAATACCACATAACCATACACATTTAACACGCAAATTCATTGCACAAACACACTACCACGCCATCACACCTCACGCCCACTCACACGAGGCACACCACCACACCACACGACCATTCACACACGGCACACGGCCAATCCACATTCAGCCCACAGCAATGCCAAAACAGCCCGCAACAACAACTACATAATCAATCAATTAAACCCAATTTAGCTATAATAATTCCAATCAATCACACATTTAATTCCCGATTAATCCCCAACATCACAGCCCTAACTCAGCCTCCTAATCCTTGAAATTTCATCACCAACTCAGTCCCCAAATCAGCTCACGACAACCAAACAACCAGCCACGAAATTCAGTCCGAGAGAGAGAAAAACCTGGAATATACAAAATTGGGTACAAACTGGCAGTTACACAGTGGTAGAAATCCATTTGAAATAAATAGTAAATCAATTCTAAAAATTCTGAAATTTGGATATGTTGTACAAAACATCTTGATGAACATTTTCCATGCGGAACTCAAAACCCAGTTCTAACCGTAAACACCTCGTTTTGACACTCAAAGTCAGACGAAATCCGGTTCGCTTAGACAGCCCCTCAGGCCATCCAAATACAACTCATTCGGTACCCAAATCATCTTGGAAAACCTTGAAATTTTTATATGTTATAGCCACAAATGTCCCCAACAATTTTTGTTGAGGAAGTATTTTGAAAATAGGCCTGGAAAAATTTATAAAAATTCGAACAGACCCGAAGGTCGGGTGAACAGTAAATCGGGCAGTTTTATTTCGGTCCAAAAATGAACTTACGAATGGCATCAAATGATTTCCAAAAATTCCCAAATTAAAATATGTTATACTTCAAGATGTTGCGAACAAATTTTATGAGAACACTTCCTAAAATTCGGGCCACACAAATCACAGTAAAAATAGCAAAATCCAGCGACACAGCAACCTTACCGGAAATCAACAAACCGAGCACAACCAGCACTATTTCAGTCCAAAACAGCCACGAAAAACATCCAAACCGAACCCTAAACGAGCCTAGAAATACCCGAGGTCCTAAGTGGCGATTGGGGAAGTCACTTACCTAAAAAGCGAGACAGAACGGTGCGGAACAGACAACAGCAGCAGCAACAGCGGAAGGAAATGAAGATGAAGAAAGAGAGAAAGAGAGAGAGAGAGAGAGAGGGAGGAAAACTGATCGTGGGGGTGGCTGAATGAGAAGGAAGAGAGAGAGACGGAGTCCAATCTGGTCAAAGATGATAGCTAACGGGCGCCACGTGTCGCGATCCTGGAGTTTTTTACCAAAATACCCTTAATCCAACGGTCCTAATTCATTCTTATCCAAAAATTAAGGGCAAAAGAGCTGAATTATCCAAATAATTATCCCCAAAATTTTTCCAAAATTCGGAACTGAAACTGGCCTAGGGGCAAAATGGTCATTTTTCCGGTCCCGGGGCGAAATTTCAATTTTTGTCCAAATCAATTCTAAATATGCGTGGCCAACATAATATGGCGTCCGAATTGTGAAAATAGCTTCTTAAGCCCTCAAAAATCGACTGCAAAGTCCTGGGAATAAAATAATATTATTTTTCACTTCCGAGCCAAAATTTTAATTTTTGATCGAAACAACTCTAAATGCGCGTGGCCATCCCAAAATGATACTAGCCTCGAAAAATAACCTCAAATGACCTCAAAATCCAATATCGTGTCCACATGGGCAAAATCGTAATTTTTCCGATCCCGAACCGAAATTCATTTTTTTGCAAAAATGGGTGGCCCCAAGGTTGGCCAAGCCAAAAACGTCATCTGCCGTCCAAAATTGTCACTTTCAAAATTCTCGATTCTCGGGCCCGAATTCCAAGAAATGACTAAAATCAAGTAATCGCAACTTTAGCTTATCTCTGGCTAACGGGTGGCTCATTGGGATTACTCGCTCTCGACCCGTGACCGACACTAAGTCAAATCACGTTTAAGTTTACTCTACCAAGGACGACCTCGATTGTCATATAGTTGCGAGGGTCTGTCACTAGTTCCCTTTAGACACGATCAATCAAATAGACCGGTCTCTTTTGGCTCAAAACATTCCCTCGTCAATCGATACAATCGAAGATCAAACCAAGATCGAGTTCTTTGATCGTGCGAATTCAATCCCATAATAGCCTTACCCTTAAGGTTAGCATCCCGAGAATGCGCGGATCCCGAGTGAGATCTCACTATAGTGCATTGATCAAAATATTCATTTCATAAATTCCGAGAAAAGGATCGAAAATTCAGACTGTTATAGCCACAGCTCCAGCTCTGCTGTCTAACTGCTACTGATGCTTGCTCCCATCACAGCAGCCTACCATGTCGTCAACTGCTTGAGTTCGCTGCTGCTTTGTCGTGACCCCCATTGCTGTTGCTTTGCCTGGCGTCAAGCCCACCGCCGATCTACCACTGAGCTGCTATTCTTGCTCGTGCTAGGTCAGCCATATGATAAGCAGCCTCGCCGCTGTCCACTGTCACCGGCTCACCTGATGTTGGCCACTCATCGGCCGTCTCTCCGCCCGATCCTGATCTGTAATCCCGGTAATTCAAATTTGGAAGTTATCCACGAAATTAGGTAATAATTCTCATTCATATATTTAAAATATTCAATTTCCTAATTTCTAAGATAATTTGAATATTATGTAAATATTCTATAGATAGCTAGATATCTTAGGATAATTTACGATATTCGCAATATTCTAAGATACCCCAAATTAGAAATTTGGCCTAATTTAATAACGTATCTGAACGACTATATGACCTTAATCTTAAGGTACGATATGCGGCGTTATAAAAATCATTATCTTATCCATAACTACTTGGATGCTGTCTCAACCGACCTCTGGCTTTTTGAACATAAAAGAAGGGGGTCTCACCTAGTATGTGTTAAGTCTAAGTTCGGAACTTAATTCGGGATCTCTTAACCCCATACCATATCACAACTTAGGGTTTAGGTTTTTAACCTGCGAGTGATTTTTATTTAGGAGTCGCCACTAATTAGTTTAGGGTAGGTCGATTAGAAACTCAAGTAAGATGACGGGAGAACCACTCTACTCCTACAAACCAGAGATTAAATGAATTCGAGAACTTCGTTACACTAGTTGGATAACTAATGCCCTTTCGGTACTTTTTTACCTTGTTCATTTATGAAAATATTTATCAAACAATTTGGATTGATTTTAGAACATTTTTCCTAACATGTGAGGTGATCAAGCGAGTGCACAATCATTAACAATTAGCAGTCAAGATAAATATGCAATCTAATCCTAACTAAGGTGACAACATTTCAAAATATGACAATCGACACAATTACATTCTAATTAAAAACACAACATGCATAATAATAATACAACAACGGTGAATATAACATGCAAAAATACTATTGCATAGTCTTATAGGCCTATCCAATTTAAAACATGGTTGATAATCAGATAATTTACATAATTTAGAAAAATATTCAAAAATACTAATTTCTAAACTATATCTAAAAAAATGATTTTTTAATTATTATTTTAGAAATAGTAATAATAATCATGACTAAAAAAAATTAATTTTTTTATTTTTTATTAATTTGTTAAAAAATATTTTTAATTAAAAAAATAAAATATTAATATAATAATCAAACTGGGTCGGGTCGGTGGATCTAGGTAGGTTAGAACTGACCCGGGTCAACGGATCTGACCCAAAATGTTGACCTGGGTTGGATCTTCATATTCGAACCGAGTCAGGTAATCAACCCGAATCGTTAACTCGAGTCGTGAACCAGGTCGAGTGGTTCCCGTGTGCACAAGCACGCGAGGACGCCGGCCGAGGGCAAATTGGCCCAAGCTGGCTTCGGCCTGGCTTTCAGCTTCCGGGACCCCTACGAAGCTCACAGACCTCTCAGCCTGCTATCTGACCATTTGCTCATCGGCCGGCGACTAAAATCATGTTCAGCCTCATTAAGGCATTCCGACGAACACCGGCATGCATAGTTGAAAATAGGGAACTCGAACATGTTTTGGAGCTCCGGCGACTACGGCTCACTCCCGACGGTGACTATGGACCGAGAGGAGGATTGGTATGGGTTGGGATTCGCGCCTAACGGCCGGCGTGAGTCCCGGCCAACTTGCATACAAAAACAGAGGAAAACAGGGGGCATCTAGAAGCCGCACCTGTGAAGACATGTCTGGGGGTCGTCGGCGATCTGTGGGTGATGGCGAGGCCAACTAGCTTTGTCTTCAGCTCTTGCAAACACTCGAGTCTCGCATTTGCTCTCAGTTTCTCTCCCAGATTCTCTCTTCTCCTCTTTGTGCTATGTTTTTTTAACCCAAAATTGCCGATCTAATTGGACCGTCTCCCCCTGCCGAGCTCCCTCTCCTCTTCTTTTTATGGCCACGATACGAGCACGGCGGTCGCCAGAAGAGCTCTCCATCTCTCTGTCTTGCTCAATCTCTCTAGGTCTCTCTCACGACCTCTTTGTTCTTGCTCACCAAAACCGAACTAGCCAACCCTTCTCTCTCTCTTTTTTGCCGCTTATATAGCGGTCGCCGATCGTTGCTTCTACCCCGAAGTCGTCGTCATTTATGGCCCTCAACTGCTCTTTGCATAGGCCATGACTTTGGTGGCCAGGGCTGCGTGGTGGGACAGAAAGTCTTCCTTCCCCAGGCGGCCGGTTAGGGTAGGGGAGAACAGGGGAAAGAGAAGAGAGGGACAGCCAGGCTGGGGAAAGAGAAGAGAAGGAGCGGGTTGGGCTAGGCCTAGCCCGCGCGTGGGGAAAAAGGAAAGGGAAAAGAAGGGGGGCTGGGCCCGCGGGGGAAGAAGAGAGAGGGTCGGGTCGACCCGGCCTTGACCCGGCCCATTTCAAATTTTTTTAATTAATTAATTTTTTTAATTATTAATTATTTTTTTATTAAAAAAGGAAAAATATATTCTAATATTGTAAAATGCACCTATGTTTACATACAATGTGATTAAAACTAAATAATTTTTTTTGGTTTAGGAATTAAGGACATTAACTTCTAAATTTTGTGTAATTAATTTTGGGCAATTAAAAATAGGTGTCAATAGTTGCCTCTCTTCAAAGATGAGCTCGCAGAGGCTGAGCTTACAGATGTTGCATTCAAAGATAAAATAACACCTAAATTTGACCCATGCGTATTCAATGAATGCTATTTTTCGCTGGACCGTGGGCCCCATTTTTTTGATGCGATATATAAGATGATGTATGCTAAAGCAAATAAAAACATACCTTAGATTACCTACCTTGCCAGGAGGGTAGAGTAATTTCAGATAGTTAATATTGTGTGTCGAGCACCTAAACTTGTCTTCGGTCGTCTTGACGAGGGAAATGATTTGTCTAGGACCTGAACCTATCTTTGGTTGCCTTGATGTGAATTTAGTTTGTCTAGGACCCAGACCTATCTTCGATTGCCTTGATGGGGTCTGTTTTGTATGTGCTTGTTTAGTATCCGAACTTTTCTTCGGACACACTGCAGGGCAATTAAATGTACTTGCCTAGTACCTGAATCTTTTATCCGGGTGCATCGCAGGGCGATTGAAGTGCCTGTTTAGTATCCAAACTTTTATCCAAACGCACCACAGGGCGATTAAATGTGTCTACTTAGTACCTGAATCTTTTGTTTGGGTGCACCGCAGGGCGATTGAAGTGCCTATTTAGTATCCGAACTTTTCTTCGAATGCATCACAGAGCGACTAAAGGGCCTGTTTAGTACCTAAATCTTTTTGTTCAAGTGCACCACAGGGCGATGAAAGTGCTTGCACAGTATTCGAACTTTTCTTCGAACGCACCACAGGGCCATTAAAAGTGCCTGTTTAGTATCCAAACCTTTCTTCGGACACACCACAAGGCGATTAAAGGACCTGCTTAGTACCTGAATCGTTTTGTTCAGGCGCACCGCAAGGCGATGAAAGTGCCTATTTAGCATCCGAACTTTTTGTTTAGATGCACCGCATGGCAATGGAAGTGCCTGTTTAGTATCCGAACTTTTCTTCGGACCACCATAGGGCGATTAAAGTGCATGTTTAGTATCCAAACTTTTCTTCGGACGTATCACAGGGCGATTAAATGGCTCAAGGGAAATACCTGACTAGTATCTCTTATCTTTGATGGCATGTCTTCCATTGGACATGTTTATGTGTAAAAAGCATATATACTCATCGAAGAAATATATAATTAAGGCTATTCTAGAATACATACATCTTTTGAGACATATGGGTTGCATCTCATGCAAAGAGAAATGCTTTTCTATTTCAAAGGAACACTTGGTTTACCTTTCGGGTGGGTCTGAAAAGAATTCTGATTAAATACCTGGGGTTTCTTACCCAGAGGTTTGGATGTATCATCTGCTGAATATCCAACCTTTTTCAGGACAACTCTCGTAGGATGGTAGAGAGGGCTTCTCCAGTGCCCGAATTTTCATGGCGTACATCTGGGGAGTAAGACTCCAAGCTTTAAAAGCATGCTGTGTCAATTCCACCCAGGGAATAGGAGAGTTTTTGGGACATCTTTGGAGACACTCCAAAGGTCAGGCGCTCTTTGAGTCTTTGAGGATATTTTACCTTTCAAAGACGATTAGCGGAAATATGCATGCATCCATAAAGGATATAGACAAGTTAGGCTATTTCAGAATATGTATTTGAAAGTTCATGCATGATGATTTTTGCCATATTTGCATCACCAAATATCTACCGAGGGTAATTATCAATTAAGATAGTTTTCGCTCGCAAGGTAGACTTCTCGAGATGCTGAACGAGGGACCTTCAATCAGAAAGGACTTTCCACTCGCTCTCACTGAAAAGGGTTTGTTTTGTCCTGACTATTAATACGGGAAAATTGAAAATAGTCATCTTAACCATCGTCACATCAACAAAGGTTTGAGTTTTCTCACAAGCGATACACAATCTTATCAATCTGAGAGGTCTTTATCAGGATCGTAATGCAGGCTTGGTCAATGGCTTAACAAAGGAGACTGTTTGAGTCAAGGCCATAAAAGAAAATATTCTGCAATCATTTTTTTTATGACCGAGGTGTCCACTCGGCCGGCGAGCTTGCACTCAAACCAGCGGTGAAGCCTGACTAGTCCTCGGGAAGGCTAGCATAGCATCCCACCGCCACGAACCTCCACTTAAATCACCGGCACCTACGAGTTTTGAACCCAGGACCTCTCGTGAAAGGAATTGAGCACAAACCATTGTAGCTACCGATGGGTGGGTATATTCTGCAATCATTTCTAGGTTTACAAATCAAGAACCTTGCAAAACAAGATAGAAGAAGTAATCTTACTCGCACTTCCTCGAGCGATGTTTATAAACATTTGAAATTCCACATTAATTCAAATGCCCTAGTCAAAAGAGACTTCAGGAGGGACGTAGCGTAGGCTTGGTTCACAGGTCAAGGAAAGAAATGATCGTTGGGCTCAAAAATGTGTATAAGGGTGAGAATTGGTAATCATCTTAGCATTGTCACCAGTTTTCTTCTCCACCATCAAGATCCTCTTGGAAAACTCCCTAAGTAATCTCGTGCTTTGGCTTCTTGGACTTTTGTCTGATAATTGCAAATTCGCTTGGAGATACAAATTCCTTCGCTCTTTGTTCATCATTTTTCTTCTTCTTCTTTTTCTTTTTGATTGCTTTTTGTCTATAGGCATTGGCCTTACTTTTACCAGGCATATTACTTTTTATAACCCTAGTTTTTAGCATTTTTTTCAATTATGGGCGTTGGCCTTATTTTTACCAGGCACACTACTTTTTTTTTACGCCCTTAATTTTCATTGATTTCATCATTTTTTGTTGTTCTTTTGGTGTTGTCAGGACTAGCCTAGACAAGTTTGAACATAAATTATTAGGTTTTTGGAGTCTTCATCATCATTTAGCACTTTGGACCATGATGCTCAAACTGTGGTGACTTTTGCCTTGCCCCGGTGTCAGGGATGATCACTAACTGGGTTTGTACAAAATGAAATCACCAGCTCAATTGGGCTAGCAAGGGATATAAGTGTATGGGATAGAAGAAAAATTGCTGTTTATCATCCTATGGCACTTAAATTATCGTGAGAGCTCATATGTAATAATAACACTAAAAAATTGATGCAAGTGATAGCAAGAAAATTTCTATTCATTTTTCTCACCTTGCATTGCAGACTTACCTCCAGTTGCCCTAGTGTGGTGTGGTTCTTGGCAGGGGTAATTTGAAAAGGTACCTTGTCACGTCCCGAAACCTACGGCGCGCGAGCATCCCTGTCATGGTCGATTTGTGTGCGACGCCCCAGGACGCGTCGCCGACCCAACTCCCAACACAGAGACTTCAAGCACATGTGGAAGTAGATCAACACCCGTACAAGATAGATACCCAACCAAGGATAGCCACAGAAACCAACAACAACGACTGCAGAATAAACACTTGCACTAATACTGGAAATCATATACAACGTTCATGTACAGCCCACGCTCAAAAATCAAAAGCGATTCAACGGCCACTAACGTCAAAAAGGGGTAAGTAGCTCAAGGGTCAGGTACTACAACTAGCCGGGCTCCTCCCAAAACGCATCGGTACGCCTGCCATCCTCAAGGCTGGGGGTCTGAAAAAGTGATTTTAAACAACGATGAGAATAATCTCAGTGAGTAATTCCCTAAACCTAAACTAGGTTAACGTGCACCTCCTGACGAGTACTAAACCATGCATACATCAAAACATAACTGACTCAGGCCCTTGGGCCTAAATCTAAATCATACATGATCCTACAGGTTAGTCACTCTATAAACTTAATCACAACAGCACCATAACATTTAGATTGCCGTACAAATACACATATCACTTAATCCCGATGTATGTAATGCACGTGCTCATGATCGCACTCATGTCGTGCCTCAATAATGCATTAATGCATGCTCACAAACTAGCACTCTGCCATTTACCAATTTCTCCTCCGACCCGTGTTAAACACATTAGGTCCGATCCACGTAAAACGCATCAGGTCTATCACTTCGAGATCGATCTCTGGCCCGCGTAAAACACATTAGGTTCATGACACCTTACCCGCATAAAACGCATCAGGTTAGTCATCTTCCGGTAAACTGGGCATTGTCCCGCATAACACGCCTCAGGACGGGTTAACTACCCCGCGTAACACGCCTCAGGGTTTTATGTGATCACACGTTCACATACACCAGTTTATTATCTGAACCCCGCGTAAAATGCATCAGGGTGATTAAGTGATCACAATACGCATGTCACTCGGGCACACTCGTATATGCACATGCCTTGCCAATGCATGAGATGCAAACTCATGGCCATAAAATTCACACTTGGGCAATCACAAATTTCATAATGAGCATTCATTTACGCAATGCCACTTACTCACTTTACCACACAATAGGCTCAGTCCACATTTCAACATGCCCAACCAACATATACGCATGACCATGAAAGCAATTCAAAGTACTCTTACACGGCACATAAATCACACATATAATTCGCACAACTTGCTCCACATGAATCCGCGCCTTCAAGGCCCGCTAAGCTACTCCCCTCTTAGTCACGCTAGACATGCGGCACGGCGCCACAAAATCAATCACAACAAGGACAATTCAGCCATTCACTCAGTCCATCCAACATTCCCGATAATTTCACCATTAAGCCCCAATTCGCTCACGCCTTGACTAATTCAAACCCGATATGGACAGCCACTTAATAGGTCGTCCTAGGCCAAGAAATATTCTCAATTTACTCCCTTTACCCCCAAAACATCGTCCATAACAGCGACCATGAAGACCAAACTAGGCGCACATTATAATCCTCAATTGAACCCGAACTTACTCCAAACTCAGGCTGATTCAATCCAATATGTCCAACCATTGCACAGCCCATTCTAAGCCTTTAAACCTCAATTAAAATTATCACACTAAGCTGCAAAATAGCCACAAGACCACTATGAAAACAGCCACCATTTAGCTCACAAATTTCACTCGCCAAAACCACAGTTTTTGTCCAAATCACAACTCCCATGATCAGCCACCACACAACACTTTATGAACCGTCAAACCTCAGTCAAATTATCATTCTAGGTCACCAAAGCGCCGCAAAATCAGCCCCTAACATCCTCCATGATTTAACCCCTAAATTACCCTAATTAACCCCTAAAACTCATCTAGAAATGCAAATTATCCTAATTAGGGTTTAGGGTCAACTCACCGGGTGTCCTAAGCTTGAAACGGGTCAAACGCGTAACGAAAAGGGGCTGGGCAGCGGCGGTCCCTCGCCGGAATAGTAACGGCAGTGGCGGCTCCGGCGAACGGCGCGAGCGGCGGCGACGGCCTAAGCTAATCCACGGCCTAGAAAGGGAGAGAGAGGCACGGTCAGAGAGAGAGAGAGAGAGAAATGGAACGGTTGGACGGCTGGGCGAGGCGATGGGCCCGCGCCGGAACAGTGGCGGCGGCGGCGGAGCTCCTCCGACTCAAGGCCTTTCACGGCCAAACTGAGAGAGAGAGAGAGAGAGAGAGAGAGAGAGAGAGAGAGAGAGGAAGGGGAAGAAAGGGGGCTTGCCGACTGTTTGTGGTGGAACACGGCGGCGACGGCGACGCGGGGCTGGCCGGCGAGTTGGCAAACAGCGGCGGCCGGGCACGAAGGGAGGCGCGACCCGCGTACGGCTCCGTGGTCCGACGATGGCGGTTCTGGGGTGATGGTGACGGCACTGCTCGGCCAGAGGAGAGTCGGGACGGCAGTGGTTCACGGCGGGAAGGACGACGATGCTCGGCGGTGGCTGGCTAGTCGCCGGTGAGGCACGGTCGCGGGCGGACAAAAGCAGAACCAGTTGGCGTCGAAGAGGGGGGGAGGAAGAAGAAAGGAAGAAAAGAAAAAGGGAAAAGAAAAGAAAGAGGGGGAGGAGAGGAGAGAGAAGGAGTTGGTGGGGGAGTAGGTCAGACATAAGGGGGTCAGCGGGAAAAAGGGGAAGGAGAGAGAGAGAGAAATAGAATTAAGAAATATTTGAACATTCAAATATTAAATGCGATCCGAAGACCCAAATTCAAAATCGAAAACGATCTACCGGTCTAAAATAAAGCTCGCATATAAAAAGGGACAAAGGCCAAATTAATTAAACCAAATTATAACGAGGGAGGTCTGCTAGTCTAAATTCGCACTCGGTCAAAAACTCCCTTTTTTCGACTATTCCAAACAATCTCAACGCCAGTTACCATAATATTGATACCGTCTGATTTATTTCGTCCTGAAACTCTCGAAAATTGACTGCCAAGTTCGAGGTCTAAATAACGGCCAAATTTGATCGAGTGCGATTCTAGCGAAATCTCTAATTTAAAATGATAACCGGGAGTGATCAGTTCCCGGGCGAGATTTTACTATAAGCACACTGACAAATTACGCGTTTTATAAATCCCAAAAATAGGCCGAAATTCGGGATGTCACATACCTTCAGGTGTATGGGCTCAAAATGATTAAGCAAATGATCTCTGGTATTGTATGGGGCAAAGAAATGAATTGCCTCTTGTCACTTTGGCTATTATACTTTATGCAAGAAATCCGTTTACCTTGCAGACATGAAATCTTTTTCACTCATCTCACTAGGGATAAGTACATGAGGATGTGTATGGGTTAAGGATTGCCTTTCGTCATCCTGGCACATCTCGTTCAACATACCTGAGCAGTTCGACACCATTCATCGAATTGTCAGAATTTTCACATGGAATTGATGAATTAAACAGGTATAGTTACCATGCAAAATTCCTTTCCAAAATACATGCGATGCACTTGGGGGAAGACTAAGCGTCTATTTGTTTTAAATGTTTTCCTCTTTCTTTGTTTCTTTCTGCTCTTATGAGAAGAGTTTTTAAGGGAAAGAGATATTTACCTATGCTGCAATGGCGAGGCAAACCTTCATGGTAATAAGAAAGACCGTATTAATGAATGGCTCTTTAAGGAACAAAAATTGGGAACGATACAACATTACCCTTCGTGACTCCCTTCATTTGAGATTAAACTAATGACTCTTTGAGCTTTTATCGGATGTTGACAATTCCTGTTGACAATAACATGAGTTTATGTTAGAAATTAGATGATTGAGGGCAAATTGAGAACGATATAAATTACCCTTCTTCCATTTTGCCTTTCAAAGCTAACAGAGTCTTTTCTTTCAAAAATTCTTTTGTGGTTGGTCTTGAAGCTCAAATGAAATCTTCCATAATTGAGGGTGCTCCCAAGTAGGCGGTCCTATTCTTGGCGCATACTATGCCAATGTAGTCCCGGCACATTGAGAAGCTTCTCAGAAATCCTTTGATTCCTGACTACATAAGGTATGTGCAATTGCTTGCATGGAAATCTTCATAGCAAAGCTAATTGCTACTTTAAATGTCTTCAACTGATGTAGGAGTAACTATCGTCGAAACTTTCATGATTGTCAGGATTAGAATTAACACCATTTTTTCATATGCAAAGTCCTTTCCAGTTGCTTGTGCTAGACCTTTATTCAAATCCGTCCTACATAAAATGAAAGGATATGTCATTTCTATGCTAAAGTAGATGAAATTTTAGGAACGAAATACACCCTTTTTTATGGATCGAGAGATTGCATGGCCCCCAGTCTACTCTTCCAATTAAGCACTCCATTTGTGCTTTATCTGGCTCGCTAGCACGTCAGAGTCTAGCATGCTCCTCAGTTCATTATATGCAAAAGAAAAAGGATGGAACGTCATTTTCCAAAATTTATTAAGGAATAAGATATACCTTTTGTTGACACCTAAATTTTGGCGACCTAATTAGTCGTTCATTGCATAGAAAATTAGGGATCGATCTTGGCCCTTAAACAAAAATAATAGTTAAATTGCATATAGATTAGAAGTATTTACATTAGTAATTAGGCCCATATAATTGCATTTCCATTGAACTGGCGGCGGATGGACTCGAGTGAATGGTTTTGAGCTTAACTGGACTAAGCCCGCGGTGGCTAAAATCATGTGTATCAAGTGAGGAAAATTTGATGAATATTTGAAACAATAAAGCTTGATATTATCAAGATTTTTTGTCACAAACAAAGCGATCGGCATAATTCTCGTGATATTTATGAGATTAACTATTTGAGGGAATAAATAGTTGAGAGAAAGATTTAGTCAACAAAAGAAATATTTGATTGAAAAGAAAGAGAAAGAAAATATGCATGCGTCCAAAGATTTGTTGGTGAAAAAAAGTATATAAAAGAAGAAGGGGGACTCTCATAATTTTCATAAGACAATTTCTCAGAGCAAGAGTGAAACACATGAGCAAGAGAGGGAGAGAGAGAGTCGTGAGAGTTGGGTAACACAACAGAGAGAGAGAAAGAGACAATTCCTTTGAGGGCTTTACAGAGAAGACGACCACAAGAAAGAAAAAAGGTTTTCTTCCTTCCTATTGGTCACGCAAGGCACACAAGATTTTGGCATGGAGAAGACCTCCACCAGTAACTTTCTTTCTCGGTCAAAGTCTACACATTGAAGAGACGAGAAAGACGACGACAAATTTACCGAGAAAGAGAGGTGAAGGACAAAGTGGACGTTCTGCTCATTCTGAAACACAGAGTCCACAATTCCTTGCGGCTGTCCACACGTCTCGCGGCCCCGCCATCCGTGTTCCTCCACGTTCTTCTGCCTTGGTGAATTGCACAACCACAAGGCAGCTCTTATGCACACTCACCCGATGCCCCAGCAGTAGCCCGACGAAGTTCCAGTGCCTTCCAGCTACTTAACAAGTCTTTGACACTCTCGATCTAATCACAGCAAATCATCCAACAAGCATTACTCTCTGTGGTGCTTGGCTCTTTTATTTCAGGTTTTTCTGATAAGCTTCCACCGTTGCAACAATTCAGTTAGTAATCATCAAGCACCGCCGCGATTCCAATCGAGCGTCAACCATCAATCATCGCCACCGTGAAGCAGCCTGAGCCACGAATACCACTACGACACCGTTATCGGTCCGTCCCACTGCCGCTCGTCTCGATCCGTAATCCCGATCCACGAGTCCAAATTTGGAAATACCCATAAATTAGGTAAGATTCTCATCTATAGTCTTAGAATATTCAGTTTCCTAATCTTTCGGGTGTTTGAATATTTCGTGAATAGTGCGTGGATTGCTAGATACCTTAGGATGATATGTGCTAGATCCGCAATATTTGAAAATACCCAAAATTAGGAATGATTCCTAATTTGGCAACGTATCTGAACGACTATCCGACCTTATCTCTAAGGTACGATACGCGGCGATACGGAAAATCGTTATCTTATCCATAATCACTTGGATACGATAATAGATTTTATTTGTTTTCCAAATTTGAATAGTTAGCTTTCCGTCGATATCTATAACCCTATAGATGTGACTGTTAGTTTGATTTCTTGTCCTAATTCAAAGATAATAAAATAAATCTTGCGGATCACGTGGATTGGTTTTGATCGCGGTGGTTATCTGTCTGTTCGATTTATTTCCTTTAAAAAGAAATTTTCAAAAAAAAAGATTAGTTAGGATTTAAATTGATCTTATTAGAAGATAACGATGCATGTTTAGGATAGGTTTAGAATAATTTTCTTTGAATAAGTCGATAGGATAACTTTTTAATTTAAATTAGGAATTAGAGTAATTTATTTCTTCGTTTAATTTAGATATTATCCTGATCTCAATGGTTCATTTTAGGGTAATTCTTGATTTCGAATTTTTATAAAAATACCAAAAAGAAGTCACTTTAAGATAGATTAAATTATCATAGATTGCATGTTAATTTAGGCATTTTTTAATTCCCAATTTCATTAGAAAAATACAAAAAATAAATTATTTGTCCGTCATTAGAAATAGGCCACGTCGTCGCATGTCATATAGTTTGCATGTTAAGCTACATTAATCGCTTGTTAATTTTTGCACGTCATTACATATAGATTAGCTTTTATTTAAATAAGTGAAAATAAAAAAATATTGAGTGAACTGCTTGTTAATTAGAAATCATATTAGGATTGCTGATGTGATTTTCTAGCTAACAATGCAGATGCTTACATTGCTTCGAGGTAAGTAATTCTCTCAATCTTGTAATTTATTTAATGTTTTGATTATTGAGTGTTACTTTGGTGGTTTGCGCACCCGTATGATCACCTCACATGCTAGTGACTAAGTTAAAATGTATCCAAATTGTCTGCCAAAATATTTTTTGAAAAGAAAAGGTACTGAAAGGGCGTTAGACTAGATCAAGCGTAACCAAGTCCCCGAGCTTAGAATCTCTGGTTCGTAGGAATAAAACATATCTCCCTATATTTTATTTAGGTTTCTAATCGACTTACCACAAATAGATTAGTGGTGACTCTAAGCATGAAAACATTTGCATGTTAAGAACTTAAATCCTAAGTTGCGCATTGATAAGACTTGGGAGGACCCGAGTTAAGTTTAGTCTTAATAATCCATTAACCTGAAAAAATTTAGGTCGCGACAGCTTTTTCCTTCAAAAGGTGTAATCTCTTCTTAATTTGCCCTCAACTTTTGTACAAAATGATGTTTCGCTCATCATGGAGTCAAGGAATGTTCAACATTCCCTTTGACTCTCTGGGACTGATATCTCCCACCGGTGGTAATGAGATTTGCCCCATATTTCATTTTGAAGGTTGGATGATCTTCACTTGGACTGCCCTTATCAGATTAGTCAGTCCATTATCATCACTAGGGTCTTATGTGTTTTTCAGTTTGTGTCGTTTCCAAATGTCCCCTTCATAATAATAAATCAAGAGGGAGTATGCTATGAGATACGAAGTTGGCAAGTTAGAAAAACAAAATAGGGCTATGAGCATGTATATCTTCCTAACATGATTCTTTCTTTGGCCCTTTTAAAAAATGACAAAATGTTCATTTTATTTTCAAAAGTTTAGACACGGGGAAGCATGAGGAAGCCCAGGCCTCAGAACACTTTCCTTTACATAGCTGGATATCATCAACAGGGCGGTTTGGGATACTTCCTCAAGCCCTCAAAACATTATTTATTTAGGACAAGTGCATTTACAACCTCAAGGGAGGGGGAGCTCTAAAAGGCATTTCTTTTGGCGAAAATGGCAACAAAAAATAAAATACAAGGATGGCCCCTTTTTCAGAGATTCACGTAAAAGAGTGAGAGGAGTTCTACTTAAGTGGGCTTGCATCCATTCCCTCCATCGGTCTGGAATGAGAAAGCTTTCTTGTCCAACAAACTCTGGCTTCGGTGCCTAAGAGTGTAGCACTCATCAGTTGAATGCCCTACCTCACCAATATGATAGTCACGCTTCTCGAATGGATCATAGTTTGAGAAGTTCTCAGGATTTTGACGCGTTGATTCTGTAGAGAGTAAGCCTTTCTTCCAAAGAATTGCTAGCACCTGAGACGAGGATCCAGGGAGTAGAGTGAACTGCTTTTTGTTATTTCGCCTTTGGGGTGATTGGTGGCTTGAGGCCTGTTGCTGTCCACTGCTCATCTGCACTGTCGAGGGAGGATGAGCATTCTAGGTGTATGTGAAATCCACGTCTGCCAGGAACTCATTCTCCTTTTTCGTGTCGAGTTTCCAACTTGTGGAAGTGGGGTCAGCAAACTATCCTTCGTGCAATCCCATCTTGATGCGTTCGCCTACTGGAACAAGCCGGTTAAGTGACTCAGCAGTGGCACCAACTAGGCAATGTCTGTATTTATGTGGGAGAGACTTAATGAATAGCTTCATTTGTTTATGGTTGGAAAGTTCTAGGGTGACTTGGGTGGCCAAGTTCCTCCATCTGGTGGCATATTCTTTGAAGGATTCACTCTTCTTCTTCTCAGTACATTCAAGGTTGTCACAAGAAAATGTGACGTCGAGGTTAAATTGGTACTACTTAAGGAATGCGTAAGCGACGTGATCCCAAGATTTGAGGGCATCTATTTCTTTTGACATATACCATGTCAAAGTTGGCCCTGTCAAGCTTGCTTGAAAGGTCTAGATCATGAGGAGTTCATTATCGACATACTGGATCATTCGTGCATGATACATGTACAAGTGGTGCCTGGGGCATGATGTGCCATTATATTTTTCGAATTTAGGCATCTTGAATTTTTTTGGCACCTTGACCCTTTTATACATAGATAGGTCAAGTGGGACAGCATACTGCAGGCCCTGCAATTGTTTCAACATCTCTTCTACCTTCACAAGGTGTTTGTCATGTTCTGTTATTGGTGCAGTTACAAGTTCAGCCTTCCTGACAGAAAGTGGAAGCGGATCGTCTTCTAACAAGGGCATCTTGTTGTCACTGGCCGTGGCTTGATTATTTCTAGTAGACAATTATGGTAGCACCACCTCAATTGATGTAGGCATGGGAGTGAGTTTGCCTTGGATGGAATCTACCTGCTTTGTGAGATTTTAGATTGCGTTGAGGACCATCTTCATTTTGCTTTCCATGTTATTGAGACGATTCGACACGTTTTCTTCGGCCATTTTTGCTTGGCGAACGGGTATAATCCATAACTACTTGTCAAGAAGTGGTAATGAATGAGTATAAGACCTCATAAGGGATCAATCCATGACTTAGTCTAACCCTGTATTCACATACCTTGTTTATCCATTTTTTGCAAAAAAATAAGAGAAGCAAAAAAGTTTTTTTTATATATTTTTACAACAGCGACCTTGGGGTTCGAACCCCGATCGCTCCGAACCACTTCACTCTCGGGTACCACCAGGCCGAGGTGCTGGTAGTGTTACCAGGGCGCGTTTCTTTTTATTTATGCACAATTTCCTCCTTTTTTGAAAACGACAAAAAATCGCATGGGAAAATAATGATTTATAATGCACTTTTTAAAAATAAGAGAGTGAATTGGAAGTAAATATTCTGAAAAATTTTTAGTAACTATTTCTTCCAAAATGATCACGGTATTAAATCCACAACTAACCTAGACTAATCATGGATCGACCGGGATATACAAAAATAAGCAGATTGCAAAGTGCATGAATAGAAAACTTACTTTACCAGGAACCATGGCAATTATAGAGACATGTGCATGAAAAGTGAGGTTTAATTTCTATCTAGAATGGTTCGGCAAAGTGAACCTAAGGGTGCTTGACCATCGCAGTTTCGCGTTGGTATCAAGTCCTTTTAACTTCGGCCAAATCGAAAGGAATATCTTGTAGTCATGCGAACAGCGGTTAAAGATGGACACTTTACAATTTTTTAGAAAAAATTTCAGGGAAAAAAAAGGCAACCTCTACATCACAAGCTTGCATTCGAGATCGTATCTTTCTTAACTCCATCCTAAAATGTCCTATTACGGCCCAGGTCCGGCGACATGATTATGTGTGTAATAATGTAGTGCTAAATCATTAAAGTATGCACAACACTTCATAACAATCATGATTTGAAACCTACAAGAATATTTAACACTCTAATGTTAAAGTCATACCTGGGATCTTTGCTGCCAAAACAATATTTTTGAACAGAATAAAATTTATGGCTCAAGTCCACTTTAAAAAATGCAAGTCCCCAGTGGAGTCGCCACTATGTCGCGACCGACCTCCAGCTTTTTTAACATAAAAGAAGGGGGTCTCACCTGATATGCGCTAAGTCTAGGTTCGAGACTTAACTCGGGCTCTCCCAAGCCCATACCATATAACGATTTAGGGTTTAGGTTTTTAACTTGCAAGTGATTTTTATGCAGGAGTCATCACTAATCGGATTGGAGTGGTTCGATTAGAAACCTAAGTAAGATGACGGGAGAACCACCCTATTCCTATGAACCAGAGATTAAATGAGTTCGAGGATTTTGTTACATTAGTTGGATAACTAATGTCCTTTCAGTACCTTTTTACCCTGTTCATTTCTAAAAATATTTGTCAAGCAATTTGAATTGATTTTAGGACCTTTCTCATAACATGTGAGATAATCAAGTGAGTGCACAATCATTAACGATTAGTAGTCAAGATAAATATGCAATCTAGAGTTCTAATCCTAACTAAGGTGACAACATTTCAAAATATGACAATTGATACAATTACATTCTAATTAAAAACACAACATGCATAATAATAATAATACAACAATGATGAATATAACATGCAAAAATTCTATTGCATAGTCTTATAGGCCTATCCGATTTAAAACATGGTTGATAATCATATAATTTACATAATTTAGAAAACTATTCAAAAATACTAATTTCTAAACTATATCTTAAAAATGATTTTTTAATTATTATTTTAGAAATAGTAATAATAATCAAGATTACAAAAAAAATTAATTTTTTTTATTTTTAATTAATTTTTAAAAATATTTTTAATTAAAAATAATAAAAATATTAATATAATAATCAAACCGGGTTGGGTCGGTGGATCCGGGTAGGTTAGAACCTACCCGGGTCAACGAATTTGACCCAAAACGTTGACTTGGGGTAGATCTTCGAATCCAAACCAGGTCAGGTAGTCAACCCAGGTCGTTGACTTGAGTTGTGAAATGGGTTGGGCGATTCCCGCGTGCACAAGCACACGGGGAAGTTAGCCGAGGGCAAATCAGCCTCTCGCCAGTAGAGTTAGGCTAGCTCCGGCCTGACTTTCACCTTTCGAGACCCCCACGAAGCTCGCCGACCTCCTAGTCTGCCGTCTAACTATTCGCTCACCAACCGGCGACCAAAATCATGTTCAACCTCATTGAGGCATTCTAACAAACACTTGGTGTGCATGGCTGAAAACAGGGAACTCGGACCTGTTTTAGAGCTTCGGCGACTACGGCTCGCTCTCGACGGCGACTATGGACCGGGAGGAGGATCAGTATGAGCCAAGATTCGCGTCTAATGGTTTGCGTGAGTCCCGGCTAACCTATATACAAAAACAGGGGAAAACAGGGGGTGCCGAGAAGCCACACCTGTGAAGACGTGTCTTAGGGGTCACCGACGGTCTGCAGGTGATGGCGAGGCCGGTTGGCTTCATCTTCAGCTCTTGCAAATTGTCGCGACCCTAAAAATTTTATCATTTTTCTCGGGCTAATGAATTATTAAGATTGAACTTAACTCGAGCCCTCCCAAGCCCTACCAATTCGCAACTTAGGGTTTAAGTTCTTAACATGCAAATGTTTTCATGCTTGGAGTCGCCATTAATCATTTTACGGTAGGCTGATTAGAAACCTAAATAAAACATAGGGAGATATGTTTTATTCCTACGAACCAAAGATTCTAAGCCTGGGGATTTGATTACGCTAGATCTAGTCTAACGCCCTTTCGGTACCTTTTCATTTCAAAAATGTTTTGGCAGGCAGTTTGGATCCATTTTAACTTAGCCACTAACATGTGAGGTGTTCATGCGGGTGCGCAAGCCACCAACACCTAAGAAAACATTAAATAAATTGCAAGTTTAGGAGAACAACTTACCTCTAATCTAGCAAGCATCTGCGTTGTTAGCTAGAAAATCACATCAAACACCATAATATGATTTCTAGTTAACAAACAATCACTCAATTTCTCTTTTTTGATTTTCCACTTATTTAAATGAAATCTAGTCTACATGCAATGACGTGCAAAAATATGACATGCGAATTAATGCAACCTAGCATGCAAACTATATGACACGCGACGACGTGACTTAGTTCTAATGACGTGTAACGATGTATTTTTGGTATTTTTCTTTAAGGAAATTCGGAATTAATGAAAATGCCTAAAATAACATGTAATCTAAGATGACTTAACCTATCCTAACATGATTTCTTTTTGGGATTTTTGGCAAAAATTCGGAATTATTAAATTGCTGAAATAATCTATTAAGATTAGAATATTACTTAATTTAAACTAGGAACTAGATTGTCTCACGTTCTAATTTAAATTAAATAATTACTCTATCCTCTAGATATAGTCAAAACTCCTAGACATGCAAAAATTCTAATTCAAACTCTAACTAATATTTTTTGAATTTTTTGTTTTTATTTGAAAAAGAAAGATAATCAAATGAATACGGATAACAACCACATTCAAATCGACCACGCGATCCGCCAAATTTGTTTCAAACTCGGATTAGACACAAAATTCGAACTATCGGTCATATCTATAGGGTTATAGATATTAACGGATAGTCGTTCATTCAAATTTGGAAAGCTAATGAAATTCATTATCATATCCAATTGGTTATGGATAGGATAACAATTTCCCGTATCGCCGCGTATCATACCTTAGGGATAAGATCGGATAGTTGTCCCGATACGTTGCTAAATTAGGAAATTTTCCTAATTTGAATATTTGAAATTATCGCGGATAAATCAAACATTATCCTAAGATATCTAAATATCCACACGATAATCATGCAATATTCCAAACAATTTAAAATAGGAAATTGAAATATTCTGAAAATTTACTGGATAATCTTACCTAATTTGGATAACTTCCAAATTTGAACGTCTCGGAATCAGACTCAGGCTTGCGGATCGGATTGAGACAACCAACGATGGCGACGACACGGTGGATCACGGCTGAGGCGGCTATTCCGACAGAGGGCAACAACCACCTTGTCACTAGACCATGGGAGAAGAACAGCAAAGCAGCAACATCACCGGGTGCATGGACGTCTGAGTTTGGCTGTATGTTGGTGTCATGGAAGTGCAACGAGCGGGCTACTATCTAGAGCAGTGATGATGACAATGTTCTCGATTTAGGCTGGGACAGCAAGTCTTCGTTCAGTTAGGGAGAAGAAGCAACAAAAGAAAAAGACGTTGACTTGGGCAGAGGAAGCACAGATTGTCATTCGGGCAAAGCAGGACAACTTCACGTCAGTGTAGGGGCTTCTTTGGAGGTGTCTGGACGTGAAGCAGCGGCAGGAATCCTCGTCAGCACAGGGTTGTCATGGCTGAGGAAGAACGTGGCTGCAGAACAGTGGAAGGCTTCGTCAACTGGAATGAGTCTTCCGTTGCATGGGAGGATTTCACGTCTCGGTGGAGCACGAAGAAGCAGCCACCGCAGCGACATCTTCTTGGGGCAGGTTGTTCAACACGAAGTGTGACGGTGTGGTGAGGGATGAGGGTGTCGTGGGGAGCGTCGCAACGATGCGGTGCGGTGTGGACAGCGGCTGAGCGTCCGGTGTGGTGGCGTGCGGCGGTGAGGCGTAGCGACGGACATGCGCGAGCGGCGGCGACAGTCCACTAGTCTTCTCCCTCTCTCTCACTTGGACTCTCTAAAAAAAAATCAGATCTGAAGTTTTTTGTCGTCTCGCCTAATTCTGACCTAATAACATGTTTATATAGTATTAATCTAGGTCAGATTAGATGGGCTTAATGTCCTAATGGGCTTAGGCTTGGGCTTAGGTCCTAATTAACATCTAAATGGGTTGATTTAACTTGGGCTTAATTAATTAACTCAACATTACTAAATTAAACCCAAATTAAAACAACCAAGCCCGTGTGACGTGAAATTCCCGGCCCTTGAATTCCAAGCGTGCCGAGTCTTGTTCGATAAAATTTAAGCTCATTCGTCACCGCCAATTTGATGCAAAAAATGCAATTAAACTAAAATGAACTTAAACTATATGTTATGTAATTTAAATATTTTTGTTTAGGTGTTAAAAATTAATCCCTAATTTTTATGCAAACTGCACTAAATGTTCGATAAAATTTAGGTGTCAACACAAATGCTCGACTCTCGCTTTTGTTCTCGGTTTCTCTCCCAGATTCTCTCTTCTCCTCTTTGTGCTCTGTTTTTTTAACCCAAAATCGCCGATTGAACTGGACCGTCTCTCCCTGCCGAGCTCCCTCTCCTCTTCTTTTTATGGTCACGGTACAAGTACGGTGATTGTCGGAAGTGCTCTCCGTCTCTCTATCTCGCTCAATCTCTATGAGTCTCTCTCACGGCCTCTCTGTTCTAGCTCACCAAAACCGAACCAGCCGACCCTTCTCTCTCTCTTTTCCGCTGCTTATATAGCGGCCGCCGTTCGCTGCTCCTACCCCAAGTCATCGTCATTTATGGCCCTCAACTGCTCTCTGCAGTGGCCACGACTTTGGTGGCCACAGCTGCATAGTGGGGTGGAAAGTCTTCCTCCCCCAGGCGGCCGGTCGGGGCAAGGGAGAACAGGGGAAAGAGAAGAGAAGGACAGCCAAGCTAGGGAAAAAGAAGAGAAGGAGCGGGTTGGGCCTGGCCCAACCCGTATGTGGGGAAAAAGGAAAGGGAAAAAAAGGCGGGCTAGGCCCGCGGGGGAAGAAGAGAGAGGGCCGGGTCCACCCAGCCCCGACCCGACCCATTCCAAATTTATTTATTTAATTAAATTTTTTAAGTTTTTTTGACTTTTTAATTAATTTTTTATTAAAAGAGGAAAAATATATTCTAATAGTGCAAAATGCACCTATGTCTACATGCAATGCGATTAAAACTAAATAATTTTTTTTTTGTTTAGGAATTAAAGACATTAACCCCTAAATTTTGTATAATTAATTTTGGACAATTAAAAATAGGTGTCAACAAATGTGATAATAGATTTTATCTTCTTTCCAAATTCAAATAATCAGCTCTCTATCGATGTCTATAATCCTATAGATATAACTGTTGGTTTGATTCTCTTTCCTAATTCAAATATGATAAGAAAAATCTCATGGATTGCATGGGTGGTTGATCTTTGATTGTTATCTTGTGTGCGATTTACTTTCCTTTCAAAAAGAAAATCCAAAAAAATATGTTAGATAGGATTTAAATTAGAAGTTTTGCGTGTTTAAGGAATCCTAAATGTATCTAGGAGATAGGAAATTATTTAGTTTAAATTGGGACTTAAGATAATTTATTTCCTAGTTTAAATTAGGTGTTATTCTAATCCTAACAGATTATTTAGCGTATTTTAAGATTTCGAATTTCCATGAATATCCAAAAAAAAAAAGAGTTACTTTAGGACAAATTAGGATAGAATGCATGTTAATTTGATTAATTTTTAATTCAGAATTTTAATAAAAAATACCAAAAAGAAGTTGGTCTAGAATAAATAAAGTTGTTTGTTCTAGGGTAGATCGCGTGTTAACTTAGGCATTTTATTTATTCCGAATTTCATTGGAAAAATACCAAACATAAATCATTTGCCCATCATTGAAAATAGGTCATGTTGTCGGATGTCATATAGTTTTGCATGATAGGATTAATCACATGTCAATCTACACATCATGGCACGTAAGTTAGCTTCACTTAAATAAAGAGAAAACCCTAAAGAGCACATTGGGTGGATTGCTTTGTTAATTAGAAATCATATTAGGATTGTCTGTATGATTTTATAGCTAACAATACATATGCTATCGTTGCTCTAAGGTACATTATTCTCATAATCTAGCAATTTATTTATTGCTTTCCTTATTGGGTGTTAAATTGATGGATTGCGCACTCGCATGATCACCCCACATGTCAGTATCTAGGTAATAAAATGAATCCAAACTATCTGCTTAAACATTTATTTTTGAAAAGAAAAGGTACTGAAAGAGCATTAGATTAGATCTAGCGTTATCAAGTTCCCATCCTTAGATTCTCTGGTTCATGGAAATAAAACATATCTCCTTATATTTTATTTAGTTTTCTAATCGACCTACCACAAATAGATTAGTGGCAACTCCAAGCATATAAACATTTGCACATTAAGAATTTAAATCTTAAGTCACGAATTGGTAGGGCTTCGGAAAGTCTGAGTTAGGCTCAGACTTAATAATCCATTAGCCGAGTTTAGGTCGCAACAATAACACAATCCATTATCAATTAAGCAATACAATGGAAGTTCCAACCACACTCAAGAACTCATACACTCTCAGTATCGTCCATCCCTCAATTACATCTAATGACTTAAGAAGTGTTTAAACCTTAAAATTCCTTGTGAAATAATCTCGGAAAGAATTACATAAAATCTTACCCATAAAATTTAATGGACTTCAAGGCTCTCGCATTGCTTCAGGGTGTTATTTACGAAGAAGCCACCACTAACATCTGCACACAAGGCACAAAGACCCACCCCGCAACATTCATTATGTGACGAAAGAAGGAATTATGTATATATGAAACATGTAAATACCCTAGCTCAAGGTCAAACCCAAAGTTCGTTGTTTAAGCCCTCTTCTCACGCTCAAAGACGTGGAGTAGTTTTGGCCGACTTCAAGGTGAAAAACGAAATTCCGTTTACAGCACGTTCAGCTTGACAAGTCAGCCACAAGTCCAAGTCCAATATGGACTTTTCAAATTAAGGACTCCACATATTATTTATTGGACTTTTCAAATTAGGGACTCCGCTTTATTTTCATTGCAATATGGGCAAGACTCAGACATAATCAATATGGATTGCGATTTGCTCAACGGGCTTAAACTCAAGATATATTTTCAACTCAAAGTGTCTTCTCTGTGAGGCTAATCACGTACACGGAAGATTGTGTATAATAAAGATACATATGTGCGTGTGGTTTTATCAGATAGAGGAATACAAGTTCTTTCTCGTCTAAAGAAATAGTTAATTGAAACGGCTGGAGTTTCACTTAATTCTCATGGTTTTCTCACAATACTTTTCATGATAAACGATGAGATATATTAGTTCGTACGTAATTAGCACCGCTTTTTTTTTTCTGTCACATTAATTAGAAATCGAGGTGATAAACCTCAACTCCAGATATATTCCTTTCATCGCCTACCTAATCCACTCGAATGTCGTGGTTGGTGGTTGATTATGATGGAACGGCAAGAAACTTCACCCGGTCCTTCCATTCATATTTCCTCATTTGTCTACCCAAGAATGAAGACCCGTCTCTCTCTCTCTCTCTCTAAAACCTTTGAATGGAGACGAATGACGACCCCTCCCCCTCTCTCTCTCTCTCTAAAACCTTTGAATGGAGACCAATGAAGACCCCTCTCCCTCTCTAAAACCTTTGAATGGAGACGAATGAAGACCTCTCTCTCTCTCTCTCTCTCTCTCTCTCTCTCCTGGTCTACATCCATGATTTTTCTTTCCCAGGTCTCCGCTGGAGGTTGACGGCAAAATAGTCCCAAGTCACTCGACAATATTCAACTTTGGAGGAACGCAGGACAGCGTAATTGACTTGCTTCGATGATCTGACCATTAATAAGAGATGGCCTATCTCTTATTTGGTAAAATCTCGAATGGGACGAGGCAAATTAGAAAGTCGAGATTCAATTAACAGGAAAAGAAAATTTATGAAAAGACAAAGGTGCTCACCATATCAATCAAAGCCACTGAACAGCAGTCGGCTAGAGATCGGACCATTATGTGATGGCCGCATGAGTTCGATGATCGCTGTGTGGTGATTGCCCGATGCTCGATGCCCGATAAGGAGAGCAAGGTGAGGAAGGTAACACGTGAGCACCACCTGAACTCGCCCTAAGGAGACTCGACCGTTGTGATGATCTTAGGCAGTGATTGCCCAAGCATGCAATGCAGGTCGGTAACCACTCTCGTGGTGGTCAATTGAGGCCAACCTTCGCATATCTAAAGCAAAACAACCCTAGATCGTGCATATGAGAGATCGTGGTTACCATCGAATGTTGGTTGCCGGAGGAGACAACTACCGTCATGTCAGTTGCCTGTGAGAAAAATCTATAAGTACATTTGGTGCATGAAGTTTGCGTCCATCACGAGTTTATGGAACTTCATGCTTCAAGAGCATTTAAAAATCCTTATTCTACGTGGAGATAAGAAAGTTAAATTGAATCTTATAGAGAATTTTCTTATTGAGATGACCTGAAATTAAATGCGCAATCTTTGCTCTAATAAATTTTATTATTTCTTTGACTACTTTTATAATTTGAGTTCGAGGCCAAATATATTTTTACATGATAACAGTTCTCGTTTCTCTTTCTTAAGCTTGTTTAGAATATGTCCACCTTTCTTTCAATAAAATGTTTGCATTAATTGAACAGTTGATACCACGAAAAATCAGAAACTGACATACATGTGATAAATTTATCCAAAACTAATTTTTTGACCACTAAAAACCCAAATATACCTATGACAAATTTACTCCAAATTATTGTTTTGATTGCCAGAAACCTCAAACTGGTACACTTGTGATAAATTTAACCTCCATTAAATTGCATTAATACTATTAAAAATCACAAACCGGTAAACCTATGACAAATGGAGGGGTAAAATCTCAAACTGGTATATCTTTAAACTGTCACGTGTCATCCAATTTAGCAATTTATGGTAAAATTTAATAGAAACTAACAAATGGTAAATTTATCGTAGGTTTACCAGTTTAGGATTTTTTGTAGTATCAATCCTCTGGCAAATGTGAGGGCAAATTTTTCGTTTCAATTAGTCAAAACCTCGATGTATCCGTAAACTGTCATGTATCATCTATCTCAGCAATTTAACGGTAAAATTTAATGAAAACTAACGAAGGGTAAATTTGTTACAGGTATACCAGTTTAGGATTTTTCGTAGTATTAACCCTCTAGTTGATGTGAGGGCAAATTTTCTATTTCAGTTAGTCAAAACCTCGGTGTACAAATTCATTTTGATTTACAAATTTGATTTGGAATTTTCAAAATAGTGATTTGCATAGTTTAGTTTCTAAGGGTGTTTCGTTTGATTAACAAACAAAGTATATTCAATGCCCATATAAAAGTATGGCACCTTACTTTATAAACCAATGTTGTGAATCATTTCATTACCCTGTGCAGTTATTTGATGGAAATTTTAAAGCTATAAGCATCACCAATATCACTTTTCTCCTCATCCCCTTATTTTCTTCCCTCGTTTTAGCATTGAGGTAATATTTGTGTTAGCTTTCGCACACATTCCTATATTGCCTTGATGCATTTTGGATTTTATCCTTCGAGAGCTTCCAACAAGACTTGAACTTAAAACCATAATCTTGACATCAAAGCGAACACTTTATCGGTTCTCCTTTCTCTCTATCTCTCTACAATGAGCAAGTAACGAACGCATTTGGAGTATGTGAGCCCACTCCATCCTGATCATTAGATGATGGAAGTTCCACATGGAACTCATAACATCTAAGTGTTTTTTTTTTGTCAGAACATAACATCTAATTGTTGGTTGTTTGTAAAACAAATAAAATAGTGCTTTTCCTTATCTCACATAGAAAAGTTAAAATTGTGTTGGCCACTATTGTGGCTGTTTTCTAACTTGTTAAAATTAAGATGATGGACTAAATGGGCTTGATCCTACAATACCCGTGTGTGGATGCACGTCGTTTATGTGACTGTTGGCAATAGAGTTACGGTTTTTTTTTAATTAATTAATCATCTTTGAAAGGTTGTGTTTGTTCAATCGTTATTTTTTAGAATTTATTAAAATTTGAAATAATAAAAAAATATAAAAATATATTTTTATTCTATTATTATAAGACTAAAATATATATATTCATATTTTTTTAGTCTCTTTTCGCTTACTTTTTGGTACTTTTTCTTAAAAATCAAACAACCATCTTTTTCAATAATTTCTCCTTGAGAGATTTTGAAGACATATCAGAATTGCTATGCGGTATTCTCATTGGAGACTTTGTTGTATTTTGGAGGATTTTTGCCGGTAACCATTAGCAATGTTATGGGGCAAATAATTCCTTAAAGAGAGTGTTATCACACCTCAAAGTCTAATTTATTTTCTTCTCCTTCCGATTCACATGGATTTTTTCCCAGCAGTTATGGTTGAGATGAAGTGGGCGTATATGCTCGTCCAAGTATATACTTATGAATTTTCCTCTACAACGACCACACTGGCATACATCTGTTACTTTTTTTCTTGCAGTCTTCACATTACTCAATGACCCCGTACAATGGCCAATGCTGTCTTCCGTCCACACCATCCATCTTCAACATTATGGAAAATCTCAAACCGTTTGGTCTTGACTTTGTCAAAAATCTCTTTTGACCTTCCCGAAGAAACAAAAAGTCAAAAACTATACAGTACTTTTTTTTTTAATGATTTAAGATATCAATGTTTATGTGTTGTAAAATTTTAAATATGTGCCCGTGCTGCAAGCTCAATCTAATCATCAAGCTAGCTAAGCATGAATTCTTGCTTCACCATCTCCCTCTCTCTCTGCTTCTTCTCCATCAAAATTTTGAGTACTGAAGCTGCACCCGAATATCTGTATCATGATTGCCAAAACACCACCCTCTTCACTCCCAACTCCACCTACCAATCCAATCTCCACACCCTCCTCTCTTCCCTCTCGTCCGCCGCTACCAACAGCACCAATGGATTCGCTAATGCCACCGCCGGCCAAAACCCTCCTGACCGGGCCTACGGGCTCTTCCTCTGCCGCGCTGACCTCGACGCCACCATGTGCAGCGAATGCGTGACTACCGGGAAACAGGATATCCTCCAAAGATGCCCCAACCAGCGAGTCTCCGTAATCTGGTACACTGAGTGCATGTTGCGGTACTCGAACAAGTCCATCTTCTCGGTCATGGAGAGTAAGCCGTCTGCCATTTTGTACAACACAAAGGAAGTCACCGACAAAACCCGGTTCAGGCATCTCCTAGGAGAATCCCTGACCAACGTTGCCACTAGGGCTTCAGCTGGAGGGCTGGGGAAGAAGGTCGCAGTGGCTGAAGCGAACTTCACGAGCTTTCAGAAGCTGTATGCCCTCGCGCAGTGCACGCCGGACTTGACGGCATCAGACTGTAGGATATGCCTCCAGTTCGGGATCGGTAATGTGGTTCACGGGAAGCAAGGCGGGAGGGTGCTCACTCCAAGCTGCAACGTGAGGTACGAGGTCTACCCCTTTTATAACACCTCAGCCTTGCCAGCGTCAGCGCCGGCGCCTCCACCTCCTGCTCCCGCTCCGGTGACCGGACCTAAAGGTACGTGTGTGTTTGTATTGCTTGTCTTTCTCCGTCGTAACTCTCTTTATTTCTAGAAGGATTACTTTTCGAGTTAACGTATTCTTTTTTTCCCAACTCTTTTCACTTTATTTTGAATCGAGATCTTGATTAAGGATGTATCGATGTTATATCTCCACCAAGTTAGCCATCATAATTTATATAATTTATCTTCAGAGAAAAAGACTTGATTGGTTGATTGAAGACAATAGTTGGTTATATTCACATAAGATATTTCTGGTATTAGTGCGTGTTTGTTGGTCTGGGCTTTTAGTCTTTTATGCTACATAGTCATGATGAGGTGCATTTTAGGTGAAAACTTTTTCTTAAGTGGATAACTTATCTCAATTTTTCGTACCAATTGGAGCTGGTGAGTTCTACATCCACTTATGACATTAGATTATTTACATAACAATTGATTAAAGGTCGCTTTTAATCAATTAATGGTTAATCCGCCATAAACAGTTGGTGCACTCGAATGGGAATTAGGAAAAGAATGTATTTTGTGAGATGGACAGATTATGGATTACAGCTTAATTTCTTCTGGACATTTGCTCTTTAAGTGCACTCTTTTTGTTTTTGGTTGCATTTTGTTGGACTTTTGAGGAATGCCTTTGAGAAATACAAAAGATTTTAAGTTAAATGAGTTTTTCGAAATGCATGTTGTGTTTGCTAAATTATAATTTAAAAGTCCATTGTAAAGCAACTTTTGATAAAATAGTATTTAGAAAAATTATTTTTGCAAAGGACTTCTCTTATTTTTCAATTAAAAAAAACCCAAATCTTTCACCTGAGCCAGCACATGGCTTAGGTTGCCTATGACCTAGATCTGGCACGACGGCCATTGTCTTAGGTCTCACAACATCAGGCGACCTTCGATGAGGGCTGTCTAGGGTCCCGCAACCCTTGAAGAGGGTAACTTGAGGTTGCGCAACCCCAGGGAGGATCGTCTGGATCGAACAACCTTAGATGGCCCTCACAGGGGTCATGCGACCGTCCTCACGTAGAGAAGATGAATAGTAATACCAAGGGCAAAATTGGAAAATCAAAAATTTGGTGAGGATCGTTTTGGAAGAAAAAAAATTACTAACCTAGACACGTGCATGCCGAGAAAGCTAAAAGCCCAAGGCACCCCAAGATCTGTGTTGGGCTTTTAGCCTTCCCAAGGCTCACTTTTCCTCAAGGCCATTTCAAACTTTTTTACCAAACAACCAAAATTTGGCCCAAGAGGCTTTGGATGCCCAAAGCCTCTTGAGAAAGCCTTCCCCAAACGGAGCCTTTCACTATTTTTCACATTTGCTCTAGCCTATGGTAGCAATTCCTAAATCTCAGATAGTCATGAACACTTAAAACTGATGCTATTAAGATATGGTTGCACATATGCAGGCAAAAGCAATAAATCTACTGTGCTAATCGTCACTGTCACCATTCCTATTGGCGTTGGCGTGGCGCTTCTCTTCCTCGCTTGTTGTTTCAGGCGGAGGAAAGCGACCAAGACATATGAAGGCACCCAAGGAGATCAAAGCGGTATGAAATATGTACCTGTGCCATATACTTGGACAGAATGATGAAACCATGTATGCGGGACGTACTGTTCTATGCTTTTGGTGAAATGACCATCTCGTGTGTGTTTCATTGTGTAGGCGTAAATGCCAAGTCCTTGCAGTATGATTTAGCCACCATTCAAGCCGCCACAAACAATTTCTCTCATCAAAATAAGTTGGGTGCGGGTGGATTCGGTGAAGTTTTTCAGGTATGGTTAGTTAGAAACTAGATACATAATGGTATAAATAATTATCTTCGATTGCTAATTTTGAGAATTGGTCAGATGCTCTTCAAGTGTACTTAAACATAAAAAAAAAAAAAAATACTGATCTTTCAGGGTAGGCTTCCTAATGGACAACAAATAGCCGTGCAGAGAATATCTCGAAGCTCAAGACAACATGCTCAAGAATTCAAGAGGGAAGTCATACTGGTAGCAGAACTTCAACATCAAAACCTCGTTCGGCTACTTGGGTTCTGCTTAGAGGGTGAAGAAAGACTACTTGTCTATGAGTTTGTGCCGAACAAAAATCTCGACTACTTTTTATTTGGTGTGTTGTGTTTCAATATATTCCTAAGCTATTGCTTTCCATGTTGAGTCATATATGTTATTCGTCTCAAATTATGTCAAATGTTTCACTAGCTTTTGAAACCTAAAGTTAGTTCCTTGCACAAAATCTATTCAAGAGGATTCATTAACGGAAAATAACTACATTTCAATTGTGCATAAATGCAGATCCTCGAAAGAGCAGGCAATTGGATTGGTCAAGACGCCACAAAATAGTATGTGGGATTGCTCGAGGAATGCTCTATTTACATGAGGACTCTCGACTTAGGATCATTCACCGGGATCTAAAATCAAGCAATATCTTATTGGACAGTGAAATGAACCCGAAGATTTCAAATTTTAGCATGGCACGGATTTTCGAAATTGATCAAACACACGCAAACACTAGTAAAATTGTTGGGACTTGGTAAGTGTGTTTATGCTTTGCTCTCTACTTTTATGCTTGGGTATACTTATATTGCTCATGTATTACGGTTTGCATTTGCAGTGGTTACATGTCACCTGAGTATGCAATGCATGGGCAGTTCTCCGTGAAGTCTGATGTCTATAGTTTTGGTGTCCTGCTTCTTGAGCTCATTAGCGGTAAGAAGAATAGCTTCTTCTACCAAGCAAATGGGGCCGAAGATCTTGCTAGCTATGTAAGTTGCACAAATTGACTCTTTAACGAATATGAAAATTGTTAAACTAAGCAAGTTTGACATACAGAGAGTTTTTTCTATGAACTATTTTTAGGTCTGGAAAAAATGGAGAAATGGTACGCCATTGGAAGTGTTAGATCCGGCCATTGGAAACTCGTATCCAAGGAATGAAGTTCTTAGATGCCTCCACATTGGTTTACTATGTGTTCAGGAAGGTCAATTTGATAGACCATCCATGGCAAACATAGTCCTGATGTTGAGCAACTACTCTTTTACTCTTGCACTTCCCCAACAGCCAGCCTTCTTCCTCCGGAGTAGGATCGAGAGACCAATAAATGAGCTCGAATTGGACCAATCCACCAGTAGGTCTATGGCATTGTTGACCAAAGCGATATCAATCACCGAAGTTTACCCCTTGTCGACAGTGGTGTGAGTGGAAGCCTTTCTTCATATAGTCTCATAGAGACCTTGATCAAATGATCCTTTGCATTCCACTGAGATCAATAATGAACAATGATCATACACCTATGTCCATTACATCTAAAAGTACGTAGTGTCTTGTCTTTGAGGCTAATCATGTTTTGATCCACTAGACATGGAAGGTTGTTGATATTTAATATAAGTACATGTGGTTTTATCGGATAGGGGAGTTCAAGTTCTTCCTTGTCTAAAGAAATAACTATTTCGCAACCAAAAAGAAAGAAATAACTATTTTAAAAGGACTACAGTTGCACTTAACTGTCATGATTTTCTTACAGTACTTTACACGATATCTGATAACATATATCCATTCGTACATTACCCATACTTACTAGAAATTGGGGTCATAGTTCTCACCTCTAGAGAGTTTCTTTGCATCACCTGCCTCTTTACTCGATAATAGTGGTGGGTGGTTGACTACGATGAAATGGATATAAAAACATTAGGAATGCTTTAACTTTCGTACGATAATAACTTCAGTGTCATAACCTTTTTTTGCTAACTTAAGTGCCATATCGGTATAAAATCAATCATTTGAGTAACACTTCAAACAAATCGTCCTACCTAGATTTTTTTGTTTTTCTTTACATTGATTATTTTTATTATTTTTCATTTTCTTTATTTTTTTTCCATGCATTGGCTGCAAAAGACCCTCCCTCAACTGGTGGGGTTGCGAAGGCCCTAGGTGAGGCCATTGCCGACTGCGGGCGAGTGCCTTCACGGCAAGGCCGCAATGGCCTCGCCCAGGGCCATGGTGGCTCCACCATCTATAAGCGAGGCTGCGAAGGCCCTTGCTAGGCAAGGCCACCTCATCTGTGGCCGACGGGGCCATGAAGGCCCTCTCTAGCCAAGTGTGAGGGCACGAAGGACTTCACCAGATCTTGGCGAGGCCGACGACGGATTTTTCAACGAGACAAATTATCGATGGCACTTAAGACATTGATTTTTCAAATTTGTGTCAGTTATCGATGGCACTTAAGTCATTGATTTTTGTGCCAATGTAGATAATTTTTTGTAATTTTTTTAACTCACTTAAGTGTTACAAATTTGAAAAATTGATTCTTTTTTTTTCTCTTTACCAAAAAAAAAGAATCAATTTTTCAAATTTGTAACACTTAAGTGAGTTTAAAAAATTACAAAAAATTATCTACATTGGCGCCGGCAATGCCACATAGGATAATCGGCGTCCACATTAGATTTTCCAGCAAGGCAAATCGCCAATGGCATTTAAGTGATCCATTTTTCAATTTGAGACACTTAAGTAAACAAAAAAAAAAGTTACAACCTTTAAGTGAGCGTCGTACGAAAGTCATGACATTCTTGTCGTTTTTAACCTCGATGAATAGGCAAGCAACTTCACACACATATTTCCTCATATGTCGCCGCAATAATAACCTCTCTCTTTCTCTCTCTTCCTGATCTATACACGGCCACAAGTTCACCGATACCAGCCCCACTTCAACCAACTCCACAACTAATTAGCTCTTTCCACTGCCATCATCTCATATGTCTCTCTCTATCCGACATCTTAGACATGGCCTCCAAGGAGTGGAGCTAGTCAATGAGCTCCTCGATGGACATCTCAAGAAGCTTGAGACATATCTCTGATGTCGGAGGTAATGACTTGCTTGCCTTTACTATTTTTACAAAGCAAGGCAAGTGTCTCTGAGTCATAACGCATTATCACCTAGATCTAAAGCGAAACATAACCTTAGTACCTAAAAGATTAACGCACTAAAACTATCACTTAATCTTATAACATCCCATAAAATCTACACCCAAAAAGATCACAACCTAAGCTATAATACCAGCAGATGCCACACCCCAAAACCAACAAAAATGGGAGATGACACAGCCGTCCTTCCAATCGAAGGACACAGTCTCAAACAACAACCAACAACTTGTTATCAAAATATATACATTCCATCCATATATATCAAATAAACCAATAGGTTAGTTACAACATCAACGTTTCTATAATCCACTAAAAAGAATATGTACAATTTAAAATTCAGCCAACCTAGCAAACTATCAACAACCATATACACAACTCTCTTAAACCATACCCAAAAACCCAACTCTAAAAAGTCCTCATGATAGCGCTCTCATACTATCGGTCACTAGCCGAAGAACTTGAAAAACACAAAAGATGAATAAATGAGCAATCACAGCTTAGTGAATAGTTCGTATCTCTTCTAAGCAAATTGAGGATTCACTATGCACTTTACAAAACAATATTGAAACTCACTTATCTCAATTCTAGTATATAATACACATACAAGATAGTAATGAGTTATATTGCTTTAACATAACCATCTACATATCAGGCAACATTCGTTAAATCAATAATATCATAACAAACATCAATTGTCTAGTCCATTAAGTATCGATGGTCTATTCGATTGATCAATCTCATACCACACATTAATATTCTATTTCATTAATCCATCTATTATTAAATCACACATCAATGATCCATTCCATTAACCCACTTATTGCTTAATATCAAACCATGATCACGACACTACGCTTGGTGACAAGACGACCAAAATTCCCCATTTGGCAAGTCTTCACCTATTGTCAATTGGTGGCTCAGCCCCAGAAAAAAATCCTAAAACCAATATGCATACCCAGAACTTCTTATTCGGGTTCGCAGTCATATTGAGTATCAAACAATCATCCTCCAATATTAGAAATCCAATCTATAATCAATCTCGTAAACCATAACACATTTTATAAACTGAAACGAATAACATTTTTGCAACATATCTCATCCACTAGAAATACCTTTCTCAAAGGAATTCTCATTACATTCTAATACATATACATAAACTTCTTCACTACCTTGCATAATACGTTTTCTAAAACATTTGTAAATAACCAAGTATTAGTAGATGCTCAATCTGACTTTTTATGCAACAAAAATGTAATTTCTTAATTCATGCTATATATAATCCACATTGCTTTCAAAATATGAATTTACAAACTCGAAGAACAGATAACATCACTCACCTAGGAATCCCCAAAAATTAAATAACGATGCTTACTCGATCCGATAATCTCACAATCCTATTAATTAAACAAGAATCAATGTCAAAATCAAGTAAAACATTACCTTAACTACGAAATGGTTGTAATAAGCTTAATCGCTAGCAAAACGACTCCCACATGCTAATAAAACTCTCAATCAAAGTGGAATTCAAAGCTGTCGCTTGATTGTGAAATCCTAAAATTCTCACTTCGAGTTGCCTTAAATCAACTCCCATCAAACCCCATAGCTCCAAAATGCCATAAGCCAAAATTTCCATGAAATCTCATCAACATCTAAAAAATTAGACTTCGGGGCTTGAATTTCACAAAACTTCGAAGTTAAGCCTTAATTTTGAAAACTTCTCAGATTGGACGAACGAAGGTTTCAAACACTTACCAAGCGTTGTGAATCAATGTGAATCCAGCTTGGTGGGGATCCCTTGATGTGAATACAAAGCCCCTTTTTCCCTTTTTTCTAGTTCTTCTTCTTCTTCTTTCTTTTTGTTTCTTTTCCTTCTCTTTCTCCCTTTCTCACGCGAGCTCTCAGTCCCTTTATTTGAGCCGAGGCATCCAATTTCTGCTCTGTTGACCGGGACAACATTTTCTTCTTTTTTTCGTGCCTGCCACTTTTTGACTTGGTAACAAAAATCCAAATATTACAACTATGACCAATACAGTTCATTTTACTTATTATTCTTGTCTTGGATGTAGGGCGACCGGCAATGACTAGATCGCTATGTCAGTATTTCCTAGTCTAAATTAGCTGGAAGGACTGTATTAGAAATTATCAAAAAAGTTTAGGATTAAATTGGATAAATTATGAAGCTTAGAATTGAATTGATAGCCGTGCGATGAGTTTAGAGCTGATTGGTAATTTTGTCTGAGCATTGCAATCAATTTTGTCATATCTCATCATGGATAGCAGTCTAATAACATTAATGAATTTCCATTGTTTTTGCGACTAGAATGAAGAAAACTCTCTCTCTCTCTCTCTCTCGGTTTAACAACTTTAATGAATTTCCATTGTTTTTGCGCCTAGAATGAATACCCCTCTCTCTCTTATCTCTCATATCCAATTACGTCTACATCCTTACTTTTCCTTCCCAAGTCTCCACCAGGGGACAAAATAATCCAAGTTACTCGAACATATTTTATAAGGTTAATACCATGAAAAACCCCAAACCGGTACACTTGTGACAAATTTACCCAAAACTATTTTTTTTACCATAAAAAATCCCAAACTGGTATATCTGTGACAATTTTACCCCGAACTATTTTTTTTACCATAAAAAACCCCACACTAGTATACCTGTGACAATTTTACCCTCGAACTAATTTTTTAGCCACCCAAAACTCCAAACTGGTACACTTGTGACAAATTTACCCTCCGTTAGTTTCCGTGAAATTTTACTATCAAATTACGAAGTTTAATGACACGTGGTAATTAACATTTGTACTGATTTTAGGTTTTACCCCTCTGTTTGTCTCAAGTTTACCAATTTGTGATTTTTTGTGATATAAATATAATTTAATGGTTACCACCCGCCTGGATGGCGCTGCTGGAAAGGGCACTCTTCCTCTCGCAAAAGGTTGAGTGTTCGAATCCCGAGTGTCGCAGGGTGACTTAACTGGTGCACGTGTGTGGTGGCTAGCACGTGTCGCCCCCAAGGTTTACTTCCCGGCTGTCGGCCGTGCGGGGGTTCCCTGGGTTATCAAAAAATATATATATAATTTAATGGACACTAATAAAGGGTAAATTTGTCATAAATGTACCAATTTGGGGTTTTTAGTGATCAAAAAATTATTTCTGGAGGTAAAATTGTCACAGGTGTACCAGTGTAGGATTTTTGGTGGTCAAAGAAATAGTTCAGGGTAAAATTATCACAAGTATACCAGTTTGGGATTTTGGTGATCAAAAAAATAGTTCGGGGTAAATTTGTCACAAGTGTACCAGTTTAATATTTTTCGTGGTATTAACCCTATTTTATAATTAGTCATTTTGATTTCTCTTTTTAAAGTGTTGTTTGGAACATTTCCACTTTTTTTCAATGAGATATTTGCGCCATTTTAAAGGTATGATGGCAGATGTGATGGCATATTTTCCATTTCTTCTAATCAAAACCTCGACTATATATCGATGTTCGATGTATGATCATATTGATTTACAAAATTGATTAACAATTTTTGATATGGTGATTTTATACTTTAGTTTCTAAGGGTATTTCATTTTATTGATAGATAAAGTATATTCCCTATAAAAGTATGCCACCTTACTTTATAAACCAATGTTATGAATCATTTCATTATCATGTGCAGTTATTTGGTGCAAAATTCAAAGCTGTCAGCATCACCAGTATCACTTTCCACCTCATCCCCTATTTTTTCCCCCTATTTTAGCATTAAGGTATTGTATGTGGAAACTTTCACACATCTTAATTGGTCTACCTCCCCAAGTGACTTAAGGGCACAGTCTCTCATATCATCGTGGTGCATTGCAGGTCTTACCCTTGGAAAGCTTCCAACAAGACTCGAACTCGAAATCAGAAAAAAAGATAAGCAGATTCTCTTGACATTTGAGTCAATGTTTGATCTTTCTCCTTTCTTTCTCTCTCTACAACGAGAATGTTTTTGACGCATTTGGAGCATGTGAGTCCTCATTCTATCTCGATTATTAGATCGTGTATATCTCATGGGGAACTCACAACATTAATAGCGAAGGTAAAGGGGGCCGACATAATCCTATTTATATACAAGAAACTTTCCTCGACAACAATGTCACTGGCATTCATATGTTGACTTTTTCTAATTGCAATCTCCACATTGGAGCCAAAAAAGAATGCAACTCACGGAATTGACTTCAGTCGATGACCTCGTACGAGGACAGATGCTGTCTTCCATCCTCGCCGTTCATTTTATTCCTCTATCCACCTGATTATTGATGGCCTAACGAACCCCAACTTCTGTCGCTTTAAAATTGCGGACTGGATTTATATTGTTTTTTGACTTTAGCGAGGATCTCGCACCGGTTCATCTTCACATGTCAAAAATATCTTTTGACCTTGTCGAAGAAGTGAAAACTATATCGTAATTTTTATATGTTTTAAAACTTTTATATATTGTCATGTGGAATAAAATTTCTAATTTTAAATGTTCAAAACTTGATCCTCGAATTTTTATTTGCAAAGATGTCCTTTATTTCACTCTCCGATTTGGAGAGCAGACCATCCTCTTCTTCTTCCTTTCCGTGCCCGTGCTGCAAGTTCAATCTATTCATCAAGCTAGCTAATCATGAGTTCTTGCTTCACCCTCTCCCTCCCTCTCTCTCTCCCCCTCTTCTTCTTCATCAAAATTTTGACTACTGAAGCTGCACCCGAATATCTGTATCATGATTGCCCAAACACCACCCTCTTCACTCCCAACTCCACCTACCAATCCAACATCGACACACTCCTCTCTTCCCTCTCCTCCGCCACCACCAACAGCACTGATGGCCTACGGGATCTTCCTTTGCTGCGGCGACCTTGACACTGCCACATGTAGCAACTGCGTGGCCAATGGGAAACAGGGTATCCCCCAAAGATGCCCGAACCAGCGGGTCTCCATAATCTGGTATGACCAGTGCATGTTGCGGTACTCAAGCGAGTCCATCTTCTCAGCCATGAAGCAAATCGCCGAAGCAGATTTTGTACAACATCTTGAACATCGCCGATACAACCCAATTCATGCAGCTCCTGCGAGAAACCCTAACCGACCTCACTACGAGGGCTTCAGCTGGCGGGGTCAGAGAAGAAGCTCGCTGTGGCGGAGGTGAACTTCACGAACTTGCAGAAGCTGTACACACTCGTGCAGTGCACGCCAGATTTGACCGCGTCAGACTGTAGCACGTGCCTCCAGTTCGGGATCGGTAATCTGGTTCAGGGGGAGCAAGGTGGGAGGGTGCCCAATCCGAGCTGCAACGTGAGGTAAGAGGTCTACTCCTTTCATAACACCTCAGCCCTGCCAGTGCCGGCGCCTCCACCTCCTGCTCACGCTCTGGTGACCGGGCCTAAAAGTACGCATGTGTTTGTATTGCTTGTCATCCTTCATCCCAACTCTTTATTTCTAGCAGGGTTACTTTTCGAGTTAACCTATGTTTTTTTCCTAACTCTTCTCGCTTTATTTTGAATCAAGATTTAGGTACCTGTCCAACAATTTAGTCATAGATCATCAACCATCATTAGCTATTCAATTTTTCTTCAAAGAAAAAATGAGATAATTGTTTATTGAAGACAATAAGGTGATATTTGAGGAGCACATAAAAAATTTCTGGACTTAGTGCGTTTGATGGTCCTGGGCTTTTAGTCTTTAGTGCTTCATAAGTCATGATAAGGTACATTTTAGGTGAAAAGTTTTTCTTAGGTGGAGCAATTATCTCAATCACTCATACCAGTTGAATATGGTGGGTTCTACATCAACTTATGAGATTAGATTATTTACATAACAATTGGTTAAGGGTGGCTTTTAAGCAATTAATGGTTAATCCCCTATAAACAATTGGTGCACTCACATGGGAATTAGGAAAAGAATGGATTTTGTGAGGTGGACAGATTCTGGATTACAGCTTAATTTCTTCTGGACATTTGCTCTTTAAGCGGACTCTCTTTGTTTTTCTCTATTTTTCCAATTTGCTCTGGCCTTTGGTAGCAATTCCATTTTCTAAAAAATCATAATAAACACATAACCTGATGCTATTATGATATGGTTGCACATATGTAGGCAGAAGCAATAAATCTACTGTGATAATCGTCGCTGTCACTGGTCCTATTTGCGTAGGCGTGGTGCTTCTCTTCCTTGTTTGTTATTTCAGGCAAAGGAAAGCGACCAAGACGTATGAAGTCGTGCAAGGAGATCAAAGCGGTACGAAATACGTACCTGTGCTGTATAGTTGGATAGAATGATGAAACCATCTATGCAAGACGTACTGTTCTACGCTTTCGGTGAAATGACCATCTCGTGTTGTTTCATTATGTAGGCGTAAATGAAATTACAAATGCAGAGTCTTTACAATACGATTTAGCCACCATACAAGCCACCACGGACAATTTCTCACATCAAAACAAGTTGGGTGAGGGCGGATTTGGTGAAGTTTTCCAAGTATGATTAGTCAGAAATTATATAGGGAATCGTTTAAAAATGATCTTTGATTTGGTAACTTTGAAAAGTTGTGATAAGAAGCTATTCATGTGTACTTAAACCTCAATAAACTAATCTTTCAGGGTACGCTTCCTAATGTACAACTTATAGCCATGAAGAGACTATCTTGAAGCTTAGAACAAGGTGCTGAAGAATTTAAAAATGAAATGATACCGGTAGCGAAACTTCAACATCGAAACCTCATTCGACTACTCGAGTTCTGCTTGGTGGGTGAAGAAAAACTGCTTGTCTATGAGTTTGTGCTGAACAAAAGTCTCGACTACTTTTTATTTGGTATATCGCATTATATATTTTCCAAAGCTATTGCTTTCCATGTTGAGGCGAATATGTGATTAGCCTCAAATTATGGTGAATGTTTCACTAGCTTTTGGAACCCAACGTTAGTTCCTTGCATAAAATCTATTCAAGGCGATTTATTAACTGAAATTTCCTGCATATCGATTGTGCATACATGCAGATCCTAAAAGAGCAGGCAATTGGATTGGTCGATATGTTACAAAATAGTATTTGGGATTGTTCGAGGAATGCTCTATTTCCATGAGGACTTTCAACTTAGGATCATTCATCGGGATCTAAAATCAAGCAATATCTTGTTGGACGGAACCCGAAGATTTCAAATTTTGGCATGGCAAAGATTTTTAGAGTCAATCAAACACAGGCAAACAATAGTAAAATTGTTGGGACTTTGTAAGTGTTGTTATGCTTTGTTCTCTACTTTTATGCTTGTGTATGCTTATATCGCTGATGTGTTATGGTTTGTAGTGTTTACATGTCACCTGAGTATGCAATGCATGGGCGATTCTCCGTGAAGTTCGATGTCTATAGTTTCAGTATCCTACTTCTAGAGCTCATTAGCAGCAAGAAGAATAGTTTCTTCTACCAAGCAGACAGGGGTGAAGATCTTGCTAGCTATGTAAGTTGCACAAATTGACTCTTTAACGGATTTGAAAATTGTAAAACTAATCAAATCTGATGTATTGAGAAAGTTCTTTTCATGAATTGTTTTTAGGTCTGGAAAAATTGGAGAGATGCTACGTCGTTGGACGAGCTAGATCCGTCCATTGGAGACTCGTATCCAAGGAATGAAGTTCTTAGATGCCTCCACATTGGTTTACTATGTGTTCAGGAAGATCCATTTGATAGACCATCAATGGAAAACGTAGTCTTGATGTTGAGCAGCTACTCTGTTACTCTTGCACTGCCCCCAACAACCAGCCTTCTTCCTCCGGAGCAGGACTGAGAGGTCAATGAAAGAGCTCAAATTGAACCAATCCACCAATAGGTCTTTGGCATTGCCGACCAATGAGATTTCGATCACCGAAGTTTACCCTCAGTGAATGGTGATGTGAGTGGAATTCTTTCTTCATATAGTCTCGCAGAGAACTTGAACAAATGATCCTTAGCATTCCACTGAGATCAATAATGAACAATGAGCAAACACTTATGTCTAGCACAACTAAAAGTACAAAGTGTCTTATTTTTTAGGTTAATCATGTTTTGATCCACTAGACATGGAAGGTTGTAGATATTAATATACATACATGGGTTTTATTGCATAGAGGAATACAAGTTCTTCCTTGTCTAAAGAAATAACTAATTGAATCTAGAGTTTCACTTAATTGACATGATTTGCTTATAGTACTTTTCATGATATCTGATAACATGTATCCATTCCACTACAAAAAAAAAACATGGATTTTACCACAGAAATTTGCGACAGGAAATTTATCATCGCAAATTTATAATGAACTTTGCGACGGATTTCATTTTCCATCGCAAATTAGCAACGAAAATTAATCGTCGCAAATTTGCAACGGAAAATAAATCTGTTGAAAATTCTGCGACGGAAAATAAAGCCGTCGCTAATTTACGTCGAGCACTTTTCCGTCGCAAATTAGCAATGGAATTTGCGGCGAATTTATTTTCCATCGCCTATTTGCAACAGTTAAAAAAATTTGTCGCTAATTCGCGACAGATTTTGCAACGAAAATGAATTCGTTGCTAATTTGTAGTTTATCAAGGCATATAACTTCCGTGATATTCCACTCCACCCATCAATTTCTCTCTCTATGTACTAATTCCTCATATCCCCCTCGCTTTTCTCCCTCACTACAAAAAACAACATTTTTCCAACGAAATTTCCAACGAAAAATTTGGAAAAATTCATTGGAAAACGAATTTCCAACGAATTTGCGACAAACAAAAATTCGTTGGTAATTCGTCGTCCCAAATTTTTCTGACAAAAAATTTAAATTTTCGTTGGAAATTTGCAACAAAATTTCTTTCCTTGCAAAATTCATGGCTAAATTCGTTGCAAACTTCGTCGCTAATTATTCGTTGCAAAAATTGTGACAATATTCGTCGGTAATTATTTGTGGTAAAATTTGTTGCAAAATGAATTTCCAACAAATTAGCGACGAAAAAAAAATTTGTCGCTAATTTGGTGTCGGAAAGTTTTTTCGACAAAAAATTTTAATTTTTCATTGGTAATTTGCAACAAAAAGAGAATCGTGGCAAAATTCGTAGATAAAACCGTGGCTAAGTTCGTTGGAAAATTTGTTGCAAATTTCGTCGCTAATAATTCATTGCAAAAATCGTGGCAAAATTCGTTGCTAATTGTTCGTTGTAAAATTCATGGCAAAAAGAATTTCCCATGAAACTAATGAAGAACAAAGAAATTCGTCGCAAATTTTTTGTCTCAATTTTCGCAAAAAAAAATTGAATTTTCGTTGGTAATTTGCAACGAAAACAAATTCGTGGCTAATTATTCGTTGGAAAGTTCGTGGTATAATTCATTCCTAATTATTCGTTGTAAAAAGTGTTGTCAAATTCGTCGGTAATTATTTGTTGCAAAATTCGTGGCATAATGAATTTCCAACGAAATTAGGGACGAAAAAAAGTTCATCACTTACCTTACCAAAAAAAAAGTTCATCAGTTAGCGAATTTTTGCGACAAAACATTCAATTTTCGTTGTTAATTTACAACGAAAAAAAATTCGTCACTAAATTCGTTGGAAAATTTGTTACAAAATTTGTCGCTAAATATTCGTTGCAAATATCATGGGAAATCGCGTAATTTTCTGACAAAAAATTTCAATTTTTGTTGGTAATTTGCGACGAAAACAAAGTCGTGGGTAAATTCGTAGGAAAATTAGTTGCAAAATTTGTCGCTAAATATTCGTTGCAAATATCGTGGGGAATCGCACAATTTTCCAACAAAAAATTTCAATTTTCGTTGGTAATTTGCGACGAAAACAAATTCGTGGAAAAATCCATAGGAAAATTAGTTGCAAAATTTGTCGCTAAATATTCGTTGCAAATAACGTGGGAAATCGCATAATTTTCCGACAAAAAATTTCAATTTTCGTTGGCAATTTGCGACGAAAACATATTTGTGGGTAAATTCGTGGGAAATTAGTTGTAAAATTTGTCGCTAATTATTCGTGGGAAATCATGAATTTTTCCAACAAGAAATTTCAATGTTCGTGGCAAAATTCGCGACGAAAAAAATTCTTGGCAAAATTCGTCACTAATTATTCATTGCAAAAATCTTTGCAAAATGAATTTTCCATAAAATTACCAACGAAAAAAAATTAAATTCGTGGAAAATTTTGTCACTAATAATTCGTTGCAAATTTTGTTACTAATTGGTCGTGACAAAATTCATCGCTAATAATTTGGGATAAAATTCGTTGGTAATTATTCGTGAAAACATTCGTTGTTAAATTTCCACGAACTGTATTCGTCGCTAGTTTGCGAAGCAATTTTTTTTTGGATAGCTAAATTGCGACGAAATCTATTCGTGACAAAATTCGTCGCTATGTTTGCGACGAATTTTATTTAGGGACAATTTCAATTTGAAATCCAATTAGCAGCAATATTAATTTCTACAATGCATAAGTTGCAAAAGTCTCATATGATGGTATTCGATATTCAATCTCATAATACATAGAGGTTGCTAAGCACTAGTGAACATCATGTAATACTTTCAAAACATTGAAAGGACGGGGGACAACCATAAAACGTTGGCAGCTTTGGTACTGAGCATGACATCAAGAACAGTCACATTTATCGACACTTGCTAAAATATGGATACATAAATAAAAATATGGAATTTGTCCCAAAAAAAAAGCATTTATGCATTGACGTGGAACTAGCTATAAAAAAAATGTTCTTACCTTTGAATATAAGTCAACTTTCACATCCATTAGAAAACCATATGAAACCAGCAGCAACGTCACTATTCTAACTCCTAAAGCCGAGAGACGAGGACATCACCTGAAGCTTGTCCTCGAACTGAAGAGGCAGCTCGCCGGGAGGGGACGACGACAACGACTGGTCGGCCCCAAAGAGAATGAACTAGGAAGGACTGATAATAAAAGCATTAGCATCATCATCATCAGCACCAATCGGCGCATCATTGTGTGGCTCATCATTAGGCCCACCACCTATTAGATTAATAGGAGGTACAGGAGGAACCTCATTGTGATCGATGTCGAGGTGTCGTATGATAATTTGCATTTGTTGTTGCATCACTCTTATTTCTTCGTCCTTCTATCCAATTAAAAGCTTCATTTCTTCATCCTTCTGTACAAGCAACTATTTCAGTTGGCTCAATTCTTGGGTCATTTGCTCCTCATGTTGTGTCCTCCTTGAAGTAGCCACATTGGAGGGTGAAGTTGCAGCAACGTTCATTTTGTACATCCTTGACGAGAATCCTATCCCAAATATTTTTCCTCCTTTCATCCCACCCGCTGCCTCCACCCATAATGCCATATTATCAATCGATGGTTCAGACACAGCAAGACCATCCCCACCACCACCATCACCACTACCATCACCACTAGCAATGCTCAGTAAAAGTTCATCATATTTTTCCTATATTAACAATATAGATGAAAATAAAATAAATTCATATATATTACCATAAATATTAAAAACATTCATGATTTTCATTCTAGTTTCCATAAAGTCCAAACTATAACCTTACATACCTTAATAGCTTTTGCTCGACCGCCAGTCCATGTCTTATCCTTTTTTTCTAAAATGTGCATTCAAATGTAGCTGTAAATGTGGGTTTCGTCCCCAATTCATCTGCCTACAAAATTTAAAAATAAATGAGTAATCATTAAATTAAATGAACTGACAAGTTTAAACAAATTTACCGTTCTTCTTTTATGCTCGTCGATGCTGATAGAGCCCCTAGCATATGTGGTAAACGCAAACACGTCACTAGAACTAGAAGCTCGATTCTTCTTGTTCTATTCACACATTTGCTTATGCTTCTCAGTTTCCCAAGTTCTCGTCATTTCCATCCAATTGTCGGCTGTAATGAAATCCGGCTTTTGTTTTGTTCTCTTCGCTTTATTTATCACATATCACATGTGATCACCAACTTTCTTCTTAAAAATTTTTCTAACCTCATTCTCTTCCATTTCATCTCACATGAACTTACGCTACAATCAATAGCAAAAGCAACTGAAAGTTATTATAAGGGTCATAGATGACATATCCATTCCAATGCACCAAACAATTCTTGACAAAATTCATTATTGATCATCAGTATGATACACCGAACTTAGGTTGTGAGAAAATAGAAGGACAACACTAACCTTGAACTCATTCCACCACAAAGTCTTTACTTCTTTAGGAGCGCTGCTGAAAGTAATAAACTGCCCTATCCAATAGTTATTGACTATTCTATTAAGTTCCCTCACAACATACGTAGAATTCGTGAATCTAAAAACATATTATAATAATATAGACAATAAGACAATGAAACATACGAAAAATTCGCAACATGGACAATTTTGTTTACATCCATAATTTACATATACATAAAAAATGAAGTACTTATGAATTTCCGCATAGGCATATAATGAATTGGCTATCTTTTTCATCATTCGAGTGTTGCACTGAAGAAGAAGATGGAACCGAAGGAGATGGAACTGAAGTAAATTTAGTTTGCATGTCCCCAAGTTCTCCCCTAATATGTTGTTGAGGGTCGGAGGATGGACCAATGTGTCCATATTGTCCATGAACATGTGGTGGTTGAGGGTTAGACGAAAGGGCAAGGAAAGAGGAGAGGAACGGGGACGAGGATGAGGAAGCGGAAGGGGCTGGTCTTCTTTGTGAAACCGCACCACGTAAGTGACCTCCACGTTTATACTGACAAGTCAAAAGATTAGACAAATATAGTAAAAAATATGAACATGTTTTAGGGACAGAAAATGAAATCATTTTCCTTACTATTTTGTTTCAGAGAGCAAGAAATAAACTTGCGAAAATGAACAAACAGACTATCGCCTCCGATAAATAGCCAAATCACTAGCCCTCGTCGGAAGAACCTATCGCAATTTTCACCACATCAGATTCCACTAAACTGCTTAAGGAAGCATATTAAATATGCAAAACGAATTACAACAAGTATCAAGTCTGATGCCAAATTTGTGCAAATATATGCCCCAAATATCCCATTTCGCAAAGTTCTAGTACAAGCCTAGAAAAAAGATCACAAATTACGTTGAACAAGCAAATTTGCCACGAATGCAACCCATTAATTTGTTCTCTGTTTAAGCTTCCTTTTGCCTAAATTTAGATCTTAGCAAAAAAATCATTAACAAAAATCGACAACAGTGCATGTCATGCAAATTCAGCAAGTGCAGAAGCCAGATTTCATGAGAAATCTGATCTAAATTATCCTCTCTAAGCCTACCTTCTTTCCACTGACCCACAAAAATAAAACAAACAAACAGCAACTGATTGTGGCCGCGACCCCCCCACCTGAATCTGGCCGCGACCCCCCCCACCGAAATCGCAGTCGCAACCCCCCCCCCGGCGGAATCACGGCTCCGCCGGAATCGTGGCCGTCGACCGCCCTCGCCAAAATCGCGGCCGCAACCCCCCCTCCCCGGAATCGCGGCCGCGACCCCCTCGGCCGAAATCGCGACCGTGACCCCCCTTCCCCGAAATCACAGCCGTGACCCCCCCTCCTCGGAATCCTAGCCGCGGCCCCCTCGGAATCCTGGTGGCGACACCACTTTATTTAAGGAACGGAGGTCGATTACTTACCGGGCTAGGCGAGGTGGACAGCGAGGCAAATGGCGAGGGCGGTGACGACAACTCTGCCAGAACTCGACGGCGACTCTGCCAGAACTCGACGGCGACAAGGACGGTGATGTGAACGGTGAGAAGGAGATTTGGTTGGGCCAAAATTACTCGGTAGATATAAAGTGGTCGGCCGAACAATATAAACATAGTACATAGTGAATTTCGTTGGAATTTCTCACGAATTTTGCAATGAACACTGTACATGGTGCAATAATTACCCCGAAAATTTGAAATTCCAACGAATTTTCCCACAAATTTCAAATTGCAGGCAATTATTGCACTATGTACAATTTTCATTGTAAAATTCGTTGGAATTTCCAACGAAATTCAAATTTCGGGGCAATTATTGCACTATGTACATTTTTCGTTGCAAAATTCGTGGGAAATTTCCTACCAATTTCGCAACGAAAATAGAGCACAATGCAATAATTGCAACGAATTTGGAAAAGGTTACTTTAAAATTTAGTTGCAAAATTCATGGGAAATTTCCCACGAATTTTGTAACGAAAATAGCAAACAATGCAATAATTGCACCGAAATTGATATTCATTGCAAAATTCGTGGGATATTTCCCATGAATTTTGTAACCAATTTGGAAAAAGGCTACTTCAAAATTTCATGGCAAAATTCGCGGGAAATTTCCCACGAATTTTGCAACGAAAATAGTACACAATGCAATAATTGCACCAAAAATTGATATTCGTGGTAAAATTCGTGGAAAATTTCCAACGAAATTTCCCACGCATATAAAAAAAGCCTAACAATATGCAGGGGATTTTTTGAATTCGTGGCAAAATTCATGGGAAATTTCCCACGAATTTTGCCACGAAATTAGTGTGTGCGACATCTTCCAAATTCGTTGCAAAATTCGTGGGAAATTTCCCACGAATTTTGCGGCAAAAATAGTACATAGTGCAATAAATGCACCATCAATTGAAATTCGTGGCAAAATTCTAAGGAATTTTGCAACAAATTTGAAAGAAGCCGCACGTATTAATTTCGTGGGAAATTTCCAACGAAGTTTTCCACGAATTTTAATTAAGCTGAAGAATACCGTGTTTTTTACAATTCGTGGCAAACTTCATGGGAAATTTCCCACGAATTTTGCCACGAATTTGAATTAAGCCGAACACTACCAGTTTTTTTTTAATTCGTGGGAAAATTCGTGGGAAATTTCCCAAGAATTTTGCCACGAATTTCAATTGAGCCGAACTATACTGTGTTTTTTGAAATTCGTAGGAAAATTCGTGGGAAATTTCCAACGAATTCTCCCATGAAATTAAATTCAGCCTAACATACCGTGTTTTTTAAAATTTGTGGGCAAATTCGTGAGAAATTTCCAACGAATTCTCCCACGAAATTAAATTCAGCCTAACATACCGTGTTTTTTAAAATTCATGGGAAAATTCGTTGGAAATTTCCCACAAATTTTGCCACGAATTCAATAAAATACGGTATTGTTCAACTTAATTGAAATTCGTGGAAAAATTCGTTGGAAATTTCTCACAAATTTTGCCACAAAATTATTACATGGGCATCTTTCAAATTTGTTGCAAAATTCATGGGAAATTCCAACGAATTTTCCCACGAATTTCAATTTTCGGTGGAATTAATTTAGTGTGTACTATTTTCGTTGCAAAATTCATGGGAAATTTCCCACGAATTTTGCCACAAATTTCAAAAAACACAGTGTTGTTCGGGTTAATTGAAAATCGTGGGAAATTTCCCATGAATTTTGCCACGAAAATAGTACACACTGCAATAATTGCACCGAAAATTGATATTCGTCGAAAATTTCTCACGAATTTTGCCACGATTTTCAATTAAGGTGACTTTAAATTTCGTTGCAAAATTCGTGAGAATTTTCCTATGAATTTTACCACAAATTTAAAAGAAACCTTAGCCTACCGTGTGTGCTATTTTTGTGAGAATTTGTGGGAAATTTCCCACAAAATTCAAGTTTGCGAGCAAAATAGTGCACCATGTACTATTTTCGTGGGAAATTTCCCACGAATTTTTCGATGAAATTCACGTACATAGTATTATTTCACCCTAAACTTGAATTTCGTGCCAAAAGTCATGCAAAATTTCCCACGAATTTTGCCACAAAATTCGAATACCCGATATTTTGCGGCTTTTTTTAAATTCGTTGGAAATTTAGTCGCGTGACTTTTTCCCGACTATTTCAATTCCGTGGCTAAATCTAAGGCTAATTAGCCATAGATTCTAATGATAACATCAACAACAACAACAACAACAACAACAACAACAACAATAATAATTACGACAACAACAATAATAAAAATTATGACAACAACAAAAAACACATGTCGCAATAATAATAATTACACATAATTATTACAAAGTCTCAAAAATCATAATCTTCATCTTCACCTTCATCTTCATCTTCACCTTCTTCTTTGTCTTCATCTTCGTCTTCGTCTTCATCTTCTTCATGAGCATCATCTTCATCCCCTATCTCAAAATCACATTTTGTACCCACTTCAAAATTTGATTCGCGAATTTCAGTTAGATCTACATCGATCATCGCTTCACATGGATCGCTTAAAGTAGGAATGTTATATTCATCAGTTTCAATTATGTTACGAACTTCCTCTTGTTGATATGCTGTGTCCTTTCAGTGTTCCTCGATTTTTTTTCTTGCTTTGGTTTTACATACAGCCTACCAATTGGCTTTGTCACGTTTCAAGCTAGGATATAATGCATAATATACTTGAATTGCTTGTTGTGCCAAGACAAATGGTTCATATTTCATATATCTTTTCTTGTGATTTATTTTAACCAAATTAAATTTTTTATGTATGTGCATTCCTTTGACAGGGTCAAACCACATGCACTTAAATAACACAACCCGCATTAATGGTCCATGGTACTCTATCTCTATGATTTCATCCAACAAGGTATAAAAATTATCTTGCGAATCGCCACCATTGGATGACTGAACACACACCACTATTCATTGTGGCTTTTCCCATTTCATATTCTCAATTGTGAAAATTATACCCGTTTATGAAATATGCTGGTCAATTTCGTACTATTGACTTTGGACCCCACGCCAGATGATATAGCAATCCTTGCTCTCCAACTTGATCATGAATACTGTAAACCTAAGGTGACACACGCAATGTCAATAATATATATTTTAATATATGATGTATAAAAAATTCGAATAACTTGGATTTCGTCTATATGCAACTTATATATATTTTAAACCATGTTGTAAATTGTTCTTGGCACAAACGGTCAAACTCATTTGGTGGTAGTCCATAATATGAATTTCGGAAATTCCTATTAACAAATACCATTTATGTATTAGCAAATGTTTGACACATAAGACATATACTTATAAATGTACACTTACTCGAAGTATGGCTCAACTTCTGGACAGTTCAGTAAAATATATGTATGGGTTGCCTACTTTTCTTCGCCTATTAAGTGACGAAACTTACATACGCCGCTTGGTCGACCCAAATAATTGAAAATAGAGAATGATTTACAATTGGAATTAATTGAGCCCTCATCATTTCTTTCTGCTCTATGCCTCTTGCACTACACGTGCGGTTAAAAATAGTATGATGCAAATGTTGTCACTTCTTCCACAATATATGCATTACAAATTGAAGTTTCGACACATGCTTTATTCTTCACTTTTTTTTTTCAAATGATATAAGAACCTAGTTGCAATAGAAAAAAGTTTATCGGAACATAATATGTAATGAAGTAATTCCAAATTTATTTTTAAAAAAATTTACCTCTCAAATGGATACATCCATCGAAATAGGACGGGACTTGCAACTTTGGCCTCATAAGGCAAGTGAACTAAGAGATGCTCCATTGAATCAAAGACCGATGGAGGAAATATCCTTTCTAAGTTGCAAAGAATAATTAGAATATCTCTTTCTAATTTCTCCATGTGTGATGCTTTCAATGTTGTTGAGCAAATATCGTACAGGAAATTACTTAACTCTGTAATGGCGCCCCACACAAGGTTTGGTAGAACTTTCTTGAAGGCTATTGGAATTAGTCTTTTCATAAATATGTGACAATCATGACTCTTCAAACCTGTCAACTTGCATCCATTCATATCAACGCATCTTCCGAGATTAGAAGCATATCCATCATGAAATCGCACCGATTTCAACCATTGACAAACGACCCGTCTCTACTCCTTGTCCAATATATAAGCTGCTTTTAGTTTTGGTCCCCTTCTGCTTGCATCCACATCTAATGTTTGCTGATCGCAAATATCGCTTATATCTTTTCTTGTGTTCAAGTTGTCTTTTGTTTTTCCAGTGACATCCATCATAGTATTTATGACATTGTCGAAAACGTTCTTCTTTATGTGCATGACATCAAGATTATGATGAACAATATAAGCCTTCTAATATGGTAAATCCAAAAATATACTACGTTTAGTCCACTTATGTATACTTCCGTACACAAAAATTGTGCCGTGAGGGTTTTCAACAATAGTTGGAAACTCTTGCACTCGCTCTCAAATTTGATGACCGATCAACCTCAATGGTAGATGTGTTCTTTCGATCCTATTCTTGAAGAACTCTTTTTTATTCCTTTTGAATGTATGATTTAGCGGCAAAAATTGCCTGTAATAATCAAAATAGCTTGGCTTCTTACCATGTTTTAATTTGAATGCCTTCAATCTCTTTATACATATCGGACATCCTAAGATCTCAGCTGTATTCCATCCGGATAACATTCCATAAGTTGGAAAGTCATTTATCGTCCAAAAAAGAGCAGCCTTCATTACAAATGTTTGATCGGTAGAAACGTCATACGTAGGGACACCTTCAACCCATAGCCGTTGTAACTCTTCAATCAATGATTGCATATAAATATATATCTACTTTTTCGGATTTTACGGGCTAGTCACGATCAATGTCAAAAACATATAAGGTGTCTTCATGCACATGGCGGGTGGAAGATTGTACGGAGTTAAGATAACTGGCCAACATAAATAACTTTTTCCCGATTTTCCAAATGGGGCAAATTCATCAGCACACAGACCTAACCTGATGTTTCAAGACTCTATCGCAAACTCGAGGCATGTTCTATCAAAAAATTTTCATGCCTTTGCATCTGAAGGATAACACATTAGATCCTCTTCCGTTTCATGATTTACATGCCAAGTCATGTGTTCAGCAGTGGCTTGACACGCATAAAGCATTTACAACCTAGGGATTAAAGGCAAATAAAACATTTACTTCTATGGTCTACGCTTCTAATTACGACCCTACCTCCTATTAATCTTATACCTAGGTTGGTTACAGAATTTGCATGATTCTGCATTTTCATCATCTCTCCAATATAACATACAACCCATAGTACATACATCAATCCCTACAACTGAAAGACCTAAATTATCCACTAGCTTTTTCATATCGTAAAAGTCACTTGACATGATGTTATCACGAGGCATTAATTCCCGCATTACTTCAACAAAAGAGTTGAAGCAATCCACAGACACATTATGCTCTACCTTGATATCTAACAGTCTTGTTGTCACTGATACCTTTGTGTGGTTGTCACAACTTGCCCATAAAGGTTCATCTATTATATTCAACACTTCCCAGAACTGATTAGATTGAAAAGTTTCATCACACACATTCTCATCAAAACCTATAACTCATATTTCTTCCAATTGTGATGCATGACTAGTTCCCACTTGTTTAGGTGTAGGAGTAAAATTAGTATTTGCATGATTCGATTCTGAAACAAAATTATGACCGACTTCATCAAACATCATCCCCTGGTATAGGTTCAATTGGTCATAATAGCTACATTTTTCCCTAACTGAAAATTGATCGCTTCTTCAATATCCGTCATCAGATATAAATGGTTCACCATGGCACGTCCAATTATAATAGTTCGGAGTAAACCCAAATCTACAAAGATGTTTTCTAACTTTATCAATGTCATGAAATTTTCTACTACTGCACTTTTTATATGTACACCTCAACTTATTTTCATCCATGAACTCATATTTACTACTAGCAAAGTTCAAAAATAGTTCCAACCCGATACGAAACCCATCGGTCAATCCTCGACATCCAGGTAAGTTCTTATTATACATCCAACTCCTATCTCTTTGCATTATATCTGTATAAAAATAAAAAAAAATTTCCTAAATTATTGAAAATATCATATCTATTGTTTAATATTGTTAATTAAAACCATAAAATTCCAAAAATTAAAATTTTGTTTTTTATAAAACAATTACTTTGAACTTGAAAAAAATGAAAAAATTACCATGTCAAGAAGACTTACCAAGTATTTGACTGAAATCTATGTAGTAGAAAGTGCACAATTTGATGAGAATTGCAACGTTCACTTGGATTGTGAGACCTTCAAATGGACATATACCTAAAATAAAAACAAATTACATAAGATTCATTTATTAAATATCTTTTATTTTTTCCTTTCTTTTTCTTTTCCTTTTTTTTCCACTCTTCTTAGTCGATTGCCAATCCAGCAACCGGCGAGCTCGCCTTCACCGGCCATGGCGAGCTCAGCCTTCGCCAGTGCTAGTGAGGGCCAGCCTCGCCGCCGGCCAGCTCGCCCAGATCTGGGCGAGCTCGAGCTCACCGGCCATGGCAAGCTTAGCCCTCGCCAGTGCCGGTGAGGGCCAGCCTCGTTGCCGACAAGGCCAGGAGAACTCAGCCCTCACCAGTGCTGGCGAGGGCCAGCCTCACTAGCGGCGAGCTTTAGCTCGCCCAGATTTGGGCAATACCGAGCTAGCCGACGGCGATGTCAGGTGAGCTCGAGCTCAGCCCTCGACATCAGCAGCAGCAAGGCTAGCCCTCGTTGTCAACGGCGGCGAGGCTAGCCCTTGCTAGTGCCGGCGAGGCTAGCCCTTGCTAGTGCCGGCGAGGGCTGAGCTTGTCGACCATGGCGAGGCCTATGCAAGGCTAGCCCACCTGGGCATCGGCGAGGTTGACCGGCGACCATGGCCAAGCCGCTAAACCTCGACCCACAGCTAGTGACATCTCTGGCGACCGCCCAAACCAGTAAGGAAGGGAAAAAATTTCAATAACGCAAAAAATACAAATCCAGCGATGAATAGTTTTGCGACGAACCGTTTTCGTCGCTAATTAGTCACGACACTTACCGGCGGAAAAGATTTACCGAAATTGATTTGCGCTTGTGCAGATAGATAAATCGAGAAAATCGAAAGAGAGAAACGGAGAGAGAATAGCGAGGGGATAAGAGGAATCAGTTGAGAGAGAGAAATTGGGGGTAGGTATGGATATCATAAAAATTTTTCAACTTAAGCCGAACAATACCGGGTTTTTTCAAATTCGCGGGAAATTTCCCACGAATTTGAGAAGATGCCTATTGAATTTCGTTGCAAATTCATGGGAAATTTCCCACGAATTTTACAACGAAAATAGTACACACTACAATAATTACACCGAAAATTGAAATTCGTGGCAAAATTCGTGGGAAATTTCCCATGAATTTTCCCGCGAATTTGAAAAAGGCACATATCAAATTTCATTGCAAATTCGTCGGAAATTTCCCACAAATTTAGCAACGAAAAAAGACCACACTACAACAATTGCTCCGAAAATTGAAATTCGTGGGAAATTTAGTTGGAAATTTCCCACGAATTTTGAAGATGCCCCATGTACTAATTTTCGTGGCAAAATTTGTTGGAAATTTCCTACGAATTCTAATTAAGTGTGAATTACCGGTTTTTTTGAATTCATGAAAAAAATTTGTTGGAAATTTCCCACGAATTTTGCCATGAATTTGAAAAACGGTGCCTACTGAATTTCGGTGCAAAATTCGTGGGAAATTTTCCCACGAATTTTGCAGCGAAAATTGTAAACACCGTAATAATTGCCTGAAAAATGTAAATTTTTTTCCGTCGCAAATTAGCCACGAATAATTTTTTGTCTCAAAGTTCATCACAAATTTGCCACGAATAAATTTCTATGCAAAAATCGTCAGAAATTAACGACAAAAAAGTTTTCGTCGAAAAAATCTTCGGAAATTAGCAACAAAAAAATTTTCGTCACTAATTTCCGACGATTGTTGCGACAGAAACTTTTTCATCACTAGTTTCCGATGATTTTTGCAACAAAAAATTTTTCGTCACTAATTTTCGACGATTTTTACTTTTCGTTGGAAAAGTTGTCGCAAATTTACAACGAAAAATTTTTCATCGCAAATTTTCGTGGCAAAAATCCAGTTTTTTTGTAGTGCCTTTTTCGTATGTCTCAATAAACCTATCCGTGCGCGCACAAATCAATATCGATGAAGCTTTTCTATTGGTAAGTATCTTAGCTAACTTCGTGACTATTCATTGCTGTATTAGAATTTTTTTATTTTATAGACTTTTTTTTGTATTTTTTTCGTAACTTCGTCGCCGGTCCAACGACTGGCGATCGACGAGACCTCGTCGGCAGTGGGGGGAGGTCGAGCGGCCTTGCCGGCCATGGGGGGAGGCTGAGCTTGCAATGGAATTTTTATTCGTCGTAAATTTGTGATGGAATTATGTTTCCATCACAAATTTTCGACGAATAACTGAAAATTCCGTCGCAAGGTCACCCGCACCGCCGCCCAGATCCGGGAGATGGCAAGGTCGATAGGCGGCCATGGGGCGAGGCCAGTCGGCCTCGCTTAGATCTGGGGGAGGCCGCTCGGACTCCCCCCATGGGTGTCGACCTAATCTGGGGGAGGCCGAACGGCCTCCCCCCATGGCCGCCGGTCGACCTTGCCATCGCCCAGATCTAGGTGACGGTGAGGTCGACCGCCACACTTGGGCGAGGCTACGGCCTCACCCATGGCCGGCGAGGTCGAACTCGCCGGCCGCAGCCGGTCGTCGGATCGGCGACCGGAGAAACATAGTAGGGAAAAAAGAGAAAAAAAATAAAAAAATTTCGAAAAAAACTAAAAATTATTAAAAAAAAAGAATCTTAAGTGATTTTTTTTTAGGTACGTGTCCATTTGAAGGTCTCGCAATCCAAGTAAACAATACAATTCTCATCAAATTGATCACTTTCTACTATAAATATTTCAATCAAATATTTGAGTAAGTCTTCTTTACATTGTAATTTTTTCATTTTTTTTCAATTTCAAAGTAATTGTTGCGTCAAAAACAAAATTTTAATTTTCCTAATTTTGTGGTTTTAATTAAGAACAGTAGATATGATATTTTTAATATTTTACGAGGTCTTTTTATTTTTATATAGACACAATGCAAAAAGAAAGAGCTTGGATGTATAATAAGAACTTACCTGGACATCGAGGATTGACAAATGAGTTTCGTACTGGGTTGAAACTATTTTTAAACTTTGATAGTAGTCAATATGAGCTCATTGATGGAAATAAGTTAAGGCGTCCATATAAAAAGTGCGGTAATGGTAAATTTCTTGTGTGTGATAAAGTTAGAGAACATCTTTGTAGATTTGGGTTTACTCCAAACTATTATAATTGGACTTCCCATGGTGAACCATTTATATCTAATAAAGGATATCGAAGAAGTGACCAATTTTTAGTTAGGGAAGAATGTAGCTATAATGATCAATTGAACCCATATGAGAGGATGATCATTGATGCAGCTGGTCAGAATTTTGTTTCAGAATCAAATCATGCGAGTACTAGTTTTACTCTTGTACTATTAGTCATACATCACAATTGGAAGAGATAGAAGTAACGGGTTTTGATGAGAATGTTTGTAATTGAACTTTTCCATATAATCAGTTCTAGAAAGTGTTGAAAGCAGCAGATGAATCGTTATGTGCAAGTTGTGAGAACCACACTAAGTTATCAGTGACAGCAAGACTGTTTAATATCAAGGCAGAGCATAATATGTCTGCGGATTACTTTAACTTTTTTGTTGAAGTAATATAGGAAACAATACTTCGTGATAACATCATGACAAGTGATTTTTACGATATGAAAAAGCTAGTGGATAATTTAGGTATTCCAGTTGTAAGGATTGATGTTTATAATAGGGGTTATATATTATATTGGAGAGATGATGAAAATGCAGAATTTTGCAAATTCTGTAGCCAACCTAAGTACAAGATTAATAGGAGGCCGGGTCATAATTAGAAGCATAGACCATGCAAGCAAATGTTTTATTTACCCTTAATCCCCAGATTGCAAAGGCTTTATGCGTCTAAAGTCACTGCTGAACATATGACTTAGCATGCAAATCATGAAACAGAAGAGGGTCTAATGTGTTATCCTTTAGATGCAGAGGCATGAAAACATTTTGATAAAACATACCTTGAGTTTGCTATAGAGCCTCGAAACATCATGTTAGGTCTCTGTGCTGATGAATTTGCCCTATTTGAAAAATCAGGAAAAAGTTATTCATATTGGCCAGTTATCTTAACGCTATACAATCTTCCACCCAGTATGTGCATGAAGACACTTTATATGTTTTTGACATTGATCATGACTAGCCCGCAAAATTCGAAAAAGTTAATAGATGTTTATATGCAACCATTGATTGAAGAGTTACGATGGCTATAGGATGAATGTGTCCTTACATATGATATTTCTACTGATTAAATATTTGTAATGAAGGTTGCTCTTCTTTAAATGATAAATAACTTTCCAGCTTATAGAATGTTATCTGGATGAAGTACAGCTGGGATGTTAGGATGTCCGATATGTTTGGAGAGATCAAAGTCATTTAGATTAAAATATGGGAAGAAGCCCATCTATTTTGATTGTCTCAGGCAATTTTTATCGATAAATCATACATTCAGAAGGAATAAAAAAGAGTTCATCAAGAATAGAACTGAAAGAACACCTCTACCATTAAGGTTGATCGGCGATCAAATTTGGAAGCGGGTGCAGGACTTTCCAACTGTTGTTTAAAACCCTCACGGCATGACTATCGCGTATGGAAGTACACATAAGTGGACTAAATGCAGTATATTTTGGGATCTACCATATTGAAATGCCCATCTTATTCATCATAATCTTGACGTCATGCACATAGAAAAGAATGTTTTCGATAATGGCATAACTATTGTAATGGATGTCATCGGAAAAATAAAAGACAACTTAAACACAAGAAAATATATGAGAGATATTTGTGATCGGCCAACATTAGATATGGTTGCAAGCAGCAGGGGACCAAAATCAAAAGTAGTTTATACATTGAATAAGAAGTAGAGACGAGTTGTTTATCAATAGTTGAAATCTGTACAGTTTCCTGATGGATGTGCTTCAAACCTTAGGAAATGTGTTGATGTGAATGAATGCAAGTTGATAGGTTTTAAGAGTCATGATTGTCACATATTTATGGAAGGACTAATTCCAATAGCTTTTAAGGAAGTTCTACGAAACTTTCAAGGAAGTCCTGCACGATATTTGCTCGACAGTGTTAAAAGAATCACACATGGAGAAACTAAAGAGAGATATTCTAATTATTCTTTGCAACTTAGAAATGATATTTCATCCGTTGTTTTTTGATGCGATGGAGCATCTCTTAGTTCACTTGCCTTATGAGGCTAAAATTGTAGGTCTCATCTAATTACGATGGATGTATCCATTTGAGAGGTAAATTTTTTAAAAAAAATTCAGTTCAAATTACTTTATTATATATTATATTTTGATAAGCTTCTTTCTATTGCAACTAGATTTTTATATCATTTGAAGAATAAGGCATGTGTTGAAGCTTCAATTTGTAATGCATATATTGTGGAATAAGTGACAACATTTGCATCACACTATTTTGAGCCGCACGTGCAGGCAAGAGGCGGCGAGCAGGCAGAAATGATAATGGCCCCATTGATGCCAATTGCAAATAATTCTCTATTTTCAATTATCTGGATCGACCAAGCAGCGCATGTATGTTTCGTTACTTAATAGGCGAAGAATGGCATACAACTCATACATATATTTTACTGAACTGCTCAAAAATCGAGCCATACTTTGAGTAAGCGTAAATTTGTAAATATATGTATTATGTGTCAAATATTTGCTAATATTTAAATGATATTTATTACTATGATTTTCCAAACTTCAATGTATGGACTACCACCAAATGAGTTTGACCGTTTGTGCGATGAACAATTTGCAACATGGTTCAAAACATATGTAAGTTGCCTATGGACCAAAACTAAGTTATTAATATTTTATATATCATTTATTAAAATATATATTATTGATTTTGCGTGTGTAATCTTAGGTTCACAGTAATCATGATGCACTTGGAGAGCAAGAATTACTATATCATCTGTCATGGGATCCACAGTTAAGAGTACATAGTTGGCCATCATATTTTATAAATGGATATAATTTTCACACTTAAGAATATGAAATAGGAAAAGCCACAATGAATAGTGGTGTGTCTGTTCGTTCATCCAATGGTGGTAGTCGAAAGATGATTTTTATGACTTGTTGGATGAAATTATAGAGATAGAGTACCCTGGAATATTAATGATGCGCGTTGTGTTATTTAATTGCAAGTGGTTCGACCCCGTCAAAGAAATGAAAGTGCATACGAAGTTTAATTTGGTTGAAATAAATCACAAGAAAAAATATATGAAATATGAACCATTTGTCTTGGCACAACAAGCAATTCAAGTGTATTACGTATCATATCCTAGTTTGAAACGTGACAAAGCTGATTGATAGGCTGTATGTAAAATCAAAGTACGGAGAAAAATTGAGGAACACTGGAAGGATAGAGCTTATCAACAAGAGGAAGTTTGTAATATGGTTGAAACTGAGAAATATAACATTCCAACTTTACGAGATCTATATGAAGCAATGATAAATGTGGATCCAACTGAAATTTGCGAATTAAATATAGAAAATTGTACAAAATCTAATTTTGAGACAGATGATGAAGATGATGCTCATGAAGAAGATGAAGATCAAGATCAAGATGAGGACAAAGAACGAGGATGAAGACGAAGACGAAGACGAAAACGAAGACGAAGACGAGGACGAAGATGAATATGAAGATTAAAATTTTTTCGACAAAACACTAATGTTGTGTATTTATTATTGCGACATGTGTTATTTTGGTTGTCATAATAATTATTGTTCTTGTTATTATTGTTATTGTTATAATCATTATTGTTGTTGTCGATTATTCTTATTAATGTAATTGATCGTTGGAAAATTTATCGCTAAATGACGGCAAGTCACATATTATTTGTGTGATGACATTTGCGATATTCTATTATTCATGTTACTGTTCATCGAAGAATTATCGACAGAAGTGTAATTCGCGGTAATTTTTCGAACCAGTCGCAAATTTGCGGCGGAAATATCTTCCGTCGCAAATTTGCGACGGAAAAATTGTTTCGTCGCAAATTTGCGACAAAACATAATTCCGTCGCAAATTTGCAACGGATTTATTTTTCCGTCGCAAATTTGCGATTGATTTTGCGACGGAAAAATACCATTCGCGCATGTTTGAAAAATTTTCGGCCCTCTCTCTCTCTCTCTTTCCCCCCCACTCGCGCCCTGTTCACCCATCACATCCCCTCAGCTTTTTATTTTCCTTGTTGTCTTCTTCTTCGTCTTCTCCTTCTTCTCCTTCGTCCGCCGTGCCTCCCTCGCATTGCCTAGCCTCACGTCGGTCGACCCGCCGCCTTTTCGCCCACCCAACTGAGCCGCGCGACCACCTGTCGCTGGTCCGCCTAGCCTCGCCTGACCGCCGCACACCGCCTTCTCACCGATCCAATCGAACCGGCCGACTACATTCCGGATTCTTCGCCTGGACCAGACTGTCGCCCACCGTCACAGTTGTTGCCGGCGCGCCTGGCAGCTCGCAGCCGCCAGTGTCGTCGCTCCGCCTGTGTGCTCGCCGGTCATATCGTCGAGCTCGCCGCCGCCCAGCTCGCCCGCCCGCCCGCCTCGCCCTAGATCATGGCCATCACCGTTGCCGGCCAATCACCTAGCAACAGCCCAAGCTCGTAGCCATCACGGTCACCACCCAGCACCGTTGCTGCCCAGTAGCTGCCGTGCAGTCGCCCTAGCCCGAGGCCGCCTAGCCTCGCCAGAGCTCGTCGCCGCCTAGCCTCGCCAGAGCTCGTAGCAGAATTCGTCGCCGCTATCCGACGCTATTGCCGCCTAGCCTTGCCCGAGCTTATAGTCGACGCCGTCGCCGCCACCTGACACCGTCGCTGGCCACCCTCGCCGGAGCTTGTAGCCGTCACCGTCGTCGTTCAGCAGCCGCCCGACGCCGTCGCCACCCAGCTCCACCGTCATTCGCCCGGCCGTGGCCGAGCGCCGTGTCGAGCGCTCACGTCGAGCCCACCATCGGCCGACGGGCCATTTTGTCCTATTGTTTGGTTTTTCTTGGACTTGAACCAAGTAAGCGACTCATTAAGCCCTACCTAGTATAATTGGTATTAATCGGACTTGTTTAGGGATTGTTTAGTGTCAGGTTGGTTGGCTAAGTTAGGGGTTAATTTCATAAAAAGTTGAAAAAGTTGAAAAAGTTTAAAAAAATTCATAGAAATTTACTGAAAATAAAAAAAAATCATATTTTGAGAAAATATGAAATTTGGTTAAATTTTTTTAAAAAATAAAAAAACAAAAATTTCAAAACTTCACAAAATGGCGTAAAATACCTGTGGCCACCCATTTTGAGTGAAATTTGATTTTTTTTAAGTGCACAAAAAAATAATTAAAAATAAAAATTTCCATAACTTTACAAAATGACTTAAAATACTTGTGGCCACCAACTTTGAGTGAAATTTAAATTTTTTTAGGTGTCCAAAATAATAATAGTAATAATAATAATAATAAATTCCAAACCTTCACAAAATGGCTTAGAATACTTGTGGCCATACACTTTGAGTGAAATTTACATTTTTTAGGTGCCCAAAAAAATTTTAAAAAACTCAAAATTTCATAGAATAACTTATAATAACTGTGGCCACCCACTTTGAGTGAAATTTAAATTTTTTAGGTGCCGAAAAAGTTAAAAAATAATAATAAAATAAAAATTTTCTAAACTTCACAAAATGGCTTAGAATACTTGTGGCCACCCACTTTGAGTGAAATTTTAATTTTTTTAGGTGACCAAAAAGAATTATAAAATTTCAAAACTTCACATAATGGCTTAGAATACCTATGGCCACCCACTTTTAGGGAAAAATTTTAATTTTTTTAGGTGCCCAAAAAGAATAAAAAATTTTCATAATTTCACAGAATGACTTAAAATACCTATGGGCATTCACTTTATGTAAAATTTAAATTTTTTTAAGTGCAAAAAAAAATCAACAAATCATAACAGACTTCTATTCCAGAAATCAATTTCTGGAGTAAAATTAGTCATGTTTTACCAAACAGATTTTTCCTTTGGAAATCAATTTCTGGCAATAATTCCAGAAGTCAATTTTTGGTAAAAATTTGATTTATGGAGCAGAATGGTTACCATTTGTCGCGACCCTAAAAAAATTTGGCGATTTTCTCGGGTTAATGGATTATTAAGATTGAACTTAACTCAGACCCTCCCAAGTCCTACCAATTCGCAACTTAGGGTTTAAGTTTTAACATGCAAATGTCTTCATGCTTGGAGTCGCCACTAATCTATTGACGGTAGGTCGATTAGAAACCTAAATAAAACATAGGGAGATATGTTTTATTTCTACGAACCAGAGATTCTAAGCCCGGGGACTTGATTACGCTAGATCTAGTCTAACGCCCTTTCGGTACCTTTTCATTTCAAAAATATTTTGGCAGGCAGTTTGGATCTATTTTAACTTAGGTACTAACATGTGAGGTGTTCATGCGGGTGCGCAAACCACCAATTTAACATCCAATAATCAAGGCATTAAAATAAATTGCAAATTGAAGGAATTACTTACCTCGAGTCCAAGCAAGCATCTGCATTTTTAGCTAGAAAATCACATCAAACACCCTAATATGATTTCTAGTTAACAAACAATCAATCAATTTCTCTTTTTTATTTATTTTCACTTTAATTAAATGAAATCTAAACTATATGCAATGACATGCAATTAATGACATGCGAATTAATGCAACCTAGCATACAAACTATATGACATGCGACGACGTGACATAATTCTAATGACGAATGAATGAATTATTTTTGGTATTTTTCGATGAAATTCGGAATGAAAAATATGCCTAAAATAACATGCAACCCATGACTTTCTATTTTTGGTATTTTCTGTTTAAAATTCGAAATTCAAAAATACCTAAGTTAACATGCATTCTATGATGACTTAATCTACCCTAGAATGATTTCTTTTTGGGATTTTTGATTAAAAATTCGAAATTATAAATTACTTAAATTAAAATGCAATCTATCCTAATAAAACATGAAACAATTCACCATTTTTTTGGGATTTTTTATGAAAATTCGGAATAATAAAATAACGTGAATAATCCGTTAGAATTAAAACAATATCTAATTTAAATTAGGAAACATGCCATGTTAAGTCCTGATTTAAATTAAATAATTATCTCATCTTTCGGGATATATTCAAAAATCCTAGACATGCAAAACTCTAATTTAAATGATATTTTTTGGAAAATTTTCTGTTTTATTTAAAAAAAGAAAAACAATTAAACAAGCAAAGATAGCAATCGATTCAACTCAACCACGTGATCCGCCACGTTCGCTTCAAACTCGGATTAGGCACAAAAATCAAATTATCGGTCATATCTAAAGGGTTATAGATATTAACGGATAATTGATCATTCAAATTTGGAAAGCAAATTAAAATCATTATCGTATTCAAATAGTTATGAATAGGATAATGGTTCTCCGTACCGCCGCGTATCGGACTTTAGGGTTAAAGTCGGATAGTCGTCCCGATACGTTGCTAAATTAGGAAAGTTTCCTAATTTGAATATTCTCAAAATATTACGGATATCTCTAATATTCCAACATGATATTCATAGAATATTCAAACATGCAAATCAAATATTCACTAAATATCCATAGAATATTCTAAACATACCAATTAGGAAATTGAATATTTTGAAAAGTGTATCGGATAATTATCTTACCTAATTTGGATAATTACCAAATTCGAATTGGCTCGGGATCGGGCTTCGGATCGGGATCGCGATTGACCGGCGACGGGATCGGCACGGCACGGCACGGGATCACCGGTGGGGCTGCTTCGACTCGGCAAGGCTGAAGCGTGGCTCTTTGGGATGCTTTGTGACAGATTGGAAGCTGCTGGACGAAGGAGCTTGGATAGACGTCCCCTTCCCCTTGGCGTTTACTGCATGGGTCAACAAATCAAGCCAAGAAGACTTCTTGCACGTTCTTTTTCTTGGCTTGTTCTGCATGGGAGGTCTTCAAGTCCAGCTAGAATTCCACGGGGACATGTCTTTAACCGGGCGAAGGAAGTTGCTGGTCTGATGAGTCCGTGAGGGTGTTGCTGTGCAGGAAAAAGACGGACTTGAACAGAGGAAACAACAGCAACACAGATTGTCGTTCAGGGGTGTTTTGGATCCGCGTGGGCGCTTGCTTCGCTGAGGAAGGAAAACGTGGACTTCTTCAAGGCCGTAGAAGACGTGGCGTGAGGAAGAACGTGCATGGACTTCTCGGTTCCTCCAGGAGCAGCAAGGTCTTCGTCGGGGAAGGAGCAGCGTTGTTGCATGGGCTGTTCTTCAAGGCTGCAGCTGCTGCTTCATGGACCAATAGGATGAAGAGGAGACGTTGACAGGATTCTCGGTTGACTGGAGAAGACGTGACTGGGCTGCTTCACTTCAAAGCCTCACAGGTGAAAGCAAGGAATACGCGACATAGGCAGAGGAAGCATCAATCGAAGTCAACAGCCTCTCGGGAACAGGCCGTTCAAGGATGCCCAGCAGCGACCATGGTCTTCAACGAGTATCACTTGCGAACAGAGAGAGTGCGAGGATGTCGGTAGCTTAGAGGAGGTGTCGTCGATCGAGGGGCAGCTACGATGACGGAACGAGACGCGACGAGCGGCCGTCGAGGCACGACGATCTCTCCCTCACTTTTCTCTTCAAGAAAAATCAGATCTGAAATTCTCTCAGCCCCCCTCAAATTTCTGACCTAGTTATGTTTATATAGTGCTAATCCTAGGTCAATTAGGATGGGCTCTAATCCTAGTGGGCTTAAGTTTAATTAAACTTAAATGGACTGACTTAACTTGAGCTGAATTAATTAAATTCAACAAACTAAATCAAGCCCAAATTAAAAACAACCAAGCCTGTTCGTTTTGAAATTCCGAGCCCGTGCATTCCCGAGCGTCCCGTTTTTTGTCCGATGAAATTTAAGCTTGCTTGCCAATGTCGGTCCAATGCAAATGCAGTTAAATTAAAATGAACCTAAACTATATGTTATGCAATTTAGATATTTTTGTTTAGGGATTAAAACTTAATCCCTAATTTTCTAATGCAAATTTAACTAAATAAATGTCGGTGAAATTTAGGTGTCAACACCATTCGTACCCTTAGTTGTTTAATGCCAATTGCATGGTTAATTAGTTTAATCGTGTGGTTGATTTGCTTAATTGTGGCTAATTGGTTAACTATGGCCCGATCGTGTGGGTTGCTTGATGATCGTGTGCTCGAAAACAGAGATCATATGACTGAAATTGATGTTTCATGGTTGATCTTGTATTTGATGAATGATCGTGTGGTTTGAAAGTGGATCGTGTTGTTAATTATGGCTATTGTTGGCTTAGCATCACATATCGTGATCATATATTGATATTTGATATCAAAATGAGTGCGATTCATACTATATTTGTTCGTAGGAAATTACACGTCATAATCACTCGACATTGGCTAATTAAGAGGATACATTTTCTGCTTCTGAAACAAAATGGTAAGCTTCGTCCTGTAGATCATTATGTGTCCGTAATACGTGTTCATATTTTTTTATTTATTTGTCTAACTTTCCTACTTATCAGTATAAACGTGGAGGTTACATGCATAGAAGACCAGCCCCTTTCTCATCATCGTCCCCGTCACTTTCCTCTTCTCCTGCCCTTTCAGCTAACCCTTAACCACTATATGCTAAATGGACAATATAGACACGTAGGCCTTTCCCCTAACACTCAAGTACATGTTAGGGAACTTGGACAAATGCGAACTGAATCTCCTTCAAATCCATCACCTTTAGATCCACCTCATTCCGTTCCACCTTATTATTCAGCACAACAATCGAATAATGCCAGAAACACAGGTGAAGAAGATAACCGATTCATGATATGCCCATTTAGAGATTCGTAAGTACTTCATTTTTTTTAAGTACATGTAATATTTATGGTTTTAGATATGGATGTCAACTGAATTGACGATTTTGCACAATATCCGTATGTTTGCAGATTCATGGATGCTCCCTTTGTTGTGAGGGAACTGAACAAAATAATAAAAAACTATTGAATGTGACAGTATATTAATTATAGCAATGCTCTATAAGAAGTGAAAGATTTGTGGTGGAATGAGTTCAAGGTAAGTTTTAGATATTCTCTTTTCTCACCAACTAAGTTCGCTATAGTATATTGATGGTCAAGAATGATGTAAAAAAACCAGAACAACTCTTTAATTTTCGGTACTAAAGGGATCAAATATTTTCCCAGAGATGAACTTCATAAAATCTATCACTGAATTGTCCGGTACATGGTAATAGAAATGTGACCATCATAATAACTTTTAGTTGTTTTTCTATTGATTGCAGCGAAGGTTCAGGTCAGATGAAGAGGAAGAGAATGAAGTGAGAAAAATTTCTAAGAAGAAAGTTGGTGATTTTATATGAAATGTGATGAATAGAGTGAAGAGCAAGCAAGTGAAGCCGGCTTTCATTACAGCTGACAATTGGACGGAAATTAACAGAATTTGGGAAACTGAAAAGAATCAGCAAATCAGTGAGCAAAATAAAAAGAATTGATCTTCTAGTTCTAGTGAAAGGTTTGCCACATATGTTGGAGGCTCTATCAATATTGGGGAGCATTGTAAACGATTGGTAAGTCTATTAAATAAGTTATAAGTTAATTTAATTCAATTACTCATGTTTACATTTTGTAGGCACATGAATTAGGGACGGAACCGACATTTGCAATTACATTTGAATGCACATTTCAAAAAAAAGATAAGATATGGATTGACGATCGAGCAAAAGCTATTAAGGTATGTAAGGTTATACTTTCAACTTTATGGAAACTAGAATGAAAACCTTAAATGCTTTTAATATTTATGGTAGTTATATATATATGAAGTTATTTTATTTTCATCTATATTGTTAATGTAGGAAAAATATGATGAACTTTTAATGAGCAATGCTAATGGTGGTGATGGTGTTGCTACGTCTGAGCCATCAGTTGACAGTATGGCATTATGGATGGAGGCAACGGGTGGGATGAAAAAAGGAAAAATATTTGAGATGGGATCCATGTTAAGGTTATACACGCCGAATCATGTTGCAACTTCATCATCCAATGCGGCTGTTCGAAGGAGGACACGACATGCCGAGGAATTGACCTAAGAATTGAACCAACTGAAAAATATACTTGTAGAGAATGACGAAGAAATAAATGACTTGAAACAATAAATGCAAATTATTATGCGACACCTCAACCTCCATCGCAATGAGATTCCTCATGTACCTCCCACCAATCCAATAGGTGATGGGCACAATGAGGAGCGACACAATGATGCTTAGATTGATGATGATGATGATGATTTTCTCGGTCCTTTCTAGTTAAAATTCCTAAAATCGGGGGTAAGTTTGCTTTACAATCTTTTGTGACATAAGTGCAATTTGCCCAATATGTTCCTGCCCTACAATTACTTTATGTGCACAACTCTCTTACAATTAAGTTCTTTGCTTGGGAAAAACTGAAAATTTAGAAATTCCAGGATGACATGCTGGTTACAAAAATTCATGATATTTAAACATTGTAAAAATACATGCCTTAATTGACTTTGAGTCCTCTTTTCCTGGGAGTTGATGTTGGTAATTCACCTCTCTAATTCATTAAACTGTTGAATGCTGTTTGGAGAATGATCTAATTTTTCATAGGTGACAGAAATACGATTTATAAGGGTGAAAAAACTATAGTGAATGTCAAAGTTGACTCATATTCATATATAAGAACATTAATGTTCGTCCTGAAAAGGTTTTTTGTTAACCCTCTTACTTGTTTTTTTATACCTACTTCCACATTCTTGCATAAATGTTTTTTTTTATATTCTGGACTAATTGAATATCTTTATTTATATATCCACATTTCATCAGGTGTTGATAAAAGTGACTACTTCTGGTGTCCTGCTGAGTACCAAAGCTGCCTAATCTTATGTTTGGTTTGTCAATTTTTTGTTTTTGAAGTAGAATCTATGGTTGTCCTGCCTCCTTTGAATGTTTTGAATGTATTATAAGATTGGATATTAAATAGCATCATGTCGTACTTTGCAACTTTGCATATATTATTATTTTTTGCGGACTAGCATCTTTCATTCAGTTATATTTTTCAATTATATGGCATTGTGTCTAGTGTGGTCGTTTTCTTTTTCTGAAGCAGAATCTATAGTTGTCTTGTGTCCTTTGATTATTTTAAATGTATTACATGATGTTCATTAATGCATAGCTATTGCTATGGACAAGATTTGATGGCCCAAATGTTGTATAATTTACGACGAATTTTGCGATCAATACAGTTCGTGGCTAATTTGCGACGAATAAGTACCGACGAATAAAGTTCGTGGCTAATTTGCAACAAATAAAGTTCGTGGCTAATTTGTGACGAAAAAAATTTGTAGCTAATTTGCAACGAAATTTCCAACAATTTTGTGATAAAATTTCCGACGAATTTTGTGGCGAATAAAGTTCGTGGCTAAATTGCGACAAATTCTGCAACGGAATTTGTGACGAATAAAGTTTGTGGCTAATTTGTGACGAATTATTTGTGACGAATTTTGCGACGGATAATGTTCATGGCTAATTTGCGACGAATAAAGTTCGTGGCTAATTTACGACGAATTTTTTTCCGTCGCAATTTAGCGACAGAAGTTGAAATTTTCCGTCGCAAAAATTTGCAATGCCGAATTAGCGATGGAATTTTTTCCATCGCTAATTTCGTCACAAATTTGATTTGCGACGGATTTTGCCAAATTTTTCGTCGCAAAAATCATTCTTAATCCCTTGTGTTTTTTGTAGTGTTCATACATAATTCGCACTGCTTTATTTAGTCATACTAACTAGAAATTGAGGTCATAAACCTCACCTCCAGATATATTCTTTGCATCACCTGCCTCATTACTCGATTATAATGGTGGGGGTTGATTATGATGGAAAGGCAAGCAACTTCACATGCATATTTCCTCATATATATACATAAGAATAACCTACCCCCTCCCCTCCCCTCCCCTCTCTCCCTCTCAGTCTCTCTCGATCTCGATCAACTCACAGCCTCAATTCCACAGATGTCTCTATCCATCCGAGATCTTAGCCATGGCCTGCAAGGAGTGGAGCTAGTTGTCGAGCTCCTCTATGGACAGCAAGTGCTCAAACATTCTAGTGTTGAGAAGCGAGATGGGATGACGAGGGAGGGAGGGAGGGAGGGAGGGAGAGCGCGAGATATTGGGCCGATGACCGAACAAGTCTAAAATGAATGAACATGCGCTAATGTTTTCATAGCCCATGAAGGGTTGACGTAGAAAGTAATGTATTATTCCATTAACTCAGCTCACGAAAACCTATTTCATATGAAAATATTCAGATTATATGAGTCTCACGTAGAACCCACTAAACTTTTGCAATTGAACCTGATAAGTTTTCTTGCATGAAGTTTGAAAAATGTCTTGGTGCAGCAAGAATATATGATCCCAGTCCATCAATCTTTGATATTGGCAGGTCCGCCTCAGAAAGTTTCAGAGCTCGAAGGGTCACAAAGCGCTCTCTGTCGCCGTCGCCATATCTCGAAACTCAGATATTAAAGTTACATGCATCTCGACTTCTGTTGGTCAAATCCTCTCACTCAAGAAGAGAATGCAAGCACACGCAATAGACCTTGACAATGACCCTTGTACGAGGACAAAAAGGCGACCATCCTCACCGTTCATCTTCTTCTCTTCCCCACCCGAATCATAATGCCTAACCAACAGCCATTTTATACATAGTTTTTTGGGTCAATCCAATAAGTGGCCTTTTACCTTCCAAAGTTTTTCGATCAATGAAGGAAGCAAAATCAACACAAAAACTAAAAATCCCAACACATCTCTCTCTCTCTCTCTGTCTCTACGTCGCAGTTGACACGAAACTCACATCATTGCCTTGCCTCGGCACTTTTGGCTATGGCACGAGCTCACCTCTCTATAACACTAGGGAGGAGGGTGGTGACATTACCCAGAGAATTGAGGAAAAAATGTAGATTGAGAAAATGGGGATAAGGTCATTACAAGTTTTATAACTTTTGTATAACGCTTACTTGAATGTTATAATTTTTTTTTGTCGACCACTTCAGTGTTATAACTTCTAAAAAATATTCACTTAAGTGCTGTAACTTTCAATTGATCATTTGAATGACATAACTTTGAAAAAAAACATTCACTTAAGTGTTGGAAATCTGACATGATATAGCACTTACATTTTAAAAGATTTATGACTCAAGTGATCAATTAAAAAGTTCCATGATACTCAAGTGATTAAAAAAGATTATGACACTCAAATGAGCTTTACAAATAAGTGAGCGTCGTACGAAAGTTTTGATACCTATGCTGTTCTTTTCTCAAGAAAGGAAAAGAAAAATACGTGAAAGAAAATGAAAAGAAAAAAAAAGTGATATATGAATAGGAACAATATATTTATTCCATTCTATTTTTATGTTGATAAGTCATCTTCTCAATGCAGCAAATTGAGATTGTCAATTTACACTCACCAGGAAAAAAAATGTCAATTAGCTCAAGTTCAAAGGATCTCAATACGTAACAAAATAAACTAGGAAGATGCATACACAAAATTAGCAAGATGCTCATGCACGTACCGATCTAAGACTACATTTGTTATATTATTTTAAATGTCAGTTTCAACGTGAATTTTTACAAATCTATATATACAGAAAATTATGGAAAGATAAACATCTACGTCAAGCAAATTCTTCTCTAGAGCTTATGTGGAGTTTTATTTGAAGCGGATCCGAATCCCGTCATATAAGCTCTGATTAAAAGAAAAGATGAGACATACAATTGCAGTATTTTTTGGACTCACAATATAAATACATGCAATAAAATAATAAGAACAAATAAGAAGCATGAAAGCATAAAGTGAGAACATAAATTGTGCTCTTTTGTTTTCTCAATTTGTCGAAATCTTCACCTTTGTGTCGTCGACCTGGTGTGGGAAATGTGAGCGAGATAATTGTGTAGAGTTTTCTTGAGAATAAAATTTTCTCTTCTCTTCACCCTTTGCTCATCTCTATTTGTAAAGAGTAAGCGATGATTTCTTTAAGAATATCTTCCAAGTTCATTTTCGTCCTTTTTTGCGAAATTAATACCCTTTCTTTTTGTTAGTCATTTGATGTATAGCCTTTCATTTTGGCAAGAGCTGACGACAATATACCACAAAGAGAATTGTTGAATATCTTATGAAAATATTCATTATACATTGAAAATAATCCATAAAATTCCTTTCCCGATAATGCATATTTAGAATTTCCTTGGTTTTTTTTTAGAATAAGAAGATTGGGAAACACATTGAGTCCGAACACATATTCATTTATTCAAAATTGTTTGGTGAATTAAAATCTGTTATAAAAATTAAAGACATGAAGTTTTAGTTAGTATTACCAGATGTAGCTAAGTTGATTAAATGTCAATCTAATATTTATTTATCTCATCTTTCTCCAGGCACATATTTTTAATTTTATAACTTTTTTAGATCAATTATTAAAATGGATAATGACAAAAATAGTTCTTGAACTTTGGCCAAATGTACAATGTGATCCCTGAACTTTAGCCTAATGTTCAATGTGGTCCTTAAATTTTTAATTTATTCAATATTGTCTCTGGACTTTTGGTACATGTTCAATATAGTATATAAACTTGAATTGAACTTTTAATTTGTTCAATGTGGTTCCTGAACTTTAGCCTAATATTCAATGTGGTACCTAAATTTTTAATTTGTTTAGTGTCATCCCTGGACTTTTGGTTAGAGGTGGCCACGGGCCGGTTTTGGCCCGAAACCAGCCCAGAACCGGACCGGTCAAACCCAGGCCCGGCCCGTTGACCGGGCCCGCGGTTCGGAACCGGAACCGGCCCGTGGCATACGGGCCCGGTTCCGGTTCCAGAAAAATTTGAACCGTCCCGGAACCGCCGGTTCTGAGCCGGTTCTGCGAAAAAAAATAAAAAATAAATAAAAATTTTAAAAATAATAATAATAAAATTTTTTTAAAAAAATTTCATTAATTAATTTTTTTATAAAACAAATTGAACTCTAATTGCCATGCATTGTAAGTGCATTGATCTTCAATTGCAATGCTTGGCTTGAGTGTATTGAACTTTAATTACAAGGCTTGGCTTGAGTTTTATAAACAACCCCTTTGATGGTCTCTTTATTCCCATTCGATATGGGACTCTCGGTTTGCCTTGAACGCCTTCAATATGAGACTTTTGGCTTTGTCTTCATGCAAATGCCAAGAGTCCCACATCGAATGGGAATGAAGAGACCATCAAAGGGGTTGTTTATAAAATCCAAGTCAAGCCATGAGAATGTGAAGTTGTATGCTTTTCATGGCTACGATCTTTTGCTAATTAAGAGCAAAGGGTTTCATTGGACCGCCTAGAATCAGATCGGACCAATGGTCCGGTTCTCATTTCTATGGTTTGCTGGTTCGGTTCTTAGTTCTAAAATTAAAAGACCGGTCTTACCGGTTCGGTTCCCGGTTCCGATCGGGAATCGATCACCTCTACAATTTTCATTTTGATTATAATTTATATTGAATAATTCATTATTTTATATTTTATAATTATTTATTATTTATTTTATAATTTATTTTAAAAATTTTTAAATTACGAACCGGAATCGGAACCGGCCGGTTCCGAACCTGAACCGGAACCGCTAGGGGCGGTTCCGGTTCCGGTTCACATGTGCCCACGAACAGGAACCAGTCGGTTCCGAACCGTAGCCACCACTACTTTTGGTACATGTTCAATGTAGTCTATGAACTTGAATTGAACTTTTAATTTGTTCAATGTGGTTCCTGAACTTTAGCCAATGTTCAATATGGTCCCTAAATTTTTAATTTGTTCAATATCATCCCTGGACTTTTGGCACATGTTCAATGTAGTCCATGAACTTGAATTAATGGAAAACATTTTTATATAGTTCGGAACTACATTAAACATGTTTCAAAAGTTCATAGATGACATTGAACAAATTAAAAGTTCAAGGATCAAATTACATATTGGATCAAAGTTTATGGACCATATTGAATAAATTAAAAGTTCATGGAACATATTATATATTGGACCAAAGCTCAAAGATCGTCTGTGTCATTTTTCCTTATTAAAACTTATACTTATTAAATGACGTGATAATTATCTTTTAAGTAATTAAGAAAGTCAATTAGTCAATTCACATGGGCCACTTCTTTCACTCCGCAATTGAATCTCACGATTTTTTTGGGCCACAAAATTGTCATCTCAGTGAGCTAGCAAGTTTTAGCACGATTTCGAGTGCATTTAGGGTGAAGTTATGCTCAAACCCGCAAGCAAAATAAGGTCATCAGACCATGAACTTTGGCTTCGTCATCTCCTTTGCCCTCTTCTTCTTTCTCAATTTTCTCAGCAATCACTGTCACATTTCCGAAGCTGCACCTGCTTATCTACAGCATGACTGCCCGAACACCACGCTCTTCACTCCCAACTCCACCTACCAATCCAACCTCAACGCCCTCCTCTCTTCCCTCTCCTCTGCCGCCACCAACAGCACCGATGGCTTTACCAATGCCACCGCCTGCCAAAACCCTCCCGACGAGGCCTACGGGCTCTTCCTCTGCCGCGGTGACCTTGACACCGCCACATGCAGTGACTGTGTGGCTGCTGGAATAAAAGACATCCTTCGGAGATGCCCCGACAGGAGAATCTCCGTGATCTGGTATGATGAGTGCATGTTGAAATACTCGGACCGGTCCATTTATTCGGTTGTGGAGATTGTACCTGGATACTCGATGCCAGACACCAGGAAAGTCGCCGAACCAGATGGGTTCATGCAGCTGCTAGGAGAGACCATGAACAACATGGTGGCAAGGGCTTCGGGGAGCGAATCAGGGAAGAAGTTTGCGGTCGCAGAGGTGAACTTCACGTGCTCACAGAAGCTGGACACACTTGGGCAGTGCACGCCAGACTTGATGGGGTCAGACTGTTACACATGCCTCCGGGCAGCGATCACAGATCTACCTCAGGCGGAGCGAGGTGGAAGGTCGTTCACTCCAAGCTGCGCGGTGAGGTTCGAGATGTACCCCTTTTATAATGCCTCGGCGGTACCCCCACTGCCCCAGCTTCCTTCTCCTCCTCCTGCTCCGTTGAACAGACCCAAAGGTACGTATGTGATTGACCTAAGGAGATGGATTTAGTCATGAAAGCTCTACCTGGATATGTTTCCCACTTAACAGTTTAGGATTGTGGGTTACTAGTTTTGTTTTTACAACTTCTGTGATTGATATGTTGATCTTTTATCATAGATTCTGGTGACGAATATGTCCATCTTGACTTGTATTTTTAGTGTCCCAGCCTATAAATTTCTGTCCAGGCATGCTTTTTGTAATATTTTTTTAGGACGAATGAAGTTGTATATGGTGGTTAGGAACTTTGAGAGAGTTTTACTTATTGAATCATGTATAGGAATTAGTTTTTTAAAAAAATTGTCCCTAAGAACTTGCTAAGAAGTTAAATAACATGAAGTTCTTAATTTTAAATGCATTGGTTTTTCTCATATTATTGGTGATCATTGTTTTGAAAATTAAAATACTTTCTTTATATAGTTCAGCAACTGTTCCAATACATTTTTTAAGAAGCTCTTTATCAAAATTCAGTCATGGGTACATGTTTTACATTCTTTCTTCTTCTTTTTTCGTTTTCTTCTCAAAGAGTGGTTTCTCATTTATGTTTTTTTTTACCTTTAATGCCTCGTTAAAGTCTTCCGTCCCCTCAAGTCAAGATGTGGTACATTTTAGGTGCAAACTTTCCTAAGTGGATCAGGCAATTGTCTCAATCTCGTACCAGTTAAACATGGTAGATTCTAACATCACTTCTGAGATTAGATTATCTAGAGAACTTTCCCACGATAGCCATTGATAGTAGACTTCGGACTCAGGTGTTTAGCCTTTAAATAATCTAGTTAATCGCTAAGACGAAATTAAAAATGGTGCACTCCTATAATATAATAATTAGAAAAGCAAAAAGATATAGTGAGATAGATTATAGGGCATAACATGGTTCTTTTAGACATTTGCTATTTAAGCCGGACATTTTTAACAAGATAAAATCTCATGCCTGAAGAGCTTAAGGAACACGATTTGAGTGGAAAAAGACAGTTGAATCATTTATTTGAATGAGTCTGTAATATCTGTTTTTTCAAATTTGCTTCTACCTGTTGTAGCAAATTAGCAATTCAAATTTCTAAAATATCATGCACCCCTATGATATGGTAGCACATGTGCGGGCAAAAGCAATAAATCTACCACGATAATCGTTGCTGTGGCCATTCCGGTTGGCATTGCTATCATGGTTCCCTTTGTTGCCTGTTGTTCGTACCGGAGTGAAACAACAAAGACGTATGAAGTCGTCCAAGCAGAAGGCGGTACTTACGCGCATGTTTATGCCTTGGACAGAAATTCGAAACTCTGTACCCGAGATGCACAGTTCTATGCTTAAGGTGAATGACTATCTCCTGCTGTTTCGTCATGTAGGCTCAAGTGAAATTACAACTGCAGAGTCCTTGCAATACCAATTAGCTGCTATCCAAGCTGCCACAAACAATTTCTCTCATCGAAACAAGTTGGGTCAGGGCAGATTTGGTGAAGTTTCCCAGGTATCAATTAGAAATATTGATATATGCTTTATAAAATTCTTTGAATATCGTTGATGTTTGTTATGTGAAGAAGTGGCCAAAAGCTATTCATTTGTACTCAAGCAACCAAATTAAAAATTCTCAGGGCAGGCTTCCAAATGGACAAAAAATAGCTATGAAGAGGCTATCTAAAAGCTCGGGACAAGGTGTTGGAGAATTAAAAAATGAGGTTGTTTTGATAGCGAAGCTTCAACATTGAAACCTTGTGCGGCTGCTTGGGTTTTGCTTAGAGGGAGAAGAGAAGATACTTGTCTATGAATTTGTGCCGAACAAAAGTCTCAACTACTTTTTACTAGTTACATCACACGCTTCAATAGACTCTTAAATTGTCATTTTCCATGTGGAAGAAACTGTATAGCATAAGCTTAGAGTTGAAACTCCAACCAGCTTCTAGGGAACATGATGAAAGTTCTAAGAGCATTAATCAACTCAGAATAATTGGTTTCTAGTTGTGTAAATGTGCAAATCCTGAAAAGAGAAGGCAATTGGATTGGTCAAGATGTTACAAGATAATATCTGAAATCGCTCGAGGAATGCTCTATTTGCATGAAGATTCTAGACTCCGAATCATTCATCGTGATCTAAAACCAAGCAATATCTTGTTAGATAGTGATATGAACCCGAAGATTTCAAATTTTGGCATGGGTAGGACTTTCGAAGTTGATCAAACTCAGGCAAACACTAACAAAATCGTGCGGACCTTGTAAGTCTCAAGTTCTTTCTTAGATGACTGATAATTTCTTGTTTATATAATCTATCTTATGGTTGATCTATGAATTGGAAACAACACCATGCTCACATGTTGAGGTTGATGTCTTGTATTCTGTTATCCAAGAGATTATGAGGCGGTTCTGAAAAGCCCCATGACAACTAAACAGCATGGGGGTCTTGCTTTGGGCAGCGCCCCCGGGCCGCCAGAGGCATTTTATATTCAGTCAAAGAAGGACTTATATGGGCAAGCTAAATATTTTAGGCATTATGGGCAATTTTGTAATTTGTGCCATATAAAGTTTCGCTATATATATTTAGGGCAAAACAGGTCTCTAGAATAGAAGCAAGAGGTGAGAAAGAGTGGCTGTACACTTTTCTACATTATTAGTGAAACGGATCTATTCTTCCCGTGGACATAGGTAGGTGGAATATCTCCTCTGCTGAACCACGTAAATTCTTGTGTTGTGCGAATTTCCATTACTTTATCGCATCGTTGATAGGATCGAATTTAGATATTCGACATCAAATACATGCTAATCCTCGAATGTGGGTCATTCGTGACTTGCTTATTTTATCAACTTATAATAACATAATGGATGCTACAACCCATGTTTTTGGTTTGCAATGGTTACTTGTCTCCGGAGTATGCAATGCGTGGGCAAATCTCCACGAAGTCCAATGTCTATAGTTTCGGTGTCCTAATCCTAGAGATCATTAGTGGAAAAAAGAATAGATGCTTCAACCAATCAGACGGGGGTGAAAATCTTGCTAGCTATGTAAGTTGCATATGATCTATTACGATGTATATTACACTAAACCGATCTAATTAAGTTGAAATTCCTCCACTAAAATAATTTTTCAAGCATGGAAGCATTGGAGAGTCGATACACCGCTCGAAGTGTTAGATCCGTTCATTGGCAATTCGTATTCAATAGATGAAATGGTTAGATGCCTCCACATTGGTTTACTAGGTGTTCAGGAAGATCTAGCTAATAGACCGACCATGGCAAGCATAGTCCTTATGTTGAGCAGCCACTCTGTTAAGCTTCCACAGCCTTGACAACCAGCCTTCTTCCTCTGAAGAAACATGGAGAGACAGTTGAAGGAGCTTGAGTCAGATGAATCACCAGTAGGTCTTTGCCGCGGTCAACCAATGAAATGTCGGTTACTGAGGTGTACCCTCAGTGAATCGTGATGGGAGCAAAAGTCCTTCTTATTGATAGTCTCACAGAGACCTTGAGATCCTTGGCCTTCCATAGGGATCATTAATGAACAATCAACAAGCCACCGAATCTCTCTCTCTCAGCCACCTCTTTGCTTACCAATTTGTCTTGCCTTTTCTTTGCCTTGCCCATGATTTTGCGCCATTTTTAATTCAAGCGAGAAATCTTCGAATGTTCTTCAATCACCCAATGAATCCATGCCTGAATCTTCCTCGAGATGTCTCGAGAAATTACTGAATTCCCCCACCTATGTTAGCTCAAGTGAATATATTAACTCTCACATCTTAGGAAATTAAGATGGCATCCTCTAATCATCACCATATAATTAAAATTCATAAGGATAATAACTTTATTTCCACCAATTTTGATGAGATATTACAATTTTTCCTAGTTTGGCACTCCACATGTGCTATGCACATGTGAATTTCGGCCATGTTATGTATTTCGATGGGCTTAGCCGAATTTCATGCTCATATGGGCTTAGTCCAGATAATTTTTAATTAAGCTCAGGTCTCCTTGCTTAAGTCCATAAGCTCCCGCCCAATTAAAATGTTGTTTATGTGGGCTTAATGCTATTAAAAGAAAACATAAATAATATGCAAATGCAAATTAATAATGTTTTTTTGTTAGGAATTGAGTTCGATCCCTAATTTTCGATGTTTCCAATATCTTTCTACAGAATCACTGGGGTTTGTCCTAGTGGTTACCCTTCTTACTTTGGAAGGAAAAAATGTGGAGTTCGATTTTTCACCTTTTCAGGGGGGCTAGGGGTGGGGAAGTATAGTTTCAAACGTGGGTTTCGACTCCCACACTCTGCAAGAGGCGTGGTAAAAGTCTAAAAATGAGTTAAAAGTTCGAGTAGAAGATATTGAAAAAAGAAACATTTCTACAGTATTAATAAAGGAAATTTGTTGTATGAATATGTCCAAGTAATTAGCTTAATACTATGATTCCACTTAACCGGAACCTTGGTTGCATTTATGGCCATTGGATAACTCCCATTTGAACATCAATAACTAAGATAAAATATTAGCAACCCCATAGTTACCTAATTTAAGAGGATGATAGCCTAATCCCATATTTAGATTCTTTTTACAATTACAATTTTTGTGCACCTGGTTTTGGTCATGTTGCAATTATTTAACAGACATGATGGTCCGTATTTATTGTAATACATGTATTTAGATTCTCCAAATAGTTCTCACAACAAAAATATCCTAGAGCCTAATCCCATATTTAGATTGTTTTTACAATTACAATTTTTGTGCACCTAGTTTTGGTAATGCTGCAATTATTTAACGGACATGACAGTCCATATTTATTGTAATACATGTATTTAGATTCTCCAAATAGTTCTCACAACAAAAATATCTTGGAGAGCAGACCATGCTCTTCTTCTTCCTATAATTCCATGCCCACGCCGCAAGCCCAATCTATTCATCAAGCTAGCTAATCATGAATCCTTGCTTCACCATCTCCCTCTCTCTATCTCTCTCCTTCTCTCTCCTTCTTCTTCATAAATCTATTACATTTATGCCAATTTAGTCCTAAATTTATTGTATTTATGCCAATTTAGTTATAAACCTTTCAGTGGTGTTAATTTAATCCTAAACCTTTTTACCTAGAGCTAATTCAATCATTTCGACTAACTTTAGTTGGATGTGGCTAATGTGGACGTTAACCGGCCTACATAGCACGGCTGGCACTGACTTGGACGTTTTTTTAATAATATTTTAATAAATTTAGAATTTTTATTTTATTTTTTCTCTTTTTTTTCCTCCTCTTTCCTCCGGTGGCCATCATAGACATGCCAAAGAGGGCTAGCCTCACCTAAGTGACAAGCCAGAGGCGAGGCTCGGCAAGGTCGACCTCACCGGTCCTCGTTGGCCATCGCCTCTGGCCAGTAGCCGAGGTTCAATAACCAGCTGGAGGAAGAATTAAGGGAAGGAAAAAAAAAAGAGAAAGAAAAGAAAAAAAAAGGAAAAAAAAGAATAAATAAATAAATAAAATTATAAAAAGTTATTAAAATATTATTAAAAGTTATCTATGTCAGCACCAGATAGCGTAGGTCGGCCAATAGCCACATCATTAATATCTAGCAAAAATTAGCCGAAAGGACTAAATTGACTCTAGATCAAAAAGTTTAAGATTAAATTGATACCAATGTATTAGATTTAGGACTTTTACGATACTTTTTTTCCATGGAAACATTACTAGAATTGCCTCAATTTCAATCCATTTCACGAGTCACGTGACCATTAATGTTGACACTCATGTGAACAAAATTCTTCAGTAAACTTAGTATATATATTAAAATAATTCGGATCATCATATCTAATAACTCTCTCGTGAGCTCCCCCATTCTACAATTCTACCTAGTGCGTGTCTATATATGCGTGTGTGTAAATACCATATATATATATATAATTTATTCGCTTGATTTCTAGAATGCCGATAGAGGTAGGAATAAATGGACTCACCCATCGATGAGGTGATGGTGTCTTTGGATATTATGTGTGGATTTGGATCTAACTTGTAAGAGGTGCATTTTGAAAAAAGGATACAATTTGGCGTCGGGAACTGCAATATTAGACATGCCTCATTAGGAACACTATCAGTTTTAGGCCAGTATATGATGAATTAAAAAGGGCAACATCACTAGCGAATTAGGTTATATGGTATACAACGCCCTAGAAAAAAAATTAATTATCTTGTATCTCCCAAATATATAGGCGTAACTCAAGCGAAACGCTCCGGAGGGGTTTGACACTTCCTTATGCCGATCACGGTTGCATCGAATTGTACTAATCAATATTAATATTTCAAAAGTATTATTATTATTACCGTAGTTTGAAAGGTAAATTCAAAGCAATTGACATAACTTTTCCTTCTTGCGGTCTCCACGTGGAGCCAAAGAAGAACGCAACTCACGCAATTGACTTTGGTCAACGACCTCGCACGAGAGCAAATGCTGTAATCCATCCTCACCGTCCATCTTACTCCTCAGTGCCCCCTGCAAATCGACGGCCAACCTAACCCCAACTCCCAGTCGCTTTAACTTTATGGAATGGACTTTAACATTTTGTTTTGACTTTAGGTTAGAAGTAATCTCACGCCGGTTTGTCTTGACTTGTCAAAAATTCCTTTGGCCTAACAAAAGCTATATAATACTTTTTTCACGATTTAAGATATCGACTTTATATGTTTTGAAACTTTTAGCTATGAAATGTGAAAATAAAATTTCAAATGATAAAGCTCCGTCTGTTTTGCGAAGAATGAGTTCTTTAGAAAATATTTTCCTAAAAATAATAGCTATTATCGTTTCAAATAATTATCCAATGATGGAAAATATTTTCATTATCGACAATAATTTATGTCTAAACATTTTCGTAAACAATGAAAACATATTTTCTTAGGAAAAATCATTCATTTTTAGCGAAACAAATTGAGCCTTAATGTTCAAAACTTATCCTTGAATTCCAATTTGTAATGGTGCACCTCGTATTAAATTTTCGAAAACAAGATAGATATTTAACCTTCCAAGCTGTCCTAATCTCGATTCCATTTTTCCTATAAGAAGCACGTGATCATAAAATTACTCGGATTTCATTATGGTGCCCCTAGTTTGATAACCATCTAATAGTATATATCATCCATCATTTACAGGTTGGAAAGAATTGTCCAATCAGTCGTAAATCTATTGTACATATATTAATTCAGTCTTAAACTTTTTAATTTTACTAATTTAATCTTAGACATTTATGCGAAATTTCAATGTAGTCCTTTCAATCAATCTTCGCATCCAAACAATAGGTTTATGATTGATTGGACAATTTCTCCCATGTCGTTGTGTAGACTACATGATACTAAAAAAATCAATGCGTAGACTTAGTTTAATTGATTAAATCAATCTCGCATTATAGCAAGAACAGCGTGTCCCGCATAAAATCACAATAACTGAGATAAAAAAATACAAATTCTAATTGATTAAATTTATTACATATTTACCAGATGTGGCTGTCCGGATTTGTTTTAAAACATGTACTAGATCTTCCGAATTGTTCTCAGAACAAAAATATCTTTGGAGAGCAGGCTATGCTGTTCTTCTCCCTGTAATTCCGTGCCGTAAGCCCAAGCTATTCATCATGAATTCTTGCTTCTCCATCTCCATCTCTCTCCTCCTCCTCCTTCTTCTTCGTCATCCAAATTTTCAGTACCGAGGCTGCACCAGAATATCTGGATCATGATTGCCCAAACACTACCCTCTTCACTTCCAATTCCACCTACCAATCCAACCTCAACACCCTCCTCACTTCCCTCTCCTCCTACGCCACCAACAGCACCGATGGCTTCACCAACGCTACCACCGGCCAAAACCCTCCCGACCGGGCCTACGGGCTCTTCCTCTGCCGCAGAGACCTCGATACCATCGCGTGCAGCGACTGCGTGGCCACTGGAAAACAGGAAATCCTCCAAAAATGCCCCAACCAGCGAGTCTCCATAATCTGGTATGACCAGTGCATGTTGCGGTACTCGAGCCAGTCCATCTTCTCGGCCATGGAGCACTCGCCGAATCAGATTTTGTACAACATCGGTAACATCACCGATACAACACGGTTCATGCAGCTCCTGGGAGAAACCCTGACCGACCTCACCACGAGGGCTTCAGCTGGCGGGTCAGGGAAGATGGTCGCCGTGGCGGTGGTGAACTTCACGAGCTTGCAGAAACTATACGCACTTGTGCAGTGCACGCCGGACTTGACCACGTCAGACTGTAGCACGTGCCTCCAGTTCGGGATGGGTAATCTGGTTCAGGGGAAGCAAGGTGGGAGGGTGCTCACTCCGAGCTGCAACGTGAGGTACGAGCTCTACCCCTTTTATAACACCTCGGCCCTGCCAGCGCCGGCGCCTCCGCCGCCCGCTCCCACTCCAATGATTGAACCTAAAGGTATAAGTGTGTTTGTGTTGCTTGTCTACTCCGTCCTAACTCTCCTTTTTATATTTCGAGGACTGAATTTAGTCCAGTGGGCCAAAAATATTTACTCAGATTTAGGTAATCCCTCCTACTATGCTTTTGGATTTTTTTTTTTTGAACAGATACTATGCTTTTGGATTAAATTTTGATTAATTATAGTGTTCACCATCAGTAGAAATCCATTATACAAGCGGTTCTATGCATCATTGGTCCTGGGCTTTTAGCCTGAAAGTGGTGACTCCGGTTATAATGCTGCAACTTTTTCTGAAGAAAACAGTTGGCCGGGTTGAATGATATCATAAGTATTTCTGACAAGAAAAGACATTTAATGGTATTATCAGTTCTTTCAAGTCTTTAATGCTACAAAGTCATGATGAGGTTCCTTTTAGGTGAATACTTTTTCTTAGGTGGATCGATTATCTCAATCATACATGTCAGTTGAACAAGGTGAGCTCTACATCCACTAGTGAGATTAGATTATTTACATACCAATTGGGTAAAGGGCGCCTTTAATCAATTAATGGTTAATCCCCTATAAACAATTAGTCCACTCAGCTTGGGAATTAGGAGAAAGAATAGATCTGTGAGTACAGATTATGGATTACAGCTTCATTTCTTCTGGACATTTGCTCTTTAAGCGTCCTCTTTTTGTTTTACTCTATATTTTACATTTGCTCTTGCCTATGGTAGCAATTCCAGTTTTTAGAATCCCACACAGTCATGAACACATATAATGATGCTATTAAGATATGGTTGCACGTATGTAGGCAAAAGCAATAAAACTACTGTGATTATCATCGCCGTCGCCGTTCCTGTGGGCGTAGGCATGGTGCTTCTCTTCCTCGCTTGTTGTTTCAGGCGGAGGAAAGCGACCAAGACCTATGAAATTGTCCAAGAAGATCAAAGCGGTATGAAATATGTACTTGTGCCGTATACGTGGGTAGAATGATGAAACCGTACAGGCAGGGATGTTTTGTGTCTATGCTTTTGGTGAAATGACCATTTAGTGTTGTATCGTCGTGTAGGCGTGAACGAAATTACAAATGCCGAGTCCTTGCAGTACGATTTGGTCACTATACAAGCTGCCACAGACAATTTCTCTCATCAAAACAAGTTGGGTGAGGGCGGATTTGGTGAAGTTTTCTAGGTACGGTTAGTCAGAAACTAGATTGAGAATGGTTTAAATATATTTGAGAGATCTTTAGTGCAAAAAAATTTGAAGATCTTTGATTTGGTGGGTTCGAAAAGTTGTGATCAAAAGCTATTCATGTGCACTTAAACATCAAGATACTAACCTTTCAGGGTAGGCTTCCTAATGGACAGCAAATAGCCGTGAAGAGACTATGTCAAAGCTCGGGACAAGGTGCCGAAGAATTTAAGAATGAAGTCGTACTGGTAGCGAAGCTTCAACATCGGAACCTTGTGCGACTGTCGCGACCTAAAAAAAATCGGCGTTTCGATCTTAGGCTAATGGATTACTAGATCAATTAAATTAACTAACCTAGCTCGAGTTCCCCCAAACTCTACCAAATCGCAACTTAGGTCCAATTGTGAACATGCAAATATTTTCAATAGGAGTCGCCACTAATCATTTAAGCTAGGTTGATTAGAAACCTAAATAAAATAGCGGGAGTACTATTTTATTTCTGCGAACCAGAAATTATGGATTCGGGACTTGGTTACGTTAAACTCCTTAACGCCCTTTCGGTACCAATTTCAAGGAAAAACACTCAATTTGACAATTTTTGAAAAAATTCTGATTTAAAGTTCAATGGTGCAGAAATTTCTTTTTGATTTTCTTTTATTTAAATGGAAACTAACCTATATGTAATGACGTGTAAAAATTGACATGCGATTAATGCAACCTAACATGCAAACTATATGTCATGCGACGACGTGATCTGTTTCTAATGACGGACATATTTTGTATTTTTTTAATGAAATTCGGAATTAAAAAAATGCTAGTTATATAAACATGCAATTCTAAACTAAGGAAATCAATATATTCTAACGCAATCTTTTTGGTATTTTTTTAATCGAAATTCGAAATTAAAAATGCTAGTTACCTAAACATGCAATTTTAAACTAAAGAAATCAACATATTCTAAAGCAATAATTTTTTTTGTATTTTTTATGAAAATTCGAAATTAAAAATACGTAAAAAAAATATAACCGCTAAATCTTTCGAATTAAGTTTCGATCTGAAGCCTGACAGATCGATCCTAAAATTCGAAATACCCGTTATGGAAATAATTCTATCTAAAGCCTGATAGATAGATTTATTTCCACGTATACGGTTACAGATTAGGAAATTTTTCTAATCGATCACATCTTGAAAGATTTAGATATCTTAAATATCTTGGATATATTCAAAATATTCTTGAAAATTCTGAAATCTATCCAAATTTAGTAAGTAGATATCCAAAGTTTCAAAAAAGGAAATAAAATCCTAATTGGAATATACCTATTGTTCAAATATGCAGAACTAGATATTCATAAATACAAATTAGGCAACGGAATATTCAAATTGAATAGGATGTGATAATTACCTGATTTGTGAAATTTTCTTTCCTAATTTGAATCACCGACGGATCGGGATTGCGGATCGAGAACGGCGACGGTGTCGGGAATGGCGGCGCGGCAAACGGCGGCGACAGCGGCGGCGGCGATGTCGGGATAGCGGCGTGCTCAGTGGCTTTGCCGGCGGGAACAGCAATACGGCGGTGCTTGCGGCGGGAGCGGCTGTGTCACGGCGGCAGGCGGTGCTCCGGCAGTGCAGCACAGCATGGATAATGGCGGTGCAGCAGTGGGACGTCCGGTGTGGCGGGCGGTGACGGTCGTCGGCACGGCGGTGCACCTCCGGCGTGTGGTGCAAGTGAGCAACAACGGGCAGCAGCGTCCGGCGGAGGGGCAGGCACCTCCGACGTGGCTCCAGGCGGTGAACGAACGGCTGAGGGCAGGTCCGGCAGTGGCGCGACGGTAGCGTCAGGCGGTGTGGCTCCGTGAGGCTGCAGCAACGGTGGGGGTGTCCAGGCAGTGGTGCGTCGGCGGAGGGAGAGGCGCGGTGGTGCTGCGGCGAGGCGTTTGGCGTGGCTGTGCTAAGCGGCGGTGCAGCGGCTGAGGGGCAGCGCCGACGGGAGGTGGCGGTGTTGTGGGCGAGCGACGGCGAGCACGGCGCGGCGTACGACGGGTGATGACACAGCGTGCGGCGGTGTGACGACGAACGGCGGTGGTGTTCACTGATCTCCCCTTCTCTCTCTCTTTTCGCTCACTTGTATTTCTCTCCAAAAATTTCTGATCTGTAATTGTGTGAGAGTCCCCCCTAATTTCTGACCTAAACAACATTTATATAATGCTAACCTAGGTCAACTACATGGGCTTGCTAATCCTAATGGGCTTAGGCTTGGGTTTAATTTTAATTAACATCTAAATGGGCTGAATTAACTTAGGCTTTTAATTAATTAAACTCAACGGACTAAATTAAACCCAAATTAAAACAACCGAGCTCATTTGACTTGTAATTCCTGGCTCTTGCATTCCGAGCGAGCCGAGTCCCGTTCAATGAGATTTAAGCTTATTCGCCACAACCAATTTGATGCAAAAAAAAATGCAATTAAACTAAATGAACCTAAACTATATGTTATGCAATTTAAATATTTTTGTTTAGGGTTTAAAAATTTAATCCCTAATTTTCTATGCAATTAACACTAAATGACTCGCCAAAATTTAGGTGTCAACAGCTGTCCCTCTTTGAGTGGAGGCTCGCAGAAGTTTCGCTCAAAGACTGAGACCTAAATTTAAACTATGCAAAATGATGAATAATGATTTTTTTATTATTATTATTTAAATGCAATGATGCATGATATGCAAGCAATAAGGAACGTATGTTAAGGCTTCTCACTTCATGCGGAGCGGTGAAAGAACCTTGCATACGTATCGCATAAAAAGCGTCCAAGTGACGGAATGCTTTATAATGCTTTGAATTCCCTCGATCTCCAAACTTCTGATCAATTGGAAGTAAGGTTTTCGAAGTACTAGATTGTCTATCTGTTACCTGTAGTTTCCTACAGATGCGAAATAGTGCATGATATAAAGAAAGAAAGGGATGTATTGATTGGTGTGCTTCGTACTCCACTTAGCGACACCAATTGAGAAACTATGCCGCATATCCTGCTAGGCGAACATAAAATGAGATAGGGTGTGCTACGTACTCCACTTGGCAACACCAAATGAGAATTTGTGCCGCCTATCCTACTAGACGAACATGAAACGGGATGTGCTTCGTACTCCACTCAACAACATCAATTGAGAAACTATGTCGCCTATCCTGTTAGGCGAACATAAGATGGAAGATTATACCGCCTATCCTGCTAGGCAAACAAAAAATGGGATGTTATACTGCCTATCCTGCTAGGCAAACATGAAATGAAATATCATGCCGCCTATCCTGCTAGGCGAACAGAGGACTGGATGTTATGCCACCTATCCTGCTAGGCAAACAGAGGACTGGATGTTATACCGCCTATCCTGCTAGGCGAACAGAAGACTGGATGTTATGCCGCCTATCCTGCTAGACGAACATAAGATGGGGTGTGCCGCGTACTTCACTTGGCAACACCATGCCGCCGCGTACTCCACTTGGCGAACATGAAATGGGATGTGCTTCGTACTCCACTTAGCAACATCAATTGGGGTGTGCCACGTACTCCACTTGGCAACACCATGCCGCCGCGTACTCCACTTGGCGAACATGAAATGGGATATGCTTCGTACTCCACTTAGGAACATCAATTGGGGTGTGCCGCGTACTCCACTTGGCAACACCATGCCGCCGCATACTCCACTTGGCGAACATGAAATGGGATGTGCTTCATACTCCACTTAGCAACATCAAATGGGGTGTGCTTCGTACTCCACTTAGCAACACCAAATGAGAAATTATGCTACCGTGTACTCCACTTGGCAAACATAAAATAGGAAATCATGGCGCCTATCCTGCTAGGTGAACAAAAGATGGGGTATGCCTCGTACTCCACTTGACAACACCATGTGAGAAATTGTATTTCGAAAAGAGAAACGACGAAGAATAAGTAGCAAGCGTACCTGAATTCTTCTTATGACGGAGCCAATGGCATCGCTCCTGTTCTTACCTGAGAAAATGTCAAAATACTACATGCGCAGAGGTGGAGAAAACATAATTTATGAATCTGCTCATATCACCAACCTTCATTGGGGATTTTATCAATAAGAACAACCATTTCGTTCTTTTGACAGTTTAATCACATTAAATGAGAAACCTTTAATCAGCAAGGACTTTTCACTCACTCTCATTGAAAAGCTTTTGTCCCGACCTTTAATGGGGGTATAAGAATCACTCAAACTCTTTTCGTCGTGCTTGACAAGGGTTCGGATATTCTCAAAATCAGTATAATTTAGCCAATCTAAAAGGTCTTTATAAGGACTGAAACATGGGTTTATTCAATGGCTTAGAAAAAGGGACTCTTCGAGTCGAGGCTATTGAAAGAATTGATATCATCAGCTGCTCCGGGTTTACAAGTCAGGAACGCTGCAAAAATGAGATAGAAAAATCTTGCTCGCACTTCTTCGAGCAACATTTATAAGCATTTGAAACTCTACGTTAACTCAAGTGCCCTATTCTGAAGAGATTTCGGTAAAGGTTGTAACGTAGGTTCGAGTAAGCTTGAAATGAATGGCCTATTTTCATCAAAGGGGTATTATGAACATGGAGATTGGTGATCATCCAATTGACCTATCTCTAGCAATTGCTCCACAAATGAACCTTCAAATGGTCTTTTCCTTGAAGACTGATCTTGCATATTGACTCAGTTCTTGCTGAAGCTTTTCTTTCTCTCTTTCTCTTCTTTTTTTTTTTGAGAGAGAGAGAGAGATTTTCTTTTTTGAGAGATTTTTCTCTTTCTTTTTTAGAGAACTTCGATTCATTAGAGTCCTTTTGCGTCTTTTCTGATGAATTTTCCTTTTAACTTCCATTTGCCCCAAGTCACCTTGAACTTGTTTTGAGATGATTTCATTTGTTCATCTCAAGAATGATCACCAGTCGGGTTGAAATGAATTCGCCGCTCAAATTGGGTATGCAAAGGGTATAATGTGTAAGGGTATAGAAAGAAATGCTCTTCGTCATATCTAAGGCACTCGAGCTAACACAAAATTTGCATGCAATAAATATACTTGAAGATTGATGCAAGTGAAAGCAAGAAAATTCTAGACATTTTGAACTTTCTAAGGAATTGCCCCAGCATGGGATTGTTCCTGATAGGGGTAAGAAATGAAACTCCATTCAAAGGGGTTAAGCAAATGATAACTTGTTGTGTTTAGATAGAGAAAATGAATGCCTCTCATCATTTTGGTCGTCATACTTTTCGTGAGATAATCCTTTACCTTGTCAGCACGGGATTTTCACTCAACTCGCACTGAGGATGATTATTCAGGACGTGTATGGAAATGACTTGCCTTTCGTCATTTTGAAATCTCTCATGCAATATGATTACTTCATTAGGACCGAAACAAATTGCCAGTTTAAAGGCTTTTCTCAAACGAAGCTTAGTCATGAAATTCAATTTTAAACTTGATTGAAACAAAGTGAAAATGAGTACAAATCAAGTGTAATATTTCTTCACCGAATCAGAATTAACTGGACTGGAAAAAACACGACCGTCCATCTCGGCTAAAATTAAAGCACCTCCTGAAAGGACTTTCTTCACGACGTACGGACCGCCATAATTCGGGGCGAATTTTCCTTCTACAAGAGGAACTATTGGCAATAACCTCCGTAGGACAAGGTCGCCTACCTGGAAATGTGGAGGCTTGACTTTCTTGTTGAAAGATTTAGCAACTCGCTGTTGGTAGCACTAGCTATGCCATAGAGCTCTAAGCCTTTTCTCATCAATCATGTTCAACTGGTCCAACCTCTGCTGGATCCAATCTGCTTCTGACAATTGCACCTGTGAAAGAATACGTAATGAAGGAATTTGAACCTCAACAGGTAGAACTGCTTCCATACCGTACACAAGAGAATACGAAGTTGCCCTTGTAGATGTCCGGATAGAAGTCCGATATGCCATAAGCGCAAAAGGTAATCTCTCATGCCAATCACGATAGTTTTTAGCTGTTTTAGCCAAAATCTTCTTGATGTTCTTGTTGGCTGCTTCGACCGCTCCGTTCATCTGCGGACGATATGGAGAGGAATTCAAATGCTTGATCTTGAACTCCTTGAACAATTCATCCACCAACTTGTTATTCAGATTCGATCCATTGTCAGTGATTATAGCCTCAGGTGCACCATATCGAGCAATGATGTCTCGACAAATGAACTTCACCACAACCCGGGCCGTCACTGTCGTACAAGACATGGCTTCGATCCACTTCGAAAAGTAATCGATAGCGACCAAGATAAACCGATGCCCATTTGATGCTTTAGGATTAATTGGGCCAATCATATCAATGCCCCACATAGAAAATAGCCATGGTTCAGACAGTTGATGCAATTCATTCGGAGGAGTTTTAATCTTGTCACCATAGATCTGACATTTGTGACAACTTCGGACATGCCGAATGCAATCACTCTCCAAAGTGAGCCAGTAATAACCCATCCTCATTATTTTCCTTGCGAGCATATGACCATTCATGTGTGGACCACATACTCCTTCATGTACTTCTAGCATCAAATGAATAGTCTCGGTTGAATCAACACACCTTAATAAAACCGAGTCATAGGACCGCTTGTATAGACATTCTCCACTCAAGAAGAACTTCAACGCCATTTTTCTGATATACTTTTGGTCAGATGCAGTACTTTTCTGAGGAAACTCCCGTGTTTGAAGATATGCCTTGATATGATGATACCATGGCTTACCGTCAGGCTCTTCTGTTGTGGCCATGCAATAAGTTGGTTTCTGCAAAACCTCTATCTTCAAAGGTTCAACCTCCAGGCCACTTGTTACTCGTAGCATTGCCAATAACGTAGCCAGAGCGTCGGCAAAACTGTTTTGAGTCCTTGACAAGTACTCAAATGAAATGTCTTCAAATTCTTCAACTAACTCCTCCAAATAGACGTGATAGGGCTGCAACTTAGCATCTCTAGTTTGCCACTTACTAACGGTCTGAAGAATAATGAGGGCTGAATCCCCGAACACCTTGAGTCGAGCTACTCCCATTTCGATTGCAACTTGCAACCCGAGGATGCACGCTTCATATTCAGCGATATTGTTCGTGCAAGGAAATATCAGCTTCGCTGCAACCGGATAATGTTGTCCGCCTGGGGAAATTAGAACTGCCCCAATACCTGAACCTGACAGGTTTACAGCCCCATCAAAATACATGGTCCATACATACTCATCAATTCGCATAACTCTATCCTCTAGTGGATCCAGATCGTCATTTTTCCCAGGATTTTCAACCAAGACATTAGCAATTACTCGTCCTTTGACTGATTTCTGAGACATGAATTGAACATTAAACTCTGAAATGAGAATCTGCCATTTTGCCAGTTTTCCGACCAAGGTGGGTTGATTGAGCAAGTATTTGATGGGATCACACTTTGTCACAAGCAATATCTGATAGTGCAAGGTGTACTACCTCAATCTGTATAGCACCCAGACCAGTGCTGCACATGTTCTTTCTGCTTCAGAATAGTTCATCTCTGAGGCGATGAACTTCTTACTTAAATAATAAATCGCACGCTCATTTCCATCCTCTTCTCTTTTCTGAGCAAGCATGGCACCTAAGGACTCAGCATGGATTGTAAGGTACAGGATCAGAAGTTGCCTCAGTATTAGTGGAACGAGCACCGGCGGATTCATCAAGTAATGCTTAATCTTGTCGAATGCCAGTTCACACTCTTCATCCCATCTGACTAGCGCATTCTTCTTGAGGAGTTTAAAGAAAAGCTTCGCTGTCTCAGACAGCTGAGAAATAAATCTGGATATATAGTTTAGCCTACCAATTAAGCTACGAACTTCCTTTACCGAAAAGGGAGATTTTACTTCGCAAATGGCCTTCACTTTTGACGGGTCAATCGCAATCCCTTTGTTGCTGACAATGAAACCAAGTAATTTGCCCGAGGCTGCCCCGAACACGCATTTTGCCGGATTGAGGCGTAATTTGAACTTGCGAAGCTTGTCGAATAATTTCGTCAAGGTCTCTATGTGATCTTCTCCACGCCGAGTTTTTGCAATCATGTCGTCAACATAGACTTCGATCTCATTATGCATCATGTTATGGAACAACGTGACCATTACCCGCTGGTAAGTTACCCCAGCATTTTTAAGACCGAAGGGCATCACCTTGTAATGAAATGTCCCCCAAGGAGTGGTAAATGCTGTTTTCAACTTGTCATCCTCGTTCATCAAGATCTGATTATAACCTGAGAAACCATCCATGAAGGAGAATAATTCGAACCCAGCTGTGCTATCGACAAGCGCGTCAATGTGTGGGAGTAGAAAATCATCTTTGGGACTAGCTTTGTTCAGATCTCGGTAGTCAACACATACTCGAACTCGACCGTCTTTCTTCATCACTGGGACTATATTAGCGACCCATTCTGAGTATTGGGTAGTCTCAATAAATCCTACATCAAGAAGCTTCATGACCTCTTCCTTGATCTTCTTCGCCAATTCCGGCTTAGCTCTTCGCGGCCTTTGTTTCACAGGCTCAACTGAAGGATCAGTTGGCAGACAATGTTCGACGATCGATCAATCAAGACCCGGCATGTCAGCATAAGACCAGGCAAAGATATCTTGATAATCCTTCAACAATTGGGTCAAGCGTTTGGCCACGTCATCAGGGAGACATGCCCCAATCTTCACCTCTCTAGGATTCTCCGTGTCGCCAAGGTTGATCACCACGGCCTCTTCGGCAGTCAAAGGCTTGGATTTCTCATGGATTTCCAAGTTTCGTCGTATCTCTTCATCATTCGAGTTAGAATCGTCTAAGTCATCGGATTGACTTGCATCACATATATGAGGATCCACGATTCCCATCCCTTCGTATGCCTCGAGGTCAGTCCTGAAACATGAAAGAAAGGGATCAAAAAGACAAGACAGGGTTTAACCACTTGCAATTTTCGAAAATTGTTCTTTGCTCTTTTTTTTTTGAAATTCATTTTGCTTTCGAAGATCTCGAAACAAGAATTCTTGAGAAGCCCAACCCTCAGTTCTTACCGTAGATGACAAATTTTTCAATTGTTGGTTATCGTCATCGGGTTGGTTTGGGGTACTTCAACAAGATTCAAAATGATAAAAACTTTTGTAATTTTATTGATATCGAATCAACGAATTACATCTTATTAGATTGAAAAACCTAAGTGCAACATGAATTGGAATGAAAATAGAAAGAAAGCAATAAAGATTCCCACGTAGGGGAGATACGAAAACTAGAAATGATTACTCTTGAGGGCCAGCGCCCATCCCTTCAAGTGGTCCTTCAGTGATCGCACCAATTGAGGTCTCAGCAAACCAACCAGTGAGGTAGGGTATACCATCATCAAAGTCAAAGTCCACCACCCTCGATTCCGGTTTCTTGAAAATAGAGGACGGCTGATCATCCTCAGAATCGTCAGACAAACTGACCAGAATAGCTTTACCGTGTTTCTTAGGTGAGTCGGTTAAGGTTTATGGCGACTCGGGAAAGATAAGCCCAAGATCATCTTCAGTCGGGCTCGGCTTTACATGCTCATATCCTCCCACTACTCCAGCCGAGTGAAAGATGTGGTTAATAGGAGGTGGTAAAGGACTTCGGCCTTTGCAACAATCATAACTTTGTTCGCGGCTTCGCGGCCCATCATATCCCAAACCAGCCTTGTGGGATTGTCCATTTATCTCTATCGGGGCATGAATGCCTTGGCCTTCCTTCCCAAGACCCTGGCCTGGCTTAAACCCATTACCGACCATGACCTTGGCCACCATGATAGTTGCATTAGAAACTTCAGGAACGGGCAACGGCATGTCAGAGGAAGCCTGAACAACTTGAACTATCTCAAACGAATGATAGCTATCCTCTTCAACATGATCGGGCTCTATGTATGGGATCGATGTTGCATTGAAGATTCGGTGATCTTCCTCTCCATAGATTGTAACAAGCTTTGCTCCAGCCACAAATTTAATCTTCTGATGTAAACTGGAAGGCACTGCGCCTGCATTATGGATCCATGGCCGTCCCAGCAAGAAATTAAAAGCGGAAGGGATATCCAGCACCTGAAAAAGAACATCGAACACCGAAGGTCCGATTTGCAGTGCTAAGTTAATTTGGCCTATCACATCCTTCTTCATTCCATCAAAGGCTCGAACAGAAGTCTTGGCTGCTTGCATGGCAGATGGGTGAATACCCAGCCTTTTCAAAGTAGCCAACGGGCATAAATTCAGAGCTGACCCATTATCAACAAGCACCCTGGCCATATGAGTCTCTTTGTACTTCACTGATATGTGAAGCGCCTTATTATGACCACGTCCTTCCACGGGGATTTCCTTATCAGAGAATGCCACTTGATCCTTAAGGAGAATTGCCCCGACAAACCCTTCTAGCTTATCTTCTTCAATAGTCTCGGGCACATGAATCTCACTCAAAACCTTCATTAGAGCACTCCAATGCTTATCTGACGTTTGGAGAAGTTCCAACAACGAGACTTGTGCTGGTAACTTTCTCAGCTGATCAACCACACTATACTCACTAGCCTTAATTATAGCTAGGAACTCCTTCGCTTGTTTCTCAGCCACTGGCTTTGCCGGTTGATTATCAGGATAAGTTCACCCTGACCTGGTTATCAGATCGACGTCATAAGACCACGGGACCATCTTGTCGCTTTCATAAGCATAAGGTTGAGGCGATGCTAGGATCAATACTTCCGGAGCGTCGGGTATAATAATCCCGAGGTCGTCGTCAGAGGCGTCTTCGAGAGCGGGCATGTCAGGATCCAATTTCCCTTGTTCATTAGTTATCTTTACGAGTTCTTCATTCTAGTCAATGGTGACCTGGGGTATAGCGGCCACTACTCCGAATTCATCCGCTGTCCCTATCATTCCTTTTCTCACCAACTCATCCACTTTCTCTCTTATGTCACCGAGTGACATCACCTTGCCGGTCGAAATATAACCAGCTCGGACTAGAGCATCGAACATATCTTCGAGAGGGACGCTGAAGCTTTGAACCCGTTTGACTCCCGGGCCAAAGACAACATTTGCACTGTTCGAATGATCAGGGAGTGGATTATTCTGCACATTGGGCTTACTGGGTGGCTGTAGTGCGAACGCTCTAGTCTCTAGTAAATCCTGCACTCGATGTTTGAGCACTTGGCATTCATCTGTTGAATGCCCAACCTAACCTCTATGGTAATCGCATTTCTTGGACGGGTCATACTTTACATAGCCAGAAGCGTTAGATCTTTGCGGTTCCGAGCCCAGCAAGTTTTTCTTTCTTAGGACTGCTAGTACTTGAGATAACGTCCCAGGAAATGGAGTGAACTGGCGAAGTTTGCGCTGCTGACGTGGATCCTGCTGGCCTTGCCGTCCATAAGAGGTTGTCTGCTGGGTGCTGAATTGTAGCTTCGGGGCTTGAGCCGGTGGCTTCTGCAGATAGGTCATGTTGACTTCGGGGACCTGCTCTTTGTCCTTCCTAGTAGTAAATCTCTTGGCCGATGAAACTGGCTCACCATACCATCCCTTCTTGAGTCCAGTCTCTATCTCCTCACCCATGGCTATCGGTTGGCCAAAAGATTAGGCGGCCGTTACTAACATTCGTGAACGAACCGGCTGCGGTAGGGTGGACACGAACAACTTCATTAAGTCACGTTCTGCGGGTTTCGGCATGATCTGCCCAGCCATGTTCCTCCAGCAAATGGCATACTCCTTTAGAGTCTCGCCCTTTTTCTGTTCAGCTCTTTCCAGGTCTTCCCTTGTAATGGTAACGTCGAGATTGAACTTGAAGTGCTTGACGAGCAGGTTTGCCACCGCTTCCCACGAATCTTTCCGGTTGATTTGGTGGTTAGTGTACCACCTCATTGCAGCATCCTTCAAGTTTGCTTGAAAGATTTGGATCATTAGAGGTCCGTTAGAAACATATCTATTCATGAGCCCCTGGTACATATCGATGTGCTGAATTGGGTTTGAGGTGCCGTCATACTTCTCGAAGGCTGACATCTTGAATTTATCGGGCACTTGGACCCGAGTAAAAATAGACAGATCAACAGGCGGAACACTTTGAGTTCCCTCCACTTCACGTAGCCTCTGTTCGAACTTAGCCAGCAATTTGGCATTTTCATCATTGGGAGGTGAATGAGGAACAGGGACCGACGGAGAAGCACTAGTGTCGATCAAAATGGCATCATCCAATTGAAGGGTTGGATTAGTAATCACTGCAGGAGATTTGTCGAGGCGAAGGCCTTGACGAGTTGGAAGTGGAATCTCCGATTGAGAGGCGATATTGACCTGCTGCTACTTGGCCATGAAATCACCCATCATTTTGGACATGGGGGCTGTGATTTTCTCATTGATCGTATTCATGTGTTCCTTCAGCTTTTCATCGATCATGGCTGCAATCTCGGCTTGATTAGCCATCCTTCTTTCGGTCACGGATCGAGTATTATGAGGATGAGGGGGATCTGTGGCAAATTACCTGCAAAAAGCAATGGTGGAATAAATACGATGAGTAAGAATAACGAGTTGGTCCATGACATCCTCTAGACCCTCAACATGAGATTTCTTTCGAAAGACTGATTCGTCCAGTAAATCCCAAAATTCCAAATTGCTTTGTTCAATAAAACCTGGACTGATTCCAAAATTTATAAATTGAAGTTTGATGCTTTTTATTGAATTGTCCAACATGGAAAATGTCTGAAAAGAATTCTTATAAAAATCATTCAGAAACGACATTTATTACAGAAAACATTAATAGTAGGCTAACATTTCTCCTAAAAAGAAAGAAAAACTCCCTATAGTAAACAAGAAATCAGACGGTTTTTCTCTTTTTAGAAGCCCCGTGATCTATAGACGAATGGGCCTTCAAGGCGCACCGTAATCATGCATTCTCTTCAGCCAGAGCATCTGCCTTGTTCTGGGCCTTCATCGCCTTTTCTTCGCTGATTTTGATTTGGGTCTGAAGAGTATTCCGTACCGTCACGACCGGGATCTTCGGGAGTATCTCGGCAGGGATGGTATGACACTGAACATACCGGGCCGTGGCAAAGTGACTCTTCATCCTTCCGGTGGGCTCATCTGCGGGCCAAATCAGCTTCTGAGGGGAGCAATTCTGCCAAGCGTCGGAATGACGCCTAAGCTCAACTCTGTATGACTCGCCTTTCTCGAACTGGACTTGAAACTCATTAGGCCTGAGTGGAGGTGGGACATCTTGCAGAACTCGGAATTGACGCACAACCCGAAGGGGCTGATAGCAGGTTGCCCCATAAATGCCCATCAAAGGTATGGGCTTCTGATCTCCATGGTATAGTCGAGCCTCAACCTCCCGAAACCATACAGCTTGCCAAAGGAAAATCTTAGAGCTTGGATCCTTGAACATATGGACCCATTGTGTATAGTGCAAACTCTTAGTTTGATCTTGTATTTGTTTAAACCTTAAAATAGGGTTATCAGTTATGTTTATTTCAAATACAGTCATATTTTTCCGAATTGAGAAAGGTGTAAGAAAAACCAGATTTGTAAAAGTTTAATCGGGGCTCGAAAAACTCTATCTTTTCCTTTCTTAAATCGTGTCAGAGATATAAAGGTCTCTACCAGAATTGCGTTTATAAAACTAACTCCACCACATATTAGTTTTACCGTTCAGGCTATGACGGGATCAATAGCATTTGACGGAATGGAAAAATGATGAGTCCGAAGAAGGCTAAGATAAAAATCTTAGACCTCATGAGGACGGAGTTATTTTCAAAACATTCTATAAGAAAAGATAATGGGCATGCTTGACAATTACCCTTTAGCACTTTTTCAATTTCTTTTTTAGTCAAGTTTAAAAATTCAGCAAGCGCTATCACAGGGTCTGCTTTAATGGGTGGTTCGACTATATCCAACTTAATCGATTTTCCGATGGCAAAACTGTATTCTTCCAGAGTCGGTGTGAGCTCAAATTTACCTCTCAACACAAACGTAGTCGTCTCGGGGCATAAAAAATGAGCGAGTGCCTGCATGATCCCGCTCTGAACCTCTATGTCTAGGATCAGCAGCATGAATCCAATACGCTTGAGAACGTACTGTTGACCATCTGGCTTCAACTGGCTCCATAACTTCTTGAGCTCTGGCTTCGGAGTAGGCACGAAACGGATATCGAGGCGACCCATTCTTATATAGATACGTGCCAAATGACTCGACCTAAATCATGGACCGACTCAAAATAAGATGAAGAAAAGCAGAGATAAAGCTTGAGAAATTACCGTTTTTAGGGAGAAAATGTCAATCACAGAGACATGCACATGGATCGTGAGTTTAAACCTTAATCTATCTATCCTAAAGGTTTTGCAAAATGAAATGATGGACAGAACGACACGTCGCAGCCTCGCGTACATTCATCATGACTAGTCGCAGCCTCGCAATAGTCATGACTAGTCGGGTCCGATCACTTCGACTTGGTTCGGTCGACAAGGGGAACCTCCACGCATAATAGCCTCACGTGCACGAGGATGGTCCTTGAGCCATTTTTTGAAAAATTTTTAGGATCCAAATGGGATAACCTTTAGCGAGGTCTTACCGCCAAGGTTAAAGAACCATCTAAATACCATCTTAGAACTATGGGTGTGACCCAGGTCCGGTCACAGGTTGTGTGTGGTGTAGTGCGAATACTGTAAATCATGCACAACAGTGATATGCAAATAACGCTTCAATAGTGCAAGAAATTAAATCACAATTCCACTCCACCAAGCCTGCAAAACAAAGGGTTAGCCAATCACTACTCCCCTTATACCTCCCGTCCTGCAAAACCATTTAACACCTAAGAGTGAGAATTCAAGCAAATTTTGTCAAATTAAGTGGTTTTTCCATGAAAATTTTTTTGGCTTAAGTCCCCCTTAAATTTTCAAAAAAATTCAAGTTATTTCCCAGCGGAATCGCCAACCTGTCGCGACCTAAAAAAAATCGGCGTTTCGATCTTAGGCTAATGGATTACTAGATCAATTAAATTAACTAACCTAGCTCGAGTTCTCCCAAACTCTACCAAATCGCAACTTAGGTCCAATTGTGAACATGCAAATATTTTCAATAGGAGTCGCCACTAATCATTTAAGCTAGGTTGATTAGAAACCTAAATAAAATAGCGGGAGTACTATTTTATTCCTGCGAATCAGAAATTATGGATTCGGGACTTGGTTACGTTAAACTCCTTAACGCCTTTTCGGTACCAATTTCAAGGAAAAACACTCAATTTGACAATTTTTGAAAAAATTCTGATTTAAAGTTCAATGGTGCAGAAATTTCTTTTTGATTTTCTTTTATTTAAATGGAAACTAACCTATATGTAATGACGTGTAAAAATTGACATGCGATTAATGCAACCTAACATGCAAACTATATGTCATGCGACGACGTGACCTATTTCTAATGACGGACATATTTTTGTATTTTTTTAATGAAATTCAGAATTAAAAAAATGCTAGTTATATAAACATGCAATTCTAAACTAAGGAAATCAATCTATTCTAACACAATCTTTTTGGTATTTTTTTTATCGAAATTCGAAATTAAAAATGCTAGTTACCTAAACATGCAATTTTAAACTAAAGAAATCAACATATTCTAAAGCAATAATTTTTTTTGTATTTTTTATGAAAATTCGAAATTAAAAATACGTAAAAAAAATATAACCGCTAAATCTTTCGAATTAAGTTTCGATCTGAAGCCTGACAGATCGATCCTAAAATTCGAAATACCCGCTATGGAAATAATTCTATCTAAAGCCTGATAGATAGATTTATTTCCACGTATGCGGTTGCGGATTAGGAAATTTTCCTAATCGATCACATCTTGAAAGATTTAAATATCTTAAATATCTTGGATATATTCAAAATATTTTTGAAAATTTTGAAATCTATCCAAATTTAGTAAGTAGATATCCACAGTTTCAAAAAAGGAAATAAAATCCTAATTGGAATATACCTATTGTTCAAATATGCATAATTAGATATTCATAAATACAAATTAGGCAACGGAATATTCAAATTGAATAGGATGTGATAATTACCTGATTTGTGAGATTTTCTTTCCTAATTTGAATCACCGGCGGATCGGGATTGCGGATCGGGAATGGCGACGGTGTCGAGAATGGCGGCGCGGCAAACGGCGGTGATAGCGGCGGCAGCGACGTCAGGACAGCGGCGTGCTCGGTGGCTTTGCCGGCTGGAACAGTAGTACGGCGGTGCTTGCGGCGGGAGCGGCTGTGTCACGGCGGCAGGCGATGCTTGCGGCGGGAGCGGCTGTGTCACGGCGGCAGGCGGTGCTTGCGGCGGGAGCGGCTGTGTTACGGCGGCAGGCGGTGCTCCGGCAGTGCAGCACAGCAGGGATAGTGGCGGTGCAGCAGTGGGACGTCCGGTGTGGCGGGCGGTGATGGTCGTCGGCACTGCGGTGCACCTCCGGCGTGTGGTGCAAGGGAGCAACAACGGGCAGCAGCGTCTAGCAGAGGGGCAGGCACCTCCAGCGTGGCTCCAGGCGGTGAACGAACGGCTGAGGGCAGGTCCGGCAGTGGCGCGGCGGTAGCGTCAGGCGGTGTGGCTCCGTGAGGCTGCAGCAGCGGTGGGGGTGTCCAGGCGGTGGTGCGTCAGCGAAGGGAGAGGCGCGGTGGTGCTGCGGCGAGGCGTTTGGCGTGGCTGTGCTAAGCGGCGGTGCAGCGGCTAAGGGGCAGCGCCGACGGGAGGTGGCGGTGTTGTGGGCGAGCGACGGCGAGCACGGCGCGGCGTGGGCGGCATGACGAACGGCGGTGGTGGTCACCGATCTCCCTTTCTCTCTCTCTTTTCGCTCACTTGTTTTTCTCTCCAAAAATTTCTGATCTGTAATTGTGTGAGAGTCCCCCCTAATTTCTGACCTAAACAACATTTATATAATGCTAACCTAGGTCAACTAGATGGGCTTGCTAATCCTAATGGGCTTAGGCTTGGGCTTAGTTTTAATTAACATCTAAATGGGCTGAATTAACTTAGGCTTTTAATTAATTAAACTCAACGGACTAAATTAAACCCAAATTAAAACAACCGAGCCCATTTGACTTGTAATTCCCGGCCCTTGCATTCCGAGCGAGCCGAGTCCCGTTCAATGAGATTTAAGCTTATTCGCCACAACCAATTTGATGCAAAAAAAAATGCAATTAAACTAAATGAACCTAAACTATATGTTATGCAATTTAAATATTTTTGTTTAGGGTTTAAAAATTTAATCCCTAATTTTCTATGCAATTAACACTAAATGACGCGCCGAAATTTAGATGTCAACAGCGGCTGCTTGGGTTCTGCTTGGAAGGTGAAGAAAAACTACTTGTTTTATGAGTTTGTGCCGAACAAAAGTCTCGACTACTTTCTATTTGGTACATTGCCTTTCAATATATTCCTAGGCGATTACTTTCCATGTTGAGGTGAATATGTGATTAGCCTCAATAATGTTTCATGTTTCACTAGCTTTTGGAACCTAAAAATTTCCCTTGCACAAAATCTGTTCAAGAGGATTTATCAGCTGAAAATACCCGCAATCTCAATTGTGCATAAATGCAGATGCTGAAAAGAGTAGACAATTAGATTGGTCAAGACGCTACAAAATAGTATGTGGGATTGCTCGAGGAATGCTCTATTTACATAAGGACTCTCGACTTCGGATCATTCATTGTGATCTAAAAGCAATCAATATATTGTTGGACAGTAAAATGATCCCGAAGATCTCAGATTTTGACATGGCAAGAATTTTCGAAGTAGACCAAACACAGGCAAATACCAATAAAATAGTGGGCACTTTGTAAGTATTGTTATGCTTTGTTCTCTGCTTTTTGTGCTGATGTATGCTTATATCGCTGATGTACTATGGATTGCAGGGTTACATGTCACATGAGTATGCAATGCATGGCCAATTCTCTGTGAAGTCCGATGTTTATAGTTTCGATGTCCTACTTCTTGAGCTCGTTAGCGGTAAGAAGAATAGTTTCTTCTACTAAGAAGACGGGGGTAAAGATCTCGCTAGCTATATAAGTCGCACAAATTGACTATAACTAGTATGAAAATTGGTAAACTAAGCAAATTTGTATGTACTGAGAATTCTTTTTTCAATGAGCTGTTTATAGGCTTGGAAAAATTGGAGAGACGGTACGCCATTGGAAGCGTTAGATCCTGCCATTGGAGACTCGTATTCAAGGGATGAAGTTCTTAGATGCCTCAACGTTGGTTTACTTTGTGTTCAGGAAGATCCAATGGATAGACCCACAATGGCAAACATAGTCCTTATGTTGAGCAGCTACTCTGTTTCTCTTGCACTGCCCCAACAGCCAGCCTTCTTCCTTCGGAGCAGGACGGAGAGAACAATGAAAGATCTCGAGTCTGAACAATCCACCAGTAGGCCTATGGCAATGTCGACAAATGAGATGTCAGTCACTGAAGTTTACCCCCGGTGAACGGTAACGGAAGTGGAAGTCTTTCTTCACGATTGTCTCACAGAGACCTTGATCTTAAGATCCTTGGCGTTCCACTATGGTCATTGATGAACAATAAGCAAACACCTATGTCCTGTATGTCTAAAAGTACAAAGTGTCTGTTCCTTGAGGCAAATCAGGGCTTGATCCACTTGAGTGGCATGATTTTCTCATAGTATTTTTCATGATATGTGATAAGATATATCCGCTTATAAATGCACTGCATTATTTCCATCACAATTATTAGAAATCGAGGTCATAGACCTCACCTCCAGATATATTCCTTTGCATCATCCGCGTCTTTACTCGATTATAATGGTTGGTGGTTGATTATGATGGAAAGGCAAGCAAATTCACACTCGAATTTCTTATGTCTACGCAAGAATAAACACCTCTCTCTCTCTCTCTCTCTCTCTCTCTCTCTCTCTCTCTCTCTCTCTCTCTGAGATCAACTTCTAGCATTGAGTAGCGAAATGGGATGGTGAGGGAGGGAGGAGATATTAGGCTGATGACCGGACAAGTAGTTAAATGAAAATGCATTAGTATTCTAATAACCTATGAAGGCTGGCCTACAAAGTAATGTATAGTTAGATCAACTCATTTTGTGGAAATCTATTTCGTCTGAACATAACTAGATTATACGAAAATCCACTTAACTCGTGCCATTGGATCCAATAATTTTCCATTCATCGAGTCAAGGAAGGTACGAATAATTTCTCATGTGACGGGACATTTGATCCCAATCCATCAATCTTTAATTTTGGTGGGTCCACCTCGGAAAGTTAGAGTTTGAAGGGTCATAGAGCGCTATCTCTCTCTGTCGCCATCGTCATCACTTGAAATTGAGATACTGGATTTACATGTATCTAGATTTTAGTTGGTCATGTCCTCCTCCGCTCAAAAAGAGAATGCTGATCACGCAATTAATCTTGTCAATGTCGATGGCCTGGCCTAACCAATAGCAATTTAATAAAAATCTTTCCGTCGATCCAATAAGGGGTGAGCATGGATCATTGGGAACATCCAAAGTGAATGTGTTTTGGCTCTCAAATATATGTCACATTGACGTCCTAATTTTCAAAATTTGACATCTTTATCTTCCAAAGTTTTTCACCAAATTCCAATGAGGGCGAGCCTTGCCAGAGGTTGGTAAGGTCGACCCTCACCAGGTTTGGTCACCGACCATCGAGGAGGTTGGCGACTGCACAAGAAGAAGGAAAAAATAAGAAAGAAAAGAAAAAAGAAAAAAATATTATTAAAAATTATTCATGTCAGTGACGGCTATGCTACGTAAGATGGTCAACGTTCATTTTAGAGATTTCTGATCAAATTTGGCCGGATGGACTGAATTAACACAAACGCAAAAAGTTTAGGACTCAATTGGCCAAAAAAGAATTGTTTAGAACTATGAGTTTATGACTTTTTTGGTAATTTTCCCAAATTATCTGCTAGAGCTTATGTGAAGTTATATTTAAAGTGGATTTAAACCTTATCATGTAGGTTTATCCTTCAATTAAAGGAAAACATGAGGCATGCAATTGTAATATGTTTTAATTTACTATAGGCAATATTTCGAGCACTTAAAATAATATGAACAACAAGAAACATGAAAAATTCTCCTCTTTTGATTCCTCCATTTGTCGAAATCTTCACCATCCGGTTATCAATGGTTTGGGAAAGGCAAACAAACAATTTATGCATAATTTTTTTGAGAGTAAAAGTTTCTCTTCTCTTCACCATTTGCTCATTTCTATTTATAGAGATTTAGACGTGATTTCTTTAGATCATCTTCCAATTCAATAAATTTCTTTTTTATTGGTCCTGTGGAGCTCTCCTTTTTTATGTATTGGAAAGGCAAACAAACAATTTATGCATAATTTTTTTGAGAGTAAAAGTTTCTCTTCTCTTCACCATTTGCTCATTTCTATTTATAGAGATTTAGATGTGATTTCTTTAGATCATCTTCCAATTTTCAATAAATTTCTTTTTTATTGGTCTTGTGGAGCTCTCCTTTTTTATGTGTTTCAGTTTCCTTTTTACAAAATTACTTCCTTTTCTTTTTGTTAACCTGTGATGTCTATTCTTTTATTTTGGCAGAAGTTGATGAATATCTCATCATTCACAACTGTTGAGATACACATGCGAGTTGTGTTAACGAAGTATCACATCGAAGAATTGTTGTACTGTGGAGCAGTTAATATATTAAAGTTGGCACATAACTCATGACTTAAGTTTTTGAGCAATTGTGTGTTCAATTAAATATATTGATGGGCTCAGACTTGGACTCTTTCTTGATCATCTCCCTAGATGAAGATAATCAGGCTTCTATTGCCACATGGGCATTGTAGTATAGCAACGCGATCTCGATGGCAATGTCTAGGGTGAGCTCACGTGAGGGGTGAATGATTGAGATACACGTGTGATTTATATTAAAGAAGTTCAAATTATTGTGGTGTGAAACAATTAATATATTCAAATTAGCCCATAACTCATTTGCTTAAGTTTTAAAATGAAGATGTGTCCAAATGAATATATTGATGGGATCGAACTTGGGCTCCCTCACAATATCCTAAGTGAAGATAATTAGGCTTCTATTGCGCGCTCTCAAACAATAACAATACATCACAAAGAGAATTGTTAATATCTTGGGAAAATCTGCACTATACAATTTGTAATTTGAGAACTAAAATATTTCTTTCTCCGAGAATAAATATATAGAATTGTATTGGTTTATTGTTGGAATAAGGAGATTCAAAAACACAAGGAGTCAAAGACACATACTAATTGGATTGTAACACCTGTTATAGAAATTAACAACTCGAAGTCCTAGTTAGCATTACCAAATATAGCTAATTCGACTAGATGTCAATCTAATATTTATTTATGTCATTATTCTTGACAATGCAATACCTGGACACATATTTTTCTTGAAGGCTTATCAGATGTGCGGTATGGCCATCTGTCATTTTGCATGTGGCACATAGAATGCTCTATGATCCTTAGTCTTGGCTAGTTGTCCTAGGTAGTACGGTTCATAATTATTGGAATTAAAATAAGCAAAACAATTACATATGTAGAATTAGAGATTTGTTAGGGTTAAAGATTTTTTTTTTGGTAAGGTAAAGACTTTTGGATTGTCTCAAAACCCACTTTTTGTTCCTGAACTTGGAAGAAGTTCCTAGATTTGCGCTCGGCTGCCCATGGTTTATTTAGGTGGACAATTGGAAATGGGCGTTCGGTTCGTTTTTGGTTTGATTGGTGGCATGCTAAAGGCCCCCTCTTCCGGATTTTCTCAAATTTAAGCATTTATCAATCCAGGATTCCTCGTGAGGCTTCGGTGCGAGACTTCTACGATGGCATTTGGCAACCTTCAACAACGCTTGACACCTTCCTTAGCTGGACCGATCCACATCCTAGTTTTATGGATGATATTCCGGATGTTTTGAAGTGGGCCCCCTCTCCCTCTCTCCCCTTTTCCGTTGCTCGAGCATGGAACCACATCAAAACCACAGGTCAATTGGCCCCGTGGCATTCCTTTGTTTGGGATAATCATTTAGCCCCCCGACATGCCTTCCTACTGTGGGTAAAATCTCTTAACCGTTTACCCACTCAAACTTTACTCTTACAAAATCGTAGGATTGAAGCCGCCGTATGTGCGTTTTGTGGTGAGGTCCCGGATTCCATCAAACATTTATTTTTTACATGCTCGGTTACAAGAAGACTGGCTTTTTTCTAGGCGACTAAATGCAACCTTCCATGGCGTAATAAGGCTTGGCCTGAACTTATTACCTGGGCAATGAAAGTCTGCAATACTTCTTCCTTTGCTCATAGCCTATCTAGATTCGCCTTTGGCGCTCTATGCCACATCATATGGACGGAAAGGAACAATGTCATTTTCAGGAACAAGACTGCTTTTATCCCAGGAATGCGTAAGCACCTCCTCAAGGCTGTGAAGGACAAAGCTCTAGCCATGGGGACAATTCCTAATACACCTTCAAATCGGAGAATGCAAAGGAATTGGGGCCTCTCGGCCACTATCTTTGCCGCTAGTCCAGCTCCTCCCTAGGCTGTTTTCTTCCCTCTTGCTTTCCAAGTTGTTGGTTGGTTGTATAGTTCCTGCTAAGGCCTTTGACCCCATTTTGACAAGTTGTCCTTGTTGAGTCGATGGGTGCCTTTAGCTTTAGTTTGTAATTGGTTTTATGTTAGGGTTAAAGATTTGCTAAAGTGATTATCAAAAACATCTCAAACATCAACGTTTCACATACACACACACACACACATATATATATATATATAAAGCGGCAAAGCTTCGTCTGTTAAGAAATATGATTAGAGCTTAAACTTACCCAATCTCGTGATAAATTTTCATCTATTTAAGTCTTATTAAACCATTTCTTTCGTTGCCCAATTGAAACTGTCGTCTCAACTTTTTTTCTGGGCCACACAATCGTCACCTCACTTGGATCCCCCGCCCTTTTTTTTTTTTGGTCGAAAAATCCTCCCTTAGTATTAGTACAATTTTGAGTGAATTTAGCCTGAATTACGGTCACGTCACTGAAACAACTACTTAGGCTGCGTGTATTACCCCTAAAACATTTTCCCAACTCTTTTCCTCTTTCCGCAATTTTTCTATGCTCGGTCCCGGAAGCAAACCAAGATCATCAGACCATGAATTTTCGCTTCATCACCTCCCTCGCCCTCTTCTTCTTTCTCAATTTCCTCAGCAATAACTGCCATATTACGGAAGCTGCACCTGCTTATCTACAGCATGACTGCCTGGACTCCACGCTCTTCCCTTCCAACTCCACCTACCAATCCAACCTCAAGACCCTCCTCTCTTCCCTCTCCTCCGCCGCCACCAACGGCACCGACGGCTTCGCCAACGCCACTGCCGGCAAAGACCTTCCCGACCGTGCCTATGGGCTCTTCCTCTGCTGCGGTGACGTCGGCACCACCACGTGCAGGGAGTGCGTGGCTACCGGAACAGAAGACATCCTCCGACGATGCCCCGACAGGAGATCCTCCGTGATCTGGTACGACGAGTGCATGTTGAGGTACTCGGACGAGTCCGTTTACTCGGTGATGGAGACCGTGCCTATATACACGATGCCGGACGCCGGGGACGTCGCCGAACCAGATCGGTTCGTGAAGCTGCTAGGAGATGCCATGAACGACGTGGCAGGGAGGGCTTCGGGCAGCGAATCCGGGAAGAAGTTTGCGGTTGTGGAGGCGAGCTTCACGAGCTCGCGGAAGCTGTACGCACTAGCACAGTGCACGTCGGACTTGAAGGGCTCCGACTGCAACACGTGCCTCCGGGCTGTGATCGCAAATCTACCTCAGGGAAAGCAAGGAGGGAGGTCGTTCACTCCGACCTGCGGAGTAAGGTTCGAGCTGTACCCCTTTTATAATGCCTCGGCTGTGGCGGCGGTGCCCCTGCTTCCTCCTCCTCCTCCTCCTGCTCCGGTGAACGAACCCAAAGGTACGCGTTTGATTGAATCGAGGAGATGGATTTAGCCATGAAAGCTCAATGAAAGTTATATTTGTTCATAGATTGTAGTGGTGATTTATGTCCATCCTGACCTGTATTTTTAGTATCCGGTAGATAAATTTCTGTCTTTTTTTTTTTTTGGTAAAGTAGATAAATTTCTGTCCAGCTATTCTTATTGTAATATTTTTAGGACGAATGTGGTTGTATTTGCTGGTTAGGACTTATGATAGAGTTTTCGTTATTGAATCAAATAATTGATTTAATCAAAAAATTCGCTAAGGACTTGTTAAGCAATCAAGTAAAGAAAGTTTATAATTTTAAATGCACTGTTTTTCGTGTATTATACTAATTAGTTGTTTATAATATATACTTAACAATTGAGGCACCTGTTAACAAAACGCTTATAAAAATTCAGCCATGGATATTGGCAGCATATTCTTTTGGTGTTGTACCTTTGATTTTTAAGATTTTACTTTAGTTGGTTTGTCGCTTTTGCCTGGCAAATTATGACTTTCTCAACTAATTACTTACATGTTTTACATTCTTTTCTTATCTTCTTTCTTCTTCTTTTTTTCACATTTTTCTTTACCTTTAATGCTTCATTCAAGTCTTCGGTCCCATAAAGTCAAGATGAGGTACATTTTAGGAGCAAACTTTCCCAATTGGATCATCGAATTGTCTCAATCTCATGGGACATTCTAATGGACATTCAGTCAAGTTAGTGGCTTGTACGAAATTTATAATTGGTGGCATCCTAAGTTATAAGAATTAGAACGGGAAAAACACAATGTGAGATGGACAGATAATGGAGTTCCACATTACTCTTCTAGACATTTGCACTTGAAGCAGGACATTTTTTACAAGACAAAATCCCATGCCTTCAGATAGCAGAATCATTTATTTAAATGTGTCTGTACTGTTTTTGAATCTGATTCTTAGATTTGCTCCGACCTGTAGGAGCAAATTAGCAATTCGAATTTCTGAAATACAATGCATTCGTTGAGATGGTTGCACATATGCAGGCAAAAGCAATAAATCGACCACGATAATCATTGCCGTGGCCATTCCAGTTGGTGTTGCTATCGTACTTCTCTCTGTCGCTTGCTGTTGGCGTCAAAGTAAAACGCCAAAGACATATGAAGTTGTCCAAGCAGAAGGGGGTACATAAATACGTTCATGCATATGCCTTATACTCAGAATTTCAAAACTGCGTACACGAGATACACAGTTCTATTCTTCCGGTGAATGGCTATCTCCTGTTGTTTCGTGGTGTAGGTGCAAGCGAAATTACAACTGCAGAGTCCTTGCAATACCATTTAGCTACTATACAAGCTGCCACAAACAATTTCTCTCATCGAAACAAGTTGGGTCAGGGCGGATTCGGTGACGTTTTCCAGGTATCAGAATTGATATATGCTTTATAGAATATCGTTGATGTTTGTTATGTGAAGATGTGGTCAGAAGCTATTCATGTGTAGTCAAGCAGCCAAATTAAAAATTTTCAGGGCAGGCTTCCAAATGGACAAGAAATAGCTGTGAAGAGGCTATCTAAAAGCTCAGGACAAGGTGTTGGAGAATTCAAGAATGAGGTTGTTTTGGTAGCGAAGCTTCAACATCGAAACCTTGTGCGGCTGCTCGGATTTTGCTTAGAGGGAGAAGAGAAGATACTTGTCTATGAGTTTGTGCCAAACAAAAGTCTTGACTACTTTTTATTTGGTACATCACACCCTTCAATATACTCTTAAGTTGTCATTTTCCACGTGGAAGAGACTATATGAGTGATTAGCATAAACTTAGAGTTGAAACTCTCACTAGCTTTTGTCACACCCTTCAATAGACTGTTAAGTTGTCATTTTCCATGTGGAAGAGACTGTGTGAGTGATTATCATAAACTTAGAGTTGAAACTCTCACTAGCTTTTGGGGAACATGATGAAAGTTCTTTGAGGATTTACCAACTAAGAATAATTGGGTTCTAATTGTATAACTATGCAGATCTTGATAAGAGAAAGCAATTGGATTGGTCAAGACGTTACAAGATAATATCTGGAATTGCTCGAGGAATGCTTTATCTCCACGAAGATTCTAGACTCCGAATCATTCATCGTGATCTAAAACCAAGCAATATCCTATTAGACCATGATATGAACCCCAAGATTTCAGATTTCGGCATGGCTAGGATTTTCGGAGTTGATCAAACTCAAGCAAACACTAACAAAATTGTGGGGACCTTGTAAGTCTCAAATTCTTTCTTGGATGAATGATAATTTCTTGTTTATATGATCTATCTTATGGTTGATCTATGAATTAGAAACAACACCATTCTCATATATGGCCAATTCACAATATATTCATCAGTGTGGTTCATTCACAAGTTGCTCATTTTATCAACTTATAATTACATAATGGATGCTACTGCCGGTGTATTTTTCTTTGTAGTGGTTACTTGTCTCCTGAGTATGCAATGCGTGGCCAAATCTCGGAGAAGTCCGATGTCTACAGTTTCGGTGTCCTAATCCTAGAGATCATTAGCGGCAAGAAGAATAGCTACTTCTTCCAATCAGACGGGGATGAAAATCTCGCCAGCTTTGTAAGTTGCATCTATGCTATTACGACATATATTACGCTACACCGATCTAATTAAGTTGAAATTCCTCCACTGAAATAATTTTTGCAGGCGTGGAAGAATTGGAGAGCTGGTACACCGCTCGAATTGTTAGATCAGTTCATTGGTGACTTATATTCAATAGATGAAGTGTTTAGATGCCTCCACATTGGTTTACTAGGCGTTCAGGAAGATCCAGCTGATAGACCCACCATGGCAAGCATAGTCCTTATGTTGAGCAGCCACTCTATTAACCTTCCAAAGCCTCGACGACCAGCCTTCTTCCTCCAAAGGAGCACAGAGAGACAATCAAAAGAGCTTGAGCTGGACGAATCCACCAGTAGGTCTATGCCATGGTCGATCAATGAAATGTCGGTTACTGAAGTGGACCCTCGCTGAATCGTGATGTGAGTGAAAGTCTTTCTTTATGATAGTCTTATAGAGACCTTGAGATCCGTGGCCTTCCACAGATTAATGAACAATAAAAAAACACCTATGTTTTTCGAAACTAGGCTGCTAGCTGCCATGGGATCATGCGCATGATGTATATAGCGGCTTCTCCTGTTGAGGAAATAACACCACTGCGCCAAATTGTTAGGTTCTTCCTTCGAATGTGTGTGTTTTCAGTCAATATCATTTAAGTATGGACGATGGAGGACTCAGCGCACCAAGGGATCCCCTCTGTGATGTCCACCATCTCTCTTTTATTGAGACCATGTGTTCTCAATCTCTAGAATTTTGGACTTCATGGATAAATTTTGGCTGTGGAAAATATTTCCTCCTCTTCCGTAAAGGTGGAGTCGTGGGGTCTTCCTTTACTCTCTACTCTGAGTCTCTTTTGTGTCCCCTTGTGTCAGTTCTGTGAGTGAAATACCTAAAGAGAGATAGAGTGGGAGACCGAGTGAATTTTTACTGAATTCCTATTTTAGCTCAAGTATATATTAACTCTCACGTCTTAGGAAATTAATCATCTTCAAACCTTAATATGACCAGGCAGCTTCAATATCAAATCAACATCATTCACATTGAAAGATAAACTTTAATCTTTGTGGCTTGTCCGGTCGGTCCACTTTTCTTCTTTTCTTCCCCAGAAATACGTGCACGCACACGCAAAAGGGGAGTCTGTACCATCATCCTCCTGGCAATTATGTCCTCAATAGAAGCCTAACTATTTATCATTAACTAATGAAATTTTAGGTACATTTCATTCATAATTAGTTTATTAGCATTTTTTTTTAATCTAGCTATCTATGTAGGTTTCTACATTTCAACAAATATTTGCCTTTCATTCTAAGGACAGAGATTAAATCCAATGATGTTAGAATTTTTTCAATACAAAAATCGCTGATCTCATTATAAATAGCTAAATATTTATGGGTCTTCGACAAATAACCTTATTTACGTTGATGAAAGCTTATGTAAATTGACTATGATGTTTGTAAGTAGCATGAATGTCTTCCATCTCTCTCTCTCTCTCTCCAACATCCAGTCACGTCTACATCCTTGACTTATCTTTCCAAGTCTCCGCTTGAGGTTGAGTACGAAACAGTCCAAACTCACTCCACATCATTCAGCTTCCGAGAACCCACAGAAACGTTACTAGAATTGCATCGAATTCAATCCACGATGCGGATCATGTGACCATTAATGTTGATGCTCATGTGAGCTCATCCCTTGCAGATTCAACCTAGTTTATATAGATTATGTTTACATAATAATTTCTTTGCTAGACTTCTAGAATGGCAATAGAAGTAGGAATGAATAGACTCGTCCGTCGAGGAGGCGATTGTGTCTCTAGATAATATTACGTGGATTTGAATCTAACTTGTAAGAGGCACCTTTTTTAAAATAATATAATTCAGCGTCGGAAAGTGCAATATTAAACGTGCGTAATTAAGAACACTATCAATTTTAGTGCCTTCTAGAGACATGGTTGTGAGAGTCAATACATGATAAATTAATTAAGGCAACATCTCGAGTGAATTGGATTAGAGTTTTCCATGGCCACTTAAAAAGAAAGGTATCCATTGCATTTTCTCTCTCGAATAATTTGGCGTAACCCAAGTGAAACGTTTCGGAGGGGTTTGATTCTTCCTTGGCAATTGCATCAAATTGTAAAATTCAAAGGTAGAAGAGCCACCAAAATCACTTTCATCCCATCTCTCTCTTTCTCTACAAAGACATAACTGGGATACATGCTTTGACTTGTCTTCTTCCAGTCTCCACGTTGAGCCAAATTAGAATGCAACTCACGCAATTGACTTTGGTCAACGACCGCGTACGAGGGCAAATGCTTTCTTCCATCCTCACCGTCCATCTTAACGTTATGGAATGGACTTTAATGTTTTATTTTGACTTTAGGGGAAATCTCACACCGGTTTTATCTTGACTTGTCGAAATTCTCTTTTGACCTAACAAAAGCTATACAATAGCTTTTTTTTTTTCCTTACCAAAAAAAAAAACTTTAATATGTTTTAGTCTTCTAGCTATGCCGAGTGGGAATAGAATTTCAAATTTTAAGGCTTCATTAATTTCGTAAAAACTGATAGTTACTTTCGTCTAAAATAATTAGCCAATGCAAAACGCGTTTATTATTGACAACAATTTTATATCTAAACATTTTTTAGAATGACAAAAATATATTTTATTCGTTCACTTTTTAAGTGATATAAGTAAATATTTTTAGGAAAATATTGTTCAAATCATTCATTTTTCATGAAATAAATGGAGCCTTAATGTTCAAAACTTATCCTTGAATTCCAATTTGCAATGGTACACCTTGTATTAAATTTTTGAAAACAAGATTAATATTTCACCTTCCAGGCTTTCATCTTCTTGACTCCATTTTTCCTATAAAAAGCATGTGATCATAAAATTACTCGGATTTTAGTATGGTGCCCCTAGGTTGATAATCATCTAATATTATACATCATCCATCAATTACATGTCACCGGGAAGAATTTTCCAGTTTGTCCTAAACCTATTGCACATAGTTAATTTAGCCCTAAGCTTTTCAATTTTGTTAATTTAGTATTAAATCTTCTCGTAAAATTTCAATATAAAATCCATACAATAGGTTTAGGTGCATTGATTGGACAATTTCTCCCATGTCATTGTCTAGAGTACATGTTACTAGAAAAATCATGGCGTAGGCTTAGTTTAATCGATTAAATCAATCACATATTACAAAATGGTGAGAACAGCGTGTCCTACATAAAATCACAATAACAAAGATAAAAAAACTCAATTTCTAATCGATATAATTAATCACATATTTACCGGATGTGGCTGTCCGGATTTGTTTTAAAACATGTACTAGATCTTCCGAATAGCTCACAGCAAAAATATCTTGAAGAGCAGACCATGCTCTTCTTCTCCCTGTAGTTCCGCGCCCGTGCCCCTGCCGAAAGCCCAAGCTATTCATCATGAGTTCTTGCTTCACCATCTCCATCTCTCTCTCCTTCTTCTTCTCCTTCTTCTTCATCCAAATTTTCAGTACTGAGGCTGCACCCGAATATCTGTATCATGATTGCCAAAACACCACCCTCTTCACTCCCAACTCCACCTACCAATTCAATCTCAACACCCTCCTCTCTTCCCTCTCCTCCGCCGCCACCAACAGCACTGATGGCTTCGCCAATGCCACTGCCGGACAAAACCCTCCCGACCGGGCCTACGGGCTCTTCCTCTGCCGCGGAGACCTTGGCGCCGTCACGTGCAGTGACTGCGTGGCCACTGGAAAAGAGGAGATCCTCCAATTATGCCCCAACCAGCGAGTCTCCGTGATCTGGTATGACGAGTGCATGTTGCGGTACTCGGACCAGTCCATCTTCTCGGTCATGGAGCGGTCGCCGTCTCCCATTTTGTACAACACTGGGAACGTCACCGACTCATCCCAGTTGACGAAGGTCCTGGGAGAAACCCTGAACGACGTCGCCACGAGGGCTTCAACTGGTGGGTCAAGGAAGAAGGTCGCGGCGGCAGATGCGAACTTCACGAGCTTGCAGAAGTTGTACACACTCGCGCAGTGCACGCCGGACTTGACAGCTTCAGACTGTGACACGTGCCTCCAGTTCGGGGTCGGTGAACTGGTTCAGGGGAAACAAGGCGGGAGGGTGCTCACTCCGAGCTGCAACGTGAGGTACGAATTCTACCCCTTCTATGACACCTCGGCCCTGCCGGTGCCAGCGCCTCCGCCTCCCGCTCCAGTGCCTCTGCCTCCTGGTCCGATGACCGAACCTAAAGGTACATCTGTGCTTTTATTGCTTGTCTTCCTCCTTGCCAACTCTCTCTTTTGTTAGATCGAAAACTGTGGATTTAGTCCAGGGGGCCAAAATAATTACTCAAACTCTATATAAAGGATATTTTGCACAAATGGCTGTATACATCATTGATTTGAGAGAGCAAAGATCAAACCACTTGTATAAATTTTCTTTTACACTTATGCTTTAGTTTTACTTAAATTTCTCCAACAATAATATGTTGATCCATTGATAATGATGCCCCCAAATATGTCGAATTGTGACTTAAATTTCATCTTTCAAAATTTTCGCATTGAGAAATGTAAATGTGATTTTATTTTGACAAATCTGTGATGAGGGCTTTTTTTTTCATCCGCTCATCTCATTTTTTACATATAAAAGACAAATGATAAGAAATAGTTTAACGGTGATATGCACAACAAGAAAAAAAAGTTAGTAATCATTTGACTGTGTTAATAAAAGTTGTTGATGATAAAAAATTTCCGGATTCTATCATGATAATATTCACTTTTTAAAAATTAAAAAATGGAAACATGTGATATGAGCCTAAAATTTATATGGTAATACATTGTAATACCCACTTGTTTTTATCGATAAAGACATGTTCTATATTGTGTAATAATTCACTTTTTTTCCTTAGTTATTTTGAACTTGTTTCTTGTTGGATTTAAGTTTATTTATTTATTGAGGGTAAGAAAAGGGGCAAAGCCTAGTTTTACACCGTTACTTTTCTAATAAAGTATGATCCAATCTTATCTCCTATCATCAAAGAAAGAAAATCTATAGGTGGCCTATCTAGTACTAGAGTGCATTCACATCAAAGGATTGAAATGTCCAATTTGCTAACTAATCTATACATGAGTTCCCTCCTCTAAAAGTATGTTTAATTTTGACCAGTTGGAAATATTTTAATAGTTTCCCAATTTATAAAAGGAGAATGTCAACAAAATTGAGAGGGGGAAATGATTTCTGAAGAAGGAAAATGGATAATTGTGAGTCCACCGTCACAATTAGTTAACTTCATTGTTATTTCGCTACAATTGATATTGAAGCTTGGATTATGATTTCTAAAATTGGTTTGGGACTTTTACTTGTCTGCACTTTGTACATAATACTGTACAAGCAATTATGTCTATAACGAGGGTTGAGATCGACAAACCCAAGGGCAGGAATAATTTTGGGTGCTGGAGCATTTAGCTGTATACCATGTTGACAGCCCAAAGTTTGGTGATAGGTTGGACGGATAGAATAAGTCAGGCGTGGGTGGGACCGATCCTCTGCACAACATGTGGTCTTAGATTTTTTCTTTCTATTTATCTAAAATACGAGTATCTACAAACTACACGTCCATCACAAAGTTAAAGAAGACTTTTCAATGGGGTCATGGTGTGCAAGTGACTTGTAGGATGGACAATTATCTTTTTTAATAGGACGACAATTCAAACGTTGCTTTTCCTATAACTCCTTGCCGATCTCGCTGGCTAGTACAATCATCAATCCAACCACATGGTATTGCTTTGCCGTCTCCATCTCTCTTTTCTTCTTCCTCAATTTTGGCAGCTTTAATACCCAAAGTTCTGAATCAGCACTCACATATCCGTTGCATTCGTGCCCAAACACCACCGTCTTCACTCGCAACTCCACCGATCAATCCAACCTCAACATCTTCCTCTCTTCCCTCTCCTCCGCCACCACCAACAGTACTTATGGCTTTGCCAAAGCCACTATCGGCCAAATCTTACCCGACCTGGCTGACGGACTCTTCCTCTCCCACGGCAACCTTGACACCGCCACGTGCAGTAACTGCGTGGCCACTGGAAAATAGGATATCTTCCATAGATGCCCCAACCAGCGAGTCTCTGTGATTTGGAATGCCGAGTGCATGTTGAGGTACTCGAACCAGGCCATCTTCTCGGTCATGTAAAAATCGCCTAATGTCACAACGTACAACACCAGGAACATCAGCGAGGCAACCCGGCAAGTACTTGAAGATACCATCAAAGATGTCACCTGGAGAACTTCAGGTGCGAGCCGGGGAAGAAAGTTGCCGTTGCAGAGGTCAACGTCATGAGCTTGGAGAACTGTACACACTCGCACAGTGCACGCCGGATTTGATGGCGTGGGACTGTATCACTTGCCTCCTGTCGGTGAGGGAGGATTTATACTCCTAGCTGCAATGATATGTTTGAGTTGTAACCCTTTTATAATAACTCCGCCCTGCCGGCCCGTCCTTCCTCCGGTTACAACACCTGAAGGTATGTGGAAGTTTTCTTTTGCCTCTCTTCCACTACTTTTAGGCGACGTTAAATCGGTTCGCAAAGTTTTGATTAGACTTGGAATTCTCATTTCAAAAGGATCAAAAGAGCTTCTACTCACTAAATTGTCCTTGTCCCATATTCACAAAAAACAGCACCTTGTTCGTTGAAATGTCGACCAAGGTCCCTTAACGGTTTCCTGCTTTCAAGTCGAAGGTCTTGTCAGCCTTACGATCTGAAGGCAAATTTGCCTCTGTTTAGGCTAACGACACCATAGACTCGGTCTTATTTTGATCTTCGAAAGATCCTTTTAGGATGGGAAAAACATCAAGTGAAAATAACTGGGTGCTCGGAAGTCTTGCTGATTTTAGTAAGGGTGGGCTATATCTACCCTGTATATGACTAAATCCACACATTTTTTCACTAAATAGACAATATCACCCTTAATGGTTTACACATATTCAAAGTTATCTTCAACTAAATTATTTTCCAATTATGTATTTCCCTCAAATTTAAACTTATTGCTATTTAAATAATTAAAAAAAGTCTCTTCTTCATACATTGGTCTTATAACGACCTATCCATTCTTTGACAATCGGAGTGAACCTTGTAAAAATCTCTGGTGTCCTTATTATTACTTGTTGATTTATCTAATAATTTCTATTAGAGCTAACAATATAACCTAGAGAGGGTGAATAAGTTGTTTGAAAACTTAAAGAAACTTTTGCAGAATATAACAAGATATACTTTGACATAGTAGAAATAGATAGAAAGTATCAAGAGAGCTGGTGATGCTGTAAGACATACATAGGCCAAAATGATTAGATAGAAAACAGCAGCCAATAATTTATAGTGATTCGGCTTTATCTCTAAGCTTATGTCTATTCTCTAAGTGAACAACTTTAACGGTGGCTGGTATCCACTAGTAATATTCAAGAGATATTACAATTAGCATGTACTGCTTCTATAACATGATAAATTACGCAATTAGAACGCAAGTACTGCGGGGAAAGAACAGCAGAAGTGCCAAAAGTTGTGTACGGAGCTTACTTAATTTTTTTTAAAAAAATTAATCTACGTGGCATTTCCACGTATATATTTTGATTTTTAAAATGCTTTTCTGAAATTTTTTCTTTTTTTCTTCTTTTCTTTTTTTCTTTTCTTTCTTCTCCATTTGGTCACCGCCGGTGACTGGAGGTCGGCCTCCGGCCGCCTGGCCTGGCCCGGACGAGGCCACCCCCGCTCGCCACAGGCGAGGCCCGGCCGACCCTCGCCTGGGCGACTGTGTTCAAGCCCCGGCGAGGCCGGCCGTTGCCCAGGTCACAGCGGCCCCGCCGGGCGATGTCCTGTGGGGCTGCCGTGGCTTGGGCGACGGCCGGCCTCGTCGGATCTGGCGAGGGGAGCCCTCGCCTATGCAAGGATAGGCCGACCTTGTCAGGGCTTGCCCGCCATCGCCCAGGCGAGGGTTGGCCGGGCTTTGCCTGTGGCGAGCGGCCGGCGACGGCACCGGCCGCCTGGCCTCACGCGGACGAGGCCACCGTAGCCTACCACAGGCGAGGCCCGGCCTACCCTTGCCTGTGCGATGGTGGGCAAGCCCCCGCGAGGTCGGCCTCGCCTCGCATGGGTGAGGGAGAGCCCCGGCGAAGGCTCCCTTTGCCAGATCCGGCAAGGCCGGCCGTCGCCTAGGCCATGGTGGCCCCATAGGACGTCGCTCAAGGGAAGGCGACACCCAGCAGGGCCGCCGTGGCCTAGGCGATGACTGGCCTCGCCGGATCTGGCGAGGGGAGCCCTTGCCTATGCGAGGCGAGGCCGACCTCGCCGGGGCTTGCTCGTCGTCGCCCAAGCAAGGGTCGCCCGGGTCTCTCCTGTAGCGGGCGGTGGCGGCCTCGTTCGGGCGAGGCCAGGCAGCCGGTGGCGGCCTCCGGTCACAGGCGATGACTAAAGGGAAAAGAAAAAAAGAAAAGAAGGAAAAAAGGAAAAAAAAGAAAAAAATATATTTAAAATAAAAAATGCTGACTGTATCTCCGGCAAGCCACATCGGCTTTAGAAATTAATAAAAAAATGCCATGTCGGATTTCCGGCCAAACTGACTAGAGTTGGCACTTAAGTGATCGTTTTTCAAAAATTTTGGCACTTAAATGATCCAAATGAAACTTTTGGCACCAAAGTGAGCGCCGTATGTAACTTTTGGCACTTCTAGTGTCCTTCCTCCCAAGTACGGTTATCGCACTTGTACAAATCTCTTATAACTAATTATAAGCAACAAGGACTCTACAACGATGAGAATAACGATAAGACAATAGCACAACTTATACACGACAGAAAACAGATAATAATAAACAGTGTAAGCTTTATCAATTTTTTGCCTACCATGTATAGCTACTTCAATCCTCTTTGTATAGACATTCATCTTCCAATCCAACCGTTGGAAATACTTTTGAGGAGTTAAGAGCTGTTGAGACTTTATCCGAGCCAATGCCGAGGTCAGGCTGTTGGCCAGCCCGTTTGGCTCGGTCGAGCGCCCTAGGATCACCAAATCAAGATATTAACGGTACGGTAAAAGGATTGATAGAATTTGGGCACCTGATTTGGATTCCATCGACCTAAATGCGGAAATGACGATGAACCGGTGCCGTAGGTTTTCTCCCCTATCACCCTCGAAGCCCCCGGCGCTATGAGACCGCCTCAGCCAACTCATGAAAGCCATAGATGAGTTTGAGAGCGTTTGAGAGAGATTTAGAGAGTTACGCGCAGAGGAGGGACCTTCAGCTCTATTTATAGAGTTTCCAGCCAGGCCCTCTTATAACGGGCCGGGCCGAACTTGGCCCACACAAGCCGGGCCCACATCCAACTAATTAAGAAACCTTATATCCGAACTTATTAGACCAAACCCGCAAGCGGGTAATAACAATCTCAATTAATGTAACCCACATTAGGAAAACATTACATTCTCCTACTTGGGCTATATTAATTGAAATTGTACCTTATGTGCACCTTTATTTGGTCTATGGATAATTCTTAATAGTCAATTCGATCCCATAAAGTTTCAAACACCGAATCTTGGCGGTAACTGCATGTAATCATGCAGAGCCTTTCATGATCACAAGTGCCTTAGACTTTGCTGATATGGATTCGATATGGTTGTGTGGCAAACGGATGACATCTCATAAAGAGTAATACCTCATGTATCATCTCATTTGTCAGTCCTCATTCTCTTTTCTTAAGTGTCACAAAAACCTGATGTGTCACTAGAGAATATCTTTATGGTTCTAATGAACTTACATATGTCTTATCCTTATTGCTAACATTACTTTATGTGTAATAAGACATATCCTTAAAGTTAATAACTGAATGCTCATAGCCTTTACTCAAGATTTACACAGTACCTTAAGATTTTCACCTTATATGTGTATTTAATATAACAAAAATGCATTCAAAAACACCTTATTGAATGCAAATGAGTTGACACACATCCAAAATGTTACAAAGAGTAATATAACACATATGTAAACTTTATTAGAGCACAAATTAAAAAACAGCTCCCACTAAACAAGAGTATCCCATAATACTTCTAAGCCCATGCTAACGACATGTCGTTCAAAAATACAAGGGCAAAGGCCTTTAATTAGTGGATTTGCTACCATATCATCTGTGGAAATGTTCTTTACTATAATGTCACCATCCCTGACTTTTTCCTTTCTGGTCAAGTACTTAACCTCTATATGCTTAGACCCCTTGAGATCTCTGTTGTTGTTAACAAACAACACTGTAGAGTTATTGTCACAATACAACTGTATGTGTCGATCCACAAAATCAAATACAATAAACTCCCTAATGAGGTTCTGGAGCCAAATTGCCTGAGTAGCGGCCGAAAAGCATGCTACAAACTCCGCTTGCATGGTAGAGGATGTCGTTAATTTCTGTTTCTCACTTTTCCATGATACTGCACCTCCTACTAACTTAAAGATATAACCCATTGTCGACTTCCTTTTATCCTGATAGCCATCAAAGTCTGAATCCGAATACCCTACCAGCTGTAGATTTTGAACATATCTGTAAATCAGCATATAGTCTTTTGTCCTCTTCAGGTACCTCATCACCTTCTTGGCAGCAACCCAGTGATCCTGTCCTGGATATGACTGATATCTGCCTAGAAGTCCTATTACAAAAGCAATGTCTGGCCTAGTGCAAACTTGAGCATACATGATACTTCCAAGTGCACTAGCATAAGGTACATCCTTCATTTGGGTTTTCTCAACATTCGTATGAGAACACTGTGACAGACTCAGTTTATCACCATTTATGACAGGAGCAATTCCTGACTTGCAGTCTTGCATACTGAATCTTTCCAGAATACGATTAACATATGTTCTCTGAGACAAACCCAATACTCGGCGAGAACGATCCCTATGGATCTCAATGCTTATGATAAAAGACGCCTTATCAAGGTCCTTCATGTCAAAATCCTTCGACAACATTCGCTTTGTCTCATGTAGTAATCCAATATCACTACTCGCATACAAGATGTCATCTACATAGAGTATGAGAAAAATAAATTTCCTCCCACTGACCTTGCTGTATATACACTGATCCAACTTGTTCTCAACAAAACCTAATAAAGTGACAATACTATGAAACTTCAAATACCATTGTCTAGAAGCTTGCTTAAGTCCATAAATAGATTTCTTCAATCTACACATAAGCTCACCTGAATCATTAGCTGCAAAACCGTTGGGTTGCTCCATATAGACTTCCTTATCAAGGTCTCCATTTAGAAAAGCAGTCTTAACATCTATATGGTGTAATTCCATATCAAAATGAGCTACCAATGCTATGATCACTCTAAAAGAATCCTTAGAAGATACTAGTGAAAAAGTCGCATCATAATCTATTTCTTCTCTTTGAGTGAAACCCTTGGCTACCAGTCTGGCTTTGAATTTCTCAATCTTTCCTTTGGAGTCCCTTTTAGTCTTGTATATCCATTTGCAACCAATGGGCATGTAACCTTTAGGCAATTCAATAAGCTCCTAAACACCATTATGTTTCATAGATTGAATCTCGTCCTTCATTGCATCCACCCACATATCTGATTGAGGACAAGAAATTGCATCTGAATAAGTTACTGGATCAACCACACAGCCTATATCATAGTCATGCTCTCCCAGATAGACCATATAATCCGGTGGTATAGCTGATCGTCTCTGCCTAATAGATCTCCTGAGTGAAGCTACTACTTCCTCATCCTACACCTGAGGGGTTTAAAGTACTTCATCAGGAGCTGTTTCAATAATAGGATCCTGGATCACAACAGGCTCAGTCGGTGGTGTAGGGGGCTCTATAATTGTCTGTACAGGTAGAGAAATCGACACTATAGTACCTATCATATTATTATCCTCAATGGTCTGTGAGCAACTACCCTTCTCGGCTACATCAAATTCCAAAAATTTCGCTGTCTGTGATTCGACAATTCTTGTGCCTCCATGGGGATTATAAAACCGACACCCTTTCAAATGATCTGGGTAAGATACGAAGTAACATCGAGTGTTTCTGGATTCCAACTTGCTCAATGTTGGATTGTATAACCTTACTTCTGCAGGACACCCCCAAACTTTAAGATGATTTAGGCTAGGTTTACGTCCAGTCCATAATTCAAAAGGAGTTTTTGGAACAGCCTTAGTAGGAACACGGTTTAGAATGTAGAGAGCTGTCCTCAAAGCTTCACCCCACAGAAAATCAGGTAAGTTTGTCCTACTAATCATACTCCTCATCATGTCCATAAGGGTGCGATTCCGTCTTTCGGCCACACTGTTTTGTTCAGAACTCTCGGGCATAGTAAATTGAGTCACTATTCCAGAATCTTCTAAGTATTTGACAAATGGCCCTTTCAACTGTCTAATATCGCCATGCCTGCCATAATACTCACCACCTCGATCAAACCTGACAACCTTTATGACTTTTCCCAACTGTTTCTCGACTTCAGTCCGAAAAATCTTGAACTTGTCAAGAGACTTAGACTTCTTCTTAATCAAGAACAGATAACCATATCGGGAATAGTCGTCTGTAAATGTGATGAAATAGAAATTTTTATACAGTGTTGCTGTATAGGGTCCACTGATGTCAGTGTGAATAACCTCCAACAGGTCAGAACAGCGGACTACGATTTTCTTCTTTATCTCGGTCATCTTACCTCTACAACAGTCTACGCAAGTATCTAGGTCACTTTCAAGAGTAGGCAGGATGTTTGTCTTTATCAGCCTTTCCACTCTTTCTTTAGAAATGTGATCAAGTCGTTTATGTCACAATGCATAAGACTGTTCCTTAGGTAGAGGTCTTTTGGAAACAACCCTTTCAGCTATATAAGCGACGTCTATAACATTGGGAGATAAACACAATCTGTACAATCCATTCGATATGTTGCAGCACCCAACCTTATTTGAATCAAAGAACATAGAAACCATACTGTTCTTTATATCAAAAGAGTAGCCGCAAACATCCAAACTTGATACGGAAACTAAGTTCCGTCTGAAAGAAGGTACATAAAAGGTGTTTCTTAACATCATATTAAAATCAGAATCCAAAATTAATATGACATCTCCCACGAACTCGACGTCGACTCTCTTGTTGTTTCCTACAGTAAGCTTTGATTCATCCTGATTTGGCTTCCTTCTATTTGTGAATCCCTATATGGTATAAGCAACATGATTAGTTGCACCGCTATCTAGCCACCAAGATTTGGATGGAGCTTTTGATAGGTTGGATTCACAAATAAGTGCCAAAGAATCAATACCTAACTGTTGACGCTTGGACAACCAAGTTTTATATCTATTGCAGTCTTTCTTCATATGACCCTTCCTCCTACAAAAGTAACAGTGAACACCATTCTTCTTCAAGGGTGTTTTCTCAAGACCCAGATGATCCACATGACTGGTGGTTTCAGAAGTTCCTTTCTGAGTACGATTCTTGAACTTACTACTCTTCCTGCTACTGGAACTAGAGGCATAGAAAGCAAGATTCCCTTTTATCTTTCTTCAGTTTTTCTTCCTCTGCCACTACCCTAACTATCAGGTCATTGACTGACCACTTTTCATCTTGGGAATTATAGCTAGTCTTTACAATTCTAAACTCAGTAGGAAGGGTGTTCAGGGCTTGATGCACAATGTAAGCATCAGAAAGGATAATCTCATGAACCTTTAGTTTTGTCTGGAGGTCTACCATCCTAAGGACATAATCCCTAACCCCACTTGAACCATCATACCTGATATTATTGAGTAACTACATGCATGTCCCAGCCTCAGCATTAGATGAGACACGGTGCCTTGCTTGTAGGGTTTCCATCATTTCTTTAGCAGTGCAGTCAGTTGGCAAACTACTCTTCAAGTGGTCCTTAATGGATCGCTTCATCAGTAACAAGCAAATCCTATTGCTCTTTTCCTAGGCAGCACTCAGTGCCTTTTCTATGTTTGTACTTTCAGCAATGACATCTGCTGGCTTATCCTCAGTAAGAGCAATATGAATATCTGCCAGCTCCATACCAAACAGAAAATTCTCTTTCCATTTCTTAAAGTTTGAACCAGTAAGAACCTCAATACTAATGGAGTTGCTGTTCAGGGAGAAGGTGACTGTTAAAAAACAAGCAATGTCTATAATCAGCATCATGTGAGTTAGGGGTGTGCAAAAAACCCAGTACTCGCCCAACCCGCCCAGGACCGCCCGGAACCGGACCAAGACCGGTGGGTTCTAAGGGTTTCGGTCCGGTTCTCGGTTCCAATTTTTTGGAACCGGTGGGTACCGGTCCGGTTCTCGGTTCCGGGTGTGGAACCGCCCACCCGCCCACCCGGACCGGACCGATATAATATATATAATATAATATTTTTAATTTTTAATTTAAAAAATTCAAAACCCTAAATCAAAGTTGTGAACTTTGTGGGCGTTAAAGACCATATTGCATGTTCCCTTTGTTGACATTTGCTAGTGATTTGGTTATGAAAATGTTGGTCTTTTTGTGAATTTCCTTGCATATTGTGGGTTGTAGTCTTGTTATTAAAAGTGCTCGTCCCGCTCGCTACTAGCCTTTTGCCGCTCGCCACTCGCTGTGCTCGGTCCAATCCGAACCCATTGGGTCGGTTGGTCCCGGGTTAAACTTAGTACAAAAAATGAAATAAAAACATTATCGATTGGTCCCGGGTTAACCCTGGACCGGACCGAACCCATTGGGTTGGTCCGGTCCTCGGTCCTAGGCTCAATAGGGTCGATCCTCGGTCCCAAAAATTGAGGACCAACACTGTGCGGGTTGGTCCTAGGGTTAGGGGGTGGACCGGCCCAACCTAGACCATGCTCACCCCTAATGTGAGTACTTTCCTGAGAGTTACACATATCATCATATAATCACCTTTGGGCAGAATACATGATATGCAATTATATACTCTCTACATTACAACGGCTATGAGAATATATTCCAATCTTTTATAAATTCATCACCTTTGGGTGTATGAACCACTAAGATCAGTCATTCCTCATGCATGTTGTATATGCACCCCTCCATGAACCAATACATAATCACTTCTTTTGGGAGTATAATAACATATTATAACATGAGACATCCTAACAATACGAGACTGATATTTCTCAAACTCAATCAAGTGTGCCACTTTGGCGGTCACTACCAAATTGAATCATTGAAACTCTCTCATACTAAGGATATAAACTTTATGTCTCACATATACTATATAGATATAATTCTAGACTGGAAGACATGGGCAATGTCTCTAAAATTACATACCATGCTAATTACATTGCTTTATACATTGATATATGTTGAACCTTATACATACTATCAATGAAACATAATCTACACATCCTTATGTCAACATATACATGTAAGATTTAATCTGTATCTCTTAAACCAGAGAGAAATACAGGAAAATACGAAAAATATGCCCTAAAAATATGCGTATATAGAGTTCCGTATGTATTTTCACACCCTTAAAAAGTATCAAATATGTAAAGTAAATATACCACAGTGTAGAGAATCTCAATACGAGCACGCCGGTACCTTGCACTCTCTAATCGAAGACCGGACGCGCCGTCACGTGCCTCTTGAAGGTGCGGCGTGTGGGCTTCACGCACCGGCGCCTAAGCCGGCCAAAAGGGCCGGTCCGACCGCCGACCGGTCCAACCGGTCTGACCGCTTACCAGTTGACCGATTCAGTCAATGGGTCCAGCCAGCAGGTCGGACCCGGGTCTGGTTCGGAGTCGGGTCGGACTCGGGTCGGGTCTGGAGTCCGGTCGGTTCCGAACTCGGGTAGGGTCTGGAGTCCGGTCGGGTCAACCGGATCGACTCAGCTTGCGGAAACCTTAGCGCGTGTGTTGCACGTGCCTGGGAACACTCGCGCGTGGCCGCGCGTGTGCCGCCGGGGCTCTTCGACGCCCCGGCACGTGGCAGCGCTTGGGACAGTTTTCGGCAGCCCCCGGTGGTCGGCGACCACTCATTTTTCTCGTCTCACGTCAATCTATCCATCTTTGTGATTTATTCTAACTTTCAAAGTATGAAAAAAAACAAAATCACATACAAATAGTACCGGCCTGTTCCTCGACTGTGGCAGCTCTTATACCACATGTTGGCAGGCCCGTTTGGCTCGGCCGAGCGCCCTAGGATCACCATATCGAGATATTAACGGTACGGTAAAAGGATGGATAGAATTTGTGCACCTGATTTGGATTTCATCGACCTGGATGCGGAAATGATGATGAACCGGTGTTGTAGGTCTTCTCCCCTGTCGCCCCCGAAGCCCCCGACGCTATAAGACCGTCTCAGCCAACTCACAGAAGCCATAGGTGAGTTTGAGAGCGTTTGAGAGAGATTTGGAGAGTTAGGCGTAGAGGAGGGACCTTCAGCTTTATTTATAGAGTTTCCAGCCATGCCCTCTCATAACGGGCTAGGTCGAACTCGGCCCACACAAGCCGAGCCCATATTCGACTAATTAAAAAACCTTATATCCAAACTTATTAGACCAAACCCGTAAGCGGGTAATAACAATCTCAATTAATGTAACCCACATTAGGAAAACGTTACACAAGCCACCTGGACATTCTCTTCCTACTGGCAAAAAAAAAGGTTTCCCAAAATGAAATCTGCTGGTACTTTTATGTCAAGTGTTCATTATGACTTACGGCCAAAACAAATAACTCTGCTTTGACGCATTGTCATCCTCTTGCTATGGACTCCCTGCATGTTAACGGCTATAATCTTCCGATCAACAATAATTCTTAAGATGAATGGGTTATCTTGCATGATACGTTGCTCCTCATCACATGATGGTAGCACATGCTCGTCATTAGTCCTTTGGTGTTGTTCACCATATTCCTTGAGAAATGACTTGTGATCTCTTTCGGTTGGTCTTCCTAAGCATATCAGTATCCAAAGGCTTTACTTAGATTATCACCTCTAAGTCCATATAAATTGCTTGCTATATCAGACTTGTTCTGCTCTTGTCTGGGTCATCATCATTGTAAACATCCTTGGTTTAACTATACAAAGACCAATGCCATTATCATAGTTTTCTTGAAATTAGTAGATATTAGACCAATTATAGCTTTGGAATCATCAAAATACCATAGGGAGTTCCCCCAACAATTTCGTTACCTCACATTTGATATTAAACTGCAAAATCCATTAACTGTCACGTTATTTCACGACAATTAATATCAAAGTTAAAGTTAGGATTTCTAGAATTCATTTAGGGCTTTTGCATGATCATTGTCTACAATATCGTACTTATAAATATGTCTGGAGTAAGAGGTGAGATTGAGAAGCTCATTAGAAGGAACAATTTTGGGTTGTAGAGTATTAAGATGTGTCCCATGTTAACAATCCAAAGTTTGGTGAAGCCATTGGACGGCAAGGATAACTTACTGGAAGTGATGAGAGAGGTCAATAAGATAGAAGTGATGGAGAAGTAGAAGAGAATGATCCCCTTGAAAATGTCAAATGAGGTGTTGATTGAAGTGGATAAAGAGAAGGATGATGCGGGAGCATCGGGCTTTGTCGATCAATTCAAGTTGAAGTTGTTGATTGCAAGAATAGTTATCGATTAACCAGAAAAGTCATCGATTCGGTTGACAAGTTGTTGATTGACTATTCAAGCATTGATGCTCAAATTTGTTGTTGATTTCAAGACTGTCTTGACTACCTAATGATCAAAGGGTGTTCTCATCAATTTTTATCGTTGTTTGGTGATCTCCTACAATGACTATTTGGCTCCCAGGGATGACGAACGAATTTTGTATGTAATTTTAATTACGTTACGTCTATTCAAGTGTCATTAGTGAGTCTTAAGTGTATTGTAGGTTTCAAGAGTCAAAGTTTAGGTCTCTAGGTGTTTTAATATTTTCTAGTTCCTAGCTCTTTATTGTGTTTTCTATTTCCCAAGTCATTGATGTTGGGTAGTTACCGTGTCTTCAATGCTTAATCTATTTCCTAAGTAATCCCTCTATATAACGAGGCAAATTCTCAAATGTAAGAAGTCAATTTTTGAATATTAAGAATATATATGAGATTTTCCTCCCCGTGAGTGAATTTCTTTGGAGAGTGGATAACTCTTATCTCGGCATTTGTAATCTTAGAAGGTGGATTCTTCCTTGGCGGTGAGCCAAAGAAGCATTGTGTCCTCAGCTGGTGATATTCTCTAGGCCTTGGTAGTGAGTTTCTCCTATCCCGAAGTCCTATATCCTCGGCTGGTGATTTTCTAGTAGGCCTTGATGGTGAACTTCGTCAATCTCGATCATGATCCTTGGTTGGTGGTGTGTCCTATATACCTTGGTGATGATCATAATCTATCATTCTTTCCCATTTTTCCCTTCGAAAACCATTCTCATACACTCTGATTCCATCGACATCACTCAAAATGACGTTCGCCCATTCTGCACCCGCATCAAATTGGTATCAGAGCTCAAGGTTGAACTCGCTTTGAGTGATTCCTTTTGTTACCTATTTTACATCCCATATAATACTTCCATTAAAAAAAATGGCTGGTCGTCGTCAATGTGGACCAAATGTAGAGTCTCCTCCAGCACGAGAAAGAAGCCTACAAGATGTTGAGATAGATAATTTAAGGAGACAAGTGCGGCAACTGCAGTAGCAGTTGCAACGCTTCGAACTTCGATAACATGATGTTATGCATCATGATTTAGTAGATGCTTTTTTCTGATGAAGAGGATGTCAATCCTTTTGTTGGCACCCGAAGTCATGCTTCAAGCAAAGAAGAACTTCCTCGACGTCAGTATCAAAGGTGCCATAGAATTCAGCAAGATTCTTATGTGAAGGTTAAAATTCCTAAATTCGAAAGAAAAATGCAACTGGAAGAATTTATAGATTTGCTGCACACTGCAAAAAGAGTCTTTGATTACAAAGAAATATCAAAGAAACATGATGACTATTTGGTGGGACCACTTGAAAAAGCAAAGAGCTCATGAAGATAGAAGTTGTATCACAACTTGGGAGAAGATGAAGAAAGCATTGAAAAGGAAGTTCTTACCGGAGAACTACCGTCAAGACACATTCCTCAAGTTTCACAACTTCAAACAAAAGTAGCTGTCCGTGGAAGAATACACAGTAAAATTTGATCACCTGATGATGCAATGTGATGTTTCTGAACTAGAGGAGCAAACCGTTACCCGCTACCTTGGTGGACTTCAATCGGAAATAGGTAATGTTGTCCAACCATAACCTTGTTGGACTTACAATGATGTTTGTCAACTTGCATTTAAGGTGGAACGACAACTTAAAAAGGCTCGTGGTAGTAGCACTCGGCATCGAAACAGAGAAAGCTATTCCAAGGGTGAGAGTGCTTCTCCTCCTAAGACTAGGGCAACTGCTTCAAATTCACTTCCTAAGAATAGTGAAGCATCAAGTTCCAATCACCCTAACCCTACCGGTTTACGCAAGTGTTTCAAGTGCCAAGGGTTTGGACATATTGCCTCCGATTGTCCAAATCGAAAAATTGTCTCTCTATTAGCAGAAGCGCTTCAAGAAGAAAAACATGATGACTCACGTAACTCCAATGAAGGCTCGAAAGAGGGAAATGAAATTGTCTATGCCGATCAAGGAGAATCTCTAATCCTTCGTTGGACATTGAATGCAACTCCTAATGAAGAAGGCACGTGGCTTCGCAACAACATTTTTCACACTAAATGCACTTCTCATTGAAAGGTGTGTAATGTTATCGTTGATGGAGGAAGCTGTGAGAATATAGTGACTACAACAATGGTGGATAAATTGCACCTCAAGACGGAGAAACACCCACAACCTTACAAGCTTTCTTGGCTTCGGAAAGGAAATAAGGTAAGGGTTGATAAAAGATGTCTTGTTTAATTCTCAATTGGAAAGAAATATAATGAAGAAGTATGGTGTGATGTCGTTCCCATGGAAGCTTGTCATTTGCTTCTCGGGAGACCTTTGCAATTTGATAGGAAAGTTGTCCATGATAGTCATAAAAATACCTACTCATTCAACAAGGACTAGAAACATTTTACCATTGTTCCATTAAATCCATCCATAACCCACAAAATTCAACCTGGGGAGGGAAACACAAGTAAGGAAACCTTTTCTTGAATGAAACATGGGTTAAAGAGAGTCATGGTTGAAAGCAAAACAAGTGAGAAAAAGAGTTCCTTACACCCTGAAAAGCATTCTTTAATGAATATGCTTGAGGATGTACTTTTAGCTTTGAAGAATTTCAAAGGGATCAAGCAAGTGTATTATCTTGTTCGCTGGAGAGGCCGACCTAGAAAAAAAGCCATGACAAGATTTGAGGACAAATCTTCAACAACCTGGGGATATTGATGCAGGAGCATCAGGCTTTATCGATCAATTCAAGTTGAAGTTGTCAATATGCAAGAACAGTTGTCGATTAACTGGGAAAGTTATCAATTCGGTTCATAAATTATCGATTGACTATTCAAGCATCAATACTCAAATTTGTTGTCGATTTCGAGACTCCCTTGGCTACCTAATGACTCGAGGGTGTTCTCATCAATTTCTATCGTTGTTTAGTGATCTCCTACGATGACTATTCGGTTCCCAAGGATGATGAACGAATTTTGTGATTAATTTTAATTACTTTGCGTCTATTCAAGTATCATTAGTGAGTCTTAAGTGTATGGTAGGTTTCAAGAGTCAAAGTTTAGGTCTCTAGGTGTTTTAATATTTTCTAGTTCTTATGTTTTCTAGTTCCCAATTCATTGATATTGGGTAGTTACCATGTCTTCAATGCTTAGTCTATTTCCTATGTAATCCATCTATATAAGGAGGCGAATTTGAAAATGTAAGAAGTCAATTTTTGAATATTAAGAATATATTGGATTTTCCTTCGTGTGAGCGAATTTCTTTGAAAAGTGGATAACTCCTATCCTTGTATCTGTATCCTTTGTCACACCCCGAACCCCACGAAGCGTACCATCCCTCTCTGGTGGATTATGGTGCAACACTCCCAGGATGCGTCGCCGACCCAACAATCACAGAGAATAATACACATGCGGAAGCAACGTATATATAGATATATATATACACACCCGAACAAATATACAAGACAACCAAGGATAGCACAACATCAAAACCTAGCACGATTAAAAACATATACATTTCTTGTCTATCCCGGATACATTCATAATAGCCAAAACGGGTCAACAACCACCAATCAAAAGAGGGTGCGGGGCAGGGCGGTCAAACACCATCTCTAGCCGAGGCTCCTCCCAAAATGATTCGGCACACCTACCATCCTCAAAGCTGGGGATCTGAAAAGTTTTGGTTTACACAACCGTGAGACGAATCTCAGTGAGTTCAATCCCTAAACCTAGGCTAGGCTAACATGCAATCTCCTAACCAGAAGCGAATATAAAAAGAAAATCACAACACAACCATAATCATACAATTCTCTGACCCTGCAGGTTAGACAGATCAATATATAATAATCATGGCACATACGTGGCACACATAGTCACACGTACGCCAAACACATGCTCCTTCACCGAATCTTACACACTCACATGCTAATCAGTACGTGTTTATGTATGCAGATGTCCTTGACATGTCATGCACATTTCTTTGCCCTACTGGCCCACACCGGTACACTTGCCCAAATTATTATTCTTATTACGACTCGAGTCATCAATTTGTCACGGCCCGGTGCGTCTAGCCTGCTTCAAAGTGCATGAGGCGCAGCAACCGATCTGGCCCAGTGTCTCTAGCATGCTTCAAAGTGCATGAGGTACAACACTGTTCTCCTTGTAAACCAGAGCCTGCTTCAAAGTGCATGAGGATGGTCGCCTTCCGGACGTACCGGGCATCGTCCTGCTTCAAAGTGCATGAGGACGGTATCGACCCGAAGGTCCTTAGGTGATCACACAACTCATTATTATCTGAACCCAGCGTATAACGCTTCAGGGTATTTTAGGTGATCACATGCTCATGGCAGACATGCATTCTCGCACAATTTCATCACATGCCTCACTCTTGGCATACGCAATATGTGTCCATGTTATGCAATGCAATGCACCACAAACACCAAGGAAATTCATATACTCAATAACACAACACGTGCTCAATTGGCCCAATTAATACCGTGTGGCCCAACGTGCGATTCACAATTCAATAATTAATTGTAAGCTAAACAATGGCCAATCGCACTCCACAAAAATTAGCCACACAACATGCGACATGGTAGTACGCAATCAATCGCAATCAATCACAATCAAGCACGAATTACATACAATCGATCAATCCGAGCGCACTCGATAATTTCCAATGGGCTCCTAAAATTGGTCGTTTAATCCAATTAACCTCCTCCAATAATTTTCATTAATCCATTAAATTTTCTCGATAATAATTTCCACTAATCGATCATCCACCCAGTTTGAAATATGCACCGATAATACCAAAACCAGTCCGGAAAAACGCACTATCAGTCCTAATCCGGATTTAAGAATTTTACTCACTTAATCTCAGGACCACGGCGACGGGGAATGGCGGCCGATCACTGATGAACAGTGAAATCGGCAGCGAAATTCCCGGCGACAGCATACTGTTCACGGTACTGTTCGCGAGGTGCTGTTCACGGCGACACTGTTCACGGACGGTATGGGGGACTGTACGGACAGGGGGGAAACGGTAGCCGGCGAGGTGGCGGTGGCCGGCGCGGCGGCCGTACGGACGGCGGTGTACGGATGCTATAGCACCGTCCGTACGGAAACTGTACATACAGGTACGGTCGGCATCGTACATCGTCGCTGGACGGCTGGGTGGCGACGGAACGGCGATCCGAGCTCCGGCGAAGCTTCGGTGAGGCTTCGACGTGGCGGCGGTGAGAAAACAGGAGAGAAAAAGAGAGAGAAAAAGAGGGAAAAAGAGAGAGAAAGGGACGGGACAGAAGCTAGGCTGAGGCTGGGGACCAAGGGGGTCGATGGGGAGGCACGGCAGCCGGCGGCGGCACTCCGGCAAGCTCCGGCAAGGCAAACTAAGAGAGAGAAAAAGAGAGAAAAAGGGAGAGAGAGAGAGCTGTTGAGGGCTGATCTGCTGGGGAGGGGGCGAAAATGAGGGAGGAGGAGAGAGAAAGAGGTCTGATCCGGTCAAATATGGCAGCCCCCAAGTGCCACATGTCGCCGATCCGCAAAAAATGACCAAAACGCCCCTAATCTAACGGTCCTAATTCATCCCTATCCAAAAATCAAGGGCAAAAAGGTCAAAAGGGCCAATAATTGAGCTGATAATCATCCATAATTATTCCAAATAATTCCCCAAAAATTCGGACCCGAAAATAACCCAGGGGCAAAACCGTCCTTTTTTCGGTCCCGGGGCGAAATTCCAATTTTCGCACATACGCGTTCCATATGTGCGTGGCCAACATAATATGGCATCGGAATCGCGAAATTCACTTTTTAAGCCCCCGAAAATCAACTGCAAAGTTTCGGGAATAAAATAATATTATTTTCCAATTTTTGTCGAAATTCCAGTTTTTGTCAAAAACCACTCCTGGTATGCGTGGCCACCCAAAAATGGCGTCAGCCTCGAGAAATAATCTCAAACAGCCTCCAAATCGAAGCCGGGGTCCCGAGGGGCAAAATCGCAATTTTTCACCTCCGGACAGAAATTTCAATTTTTACTCGGACTAACTCCAAATGTATGTAGCCAGCGTGATATGACGTCAGATTTCCAAAAATAGTCTCTTAAGCCTTCGAAAATCGATACCGAAATCTGGGCCCAATTCTATGAACAAAACTCGCTGAACTTTCAATTTCAGGGTCTTTCACTAACGGGTGGCTGTTTAGAGGTAACGCGTATCGACTTAGGGCTATCCATATCGTAATAGTCTCGATCATTGAGAGAATGAGAAATTATCACTAGTCCCAGAAGTCACGATCTTTCAGTTCAAGTTCAGGACTGGTTGGCCACGTGCACTTTTGATCTTGCAGAATCACCTGCGATCCAATTGTACATCGTTGGCCTTGGCCAAACCCAATCCATTACTTTTCTTAAGATCGATTCACCTCGGTTCAAAATATTTTCTCATCATTTCTCGTGATCGATGTCCAAATCAATGATCGGGTCTCTGGTCCACGTACCATTTTCTAGTTAGTCATACCCTATTGGTTAGTATCCCGAGAGTGATCAGCTCTGGGCGAGACTTACTAAAATGAAATGCAGAATAATGTCAATTTTATTAATCTCGGAATTACATCGAAATTCGGGCTGTTACATCCTTGGAAGGTGGATTCTTCCTTGGTGGGCCAAAGAAGCACTGTATCCTCGGTTGGTGATATTCTGTAGGCTTTGATGATGAGCTTCTCCTATCCCAAAGTCTTGTATCTTCGGCTGGTGATTTTCTATAGGCCTTGGTGGTGAACTTCGTTACTCCCAATCGTGATCCTTGGTTGGTGGCGTGTCTTGTGTACCTTGGTGACGATCGTAATTTGTCTTTCGTTTCCATTTTACCTTCAACAACTATTCCCATACACTTCGATTCCATCGACATCACTCAAAATGACATTCGCCCATCCCGCACCCGCATCAAAGGATGTGGCAACATTGTGGGCAAAATTTGAGTCACTTTATCTTATGAAAGGTTTAAATAGTCGCTTGCATATGCTAAAAGGATGTTTCAATTCTGGGTGGCTAAAGGCACATCAATTAGAGCCCATTTGGATGAGTTTAACAAATTCGTGATGGACTTGAAGAACAACAATGAAGCCTTTTTCCGAAGAGAAACAAGGCATGATGTTATTGGCATCACTACCAAAACTTCACTAATATCCTTCTAAGGGGGCGCACTATAATTTCCTTGGAAGAAATAAAGTCCACCTTGTTTCTATGGAATGACAAAAAAAAGTTGTGAAAAAGATGATTTGGCTCGTGATGAGGCAAGGTTTGGTTATTCGAGGTTGAGAAAAACATAGAGTTTGAAAGTAGCATATGGAAGAGTCGTTCTATATAAAGGTTCACTGTACGGAATGGTCGATGCTATGATGAGGTAAGGCACTACAAGAGAGAGTATCTAAAGCACAAGAGTAAATGAGTGACCGTGGAGTCTGCAGGTGATAGTATTGTTGTTACTATAACACATGATAGTTCCAGTGATCAAACAGTGTACAGGTTTCCCTAAAGTCCGCTCTTCCTTCGGATTTAATTTCCCCATCAATAGGTGATGAAATAGGGGTTCTTCATCGTATATTTTTTTTGCTTCTTAATATTTTCAATTATTTGGCTTCAGCCCCGTCGTTTACCAAAAGCAAAAACTTACAAATGCAAGAGTTTGTGTTGCATCTTGATATTTCACTTATTCGGCTTGAGCCCTTTCATTTTACTTGAAAACAAAAATAAAAGATGCTAGAATTGCAATTGAAGTTTCGACTTTCTCATTTAAACCTCTCTATTCAGATCTCTCTAGGCCCCTTCTTGCATGTCAAATTGCGAATCTTCACACGTTGATCTTAGGTCTAGTTCCAACTAAGTGGAGTGTTAGAATGTTTAAATATCAAAAATGCTTTCAACTATAATGTTTTTAGATTAGTTTGGCAGTTGTCTCATATACGAAATGGTACGTGTGCAGGAAAAAGCAAAAAATCTACCGTGATAATCGTTGCCATTACCGTTCCCGTTGGAGGTGCTATGATACTTCTCTTTCTTGCTTGTTGTTTGCTTCGAAGGAAGGACAAGAAGACATATGAAGTCATCCAAGGAAAGAGTGGTAAATTGACTAATTTGCCTTCATTTTTTCGTAAACTATCTGTGTCATATAATTACATATATTATTAAACTTCTTTATCTTTTGTAAGGAATCAGATATATTAATCATATAAATTAAGAGTCCATTAGATGTAAATGTAGCTTATATAATAGAAAAGATCAAGGACAAAGATCAGATTCTTCATGCTCTTTCAACCTTCAAAAATGTACTTTACTGCACAAGCAATCTTAATGCCATCACTAAGACGAATTCTTTGGAAATGCAAACAGCTCAGTTCTGGCCTTCAAGATAAATAGATGCAGCAATTCTAAAAAAAATGTACCAAACACCTATGAAAATCTCTCCCGTTCATAGCCTGCTGCATTGGGACAATTCAAACTCCGAATCACCGATAACATTATTAGGAAAACAAAGCTGAAGGGCACTCTTTTAGACTTGCTTAGAGAAACCGCATCCAAAGAACAAATGGGATCTAGTCTCAGTGCTTTCATGACACGAAAAACAGAGAGTTTGACCATGATTAGAAGACTCTCTCAATTCCTTGGAAATAGGCAACTTATCTTGTATCGCCAACCAAAATATGAATCCAAACCTCAGCAAATAAGGTGAAAATCAAATCAACTGATACCTTTCAACTCTTGTGCTTCTTTTCCTCACAATCTCCCAAGCTGAAGAAGGGGTAAGAATGTTGCTAGAAGCAGCAGTGCAAGTATCTTGGTCTTCCAAAGAAGACTTTGGACGAATTATACCACAAACAGCTGTCTGGATTGATACCAAGTTTTCAGACCTCGCATTGGGCCTTTTTCATTCAGGGCACAGATAATATCAGCTGCTTTTGCAGTTCAAAGAAGAGCAGAATCGTAAACTACTCTCCTCGGGTACACATCCAGCAAGATCCCATTAGGATGCCATGAGTCATGCCAGAGGGGTATAGTTTCGACATGACCAACCACATAAACCATAAAATGCATTAACGTTTAGTGATTCCCTCCAAGCATAGGTAGCATGTGCACCGCAATCAACAGACCTAGAACTACCTTTGGCATGAAGAAGTGATCATGATACAAGATTCATATCATTACTTTGTTACCGATACTATTGATGATATTGTAATATTTATCTTCATGACCAATCTAAAGGGGAAATGTTCCCAAGCACTAGCAACCGTATAAACGCCACTAGGAGCCAATGTAGATATAATTTGATAGTCAAATTGTGTTTTTTGGTAATGCAGGTGCAAATGAACTTACGACTGTGGAGTCCTTGCAATTTGACTTGGCTACAATGCAAGCTGCAACAAATAATTTCTGTCCTGAAAACAAGTTGGGTGAAGGTGGATTTGGTGAAGTTTTCCAAGTACGTATTACATATTAATTAGAAACAATCCACAACGCTTTACATATGAATTGAACATAATGGTGCCGAAAAAAAAAAGAAACATGTCAAGGTTTTGTATTTTAGTTTTTAAGAAGTTGTGATAAGGAATTAAACGATAAATTCAAAACACTTTAGGGTAGACTTCCTAATGAACAACAAATTGCGGTGAAGAGGCTGTCTCAAAGCTCAAGACAGGGTGATGAAGAATTCAAGAATGAAGTTCTATTAGTTGCAAAGCTTCAACACAGAAACCTTGTACGACTACTCGGATTTTGCTTGGAGGGAGATGAAAAGTTACTCGCCTACGAGTTTGTGCCAAATAAAAGCCTTGATCACTTCTTATTCGGTATGTTGTAGTTTAACTTTCTTATGAGCAGAATGCACAATTTGCTTGAAACCAATATTCAAGCTTTCACTAGATGTGGAAACCTTGAATTTTTTGGTTTTTGGTCTTTCTACTGATTATAGGTTTTCTTGAGTTTTGGGTACAACGATGCAGATCCCGAACAAAGGAGACAATTGGATTGGCCTTTACGTTACAAAATAATATCTGGGATTGCTCGAGGAATGCTCTATCTACATGAAGATTCTCGTCTCAGGATCATCCATCGTGACCTAAAATGTAGCAATATCTTGTTAGACAATGAAATGAACCCGAAGATTTCAGATTTTGGCATGGCAAGGATTTTTGGAGTTGATCAAACTCAGGCTAGCACAAATAAAATTGTGGGGACTTTGTAAGTCTTAGTGTTTGAATAGATGACTTTGTTATTGGATGCTGGACTTGCATTTTATCTATGTAAGGATTCTAAGTGATCCAAATCTAAATTTGCAATATACATGTGGCTAATGTTCATTTTTGCAGTGGTTACATGTCCCCAGAATATGCAATGCATGGAGAGTTCTCAGTGAAATCCGATGTTTATAGTTTTGGCATACTACTTCTAGAGATCATTTGCGGCAAGAAGAATAACTACTACCACCAATTGGATGGGGGTGAATATCTTGCTAGTTATGTAAGTTTCACCGTGCTACTGTGACAAATATTGTCACAAATATTTACACCGCACTCTTTGTAATGTTGGTAAGGTGAAATTGAAATTCCTTTGTATAAACGTAATCCTTTAACTTACAGAAACACTTATGATTATTATTCTATTCAATAGTCATATATGGTTTTTTGCAAGATTCAGATGTCTTGCATGATGAGTCGTTGAATTAATGCTGCAATTTTGTGAATATTTTCTGGAATTATTCTTGCAGGCATGGAATCAATGGAGAGAAGGCACGCCCTTGGAAGTTTTGGACCCGGCAATCGTGGATTCAAATTTAAGAGATCAAGTGCTTCGATGCCTGCACATTTGCTTACTATGCATTCAGGAAGATCCAGCTGTAAGACCCACCATGGCCACTATAGTTCTCATGCTCAGTAGCAATTCCATTACCCCACCATCGCCTCGACATCCAGCTTTCTTCGTCCAAAGCAGATTGCGAGAACTGAGCATCCCAATGAAAGAGCTTGAATCGGACCAATCCACCGGGAGGACTATGACTTCGTCGACCAATGACATGTCGGTTACCGAATTGTACGCCCGGTGAATGGCAGAGCGAGCAAAATCTTTCTTCATGGATGGTCTCGTAGTGAGAGTGCTTGGCCTTCCAATGTGATTTTTAATGAATGATAAGCAAAAATCTATGTATTTGGAGAATAAGCTGTTCTCGAAGGGAGTTGTGTGCATTTAAAGAAGACTCTGCACATGTTATCTAAGATTTTGTCACTATTTGAGGCTAAATCATACGTCGATTCACTATAATTTGGTGCATTTGTACATTATTGTGCTTCTACAAGGCTCAATTCAACCACTTCTTGTCTAGACTACATAATCGAATTGAAGTGTTCGTTAACTGACGCCACTAGTCTACGCATTTCTTCACTTATAAAACTAGTTGGGTTTCGATGTTGTTAAAACTATGCCTTTTAAGTGCTCCATCTCTGATGAGCTTTCTCTGGGGCGCTGATCAACCCAAGTGGGATTTGCGTGCTCTTATTGAAGAATGCGGATCTCGTTTGGCCCATTTTCGTGAAAAATATGTTATCCACGGTTGCCGTGAGGCTAATCAGTTAGCAAACTGGATCATCAGGCCCAGAGAATTGAAGCCCTCCCTTGTAATTGGTTGTCTAACCCACCTCAACCCTTTTGAGCCATCCTTCGTTCAAAAGCCCTTCTTTGTTGTTTGGAAATCGTTAGTTAAAGAAATGAAAGCGATCAGTTCCACAAAAAAAAAAAAAACAAAAGTGTTTGTATTCTTTGTTAGTAGTTATAGCTCGAGACAAAGGTTACCTACTTGCTTTGTGGATGCACTATCAGAATAAATTTGTTGCAATTGTGTCTTCTTTGTTCTATAATTGATTGACGATATCTAATTAGATTTACTTGTCAATCTCTTATTGTGGAGTTGATGGCACGAGTGTCTAATTGTTATCCTTTAGGGACAGGCAGTCAAGACATCTCCAATGTTTTTTGGCACTAGGTTTTGCAGAACTGTTGAAAAACAAAGAACAAATGAAGGCAAGAATTTAACGAGGTTCGGCAATGTGCCTATATCCTCGGACAAAACTCTCACACTCTTCTTTTTTCTTTTGTTTCGTCAGAGATGATTTGTCATTATTCTCTATATGTACATAACAAGGTTGCTACAACCAAGGAAACAAGCAACCATAAAATGAAAAATATCCCTGAAATCAAGTTACAGAAAAAGGAAATACAATATTCACATCTCCTTTCTAGGAATAGGAGCACGAATTCCGCCAACACTCCCCCTCAAGTTGGACCAAAGAGTTCATCGGAGGTCAACTTGTTCACCATCTCTTGAAACATTCCTTTAGACAGAGCTTTGGTAAAGACATTCGCTAATTGATCTTCACTGTGAATGTATGGGGTCTCAACAGTCTTATCTTGCACCTTTTCTCTCACAAAGTGACAGTCCACCTCTATGTGCTTAGTTCTCTCATGAAATACAGGATTCAAAGCAAAATGAACAGCGGCTTGATTATCATAGAATAGTTTTGTTGGTTTGGTTATAGAGTTGCAACCCAACTCTTGAAGCAACTATCTCAACCCCACTATTTCACTTGTAGCCATAGCCATAGCTCAATATTCTACCTCTGCACTAGATCGTGCAACAACCGCTTGTCTCTTGCTCTTCCAAGTGACAAGATTTCCTCCCACAAAGGTGCAAAAACCTATAGTAGAATTTCTATCAATGGGGCCGTTGGCCGAATCCGCATCCGCATAAACAATGATGTCTGTGTGACCATTATTCTTCATTAGAATTCCCTTTCCTGGAGAGGCCTTCAAGTACCAAAGCAAGTGATTTATCAATTCCATGTGCCTCTTTGTTGGCTTCTGCATGAATTGACTTACATAGCTGACAGCTTATGCTATATCAGGTTGAGTAATAGTTAGATAGATCAATTGTCCAACAAGGCGCTGAAATTGCCTAACATCATGCAACAATGTATTATCATAAATAAACTTACTATTATAATCCATGGGGTGCTCGCTAGCTTGACTCCTAATTTACCAATCTCCTTCAGCAAATCAAGAACATACTTTCGCTGAGATAAGAACAATCCATTCCGAGCTCTAGCAACCTCAATCCCAAGAAAATGCCTCAAATTACCAAGGTCTTTGATGTCAAATTCTTTATTTAAATGCTGCTTGAGAGCTTCAATCCCGGAATGATCACTGCCTGTAATCACAAGATCATCAACATATACTAAGACGACAACAATTCCTCTGTCCGTGACTTTGGTAAACATTGAGGAATCTGCTGCACTTTGCTGGAATCCAACCATGACAAGTGCAGTGCTAAGTCTACCGTACCATGCTCTAGGGGATTGTTTAATACAGTAGATAGCTTTCTTCAGTCAGCATACAACTCCATCTTCATGTTGTAAGGGATGCCCAGGTGGAAGATCCATGTATACTTCTTCCTCAAGATCTCCATGAAAAAATACATTCTTCACATCCATTTGGAACAATGGCCACTCACAATTAACTGCTACAGACATAAGGGTATGCACCGTATTCATTTTGACTACCGAAGCAAATGTTTCTTTGTAGTCTATACCATAAGTTTGCATGTACCCCTTTGCAACAAGTCTTGCTTTGTGTCTTTCAACTGACCCATTGCTATTGTACTTGATCTTGTAAATCCATTGGCATCGTACAGTCTTCTTCCCTTTTGGTAGCTATGCCAATTCCCAGGTATGATTTCGATCAAGAGCATGAAGTTCATCCTTCATGGCATTAACCCACACATTCTTCTTACTTGCTTCCACAAAGCTACTGAGTTCCTGTTCTTCAATGGCAGATAAGAAACTCCAAAGCTTGGCAGAGATTTTGTCATACCTTATATATTCATGTTTTGTGGAATAATATTTAGTAAAGTCCCGAAGGCGAGTTAAAGGTTTCGGTATGCGGTATGACCTTCGTGGCTAAACTGGTGTAGTTGATATGTTATCAGTTCCCCCTTCTGCTTCGGATATGTCAATAGTCCCTCTTTCGGCTTCAGTAACAGCTTCAACTAGTACCGTAGCTGACCTGTCATCAATTCCCCTTTCAACTTAATTGTTTGTTCTATTGTTGGCACAACAGTGCTTTGTTGTTCTTCAATTTCGTAGCCTATTTTTGTGTTTTCTTGCCCCCATAAAGTCTTGACTAGCGGACACTCTTTCAATGTGCGTAGTGTCAGCATTCACCGAGACTGGAGCAAATTCAAAAGAGAATTCGCTATAATCATCTTGCTCCTCCTGAATTTGAGTCTTGTTAGAGTAAAACATGTGAACTTCATCAAAACTGACATCTCGAGAAATATAGACAGGTTTTGTGCTAGGATCATAGCACTTGTATCCTTTCTTGGCAAAAGAATATCCAACGAGCACACACTTGCGAGCACGAGGGTCCAACTTGCCCCCATTTTGAGAATGGACATAACAAATACACCCAAAGATTCTTAAATGGGAGACATTAAACTTGCGACCGTGCAACACTTCCATAAGGCTTATATAATTCAAAATGCGACTAGGTAGTCGATTTATCAAATAGCAACTAGTGAGCACAGCATTTGCTCAATAAGTATTGGGCAAATGTCCAGAGAATAGCAAGGCCCGAATGACTTCCAATAGGTGACAGTTTTTCCTCTCTGCTACTCTATTTTGTTGAGGTGTACGACACACGATGTCTAGTGAGATATGCCCATACGCCATAACACAGCCTGGAATGCCTTATTGGTATACTCGGTACCATTGTCCATTCGAAGAACTTTCACCGTAGTGTTGAACTGATTTTTCACCATGTTGTAAAAATCTTGAAAGACTGTAAGAACTTCGCTTTTGGACCTAAGAAGGTAAAGCCAAGTTGCATGGGATTTATCATCAATAAAAGTAACAAAGTACTTCAATCCTTCTTTAGAATCAATGGGAGAATTTCCCCAGACATCAGAGTGTACCACATCAAACAACTCAGTTGACTTATTAAAATGTTGAGGAAAAGGCAACCTATGTTGCCTAGCAAAATGACATGGATCACGACTACTAGAATCATGTGTCAATGACAAGTCTAAAGCTTGCAACACCTGATCAGAAGGATGTCCCATTTGCCAATGCCATGGATGAGAAGCCGTAGAAGTTTGTTTTGTTGCCACTAGAGCCGCGCCACCAAGATCCAAAGTGTACAGCCTGTCTCGTAGCTGTCCCTCACCAATCATCTTCCTGGTAATGTGATCCTGAAAAATCACCTTTTGAGGAGTGAAGATGACATTGCAATTCCACTGTTTAGCACATTTGCTAACCGACAACAAATTAGATTTCAACCCTAGAACTATCAAAACTTCGGTTTTTTTCTAAAAAATATTTACTTGGCCCATACCTTGAGTTAGGACTTGAACTCCATTCGCAATAGTTATGGGAGGGTATAAAGTGCTAGAAACAGTGTTAGATAACAAATGTGAAGAGCTACACATGGTCTGTAGGCCCAAAATCAACAATAATCTTGAAATTTAACTTGGTACAGAGAGCATGGATATTACCAGAGGTCTTGGCCATATTTCCGGATTCAGTGCCTGTAGCACCCGATCCCTGCCCATGAGTTTGAAGCAATTGCTGAACCTGTTAAAGTTAAAAATTCTAGCTTAGACCAAAACTCTATGGCATCTCACTGAACCTCTAACTTCGTATCTGGACCTTTATCTCACAACTATAGATTAAGAACCCAACATCGTTCCTTGGAATGCCCGTCAAGATTATAGTGATCACAGTGAAATCGTATGGGTTTCTTTCCCTTTTCTTTTGCCCACTGTTGACACCTAAATTTCGGCGTATTATTTAGTGGTTAATTGCATAGAAAATTAGGAATTAAATGTTTAACCCCTAAACAAAAATATTAAAATTGCATGAGCATATAGTTTAAATTCATTTAGATTAATTGCATTCTGCATCGAATCGACGGTGGCAAGCGAGTTTAAAATTCATCGAACAAGACTCGGCTCCCTCGGAAAACAAGGGCCGGAAAGTACAAGTCGAACGGGCTTGGTTGTCTTAATTTGAGCTTAAATCAGTCCATCAAACTTAATTAAATAAGAGCACACATTAATTCAGCCCACTTAGAATTTAATTAAAATTAGAGCCTAAGCCCAAGCCTAAGCCCATTAGGACTAGAAAGCCCGGTTAATTGATCTAGTTTTGCATTATAAATACACGCTTAGGTCTCATAATTTAGGGGGTTCTGATAATTTTCAGATCTGATTTTTAGAGAGGCACACGAGAGAATTTTCGGAGGGGAGAAATTCGGAGAAGTTGGAATTACGTAATTGAAAAACAAAGACCCAAGAGAGAGGAGTTGTTTGGCCTTTTCCTGCAGGAGGGACTCAAGGCGCGTTCTACACATTGAAGAAGATGCCAAGAGTGGTCTCCACCAAACAGAGAAAAAGCTAAGGAGGCCACGACTCCAAGCAGCCACGTTCATATTCTTCTCTTTTGCAAGTTTTAACCATATAGAAGACAACAGTGCCATGCATAAGAGATTGTGGGGACACCGGGAGGATTCAGAGCAAAAGAAGGGGAAGAGAACGTGAGAAAAAAAAAAAGTCAAAGGAGGGGACTCTCTTTTTCTTGGTCTGATCACACGAAAACACAAAGAGAAAACAAGAGAAAAAGAGAGAAGAAGGGCCCCGCAGCAAGCTCCTCCTGTTTGTGGCTTGGAATTTCTGTATTTTGCAGGTTGCTCTAAGCGTTTCCGGGAATCAAGGCATCCATTGAAACGACCAGCAGCCCCCATCGTCGAACTCAGTGAAGACACCTAGCCTAGCACCTCATCCGTGGCTGTTCAATGCCGGTCATCCTTTTAGCCTCATCCGTAAGCCGCGATCCACTTCGAATCCGATAAGATTACATGTGTTCAAATTAGATTTTCCCAAGTCCTCGGTGTTGTCGAGCCAAGAACACCACCGCGACGAGATTGCCAAGCCAAGAGCTACAAAAGTGCGCCACCGTTTGGGCAAGCACTGATCGGGCATCACCGTCCCGACGCCGCGCCATGCCATTCGTCCACCGTTGCGGCGCCGCCATTCCTGACGCACCGCCGATTCCCGATCCCAACCCGTGCGATTCAAATTTGGAAAGTTATTTATGCAAATCAGGTAATTATCTTATTCCAATTCGAATTGAATATTCTATTGCCTAATTTGTGCTTATTGATATCTTATTTTGCATATTTGGATAATAAGCATTATTCCAATTAGGATTTTATTTTCTTTTTTTTTAAACTTCGGATATCTACTTGCTAAATTTGGATAGATTTTAGAATTTTCAAAAAATATTTTGAATATATCCGATATATTTAAGATATCCGAATTTTTCAAGATGTGATCGATTAGAAAAATTTCCTAATCCGCAACCGCACACGTGGAAATAAATCTATCTATCAGGCTTTAGATAGAATTATTTCCATAGCGGGTATTTCGAATTTTAGGATCGATCTGTCAGGCTTCAGATCGAAACTTAATTCGAAAGATAAAGCGGTTGTATTTTTTTTTTTTTACGTGATTTTAATTTCGAATTTTCATTAAAAATACAAAAAAAAAGATTGTGTTAGAATAGGTTAGTTTAAAATTACATGTTTAGATAATTCGCATTTTTAATTCCGAATTTCATTAAAAAAATACAAAAATATGCCCGTCATGAGAAATAGGTCACGTCGTCGCATGACATATAGTTTGCATGTTAGGTTGCATTAATCGCATGTCAATTTTTGCACGTCATTACATATAGGTTAGCTTGCATTTAAATAAAAGAAAATCAAAAAGAAATTTCTGCACCTTTGAACCTTAAGTTAGAATTTATCAAAATTGTCCAATTGAGTATTTTTCCTTGAAATTAGTACCGAAAGGGCGTTAAGGAGTTTAACGAAACCAAGTCCCGAATCCATAATTTCTGGTTCGTAGAAATAAAATAGTGCTCCCGCTATTTTATTTAGGTTTCTAATCAACCTACCCTAAATGATTAGTGGCAACTCCTATTGAAAATATTTGCATGTTCACAATTGGACCTAAGTTGCGATTTGGTAGAGTTTGGGAGAACTCGAGCTAGGTTAGTTAATTTAATTAATCTAGTAATCCATTAGCCTAAGATCGAAACGCCGATTTTTATTTTAGGCCGCGACACCCACCGACTACTAACATCACCTTGCTTGAAATTAGACGTAGTATAATGGGTTGAATTTTCTAGTGAATCAACAGATGCCTTCACCTTTGAATTTGTCGCCATGACTCTTTTCCATGTTTCCTCATTCTATATGATGGAACACACAATATTGAAAGACGGCAGCTTAGGTCGCATAAGAATATCTCTTTCGATCTCCTCAAATTCAGGCTTAAGACTAGCCAAGAGTTGGAAAATCCTATCTTGCTCTTCTCTTTGAACATAGTCGCGAACATTTGGAGTAGCAGGTCTGTATTGCCGAAGTTCTTCCCCACTGTTTCTTCATTTTGCCCAGATGTTCCATGAATGACAGATTCATCCCTTGCTTAGAACTAGCAAGACCTTGCTGAAGTGCAAACACTCGAGATGCATTATTGGCTTGTCCGTACATCTCATATAAGGAATCCCACAAATCCTTAGCAGTATCCAAATAGGTGAATATCTCATATATTTGAGGCTCCATAGAGTTGAAAATCCATGACATAACATTATGGTCATTGGCTTGCCATTCGTCAAACTTGGGATCGGTCTCAACATGAGCTTTGGTCCGTCCCGTAACATGACCCAGTCTAGATCTCCCTCCAAGAGCAATTATGACTGCCCAAGACCATGGAAGATAATTCATTCCATTCAACAGCAGGTTTGTAAGCCGTTGGTTGTTTGTGTCTTGCACAACACCCTTTTCAGAGCTGGATTCGGCCATGGAGAGGTAGCAACTTGCAGCATGAACGACCAAAATAGCAGCAAAAACGTGGATCGGAAATAAGAAATATGAACAGGTTGATTCATTCCCGCTCTGATACCATGTTGAAAAACAAAGAACAAATGAATGCAAGAATTTAATGACGTTCGGTAATGTGCCTACGTCCTCGAACAAAACTCTCACACTCTACTTTTTTGTTTTGTGTCATGAGAGATGATATGCCATTATTCTCTATATGTACGTAACAAGGTTGCTTAAGCCAAGGAAACAAGCAACCATAAAAGGAAAAATATCCCTGAAATCAAGCTAAAGAAAAAGGAAATACAATATTCACATCTCCTTTCCAAGAATAGGAGCACGAATTCTGCCAACAAGAACCCTTACCAACAGTCGATGATCTACAAGCCGTTACTAATTAGAGTTATATTTTTACCTTTTTTTTCCGGTTTTGCCCATGGCCTCCGAGTGGACTTTATTGACCTTTTCTAATGTTCCACCACTTTTTTTTTGGTTAAAATAGTTTTCTGCCCAAGGTCTCTTCCCTTATATTGGGTGGTTTACCCACTGTTTTGCTCTTCTCCAGTTCGATAAATTAACAGCAAGAATTTAGTCGCGTACGCCCGCAGTAGTGAGTGAATTCTAATCAAGGAGCATTAAAAAATTTCTGGATCTGCTAGAATATATGGCCTTTATTCATACACGTGTCCTCTCCTTAACCATTGAATCGAAAATATACTCAATCATATTGTTAATCGGCAATGGTGCGGAAGCGGATCGTAACTTTGCAATTAAGTTGGAAGTTATAAAAATTGATGGAGAAATAAAATGGGGAACAATAAAAGAACACGAGTAATTTACATGGTTTGGTCCGAATATCGAAATTTACGCTCACGAGGAGAGCCAATAAATATTTACTAATAAATTGAAGAATTATAGAGTTTACAATCATTCACACACTCGAATTTTCCAGCCCTAGCATATATACCCAATACCCACAGTATTTAACAACTCAACTCAATGGACTTTCTCTAAGCATAAGTCACTCCGAGCTCACGCCTCTCTTCGTTTGTGGAGCTCTCTTGGCTTCTCGGCTCTCTCTTGAGCTTTCCATCTTCAGAGTTCCTCTCCATTTATAGGAGAAAGAAAGGAAACAAGAAATGGCCACATTGATTGATTTCATTAAATGGTAGCGCAGGCGCCCACGTTCAGCACCGACGATGCCTACCATAACGCATGCACATTGCCATGTGCATGCATCGAAAAGAGACGAGCATGACTGCTGCTTTCCTCTTCTTTCCATTTAAAGGCGGAAGAAGTTAATGAATGAAGGCGAATGAAGCCCACAATTTATTACTTTGGCCTATTCTTCTTGAGGCTACTTTGAAGGAGCTTTCATGTATGGTCAAAGAAGAAAACAGCTTGTGGGTCCTCATAAAATGCTGCACGTTGGCCATTGAAAGAACCGGATAATTCTTTCGTCAGAACACGCGCCGCTTCTCAGTAAAATGCTCAAACTCGAGACGTACTTCCCCATTTCTAGGTACTGATAAATAATGCGCGTGCTAATCGGTAATTTAACAAAATAATTAGAAAAAAAAACATTATAGATGATTAAAATAAATAGAATTTCATATTCTAATGATTGATTTGGCCTCCTAAACTCCCTAGAAGTTCAATCCAGATTTTCTGTGAGATGATTTTTCTATTTTCCATGTTACCCGCGGGTGAGCAGCCTACAATCCTGACTGAGTCCATTGATTATCATTTCAACGCGATAGAATTGGCTTTCCCTATGTCTAGGCACTCCTTCTAGTGACAGAAAAGATCCAATTTAATTATGTGAATCGGTAGCATGTGCGGGGAACTGAGTTGGCCTCCTAAACTCCCTAGAAGTTCAATCCAGATTTTCTGTGAGATGATTTTTCTATTTTCCATGTTACCCGCGGGTGAACAGCCTACAATCCTGACTGAGTCCATTGATTATCATTTCAACGCGATAGAATTGGCTTTCCCTATGTCTAGGCACTCCTTCTAGTGACAGAAAAGATCCAATTTAATTATGTGAATCGGTAGCATGTGCGGGGAACTGAGTTGGCTCTATATGTCCAACTCTTCTGCACGTGCCAAATTCTAAACCCTCAAAACTATGTCATGAGGTTTTGTTTAAATATTAAATGCACTTGCATCTCAAATGGTTTTAGATTAGTTTAGCAATTTTCTTTACGTATGTAATGGTACGTGTAGCAACAAATCTACCGTGATAACTATTGCCATTGCCGTTCCTATTGGAGGTCTTAGGGCCTGTTTGGTTCGGCATTTGCGGAAAGCCTTTGGCCAAATGCAAAGACATTTAGCACAAAGGGCTTTGGGAAAATGCAGGACTGTTTGGCAAACATCCATTGAAAAGTGCTTTTGGGAAATGCAAGTTGTTTGGTAAACATATATTTGAAAATTCCTTTGGTGTAATCAATTTATGTTTTTTTAATTTTAATTGTTTAAAATTGAAGTAAAAAAAATAATGACGATAACTTTTATATTTTCGCAACGAGAATAACATAATAGAAATATATTAAAAAAATAAAAAAAGGAGTCATTTCATTATAATACACATCACATGTCCCTAAGAATGAAATACATTATCCTTAAATATTACAAACATCTTTAACGACTTTGTAAACTCATGGCTATTTCATCACGTAAACAAACCATGTCAGAAGATACATTATCATTTAAATGACTCATCCCCTCATTTACATCATCATGATCAACGAATATCCATAATCGGGATCCAATTCTGCATTTTCAAAATCCGTATCGATCACAGCATTTCTTCGTATATAATTGTGCAAAGCCATCGTCGCTATGACAATTTGTACTTGCTTTTCATATGGATAACATGGCATATTTGTCAGAATCTTCCACTTATTTTTTAATACACCAAAGGCTCGCTCAATTACCGAGCATAGAGAGGAATGAGCACGATTGAACACTTCTCGATATCCTGTTGGTGTAGGACCTTGTCGAAACTTTGGCAAATGATATCTAACATCTTTATATGGCCCCAAATAACCCGTGAGATTTGGATATCCAACATCTACTAAATAATATTTACCTACACAAATATAATGAAAATTTAATCAACATATGCCACATAGATACATATGGATGTACCTAAACAATTAATTAACAAACCTGGAGGAGGATGAGGAAATTGTGCATCATGTCTTCCAGTGGCTTCATAAAAGATACGGGTATCATGAGCTTGTCCCTCCCAACCGGAGCAAGCATAGATAAATTCCATTTTAAAATTACATATGGCTAACACATTTTGAGTCGTCGTTCCTTTTCGACCAATAAAACGAATTTGATCGTATGTGGGTACCACCGCTGGGATATGCGTACCATCCATAGCTCCAAAACAATCCTAAAAACAAAGAACAAAATATTACGTGATTTACATTTAGTTTTTCCCTTATATTGTACAATAGTAACTTACCTTAAAATATGGATAAAATCGTCGATCTTTCTTGATCTTCTCTGGAACTTCCTTAAATTGCCAATCAGTTGGTTGGATCAAATCTTTTCCCATATCACATACTTTAGCTAAAACTAAGCTAAAGTGCCTACTTATGGTTTCTCCAGAGCATTGAAAGCTCTCTTGTGCTAACCTATTGCTTATACCATGTCCCAAAATATAAAAAAACATACCAACCATTTCTGCAACATCGGTATTTCTAGATCCTTGAAGACCATAGCTTGTTATCAAGTCGTGCGTTAAATTATTAAATACATCCCTGTACATTCAAAACATATGATAACACCTTATCGGATGAACTTCTTCGTCCATCAATTCTCTTAACCATGCATCACCTGTATACGATGAGGTCATGCGAGGTTCTTTGCAAAAGTACATTGCTTGATAACCAACTGAAGCTGTTGCGATCGAGAAGAGATCCCAATATTCGGTTTTCTCTTTTTCACGATTTTCCCTTTCAAGAGAATCATCCATAATTGCTTAAAGTAACAATACATAGATGCATTAGAGTGTAAGAGAAACAATAAACAATCTTGATCACCCATCAAGAGAAACAATATCAACCATCATATATATGCAAACTAAACCACACGAAGAGAATACCATTAGAAAACAGTTCTCAAATTAAAACATAAATAGAAATTAGGTTCACACATAATGCAAATACAAGTCTCACATGAAAACAAAGTAGCATACCGAAGAGTTCAAATAAGATGCTAACATCCTAACTATGACTCTCTTCAAACTCATACTTGAGATACTTGACTTTTAGTGCATCACCCTTCAAGCTCATAAAGACTTGCCTATTATCTTTCTTTTCCTTAAAATGAGAGATTGCAAAAAAGTATAACTTTTCATCTTGCACAATTTCAGGTATTGTATCCAGCATATCTATGAGGTCCTTGTAAGGACCGTATCCCTCATTTGCTTGAGATGATGCAGCGGCAGCGCTCCTTTGTTCAACAGCTGAACAAAGCCTGCTAATTTGCGTTCCAAGCTGCTGTGCTGTGGTCAATCTCTTCTCTTTCTTTCCTCGAGCTTGCCTCATTGAAGTATGTGCAGCTCTTTTATGGCTCTGAGTTCCAATTGGTTCAACGGTTTCATCCACTTAAGACTCCAAATTTTCAATAGTAGATCCTACACCATCACCGATACTAGGTTGTGTGACCTCAACAAGATCCTCATCAATACGTAAACCTTGCCCAGGAATCCATGTGATTCCTCCATTAGCAACAGTCTCTCTGAACATCCTATCTAACAAAGCTGCAAGATCAGGATGTATGCCTTTCGTCCTAAAAGTCTTAAGCTTAGGATTGGCCTGTTATAATATGACATTTAGGTAAGTTGTATCATTTAAAATGAACAAAACACAAAAGTAACAGAGAAAGAGATGAAAACCTGAATTTTTTTCTCCCACCATTCATCACTCGCATCAACGGTTTTCTTCCTTGAATCCCATCCTAGTCCCATTTCATTGTACACCAATATCCTCCATCTTTTCCATTCTTCCTTAAGATTATCCCACTTACTTTTTATTTGATTTTTATCATATTTTTTACCTGTTAACTCCTCAAACTTGCTAATAATGACTGTCCATCCATCTCTTTTGTTGTTTGCCAGACGATTGCCTTTTTCAATTTGTTCAACGCACAGCTTACAAAAGATTTCTACATCTTCCGTGCTCCAAAATGCCTTAGTTGCCATCTACTAGTAAAGTCATTCCACCAATAAAACCACATCAAAAGATCATTCTTTCTCAACAAAAAAAAGCCATCCAAATGTTGCAAAAGCTTATCTATAGGGTTTGTTAACAAACTATACATTTTTCAACCAAGAAAACCAAAACTATATTTCAACAAACTTGAAGCGTGACTGAGGAAATTATACTCAGTTACTCACAAAGTAGTTGTGTTGCCAGTTAAAAATTTGTGTCATACTCATAATTAAGGCAATTCCACATTGATAAGTTAGAGGCATTTAACTCAGACAACTAGTATATTTGCAAACTTACCAATTCCTGCTAAAAAAACAGCTCTCACAATAACAAGCGATATGCAATGTGTAGCGGAGATAAAATGAAATTTACCAGCAGAACAAATAACATCATAAGGACCAAAAAAACTATAACCTAAAGAGGAAAAACCCAACGTATGCAGCACATTTTTTAGTTCATGAAAATAGGAACTAGCATTATTTTAGAAGGGCCGAGAGTTGCCTCTCTACTTGGAGAGAAGCAACACCGACAGAGTTTGCAAGCCTCGCAAAATCTATATCCAACCCAAAAAAAAAGTCATGCAAAGCGGCGCATCAACCCAAAAAAACCCAAACAAATTCATGACTCTAACACAAATTTCGCAAACCCACAAACAAAACTAGGAGCTAAACAATCATCAACCACCGAAATGCCCACACAAGCCAGCAAACTACAACACAGGACAACATTTCAACCCACACATCAGCAGCAAACAGTGCCGAAGCAGCTAAAAAAACCCTCAAAACACACACCAAAAGGGCGACCAAGAAATGGACTCAACCTCATCGCATCGACCCTCGACCATGCACACCCACTTCGGCCAACGAAGCAACGAACCGACCCACGACAAATCCGAAGGCAAACGACCCACCCCCACTTCACTACCACCAGTAAGCAAGCCAAATAAAGCCTCAACAACCGCGGAGCAGCACCAAATCCGCTAGAACAAGCAAGCAAACGACACGCCGATCGGCTTCGCCACAGTATTCTCGAGTAAAGAAACGATCTTTAGCTTCGATTTATCTGGAAAGAAGGTAGTGATTCGGGATTCCGAGCAACCTCGCTGGCTCACACGCAACTAAGAAGCAAAAAGGAAGAATTGTTCTTGAGTCGTGGCAAGCCGAGCGAGGGAGGTCGATGAGCAAGGAGGCGACGCGAGGCCGGAGATGAGGCGACGCGAGGCCGGTGAGCGAGGTGAGGTCGGTGAGCGAGGCGTCGCAAGTCGAGCGAGGGAGAACAATGAGTGAGGTGAGCAAGGGAGATTGATGAGCGTGAAAGAACAGAGAGTGAGGAGATGAGGGGTTTCTCTTTTTTACATGGGCAAAAGTGGATTTTTAGACAAATTTTGAGGGCAAAAAAAGCAACTAACATATTTTCATTAATTGGAGTATTAGCATTCCGAGAATGCTGAGAGCTTTCAGCCTTGAGAAGGCCAACATTTGGCCAAAGAGTCCCAAAAATAATTTGCCAAACACTCCATAATTCCCTCAAAGGGCTTTGGAGGTTGAAAGCTCCTTGGCAAAGCCCAACCAAACACCCCCTTAATGTACTTCTCCTTTGCACTTATTTTTTGTTTCGCAGAAAAGGAAAGAAGTCGCATGAAATCGTCAAAGGCAAAAGTGGTAAAATTGACTCTTTCCCTTTATTTTTTATTTTTCTTTCTGTAAACTCAATACTTCCGATGATTGCGCATATAAATGAAACTTTTTTGAGAACACTTGAGATGGTAAGAGCTAGAGTTACCTAATACAAAATCTTTTGGAAATCTAACAATAATTTAGGATGAAGGTTCTTCTTTAACTTTTTTGCATGAAATAGGCTACGAAGTTTTTGGCAACCAATTAAGCATTCTAGAATCTTAATTTGACAAAATACATATTTTACTTGCGTTAAAAGCTGGAGAATATAACAGCAGGTACGACTAGGAAGCTTTTGGGCTCCAGATTCATTTCATAGGGCAACGAGGAAGGAGGTCCGACTTAACTTTATTTATCTTTTCTCAGAATCGTGCCTAACTCCTGTTCCTTATCATGAAGGAGAATCAGTGCGTCACCCCGAGACGCCCCACAACCTCGCTCAACGAATTTTCCCGAGGGATCAAATTATTCCGATGTGAATGAAAAATCGTTTTGGAGAGATTCAATAGCTCAAAGATGAAGGAAGTCGGTCCATCCATCCATCGAGTCGAACGTCGTGAGCTTTGCATCTCTAGGCAACATGTCACGGTCAGCGTTGTCTTGGACAAAAAGAATACAGGAGTAGTATGATCACTTACGTTACCTTTTATTTTTTCGCTTTATGTGGTCTCCGCATATGAAATTATATACATCTTCATTTATTAAAATAAAGCCGATTCTATACAGAGTTAGTCGCATTTTCTCGCTATATACTTCTATCGTTTTGCAATTTAACGGTTCTAGAAAAAGTTATCTTTCTATGCAGTACAAATTATTCGGGCGACAATAAGAACACATTGGTCCCGAATTTGGTGATTTTTTCCGCTATTAGGGCCGTATCTTCTTGGACCAGTATTTCTTTAGTTCAATAATTAATATATTAGAGATTCTCAGTCTAAGTTTTTTAAGACCTATTCCTTTTGGACTCAATTCTATATGCACTTAATATAGCAAGTTAGCAATGTTGGAGTGTGGTTCATTCTCCCCAGCGACAGGACAGTATGGGGGTGTTGCTCAATTAGGATTCCTAATTAAATTGTTTTTTAATTAGAGTATGTTTCCTGGAAAGATATTTCTTATTTTGAATTAAATTATTGCTTATATATATTTTCTTTCTCTTATAATTGAGAAATGTAATAGAGATGTGTGAGGTACTAATTATAATGGAATCCCCAACTGTATAAAACCTTGCGTTTTAAATTTTCTTTCTCATTTTTATTTTTTATTTTCTTTATGATTGTGTAACGAATTTCACGGGTAAGAGTATCCTGCCAAGAACTCCTTGGAAATTTTTTTTTTCTTTTTATTTTGGGCCAGCATTTGAAAAGCTGATGTCGACTTTTCTATTCCCTTGTTATACACGAAAATCGAAACCCATTGCAATGACTTTATCCTTATTGACTGGTTTGTCATCATAAACCTTGTCTTGGCGTATTCAGCAGGCGAAGCAGATTGTTCATCGCATTTCCCTGAGATGGCATCCTATTCTTTTATTAGTATAGACGATGTCGTATTTCATTTCATGTGCAACATTCAAGTAACTTGTCGATAAACTGCCGTATACATTCAGAAGATAATTGCTGGCCTAAAGTTACTTCCGAAAAATTCAAAAATTGGAGGTAGATTATTAGTAATTTAATTGAAATTCCAAAGTGTTCACGTGTATATATATACATATGTTAAACATGTATATCCTGTTCACAAATTAAATCTATCAATGACTTGACAAAATCATGCACGCGACAAATTGACCATACTAATTTAAGATTTTTCGTGATATTTACCCTATGGATTTCCATGTGAACTTGTCACGTCAACATACCACATCACAATGTGTTATCCACATCAATGAATTTAACGGTAAAATTTGATAGATAATAACGGAGTGTAAATATGTCACAAGTGTATTAGTTTTGGGCTTTTGGTGGTCAAAAATTTCTTTTTGGGTAATTTTATCATAAATGTACTAATTTGAAATTTTTTGTAATATTAACCCTATTAAATTTGATTCTTTCGGAAAGAAGAAAAAACTATTAACACGCGAACCCTGACCCAAGGGTGTAATTTCAGCTCTTTGAAAAAGATTAGGTGCACCCGATCCTCCGCGTAAGCCCAACTCATATACTTGATAAAATGAGGTGGGACCCACATGAGATGAACCTGATCTAACGGTGGATTGAGCTGGGCTCAGATTATGCACGTGTACCCAATAGTTGCTCCTCCTCCTTTGTCCCCTTCCTCCCCCCTATCTCTATTGAGCTACATCAGATCAGGACGCAAATCTATCAAATTGTAAGTGTGAGGAAATATTCAGCGGTTTGCAAGCGGCACGTAAATGGCTGATGTGGCGCATGTTTATTATTGATATCCAATTAGATCTTCACACATGGATGTTGACTTGAAAATTAAAAAACATATATTTTTTTTCTCTTTTCCTCCTCCATCTTCCAACCTCCGCTCCGGGCTTGGCTATCTATCTCCGCGCCGCTACCACCATCCTTGAGCCTTGTTGAGCTTGTCGCCGGCAGCCATGGATGAGCCAACCTCTGCGTCCACCCTCTCCGTCGTCCCGGCGGGTAAGCCTTGGCCGCGAGCTCTCGTCCACAAATATGGAGATGTAGAGCAGCGATCGGCCATGGACGGACAGATCCGAGCGACGACCTCCGTGGCCAGATCTAGCATCCTTTCAAAAACCTCGCGGCCATGGACGGTGGCTCGAGTCGTTTGACCCGACCGACAGTCTCGCCGCTGTCGGGCTCGTCGCTAATTGCAGGATTGTCTTCTTTTCTTCTGGGTTTCTTTTAGGATTCATGGGTTTTGATTTCTGAGAATGAAGTTCTGTGAACTGCGTGGAGTTTTCTCGATTCGTGTTTCAAGATGCCTAAACAAAGTGAAAGTTCGTACTACTGCTCCAGATCTGGAATTCGTTGGTGAATGAACAGAGGAAGAGGAAGCGCTTGTCCATGGCCGACCTTCGCGATTTATGGACGAGCCACCGTCCATGGCCTCCCAACCTACTCAAGTCATGGTTTCAGATCTGGTGTTCTCTCGCGGCCATGGATGATGCCTTGAGTCATTTGGCCCTAGATATGAAGTTCGTCCACCTGTTGCTCCAGATCTGGAGTTCGTTCGAGGATGAACAGAGGAAGACGAAACGCTCATCCATGGCCGACCTCCGGGCGATTTATGGACGAGCCACCGTCCATGACCACCCCTCCTACGCGTCTTCACATCTGTGACGAGAAGCCGTGCCGCCGTCGCCAGTGGATGAGCGGCTGTACATTTCGACCGCCGCCGTCCATGAAAACCCAGATGTAGAAGAGTGCACTGTTGAAGAACGAAGGAAAAAAAGGAATTTCATGTCATTTTTTTTAATGCACATCAGTAGCCATATGTCCATATATTATTGGGTGAGAGTAAAATATGGTTGCCATGGCGCTTTGTAATCGCTCAATATTTTCTCGTCAGCGGCTCATCTGATCTCGAGGGAGATGCAGCAATGGACTGTTTTCTTTTTCAAAGAGGAAAATCCACCAATCAGTAAGGACGAAGGTTCCTTCTCTTTTATCTCTCTTTCTCTCTTTTTCTTTTTGCATGAAATGAGCTCCGTGGTAACCGAACTCGGACTTTTTGCACGTTTTTATTGATGTACAGAGCAATTGAATTTGTATCGTACATGTGCCCGCTCCTTAACCATTGGACCAAAAACATATACCCAATCAATTAGAAAACAAAACATTAAGCGGAGATCTTCTTTGAATGGATGATAATAAATGGAAATTCATGTTCTAATAGTCCATATGGTAAATCATGTAACTTGTCCACGTCTCGAAGCTACCAAAATTTTTTGATGTTACACGCGCGAGAGCATTCCACAATCTTGACCGAGTCAAAGTGGCAACCAATTAAGCATTCTAGAATCTTAATTTGACAAAATACATATTTTACTTACCTTAAAAGCTGTAGAATATAACAGCACGTACGACTAGGAAGTTTCTGGCAGCTTTTCAGCTCCAGAACAAGGATGAGATCACATGGCAAAGAAGATGGTGCGGCTTAACTTTATTGGCCTGTTCTCGTGATCGCGCCTAACTCCTTTCCTTCTCATAAAGGAATGAAGACGATGCCCCGCAAACTTAGCCTTGACTTCAGGACGTAAAATTATTCCAATGTGAATGAAAAGTCATTTGTGGAGAGAGTTCACTAGCTCAAAGACGGAGGAAAGTCGATCCACCCATCTATCGAGTCAAAAGTTGCGAGCTTTGCATCTCTAGGCCACGTGCCACGGTCGGCCTCATCTTGGATAAAAACAAATCCAGGAGTGGCGTGATCTCTTACGTTACCTTTTATTTTAGCCTGCTGAATAATACTTTTATCAATAAGTAAACATTCATCTGACATGCAAAGAAAGAGAAAGAGTCGATGGTTTCGTTAGTATTAAAATAAAAAATATGGATGAAACAGATTTCGACGAAGCAACTTGTGGAGGAGCTACACAAGCTATGTATGTTCATACCTTATTAGCCCATCGACATTAATCACAGAAAGACCCGAAACACCCAAAAGAAAGGAAAGAAAAGATGGATCCTCCGAATCTCCCTCTCTTGCTTCTTCTCATGTTTGCTTCCACCATTAAAGCCCAAAATCTCTTCACACGACCGTACTGTGCCACCACCGGCAACTTCACAGCCGACAGCACCTACCAAACCACCCTCACCACCCTTCTCTCCTCCATCTCCACCCTCAACTCCTTGTCCCTCACCTACGGCTTCTTCACTGCCTCCCCCCCTGTTTCCAGCACCTCCCAAACTCTCTACGTCATCAGCTACTGCCGCGGTGACCTCACCGCCGAGAGCTGCCGCGCCTGTCTCAGTGGCTCAGCCAATGAAATCGGCCGTCTCTGCCCCCTCCAGAAGGGGGCGATCTTCTACACAGAGAACTGCACCATCCGGTACTCTAATGCCTCGATCTTGGGCACAGTCGCGATGGACCCTGATTATAAGCTGTACAACGTGAACGACGTCACGAGCCCAGACACATACAACGCGGCGTTGCGGCTGCTTCTGGACAGTCTGCGGGGCAAGGCGGCGGGAAGTGGCTTGCAGAGGAAGTACGCAACGGGGAGCACATCGGCAGGTTTCGACACGATCTACGCGATGACACAGTGCACGCCGGACTTGACCGAGCAGCAATGCAACGACTGCCTAGTGACAGTCATCGGAAGGCTCGCGAACTGCTGTGCCGGGAAGATGGGAGTGAGGATCACGGCGCCAAGTTGCCAGTTCCGGTACGAGACCAATGCTCAGTTCTTCGACCCAGTCAGCGAGCCATATCCGCCGCCAGGTATGTAGGCTCTTGTTTACAAGTTAGGAACATGGCGTTCGTGTAATTTTTTTCTATAATTCAGGTGGATTAAAGCCATCTAAATTATTAATTACGCGGATTTCACTTGAGATTAACACTGTAAATCGTTCAAATATGCTTAATTTAAATGTTCTATGGATCATGTAATTTTTTGGGTTGGATATACACTTTTTTGCCAAACATGTGTGGGTTGGTCCATATTTTGGACGAAAGGAGAAATGGATCCGTAGCTCTAATCTTCGATGCATCTACATGGCTAATAGTCAACTATCATAGTCAGTTCATTGAATCAAAACTTATGGCACTCATTGCTCACAAGCTGTCACGTGAGATTTTTAAATTAATAATAAAGTGAGTTTAGGCTAAGGGTAATGAATCATTAGCAGATGTCCAATAATTCTCCCCGTTCAGTCACTACCCTTTGTGAATTGATATAAACACAAAAAGGTTTTTTTAATAATAAAGGAAAAGGAATAGAAAATCATCAGGACATAAATGAAACGTCGGTGACACGCACAGGCATGAGATCTTAAATTATTAGTCGAACTTTATAGCATCTAAAGTCAAAGGAAAAGAGAGGCTAAAACTTACCTTAATTTTCTTTAATTATCCGAAAATGAAGTTAATCGATAGAAGATTGATTAGCAATGTTTAAGCCTGTGTATTTGGGAAGATTCTAATTACCATTAGTTATTGTAGCAATGTTTAAACTTCATTTTTTCACTTTACCTTCCTCAGAAATTCAAACATTTCAGCAGCCTAAACGTTTTAGTTTATGTTGTAGCTTTCCCAACTATTTGCGTAGGAGAATCCAGTTCCAACATACTCATCTAGGAATATATCAATTTTTTTTACTTTACCATACACTCCTTTTTTATTAGAATAATAGTGGTTGAATTAGAATTGTTTGCTAAATTAATATACAGAGAGATGGGACGATGTTTTATTAAAAGTTGAATACAATCTGCTTGTTTAGAATGTCATTTTTAACAGGGTTAATACAACGAAAAACCTCAAATTGGCGACAAATTTACTCTAAACTAATTTTTTTGACCATCAAAAATTCCAAACTGGTACACCTGTGACAGATTTATCCTAAACTAATTTGTTGACCACCAAAAACTCCAAACTGATACATTTGTGACAAATTTAATCTTTATTAAATTGGATTAATATCATGAAAATCACAAAATAGTAAACATGTGACAAACGGAGGGTAGAACTCCAAAGTGGTACACCCGTCAACTATCACGGGTCATCTAATTCAGAAATTTGATGATAAAATTTAACGGAAACTAACTGAGAGTAAAATTGTCATAGGTGTACCAGTCTGGGGTTTTTTGTGATAAAAAAATTGGTTTAGAATAAATTTATCATAAGTGTACCAATTTTGGGTTTTTCATGATATTAACCTTTTTTAATATGATACATTGCTTGATATACCAATTTAGTAATTTCGCTTGTTTAAAACTCATCATCAATCACTAAAATTTATTAAAACGTCATCTCTGATTTCGAGGGGAAAAAAGGAATTATTGTTTCAATTATTCGATGCACTAAGCTTCTATATATATTACCATCTACTGTTTTTTTATTAGAATAATATTGAATTAATTATAATTGTTTGCTAAATTAATATACCGAGCTATGGGACAGTGCTTTATTAGAAATTGAATACGATCCACTTGGTTACAATGTCAATTTTAATATATCACGTTGCTTGATATATCAATTTAGTAATTTCTAATCAATGAATGATTGGTTCTTCGACCCAGTTGCCGAGTCGCTTCCGCCACCTCAGCTGCCTCCTCCGCCAGCATCAGGTACGTTGGATCTTGTTTAGGGGTTAGGTAGGTGGCTTTTCGTTTTTTTTATTTAATCCAAATGGATTAAGATCATTTGATTATTAATTATGCAAGTTCCACATTAGATTTACACGATTAATCATTCAAATGAGTTTAATCTATATGCTCTATAGATAATCTAATATATTTTTGGGTCAGTACGTTGGATAAATACATTTTTGCCACCAAGAAGGTACGGAATTATTCCATATTTTCAGCAAAAGAAGGTAGGGTCCTTATCTCTATCTTTGATGCATGTACTTGGCTAATAGTCAACTGTCATGGTCAGTTCATTGAATCAAAAGTTGTGGCATTCATTGCTCACAACCTGTCACATGGCATCTTTCAATTAATAATAAAGTGGGTTTAGGCTAAGGGTAATGAATCATTAGCAGATGTTCATTAATTCTCATTTTTTAGTCACCACCATTCGTGAATTGATATAAATGTAAAAAGATTTTTTTAATAATAAAAAAAAAGGAATAGAAAATCACGAGGCCATAATTGAAGCGTTGGTGTCACGCAAAAACTTGAGATTTTAGATTATTACTAGAACTTTATAGTATCCGAGGCCAAAGGAAAAGAGAAGCTAAAACTTAACTTAATTTTGTTTGATTGTCCAAAAATGAAGTTAATCAATTTAGTATTGATTTCTTGACCAAAAAAAAAATTTAGTATTGATTAGCAATGTTAGACATTCTTACAAATGCTGGAGTTTCAATTGAAGTTTAGACTTTCACGTTTAAGCCTCTCTATTAAGATCTCTCAAGGCCCCTTCTTGCATGTCATATTACTGATCCTCGCGATTCCGTCTCAGGTCTAACTCCAACCTAGTGAAGGGGAGTATAAAATGTTTAAATATTAAACACGCTTCATCTAAAGAGCATTTAGATTAATTTGGGAATTGTCTCATATTCGCAATGGTACGTGTACAGGAAAAAGCAACAAATCTACCCTGATTACCATTGCCATTACCACTCCCACTGGAGGTGTTATGCTACTTCTCTTTCTCACTTGTTGTTTGCTTCGAAGAAAAGGAAAGAAGAAGTACGAAGTCGTCAAAGAAAAACTCGGTAAATTGACTATTGTCCTTTATTTTTTCGTAAACTACTTGTGTCATATGCTTGAGCACATAATGAAACCTCTTTATTTTTCATAAGGAATCAACTATATAAATCATTCAAATTAAGAGTCCATGTGATATAATTATAGCTATAGTGTAGCTTGTCGTGCTGAAAATTTGCTATGAAATACTACAACTTGTGTATTTGGTAATACAAACCCTAAAGCTGTAATACCTTCCAATTGGATGAGACAACTCCATAAAGTCAATTTAAGTTAATATATCAGCGACATTTTACAAAAATTGCACCGATGCCCCTTTTCATAATTTAAGCTGGTCGGCCAAGCCGTACCAAATCAAACTAGTGGAGCTAATCCTTATTACAAGCTTTAAAAACAACGTATTTGTATTTTTCAATGCCTAAATATCAATAGTTTTCCTTATAAACTTGTTACCAAAGCCAACGCACATTTGAAATCAGAAACAAAACCAGCATCAACTTTTGTTAGTAACATACGGGACTAAAATTATACGATTCAGGATATGCAGGGGTACATATAATTGTTTCCCTTCTATGTACTTACAAAAACTTTTGCATCACTATAATAGCATCGAAAAATGATGGTATCATGATTTTACATCAATTATATTGTAAACAAGAAAAACTTACATATCACAGGAGGAATTATGGAAATATTGAATCTCATAAATTTAATTTTGTTACTAATTCGTGTTATCAAATGAGAAATCACAAGAATACTATTTCATTTTTATCAATATGAAATAAACCAATCATATTTTTGGGCCTATAAATGATTCCAAACAAGCTACATCATTCATTGACCAAAGAAAAGACATGAAACAAGTTTAAGATTGAAGTACTATACCTATGTATAAAACAACCACCACCTGAAAACAATCAACAACAATCAAGATTCAAAGACAGTATTCGATAATGGAAGAATCCGATCCTTCATGATCTACTATACTTGACTGCACAAGCATATATAATGCCATCAATAGAAGGAATAGTTTGGGAATGTAACGGCTCATTTCTGGCCTTCTAGATGAAATAGATGCAGCAATTCCACAAAGTTTCACCAAACACCTATGAAAATCTCTCCCCTTCATAGCCTGCTGCATCAGGACAATTCAAACTCCCAAAACACCAATATCTCTATTAGGAAAACAACGCTGAAGGGCACTCTTCCAGACTTTCTTAAACTGCATACAAAGAACAAATGGTATCTCAGCTTATCTTGTATAGCCAACCAAAATATGAATCTAAGCCTCAGCACATTAGGTGAAAGCCAAATCAGCCGTTGCCATTCAACTCTTTTGCCTCTATTCCTGGCAATGTCCCAAGCTAAAGCAGAGGTAAGAATTTCATTAGAAGCAGCAGTGCAAGTATCTCGGTCTTCCAAAGAAGAAATTTGAAGAGTCACCCAACAAACAGCTGCCTGGATTCATACCAAGTCTTCAGACCTCGCATTGAGCCATTTCCATTTGTAGCACAAATTATATCAGCCCTTTTTGCAGCCTTAAGAAGAGGAGAAACATAAACTACTCTCCTTGTGTATACATATAGAAGATCCCATTAGGACGCCACGAGCCATTGCCAACCACATAACGAGGCCTCAATATACTCCTAACCTTTAACAATCTCCTCCCAGCAGAGGTAGCATCTGCGGTCTGCACCGCAATTAACAGATCTAACACTACCCTCAGCATGAATAAGTGGTCATGATACAAAATTCATTTGATTACTTTGTTTATTATAGCATTGATGATTTTTTTTCCTTCATAATCAATCAAGAGAGGAAAGATTTCTTTGGGTTTGGCGGACAACCATGCCATTCTAATCTGGTGCTCTTCATTGCGATAATGTTCCCAACCACTGGCAACCATATAAACGCCACTAGGAGCCAATGTCAATGTTTTGATAGTCAAATTGCGTTTTTGGCAATGTAGGTGCAAACGAACTTACCACCATGGAGTCCTTGCAATTTGACTTGACTACAATACAAGTTGCGACAAATGATTTCTCTCCTGAGAACAAGTTGGGTGAAGGTGGATTTGGTGAAGTTTTCCAGGTACATATTACATATTAGTTAGCAACAATCAAGAATGCCTTACATATGAATTGAACATAATGATGTTGAAGAAAAAGAAAAACGTAAAGCTTTCTTACGTTAGTTTTTAAGTTGTGATATGGAATTAAATGATAAATACAAAACACTTTAGGGAAGACTTCCTAATGAACAACAAATTGCGGTGAAGAGGCTGTCTCGAAGCTCAAGACAGGGTGATGAAGAATTTAAGAATGAAGTTCTATTAGTTGCGAAACTTCAACACAGAAACCTTGTACGACTGCTCGGATTTTGCTTGGAGGGAGATGAAAAGCTACTGGCCTACGAGTTTGTGCCAAATAAAAGCCTTGATTACTTCTTATTTGGTATGTTGCAGTTTATCCTTCTTATCAGGAGAATGTATAATTTGCTTGAAATCAAATGTTTGAGCTTTCACTAGCTGTGGAAACCTTGAAATTAAGAGGTTTTTTTGTTCTTTTAACTTATTACAGTTTTTGCTACCTTTGATTGATGAGAGTAAATATATTCGCATTGAGTTTTTTAATAGGTCCCGCATCCTAGCACATTAATGAATTTTGGTGCAATGATGTAGATCCTGAAAAAAGGAAACAATTGGATTGGCCATTACGTTTTAAAATAGTATTTGGGATCGCTCGAGGAATGCTCTATCTGCACGAAGATTCTCGTCTCCGGATCATCCATCGTGACCTAAAATGTAGCAATATCTTGTTAGACAGTGAAATGAACCCGAAGATTTCGGATTTTGGCATGGCAAGGATTTTTGGAGTCGATCAAACTCAGGCTAGCACAAATAAAATTGTGGGGACTTTGTAAGTCTTAGTTTTCAAATAGATGACTTTGTGATTGGATTTGCTCATTTTATCTATTTAAGGATGCTACATGATCTGAATCTAAATGTGCAAGATACATATGGTTAATGTTCAAATTTGCAGTGGTTACATGTCACCAGAGTATGCAATGCATGGGGAATTCTCAGTGAAATCCGATGTTTATAGTTTCGGAGTACTACTTCTAGAAATCATCTGCGGCAAGAAGAATAACTTCTACCACCAACTGGAAGGGGGTAAATATCTCGCTAGTTATGTAAGTTTCACCGTGCTAATGCGGAGCACCGCACATTTTGTAATTTTGGTCAACTTAAATAGAAATTCCTTTGAGAAAACCAAGTCCTTTTAGCCTAGAGAACACTTATGACTATTTCTGTTCCTTGATCATATATGGTTTTTTACAAGATTCAGATGTCTGGCGTGATGAGTCATCGAATTAATGCAACAATCCTGTGACGATTTTCGAACTTATTCTTGCAGGTGTGGAATAAGTGGAGAGAAGGCACGCCCTTGGAAGTGTTGGACCCAGCTATCATGGATTCATATTCAAGAGATGAAGTGCTTCGATGCTTGCACATTTGCTTACTATGCATTCAGGAAGATCCAGTTATTAGACCCACCATGGCCACCGTAGTTCTCATGCTCAACAGCAATACCATTATCCAGCCATCTCCTCGACGTCCAGCCTTCTTTGTCCAAAGCAGATTGCAGGGACTAAGCATCCCAATGGAAGAGCTTGAATCGGACCAATCTACCAGTAAGACTATGCCTTCGTCAACCAATGGCATGTCGGTTACCGAACTATACCCTCGATGAATGTTGGTGTGACCGAAATTTTTCATCATGGATGGTCTAACAGTGAGATTGCTTGGCCTTCCACCATGATTTTTTATGAACCATAAGCAAAAAACTATGTATTTGGATAATACGCTATTAATTGCTCAAAGGGGGTCATGTGCACTTAAAGAAGACTCTACACATGTTATCCATCGTATTTATTATGACTCTTCTAAGATTTCGTTACTATTTGAGGCTAAATCATACATTGATCCACTGTAATTTGGCGCATTTGTACATTATTGTGCTTCTATAAGGCTTAATGCTACTTCTCTTGTCTAAACTAAATAATCAAATTGAAGTGTTCTTAACTAATCCACTAGAGTGTTTAAGTGACTCGAGTGTAATTGTAATATCCATTGTATCACTTGATTTATAGTAAAATTTCGTACTATCTCCCCCGTGAATGTAGATCAATACGACCGAACCACGTAAATTTGATGTTTGATTTATTTTCTTGTTCTGTCTATTTTATTATTCAGTCCTTTGCTTTCACAACAATGCAGAGCTCGATAAGAGAAAGCAATTGGATTGATCAAGACGTTACAAGATAATATCTAGAATCGCTTGAGGAATGCTCTATCTACGTGAAGATTCTAGACTCAGGATAATTCATCGTGATCTAAAGCCCGGCAATATCTTGTTAGGCAGTTTTATGAATCCAAAGATTTCAAATTTCGGCATAGCTAAGATTTTTGGAGTTGATCAAACTTGGGCAAACACTAAGAAAATCATGGGGACCTCGTAAGTCTCAAATTCTTTCTTAGATGATTGATAATTTCTTGTTTATATGATATATCTTATGGTTGATTTATGAATTAGAAACAACACCATGCTCATAGGCACGCTAATCCTCGTACATATCCGTCAGAATTGGGTCATTCCCAACTTGCTTACTTTATCAACTTATAATAACATAATGGATGCTATAGCCCATGTATTTGGTTTGTAGTGGTTACTTGTCTCTTGAGGATGCAATGCGTAGGCAAATCTCAGCAAAATCATATGTCAATAGTTTTGGTGTCCTAATCCTAGAGATCATTAATAGTAAGAAGAATAGTTGCTTCTTCCAATCAGACCGGGGGTGAAAATCTCACCAACTATGTAAGTTGCATCAATGCTATTACGACATATATTACGATGCACTGATCTATTTAAGTTGACATTCATGCATTGAAATAATTTTTATAGGCATGGAAGCATTGGAGAGCCGGCACACAACTTGAAGTGTTAGATCCGTTCATTGGCGACTCACATTCAACAAATGAAGTGCTTAGATGCCTCTGCATTGGTTTACTAGGTGTTTAGGTAGACCCAACTGATAGACCCACAATGGCAAGCATAGTCCTTATGTTAAGCAATCACTCTGTTAAGCTTCCACAGCCTTGACAACCGGCCTTCTTTCTCCGAAGGAGCACGAAGAGACAGTTGAAAGAGCTTGAGTTGGACGAATCTACTAATAGGTCTATGCTGTGGTCAACCAATGAAATGTCGGTCACTGAAGCGTACCCTCGGTGAATCGTGACGTGAGTCAATTTCTTTCTTCATGATAGTCTCATGGAGACCTTGAGATCCTTGGCCTTCCACAGGGAGCATTAATGAACAATCAACAAGCACCTATGTTTTTCGAAAATAGGCTGCTAGTTGCCATCACAGTGGCTTCGCCTATTAAGGAACAAAACGACTCACCAAATTATTAGGTTCTCCTATTAATTAATCCATGCCTGAATCTTCCTCCAAATGTCTCGAGGATTTGCTGAATTCCCTCACCTATTTTAGCTCAAGTAAATATATCAACTCTCACATCTTAGGAAATTAAGATACCATCCTCTAATCACTTCCATATAATTAAAATTCATAAGGATAATAACTTTATTTCCTCCAATTTTGATGAGATATTGCAATTTTTCCTAGTTTGCAACTCCACATGCACATGTGAATTTCGGCCATGGTGTGTATTCAATGGTCTTAGCTAAATTTCATGCTCCTATGGGCTTAGTCCAGATAATATAATTAAGCTCAAAGCCTCCCTGCTTAAGTCCATAAGCTCCGGTGCAATCAAAATGCAATTTATGTGGGCTTAATGCTATTAGATTAAAATGCTTTTAATAAGCAAATGCAGATTAATAATGTTTTTGCCTAGGAATTGGAGTTGATCTCTAATTTTCTATGCAATGAATAACTAAATGAGTTGCCAAAAATTAGGTATTAACACTAATCTATGTTATGTATCATCCATCACATGTCCTTGTGTGGACTACGTGATACAATAGGATTTATTGCTAGGCTTAGTCTAATAGATTAAGTTAATCACATATTAAGAAAAAGTGAGAACAATGAATCTCACATAAAAATACAAGTTTTTACCACATGCCATTTATAGAATGATTTATATTTCCAATACCTTTCTACGGTATTAATAAAGGAAATTTGTTATATGAAGATGTCCAAGTAATTAGCTTAATACTATGATTCCACTTAACCAGGACCTTGCTTGCATTTATAACCATTGGATAACTACCGTTTGAACATCAATAACTAAGATAAAATATTAGCAACCCCACAGTTACATAATTTATGAGGATGATACCCTTATCCATACTTAGATTGTTTTTACAATTACAATTTTTGTGCAACTGGTGTTGGTCATGCTGCAATTATTTATCACACATGCTGGTCCGTAATTATTGTAATACATTTATTTAGATTCTCCAAATAGTTCTCACAATAAAAATAACTTGGAGACCAGACCATGTCGTTGACACCTATTTTTTTAACTGTCCAATTAAATTGCACATAATTTAGGAGTTAATTTTCTTTAATTCCTAAAATCATAAAAAAATTCTATTTAATTGCATGGCATATAGACATTACGTACATTTTGCATTATTAGAATGTGTTTTTTTGTTTATTTTAATTAAAAACAACAACAAACCGCACATCTGTCGCGCCTGTTCTCAGCCGTGGAGTGAAACGAACGGTGGAACGGCTTCACCGTTTTCCACCAAATAAAATAAGCAAAAGGGCAGCACTCAGAAGAGCACTCAGCAAAACCAGGGGGGAGCACCGAGTGGTCGGCCACCTTCCCCTCTCCTTTCTCTTCCACCCGAGCAAAACACACCTCCACACCGGCCTAACGTGGCCACAAAAGCAAAAAGGATGGATGAGCAGCAGAGAGCAGCATCGAAGGGAGTGGAGGCAAGTGGCCGTCGTGCAGAAAAAGACCAAATAAGGGAGAGAGAAAGGCAGCCACAGTAAGAAAGAAAGAAACAGAGCAGACAAAGAGAGAGTGAAACTAAGAGATCTAGAGAGAGTTTGAGGGAAATAGAGGGTGAAGAAGAGTGAGCTTTGAGCGTCCGAAAGTTGCAAAAGGAAGCAGCCAGCCTCGCCGTTTCCCGCAGACCGACCGACAACCCTCCAGAAGCGGCCCCGATCGGTAAGTTTTTCTCCGGCCTCTTCTTTCCTCTGTAATCCCCTATTTTGTTTCACAGGTCGGTTCGGACTCGAGCCGATCGTTTTGCAAGAATCTCAGCCCATTCCGGTCCTTCTCGTAGTCTACACGTCGTCACCGAAGGTAAGTATGGGGGTCATCGGAGGAGGCCAGAACCTCGAAACAGGTCGGAGTTCCCTGTTTCTGGCCATCAGTGCCAACTGTTTGATGAAATGCCCAAATGAAGGCCGGAACTATCGTCACTGAAAGCTGTTCTCGTTATCTACGTTTCACGCTTCGTTTATGCTTGAATCGATATTCCCTGCCTGCCTTTGTGTGTTTCTTGTGTTTTTACGCCACGGTTCGCACATGTTCGAGTTGGCCACGCGTATGCATCCCTTCACCGGAGACATTTTCCCGCACCGACGAAGCCCACGGTTTGAGGCCATCTTAGTTAGCATATTCCTCCTCGCCTTTAGTGTGAATATATGTCTTGATTTTCTGAAATGGTATTTGTCTTGATGTGTGTTTTCGGTGACATTAACGTCGCCCAAAATGCATTCGATGTTGGTCGAAGTGGTGGCAGACGGAGTGGTGACGGTTGGCGAAGATGTGTCGTTGGTGGTGGTCGTCGGCATTGGTGGTAGGCGTCGATGGCCGGAAGTGAAGAAGTCTCATCGTGGGCCCTCGGTGAAACTTTGGTGATGGAAGTGTTCCAAGAGAGAAGAAGACATCCCAGAGGAAAATATTAAACATTTAAAAAATAATAAAAAAATGGATGTGAAGAATTGTGGACCTGCTTTGCAATTTAAATCAATTTTTGCTTGGGCCAAATTTAGTTAATTCGGACCGGGCCCAAAGTCAGTCCTAATTTCAGACCCAACCCGGACCCGGGGTCCGGGTTAGACTCCGACGCGACCCGGTTTAATATTATATTAATAATTTATTATTTTTTATTAAAAAAATTTAATTAGGAAATAGTTTAGAAATTATTATTTTTGAATACTTTCATAAATTATGGAAATTATTTGACTAATAATTGTGTCTAAAATCGGATAAGTCTATAAGGCTATACAATAGGATTTTGAATGTTATTTTCATAATTATTGTGTTGTTATTATGCATATTATTCCTAATTGTATGATTGCATAAATTGTCATGTATTGATTATTATCTCCTTAGTTAATATCAGACCCCATAGGTTGCATATTTATATTAACTACTGATTGTTAATTCAATGATTATGCACCCACATGGTCACCTCACATATTAGGAAATAGGTTCTAAAATCAATACAAACTGTCTGGTGAATATTTTTTTGAAATGAACAAGATAAAAGGTATTGAAAGGGCACTAGTCACTCAATTAGCGTAATAAAGTCCCCGAACTCATTTAATCTCTAGTTCGCATAAGTAGGGCAATTCTCCCATTGCCTATCGAGCCACTATAAACTGATGAGTGGCGACTTCTAGATAAAAATCACTTGCATATTAAAAACCTAAACCATAAGTCGTAATATGGTATGGACTTGGAAGAGTATGAGTTAAGTCTTAGACCCAGACTTAGCACGTACCAGGCTATGCTGCTTCACCGAGATTTTAAAGGCGATTGTGACACATGCTCCCTTTATTATAATTCCTTGCCGTGCTCATGCTCGTGCGCAAGCCTAATCAATTCATCAAACTAGCTAATCATGAATTCTTGCTTCACCATCTCTCTCTCTCCCCTTCTTCATCAAAATTTTTGGTACTAAAGCTGCACCTAATTATATTTATCATGATTGCCCAAACGCCGCCCCTCTTCAATCCTAACTCCACTTACCAATCCAAACTCGACACCCTCCTCTCTTCCCTCTCCTCCGTTGCCAACGACTACACCAACGGCATCGCCAATGCCACCGTCGGCCAACACTCCCAATTGAGCCTATGGGCTCTTTCTCTACCATGGTGACCTTGACATCGCCCCGTGCAGCGACAACATGGCCACTGGAAAGTAGGATATCCTCCTAAGATGCCCTAACCAGCAGGTCTCTGTGATATAGTATAACGATTACATGTTGCGGTACTCGAACCGGTCCATCTTCTCAGCCATGGAGTGATGGTTGTCTCCCCATTTGTAATGCAAAAGTTGTCTCAAGAAAAGTACATTGAGAAGGTGCTAAACATATTCGGAGTTCACAATACAAAGCCAAGAGCACTCCTTTAGGAAGTCACTTCAAGCTCTCAAAGGAGCAAACACCAAAGACAGATGAGGGGCAGGAGTACATCGCTAAGGTGCTTTACGCGTAAGCTATTAGCAATTTCATGTATACTACAGTGTATACCAGACTAGACGTAACTCATGTAGTGAAAGTTTTGAGCCGTTTTGTGACGAATTCGAGAATGAAATGTTGGGGAGTTGTAAAGTGGCTACTAAGATACCTAGGAGGCACTTTAGGTATGGTACTTTATTTTATGAGAAGCAGCGTAACATTACAAGGTTTTGTTGATATAGATTTTGGTGGTGACATGTACAATAGGATGGGCACCTGGGTTATATTTTTACTTGAGGAGGAACTCGGGTCAGTTGGATGTCTAGACTTCAGTAGTGGGTGTCCCTCTTGGCCATTGAAGTAAACTATGTTACTATATTTGAAACTGGCAAGGGGATGATTTGATTGAAGATTTTTTCTCAAAAAAATAGGTACGGAGTAGGATAGTAGTGCTCTTTTCAATGATAGTCAGAGTACTATTTGTCTTGCAAAGAATCGTATATGCTGATAGATGATGTCACATTGTCATTGAAGAAAATTCTCAGTTTGGAAAATCCAATAGATTTGTTAACTTAGAGTGTCAACATTGAAAACTTAAGGTTGTTCATTACCTCAATTGGCCCCCATGGTTAGTGATGAGGACATGCCATCGCATTAGGACAATTTAGGTTACAAGAATGAGTAGAGACTATGAGAGACTATTATTGTTTTGAAGATCAGCCTCAAAGTGAGAAATCGATTGAGTTGTGGAGTCTAATATTTGCAAGTATTATAAAAGGGTATACGTGTAATTTCTTTCATAATTTTGGATGCTCCAAACTCCTGTTATGTACTGGGACGATCTTTCTTATAATTGTAACTCAATATTGATACTGAAAAGAATAGCTAATGCAGTAACCTGATTTTTTTTTCTGATTTTGAAAGGATTTCCACGTAAGAAATTCATTTGTCCTTTTCTATGATTTCTTTTCTTTTATATCATGCATTCCTAACCATTACAAGAAAAGTTGGTGTGGCTATTTTCTTAACTCTTCCATCATCCCCATAAGTGGGTTAAAACCGGACATCACTCATATTTGTATTTGGTTAATTTTGTACGTGAGTGATATTCACGACTTATAACTCACCAATCAGAGGGAGATGAAGTTTCCTCTAACTAGAGTCGGCAGAAAACATATTCTTTTTTTTTAATTTTTAATTAACATCTTAATTTGAAATGTCTCACATTATCCGTTCATCCAACCAATCATGGGAAATTTTGTCCTAAGTCACATAATTTTTTAAAGAAAAATATATCGAAAACACTATCTATACCGAGTGAATGATTGGACTAAGGAATAAGGTGATATTGGAAGATGACATAAACATTTCTCCAATCAATACGGCTGTTGATCGTCGTGGCCTCTCACTTTGAGGAGGTGAAAACCCATTGAGTATCTGTGCTTGTGATATTATGTAAACACTATATGAAAATACCAAGCTCTCTATCTACTTCTGAACTTTTTATATTTCTTATTATGCCTTGTGTGAAACCTCTTTATCCGAAACTTGTTTTCACCAATGTCAGTAACAAAAATTAAACGAGAATGTTGTCTCAAATGGCGAAGCCCATGAATTACGTTCCTTTCTTTTCTTATTTTCCTTCCAAAAGTGTTTCTTATTTATGTGGAGAAAAGTTCGATAGGTTCATAGACCAATTGGTCCAAAAGTGATTTTTACTTTGTCTCTTTGTTATCGAAGAAAATGTTTGATCGCTTCCTTTCATGGGTTTTGTTGACTTTTCTGTAATCCCACAGCATGCAACCAGATATCTGATTAACAGATTCGTACCCTTAATTGTTTTCTCATTTGTGTTTATCTAGCTTTAATGCTTCGTTCAAGTCTTCCGTCCCATAAAGTCAAAAGGTACATGTCAGGTGCAAACTTTCCTCTGTGAATCCGGCAATTATCTCAATCTCATACCAGTTGAGCATTGTGGATTCTAACATCTCTTCTGTGATGAGATTATTTGGAGAACTTTCACACGAAAGCCATTGATAGTGGACTTTGGACTCGAGTATTTGGCCTTTGACGCTCGCTTTTAGTCAAATTTGGTGGCTAACACCAAATTAAGAATTTGTGCACTGCTATAATATAAGAATTAGAAAAGGAAAAGAATGTTGTGCGATGGACAGATTATGGAGGACCACATAATTCTTCTAGACAATTGCTCTTCAAGGAGGACATTTTTAACAAGATAAAATCTCATGCCTGAAGAATTTAAAGAACGTGGTTTGAGCGGAACAAGATAGTAGGACCATATATTTAAATGAGTTTATACCTTTTTTGAACCTGTTTTTTTAAATTTGCTCCTGCCTGTAGTAGCAAATTAACAATGCAAATTTCTACAATTTCATGCACTCCAATTAGATGGTTGCAAAAAGGAATTGAAACATCATTTAGAACAGAGCTTGCAAGATCGAGAATCACCAAGATTTCCAAAATACGAGGGGTCTACAATCTGCACGTCCATCTTAAAGTTAGACAAGACTTTTCGATGGAATCATGGCGTGCAAGTTGCATGGAACGTGTTGAATGGAGAAAACTTATTGGGACGACACTTTGAATTTTATTGTTTCTATAATTCCAGGCCGATCTAGCTAAACTTATTGGGACGACACTTCAAATTTTATTGTTCCTATAATTCCTTGCCGATCTAGCTAAAAGCCAATACAATCATCAATCCAACCATGAAATCTTGCTTCGCCGTCTCCCTTTCTCTCTCCTTCTCCTTCTTCTTCATCAGAATTTTCAGTACTGAAGCAGCACCCACTTACCTATATCATGATTGCCCAAACACCGCCATCTTCAATCCCAGCTCCACCTACCAGTCTAACCTCGACGCCCTCCTCTCTTCCCTCTCCTCCGCCGCCACCAACAGCCCCAATGGCTTTGCCAACGCCACCGTCAGCCAAAACCCTCCTGACCAGGCCTACTGGCTCTTTCTCTGCCGCGGCGACCTCAACACAGCCACGTGTAGCGAGTGTGTGGCCACCGGAAAACAGGAGATCCTCCAAAGATGCCCCAACCAGCGAGTCTCTGTGATCTGGTACGCTGAGTGCATGTTGCGGTACTCGAACCAGTCCATTTTCTCGGTCATGGAAGGATATCCTACTATAACGTTGTTTAAAATCCGGAACATCCCTGACCCGGCCAAGTTCACGCAAGTACTTGGAAAGAGCATCAGAGACGTTGCCTATAGGGCTTCAGGCAGCGCGTCGGGGAAGAAATTCGCAGACGCAGAGATGGACCTCACGAGCTTGCTGCAGCTGCACACAACGGCGCAGTGCACGCCGGACTTGACGGAGTGGGAGTGTAACAGATGCCTCCTTTCAGCGATCGATATTCTCGAGGGGAAGCAAGTAGCGCTGACATTCACTCCGAGCTGCAGCGTGTGGTACGAGGTGTATCCCTTTTACAAGACTGCCGCCGTGCGCGCCCCACCTCCTCCCCGGTCACGACATCTGGAGGTATTGGCAATTTACTGTTTTCTTTACTATAGTTTACAGTTTGCTAAATTGGAATACCGTTACAGACCAAAAATAAATAAATAAAAATGGAATACCGTTATGAGAAAAATTTGCCTAAAGGCTGTACGTGCAATGATAAGGCCATTTATTGAAGCTAAACTATCCTTTCATTATTCCAAGTCATTGTTTTGAAGAGAGAAGCAAACAAATGAATCAAAATTCAGGCTTCAATTCATGTTGGGCCCAAACGGAGGAGATTATGAAAAGCTGACATGACTGAAGAGGTTTTAAGGCGAGTTTAAGGTTCGAAAGTTGGAAAATGGTGAATATAGATTTGCCTCTAGTTACAGATACGGTTGTACCTTCCGCGGTCCTTGATGTAGATGAGGAATTATCATCGATAAAAACATGTTATCTATCGTGGGCACTCGTTTTTTTTCCTTAGTTATTTTAAACTCGTTTCTTGTTAGATTTAAGTTTATTTAGTATTAGTAGGACGATATATCTGTTTGGACATCGGGGGCCTCTGTCAACGAAGAAAGAGGTAATCGAATGGCCCTAATGTCATTAATGGAGGAAGGGTGATGGCGAGGCTTGATTTGCTACAAGTTCAAAGCATGATCATGCTTTATAGAGCCTGTTGAGAGAGAGAATGTGTGTGTTAAATTATGTCTGGAGATCGAACCCGTTGGTCAAAATCTCGAAATTAAGTGTCGAGCTTGAACCGGTCGATCGAAAACCTGACCCAATTGAAGTCCGGCCCATATTGTGTGGAAACAAAAATTTGCGTGCGGTTAGGATTTGGTTGCTGACTTAAGTCTGGATCAAATTGAAAGGCAAAATAAACACCATAATTCACAATGCAGTCGAAGTCCATGTTTAAGTCTGGCCGAGGAATTCCAACAGGTCCAACTCATTGTTGGGTTCATAAAGAAGACCAAAATTGGACTTTGTCGCGACCCTAAAAAAAATTTATCATTTTTCTCGGGTTAATGGATTATTAAGTTTGAACTTAACTCGGGCCCTCCCAAGCCCTACCAATTCGCAACTTAGGGTTTAAGTTTTAACATGCAAATATTTTCATACTTGGAGTCGCCACTAATCATTTTACGGTAGGCTGATTAGAAACCTAAATAAAACATAGAGAGATATGTTTTATTTCTACGAACCAGAGATTCTAAGCCCGGGGATTTGATTACGCTAGATCTAGTCTAACGCCCTTTCGGTACCTTTTCATTTCAAAAATGTTTTGGCAGGCAGTTTGGATCCATTTTAACTTAATTACTAGCATGTGAGGTGTTCATGCGAGTGCGCAAACCACCAATTTAACACCCAGAAAAGCATTAAATAAATTGCGAGTTTAAGAGAACAACGTACCTGAATGCAACGCAAGCATCTGCATTGTTAGCGAAAAAATCATACAGGTAACCCTAATATGATCTCTAGTTAACAAGCAACTCATTCAATTTCCTTTTTTTGGATTTTCGCTTTATTTAAAAATGAAATCTAATCTATATGCAATGACGTGCAAAAAATATGACATGCGAATTAATGCAACCTAGCATGCAAACTATATGTCATGCGACGACGTGACTTAATTCTAATGACGAAAGAATGACATATTTTTGGTATTTTTCTTTATGAAATTCGGAATAAAAAACATGCCTAAAATAACATGCAACCTAATGACTTCTATTTTTGGTATTTTCTGTTTAAAATTCGAAATTCAAAAATACCTAAGTTAACATGCAATCTATGATGACTTAATCTACCCTAGAATGATTTCTTTTTGGGATTTTTTATTAAAATTCGGAATAATAAATAACGTGAATAATCCGTTAGGATTTGAAATAATACCTAATTTAAATTAGGAAACATGCCACGTTAAGTCCTAATTTAAATTAAATATTTATCTTATCCTTCGGGATATATTCAAAAATCCTAGACATGCAAAAATCTTATTTAAACTCTAACTAATTTTTTTTGTTTTTTCTGTTTTTATTTGAAAAAAGAAATAATCAAAACAAATAAGGATAGCAATCAATTTAAATCATCCACGCGATCCGCCAAATTCGTTTCAAATTCGGATTAGGCACAAAAATCGAACTATCGATAATTTTTATAGGGTTATAGATATCGACGGAAAGTCGATTATTCAAATTTGGAATGCAGATAAAATTCATTATCGTATCCAAGTGGTTATGGATAAGATTTTGAATTTCCGTATCACCGCGTATCGTACCTTAGGGATAAGGTCGGATAGTTGTCTCGATACGTTGCTAAATTAGGAAATTTTCCTAATTTGAATATTTTAAAAACATTGCGGATACATAGAACATTATCCTAAAGATATCTAATTATCCACATGATATTCACGCAATATTCCAAACATGCAAATTAGGAAACTAAATATTTGAAAAATTATGGGACAATAACAATTACCTAATTTGCAGATAACTTTCCGAAATTCGAATTCGGTTCGGGATCGGGATCGACTGCGGATTGGGATCGGGACGACCGGCGACGAGACGAGGCACGGTAGGGCGGTAGATCACGGCTTGTCGGCAGGACTACTCCGGTTGGCGGTTAGCGGTGCTCCGGCTTGGGCATCTTGGTGGCGTTGCAACGGACGGCTTCGAGCGACGTCTCGGATGAGTCGGATTTGCAGGCAATGCTGTTCACGGACTAGAAGGACTCAATGAGGCCCGACGGCCGTGTTGCTGCAATATTGCGGCTCGAGTTGTTGCAGTCGGGGCACGATTGCTTGTGCTTGTATATTCTGTTCGCGAAGCAGCCCCCCCAAAAGAGAAAAACCCACTTCAATTCTCCTTCCTCCGGAACATAATTTGTGCCCCTTTATTTCGTCCTTATGTGGAAGTCAACAATTCCACTTTTGACCGGACCTACCTTCCTTCAAAACACCACTCTGGTTGCGTCTCAATTCTTGGCCTTCTGACTTTTCTTCTCTGTTTGATTGTCTCTCTTTCTCTGCAGGTCTTCGTGGCTTTGCTTCCAGGCCGTGGCTTCGGGAACAGCAGCAGCGTGGTCAGCAATCAGCAAACGTGAAGGAAGAAGCCGTATGGGCAGCCGTGACGTGAGGGAAATAGCAAGCTACAGCACAGGCGTGGCTATGGCTTCGCCGCGGACCACGGGCTCGCCGGCGAGCGTGACGCGGCAGCTTCGACGAGAGGGGCCACTGCGGACGTGATTGAGGCGTGAGGCACGGGCGTCGGCGTGCAAAGGACACGGCGGCCACGAAGATCTCTCTCTCTCGCTCTTTGAAAATTCTGATTTCTGTAAATCGTCCCCTTCTCCAAATTCTGACCTAATGAAATATATATAGTGCTAACCTAGGTCAAATTAAATGGGCTTAATGTCCTAATGGGCTTAAACTTGGGCTTGGGCTCTAATTAAATTAAATGGGCTGAATTAAGCTCAAATTAAAACGACTGAGCCCGTTCGTCTTGAAATTCTCGGCCCTTGCATTCCCAAGCGAACCGAATTTTGTTCGATGAATTTTAAGCTCGCTCGCCATCGCCAATCCGATGCAAAATGTAATGAACCTAAACTATATGCTATGCAATTTTTAGTATTTTTTGTTTAGGGGTTAAAAATTTAATCCCTAATTTTCTATGCAAATTACACTAAATGTTTGGTAAAAATTTAGGTGTCAACAGACTTCTTGTGGCGGTGGTTGATATATTCATAAGGTTAACGGGAGTTGGGTTTTTAAGAGAGATTTAAAGCCCAAGTGCTCGTTTGCAACAGCAGCAGCAATAATTCCAAGGTGAGCTCATCAATTCAATTACGGATAGAGCTCGGAGTGTTTAGTATTTCCCTTTGTGAATTTTCTTAGTGAGACTGTGAGAGGTTGTGAGTAAACACAATTGTGAATTCCTTGAGTGTAATCTAGGGCTGAAAACACTTGAGTGATTCAATGATTGCAAACTCTTTAATTATCCGAATTCATAGTGGATTTCTTTGTGGCTGGTTCTACCTGTGAAATGGGTACCGACAATCAGACCAAGTTATGTAAATCTTTGGTGTCCTTATTCGGTTGATTTCTCTAAAAATTTTAATATCTTATTATCTCATGGATATTTCATTGCAAGGTTCATGAGCTTCCATGTTATTTCATGACGATTGATATCAAATCTAAGTCTAGGATTTCTAGAACTAGCACTTTTGCTGTCTGATCATTGTCCAGAATATTGCATTTGGGATCATGTTTCAAGCAAGAGTTGAGAGTGAGAAGGTCAATAGGAGGAACAAGTAATGGAGCATTAAGATGCATGCCCTTAACGATCCAAAGTTTAGTGAAGGAGTTGGAGGATAAGTTGTTGGAAGAAATGGAAGAGGCCAATAAGGTACAGTTGATGGAGAAAGAAAAGATTATAATGCTGTTGAATCCGTTGGATAAGTTGTTGATTGAAGTGGTTGAAGAAAAGGCTATGACAGCATTATCGGCAAAATTTGAGTTACTTTATCTGACGAAGGATTTGAATAATTGCTTATATATATTAAAAAGGATGTTTGAGTTCTGGGTGGTTGAACGGACATCAATCAGAGCCCATTTTGGATGAGTTTGAAAGATTCAAGATGGACATGAAAAATGTCAATGAAGTCTTTTCTCATGAGAATCAAGGCATAATGTTATTAGCATCACTACCGAAGTACAAGGGTAAAGGAGTTAAGGTGGAGTATGCAGGTGATGTAATGTAGTTATCATAACAGATGATAGTTCAGTATGCTCTTCCTTCATATTTAATTTCCTATTGATAGGTGATCAAACGGGGTTCATACTAGAATATGTTTTTCCTTCGGCCCCATCATTTTACCGTAACCAAATAGTGTATGCTAGGACTGCAACTGAAAGTTTAGACTTTCTCATTTAATCCTCTCCATTCTGGTATCTCTAGGCCCCTTCTTGCGTGTCAAATTACCAATCTTCACACTTCAGTCTTAGGTCTAATTCTAATCTAGTGGAGTGGGGTGTTAGAATGTTTAAATGTTAACCATGCTTTCATCTAAAAAGCTTTTAGATTAGTTTGGCAATTGTCTCATATAAAGTAATGGCACGTGTGCAGGAAAAAGCAACAAATTCACCATGATAACCATCGCCATTGCCGTTCCCGTTGGAGGTATTATGGTACTTCTCTTTCTCACTTGTTTGCTTCGAAGAAGAATGAAGATGTATGCAGTCGTCAAAGGAAAAAGTGGTAAATTGACTATTTCCCTTTATTTTTTCGTAAACTATCTACGTCATATAATTGATCATATTATGACACCTCTTTATTTTTCACAAGGAATCAGATATATAAATCACATGATTAAGAGTTTGTTTAATATAATTGTAACTATGTTGGGCTAAAAATTTGCTGTCAAATACTGCAACTTGTGAATTGAGTTATACAAACTCCAAAACTACAATACCTTAAAACTCGACGAGACAACTCTATAAGCTTAAATTCAGCTACTACAGCAATGACATGTTGGCTGAACATTTTATAGAAACTGCACCAACGCCCTTTCTCATAATTCAAGTTGGTCAGCAAGCCGTATCAAATCAAACAAGTGGAGCTGCTAATCCTTATTACAAGCTTTAAAAATGTTGTATTTGTATCTATCAATGCCTAAATATCAATAGTTTTCCTTTTAAACTTATTACTAAAAGCCAACGTGCGTTGGAAATCAGAATCAATTAAATGACAACCAGTATCAACTTTTGTTAGTATTATACGAGACTAAAGTTATATAATTTGGGAAACTCACGGGTAATATTATCGTTTCCCTTATATGTACATCACAAAAGTTTTATGTTGCTATAATAGAATCGTAAAATGATATTATCATGATTTTACATCAGTTATATTGTAAACAAGAAAACTTACATATTTTGCAGGACTATCAACAAATTTATAGAAATGTAGATATCGAACCTCTTAATTCACATCTGTTACTAATTCGTGTTATCAAACGGGGATCACAAGAATAATGTTTCATTTCTATAAATTTGAAATTTAATTGATCATATTTTGGGTGTATAAATGTTTCTAGACATGTCATATCATTAATAGACCTAAGAAAAAACATGAAACAAGTCTACCCAATTATAATATGGTTTTTCTTTATATGTGTATAATTTGGTTTATGTTGCGAACATATGCGGAAGAGCAAAACACGGAACACAGAGATTTATGTGGTTCAATCACAACGTAATCTACGTCTGTCACGCCCCGAACCCTAACGAGCTCGCGACACCCCTCGATGGTCGATCATTGAATGCGACGTCCCAGGCACGTCGCCGATCCAACCCAAACGTCAGAGATTAAGCACAGGCGGAAACAAATAGAAACAACCCGGACAATTAATAATGACAAAGGGGCAGCAATAGTAATAAACAAATAACTGAAATTTCTACACTTGACAAATACATACGACGTCCACAAAAGACAAACTCCAAGCTAGGCCACAACAACAGAACTATATTCTTTAAAAGGGACAATAGTTCACAATCTTAACTTCTCTACAAAAGGGGAAACTCAAAATACCGGGTACTTGACCCGTCTTCGATCTCCGAGATACCCTTGAAGTGTCTCCAGTCACTCATGTTCGCGGATCTGAAATGGTTATATAATAATCGTGAGAACGAGTCTCAATAAGCAACACCCTATACCCCATGTAGGCCAATGCGTACCCAGACAAGTCGTACATGCAATCTACCTCATAAGATATAAAATTCGCATTATTGAACTTACCTCGTCATCAAGCCCTCGCCAACACTGCACGTTAGTCATAACATGGTAATGCAATAATAGTAACTAAAAAGCACATCGCAATTGCTCAAACGCCAACCACACTTCCATGCAATTCACCTTACTAATTAGACCACACATTCGACTAGCTATTTCAAGCACACGCTCAACCAGCCAATCCAAGCACACGCTCAACCAGCCAATCCAATCACACTCAACAGCCATTTCAATCACACTCAAGTCGCATGCATGCGTCCAACCAACTTTCCTCTCACGGGCTCACCAGCCGCACAATCAATCAAACCAATGGCCGCCGTCCGCACGTCCCAAGCCATATCAATCATACCATCCCGTGGCCGCCGTCAACACGTCCCAAGCCACATAATCAATCATTCCAATGACCGACGTAAACACGTTCCGGTCTATCACACCTTTAACGGGCCACCGTCCGCACGTCTCAAGCCCGCATCCATTTGGCCCATCGGCCGTTCATGCCTTCACACGGACCGCCGTCAACACGTCCCAAGTCCGTAGCCCTCCGATCGATCCGGGCTTAAAACCGACAGGCAAGCACACGCCATCCAATCAACCAATTTCACGCCAATTGCATCAAACATTTCATATTCACAACTCAGCCCAATTCACATTTCGCCACCTCAACATACGAACTCGACGTTCAAGTCGGCCACACACAATCATCCAATTCAACATATTATCTAACCAAATTCAAATAACGTAACTATAACGTAATATAATTAAATTAAAACACACCCTAGTCGTTCTAACCCACGACAATACGATCATTTAGCCCACCACAAATAGCCGTTAAATAATCCTCACAAATATCACAATTTAATATAACCATTTCGCACATACGAATATTGACTCTAATCCCCGCTTAACCCCTAAACCGGTACTAATCAAACTCTAGACAAGTCTAATAATACCCAATGTACTAGGTAGGGTTTAGGAAGTCACTTACATAAGTTTGGCCTAGAGAAAATCGGCTCGGGCCTAAAATGGCCCGAGTGAACAGTGTCAAACTAGGCGCGGGCGTGGGCCACACGGGCGCGGGGCTCGGCCATGGGCACAGCCCTCAGCCACGGACTCGGCCACGGGCACGGGTACGGGCGCGGACGGGCGACGCGCCTGGTTGGACGGGCGACGCGCCTGGTTGGACAGGCGACACGCCGGGCGACGGGCCGGCTGGACGGGCGACGTGCCCGGGCGACGGGTACGGCGGTGGGCCACGACGGGCGAGCGGGGCGCGCAGCCAGTGCACGAGGGCCACGGGCCGGCCACAGCCTGGGCTACTTGGCCATGGCCCGGGGACGCGCGGCCGGTTGGCGGGCTGAGCTGGTGGCCGGCTGGAGCTGGCTGGCTGACCGGGCCGGCGACCGGCGGTGGCGGCGAGCGGCCGTTGGTCGGCGGCTGGGTGGTGGAGGCTCGGCCATGGCAGAGTCAGTCCGGCCAAGGCGAAGCTGGGCGGCGTTGGGTGGACTAGCGGGGCAACGGCCAGCTGGCCCAGCCGATGGCGGCGAGCTGGTGAGCTAGGCTGGCCCTCGGCGAGCTGGGCTGGCTCCGGCGAGCGAGCGGCGACAGCAGACGAGCTTAGGCGGCAAAGGCGCCGGGTGGGCGAGCTGCGCTAGGGCGCGGCGGCGACGGCGGACGGGGCTACAGGCGGCGGTCAGCAGGGTTGGGCTGGGGCGACAGTCAGGCAACGCCGGGCGAGCGGCGAGCCGGCCGCGACGTGAGCAGGACGCTGCGCGCCCGGAGGAGGGAAGGATAATCGGGGGTGGCGGCGGCGAGAGAGGAAGAACTAGGGTTAAGGGGCGACGACGGTGGCTGAGGGGAGGCGGCGGTGGCTGAGGGGAGCTGGGTGGCGGCGATGTAAGCGGCGGCAGCCGGCATAACCGCGGGCAGCGGCTAGCAAGAGAAAACGAAGAATGAGATAGAGGGGAGTCACGGCGGTGACGAGGACGACCGCGGCAACTGCGACGGTGACGGCGGAGTTCAGACGTCGGGGTGGTGCGGGAGAGCTGACCTGACGGCTGGTCGGCGGCCGGAGTCGACTGGCTGGCGGCGAGCCAAGCTCGGACGCTCGAGAGAGGAGGGAGACCAAGTTGGTCGGAGCTGCCGAACGACGCGACTGCGCGACGGCGACTCGACGAGGACGGCGACATCGCAGGCTGGTTGGGGCGGCGTCTGGCGGAGGCAGGGTGGCGGTCGAGTTGGCAGTGGCGGGTGGGGGTGAGGCGCGGGGGCGGCAGTCGGGCACAGGGAGAACCGGCGAAGAAGGAGAGGAGAAGGAGAAGAGAGAGAGAGGGAGAGAGAAATGAGAAAGGGGGAAGGAGAGGAGAGAGAAGGTCAGAGGCTTGCATGGGAAAAAGGAGAAGTCAGACTTGCAAGGGGCGCTCGGCTGCATGGGGGACACGTGCGCGGAGGAAAAGAGAGAGAGAGAGAGAGAAAAGACAACACTTGAGTGCGATCCAACGCTCGGAATCCTACGGTCCAAATAATCCCTAGAATATAATAAGAGACAATGGCCACGAAAATTAAAGCAAACTAACCCGAGGGAGGTCTACTAGTACAAATCCGCACCCGGTCCAAAATTTCACTTTTCTACTATTCCTGGCAATCTCGAGGCTGGCCACAAAACTATCGACACCGTCCAATTTATTTCGTCTCGAAACTTCCGAAAATCGACTGCCAAGTTTGGGGTCTAAATAACGGCCAAATTCGATCGAGTGCGATTCTAGCGAAATCTCTAATTTAAAATGATAACCGGGAGTGATCAGTTCCCGGGCGAGATTTTACTATAAGAACACTGACAAATTACGCGTTTTATAAATCCCAAAAATGGGTCGAAATTGGGAATGTCACAACATCCACGGGCGAGGCAAGATAAGATTCCACTATAATCAAAAGAGAGTAAAGTTTTCAGAAATCGAAACAATGACAAAAGCTCACGGCTCACAAAACTCTCTAGAAACATAATTCTCTTTGTACATTAATGAGAAAACCTAGCCGCAGTATAAATAAGGCTCCAAAAAAATTTTCCTCGGGGCATAGCCCCCGAACCCCCTCAAAACATTAATTCGTTTGCTCAAGCTTAGACGGTCCGCTATAGAGATTTATTCACTATGGAACAAATTGGGCCTATTGGCCCAACCCTCCATATCGCGAACCAAATCTTAATTTTCTCTCCACCTTCAGGTCACACAAAAAATATATCAGGTCGGATAATGAACCGAACCAAGTACATAAAATTCAAGACATATTTAACAAATCTCTACCTTAGCTTGAATTTCCTAAAATAAAACAGTCAAGAAGCTAAACACATTCTCTTGGCATCCCTAAGCCTACGTGAGCTAACTCGGTGTAGGAAACGAGGGCTGCAACAAAAGAACATATCCACTTCAAAAAACACAAATGTAGAACTGTCATTTACCTCTCCACCAAAGCCCCAAAAGGGGCAAACTCAATCAAGCATGCCAATCAAGTTCAAGCAATGCTTAAACTTGTTGGCGGGGACTGGCTTGGTCAACATATCAACAAGATTGTCAGGTGTACCAATTTTCTCTACCGTCATGTTTCTCTCCGCAACTGCCTCACGAATAAAGTGATACCTGACATCGATGGCCTTAGTCCTCTCATGATATGCTTGATTTCTAATCAAGTATATAGCACTCTGATTGTCACAAAAGACAACCGAATTGTCTTCCTGCTGTAGCCCAAGTTCCTAAACAAGATTCCTTAACCAAATACCTTCTTTCACTGCTTCTGCTGCTGCCATATACTCTGCCTTTGTAGTAGACAAAGCAACTGTCGACTGTAAGGTTGACCTCTAGCGAATAGCCGAACTAGATAGTGTGAAAAGATAGCCAGTCAAAGATCTCTTCTTATCGAGATCACCTGCAAAATCGGAATCCACAAATCCCACAACTGAGGTACCATTGAAACTATTTCTATCAAACACTAGACCTAACTCTATAGAGCCTTTAAGATACCTAAGTATCCATTTCATTGCTTGCCAATAGACCTTTCCAAGATGCGCCATATATCTACTAACCACACTAACTGCCTGCGCCATGTTTGGACGAGTGCATACCATAGCATATATAATGCTATCGACTGCACTAGAGTATGGGACATGAGACATTGCGGCCTCCTCAACCTCTTATTGAGGTGAATGTAGAGCTGAGAGTCTAAAATGGGATGTCAATGGTGTACTCACGGGCTTAGCGTTTTGCATGCCAAACCTCTCGAGTACCTTCTTAATATAACTCCTCTGTGAGAGATATAACTTCCCTCCTTTTTGTCCCTCTAAATCTCCATTCCTAATATCTTCTTGGCAGGATCTAGATCTTTCATCTCGAACTCCTCATTGAGCCATTTCTTCAAGATCAACACTTTTGACATGTTCTTTGCAGCAATGAGCATGTCATCCATGTATAAGAGAAGATAGACAAAGGATCCATCTGAACTCTTCCTGAAGTAGACACAACTATCATAGTTGCTCCTATGATAACCACTCCCTATCATAAAGCTGTCAAATCTCTTATACCACTGTCTTGGTGATTGCTTCAAACTATATAAGGATTTCTTCAATCTACAAACATGATCTTCCTTGCCTTCTACATAATAGCCTTCTGGCTGGGCCATATAAATAGTTTCCTCAAGCTCGCCATGCAGAAAAGCAGTCTTCACGTCAAGTTGCTCAAGCTCTAAATCAAATTGAGCAACTATAGCCAGCAACACACAAATGGAAGTGTGTTTTACCACAAGGGAGAAAACTTCATCATAATCAATTCCTTCCTTCTGGTTGTAGCCTTTAGCTATGAGCCGAGCCTTGCATCTAGCATTTTCAACACCTGGAATTCCTTCCTTTTTCTTGAAGACCCATTTACACCCAATGGCTCTTTTTCCCTTAGGCAACTGCACCAAGTCTCAAGTCTGGTTCTTGTGAAGTGATTTAAGTTCCTCAACCATAGCAACAGCCCATTTATCTGATTCTGTGCAAGTAATAGCTTCCATATACGTAAAAGGTTCCTGAATATGCATATCTTTTGCTGTCGTGAGAGCATAAGCCACTAGATTAGAGAACCCATATTTCTGAGGTGGCCAGGTCTACCTCTTTTCTCTGCCAATAGCAATAGAGTATGGCTGCTCCACCTCATCTACAGCTTCCTCATCTGAACTTGAATCAACAAGAGCATTTTGCTCGTTCAAAACATTCTGAGATATCTTTTCTGGAAGCTCCATCTCATTCATATCACTCTCATGTTTTCTTGCATACTCATCAACAACTTTCCTTTGATCAAGCATATGCATTTTATTAAATGTAACATCCCTACTAATAATGAACTTAGGTGAGTTAGGTTCCTGGCACCATAAACGATAACCTTTCACCCCATCAGCATACCCAACAAAAATGCATTTCTTTGCTCTAGGTTCTAATTTACCATCCTTAACATGATAATAAGCAGGGCATCCAAAAACCTTTAGATTAGAATAATCACAAGGCTTACCTGACCACATCTCAAAAGGAGTCTTGCATTTTATTGCTGTTGAAGGAGAGTAATTAACTAGATAACAAGCCGTGTTAACAGTTTCAGCCCAAAAATCCTTTTTCATGCCAGCATTAGAGAGCATGCATCTTGCTCTCTCCAATAGAGTTCTGTTCATACGTTTTGCCAGTCCATTTTGTTGTGAAGTGTGCCTAACTGTACGATGTCGAACAATACCTACATCTACACAGAATTCATTAAAATCGCCACCACAGAACTCAAAACCATTATCGGTCCTAAGACATTTGATCTTCTTCCCTATTTGATTCTCAACAAGTGCTTTCCACTTCTTGAAGGTTTCAAACACGTCACTTTTTCTTTTCAGAAAGTATACCCAAACCTTCCTGGAATAATCATCAATGAACGTCATAAAGTAAAGAGCACCACCCTTAGATGGAACCTGTGCTGGTCCCCATAAATTGGAATGGATATAGTCGAGTGTGCTCTTTGTTGAATGAGTCCATGTACTGAATCTGACCCTGCATTGCTTGCCAAGAACACAGTACTCACAGAAATCTAGCGAGGTCGTCTGCTCCCCACAAAGTAAACCACGTTTACTCAAAACTGACATACCACGCTCACTCATATGGCCCAAACGCATTGCCACAACTTCGTTCTATCATTATCAGAAACGGAATTGCTTGTGCCAATTGAAGGACCCATAACTGTGCTACCTTGCAAGTGATACAAGTGATTCACCTTGCTTCCTTTCATCACAACCAAATTGCCTTTTGTAACTTTAAGAACTCCACCTCCACCTGAGTACACACACCCAAATGGAATCCAAACTGGTCAACGAGATAAGGTTTCTCTTCAAGTCTGGTATATGTCTTACTTCAGTCAAGGTTCTTACTGCTTTGTCGTGGCACTTAATCCGAACAGTACCAATTCCCACGACTTTGCATACAGCATCATTTCCCATCAGGACTGATCCACCATTCAATGGCTTGTATGTGCTGAACCATTCCCTATTTGGACACATGTGATATGATGCTCCCGAATCCATTATCAAAACATCATTGGACAAATTAACAGCAGAGCATGCCGTAAGAACACTATTTGACACATTAACCTCATTTTCGTTTGCAACATTCGCCAAATCTTGTTTTTGACTATGCTGGTTAGCCTTTTTCTTGAGCGAAAGACAATCTAACTTGTAATGTCCCTTTTTATGATAATAGTAGTACTCAACGTTTATCTTATCTCCAGGTGGCTTAGGTTTTGAACGACCAACAGATTTCCCTTGGAAAGCATTATCCCTGCTCTTGGTCTTGCCTCTCACAAACAAACCATCTGCTTTGTTTTCACTTGTATCCCCATTCAATTTTGTTCTCAGTTCCGCAAAATTCAAAGATGCTTTAACATCCTCCAAAGTTATGGATTCACGTCCATAAAGCATCGAGTTCACAAAATTCTCGTATAAGGCAGGCAGTGAACATAACACGATCAAAGCTTGATCTTCATCCTCGAGTTTAATATCTAGATTTTTCATATCCATAACAATTTTATTAAACTCATCCAAGTGTTCCTGAACAGATGTACTTTCACGCATCTTTAGAGTATAAAGACGTTGCTTCAAATAAAGTCTCGATGTTAGAGATTTCTTCGTGTAGAGACTTTCCAGTTTCTTCCAAAGACCGGCTGTTGTTTCCTCATCTGCGACTTCTCGCAAAACCTTGTCATCTAGAGACAACTGGATCATGCTATGCGCCTTCTCATCCATCTCTTCAATCTTAGCCGAGGTCATATCGTCTGGATAATTTCCGTCCAGCGCCCTAACCATACCCTCTCGCCTTAATAAAGCCCATACCCTCTCGCCTTAATAAAGCCTTCATCTTTATTCTCCATAATCCGAAATTGTTCCGTCTGTCAAAAGATGAGATCTGAAACTTCAAAGATGCCATCTCAAAGAACCCTAGAATCGAACACTGCTTTGATATCACTTGTTGCGAACATATGCGGAAGAGCAAAATACGGAACACAAAGATTTACGTGGTTCAATCACAACGTGATCTACGTCCACGAGCGAGGTAAGACAAGATTCCACTATAATCAAAAGAGAGTACAGTTTTCAGAAGTCGAAACAACGACAAAAGCTCACGGCTCACAAAACTCTCTAGAAACACAATTCTCTTTGTACATCAATGAGAAAACCTAGCCGCAGTATAAATAAGGCTCCCAAAAAATTTTCCTCGGAGAACCCCCTGAGACATTAGTTCGTTTGCTCCAGCTTGGGCGGTCCGCTATGGAACGGATTGGGCCTATCGGCCCAACCCTCCGCGTCGCGAACCAAATCTCAACTTTCTCTCCACCTTCGGGTCGCACAAAAAATATATCGGGTCGGATCATGAACCGGACCAAGTACATAAAATTTAAGACATATTTAACAGTTTACTCCAAAAAAGCAAACAACTATTTTTCCGTTAGCTTAGTAAATGCGCGAGAAAAAGGAAGTTTTGTTCAAAATTACATGCACACGTGTATTTTAAGTAAAAGTACGAGTATTTCACTAAGAGAGGTATCAACTTCAAATATGTAAATTAGTTTGGTGCAATTCGAGGTTCCTCATTTTCAAGATGTGATATAGAAACCCATGCCAAAATTCTTAACCGATGGAATGTTGTTGGTCAATAAAACGATAGAGCTGGCCATGCATGCGTTCAAATTTCTTGGTCAATTGAACTCCATCTGTCGTCAAATAGGATTTCTTGGATTCCTCTTTTTCATGGATAAGTTAAGCTTGACCATGAAGAGTGGAGGACTAGTTCCACTACAACCCCATATTGACTTTAGTACAAGATGTTCCGAGGCAAACATATATCTCAGGAGCTCCTATAACAACTAGGGGTGAGCATCGGGTCCATTTCAACAATCGAACCAGCCAGAAATGGCCTGGTTCGTTCGGCACTGAGTCAGTACCTCCATCTGCGCCGGTCCTTGAATTGAACAAGCTCTAAGCCGGCTTTGAAGCCCCTGAAAAAAATTAAAACTTTTGCACGCAACAAGATTAGAACTATGTCTTCAATATGTACAAAAAACCATGAAACCGCTTTACCATGGGCAGTTTTTCCTTTTTATTATGATAACCTTAACTTTTACCCAAAATATAAAATGAGCTGGTGGAATAGGCCGGTTTATAACCAGGAGGTTCAGTTCCCGGTACTTGATCGGAACCAACCCATCCTAGAACCGATCATTCCTATATAGAACAACCTCCGCCATAAACAATCCACAAAAATCAAGATTCAAAGACAGTATTCGGTAATGGAAGAATCCGATTGTTCATGCTCTTTCAACCTTCAAAACTGTACTTGACTGCCCAATCAATTATAATGCTATCTATAGAAGGAATAGTTTGGGAATGTAACAGCTCATTTCTAGCCTTCAAGATGAAGTAGATGCAGCAATTCCAGCAATTTTTTTAATAAACACCTATGGAAATCTCTCCCTTTCATAGCCTGCTGCATCAGGACAATTCATACTTTCAATAACCAATATCTCTATTAGGAAAATAAAGCTCAAGGGCACTCTTCCACACTTGCTAAGAGAAACTGCATCCAAAGAACAAATGGTATCTAATCTCAGTGCTTTCATAACACAAAAAACAGTAAGTTTGGCCATAATTAGAAGACTATCTGTCAGTTCCTTGAAATATAGGCAGCTTATCTTGTATGAATCCAAACCTCGGCACATTAAGTCAAAGCCAAATTAGTCGATGCCATTCAACTCTTGTGCCTCTATTCCTGACAATCTCCCAAGCAGAAGCAGAGGTAAGAATGTCACTTGAAGCAGCAGTGCAAGTATCTCTGTCTTCCAAAGAAGGGTTCGGAAAAATTACACCGCAAACAACTGCTTGGATTGATACTTAGGGCATAAATGATAACTATTTTGTTCCAGATATTGATTTTTCTATTCCTATTCCATAGACAAGTTTTTAAGCAAAAATAAGCATTTGACAATGACATAAAATTTATATTCCCGAAATATAAGTTTGTTTGATCAAGACACAAAAGTTCTTCCTCCCGAGCGACCGTTGGGTGGACGGCGGCGGGAGGCGGCCAACGTCTGGCGGTGGAGGATGGCAGATGCCAACTGGCGGGTGGCGAAGGACAGCAAACGGCGGCAGCCAACAGTCGCAGGAGGTGGCCGACGGGCAGCGGTTGGGTAACCTGCTAGTAGCGAGGCGAGCAATAAGAAGAATTTTTATTTCTCATTTTTGTTTCTAAAATTAGAAAAGTAAAAAAGTTTTACTTCTCATTTCTGTTCTAAACATATTTCTGAAATCAAAATTTGTTCCAAAAATAGAAAAATGAAAGTGTGTTACCAAATGGATTTCTATTATAAACATGTTCCCCGGAACAGAAAAATAGAAAAATAGATAAACATAATGGTTATCATATGCATCTCTCATCTTCAAACCTGGCATTGGGCCATTTCCATTCAAAGTTACAAATTATATTAGCCACTTTTGCAGTTCAAAGAAGAGCAGAATCATAAACTACTCTCCTTGGGTATACATCGAGCAAGATACCGTTATGAGGCCATGAGTCGTGCCAAAGTGACAGATTTACCATTACCAGCTACATAACGAGGCCTCAAAATACTCCTAATCTTTAACAATTCCCTCCAAGCAAAGGTAGCATCTGCACTGCAATTAAGACCTAACATTACCCTCAGCATGAAGAAGTAATCATGAGACAAGATTCATCTCATTACTTTGTTTCCTATAGCATTGATGATTTTCTTTTTCTTCTTTTCCTTCTTGACCAATGAAGAGAGTAAAGATTGCTTTGGGGTAGGGGGACACAACCGTGCTAGTCTAATACGGTGATCTTCATTTTGAATATGTTCCCAAGCACTGGCTACCCTATAAACGCCACTGTTGATACAATTTGATATTCAAATTGAGTTGTTTGGTAATTTAGGTGCAAACGAACTAACCACCGTGGAGTCCTTGCAATTTGACTTTGCTACTGTACAAGCCGCAACAAATGATTTCTCTCATGAAAGCAAGTTGGGTGAAGGTGGATTTGGTGAAGTTTTCCAGGTACGTATCACATAATAGTCGGAAACAATCCAGAATGCTTGACATATGCATTGAACATAATGATATCGACGAAAGAGAAACATTTAAAGCTTTTTTAAGTTAATTTTTTAGTAGTTGTAACAAGGAATTAAACGATGAATACAAAACACTTTAGGGTAGACTTCCCAATGGACAACAAATTGTGGTGAAGAGGCTATCTCAAAGCTCAAGACAGGGTGATGAAGAATTTAAGAATGAAGTTCTATTAGTTGCGAAGCTTCAACACCGAAACCTTGTACGACTACTCGGATTTTGCTTGGAGGGAGACGAAAAGCTACTCGCCTACAAGTTTGTGCCAAATAAAAGCCTTGATTACTTCTTATTTGGTATGTTGCCGTTTAACCTTCTTTTGTGCAGAATGTACAATTTGCTTGAAATCAAATGTTCAAGCTTTCACTAGCTGTGGAAGCCTTGAATTTTTTGGTTTTTGTTCTTTCAACTGATTTTAGGTTTTACTTGAGCTACCTTTGATGAATGCGAGTAAATATATGTTGGTTTTGTGTGATGAGCTTTGCCTCGAGTTTTTGAATAGGTGCCACATCCTATAGCACATTAATGAATTTCGGTGCAATGATGCAGACCCCGAAAAAAGAGGACAATTGGATTGGCCATTACATTATAAAATAGTATTTGGGATCGCTCGAGGAATGCTCTATCTACATGAAGATTCTCGTCTCCGGATAATCCATCGTGACCTAAAATGTAGCAATATCTTGTTAGACAGTGAAATGAACCCGAAAATTTCGGATTTTGGCATGGCAAGAATATTTGGAGTTGATCAAACTCAGGCTAACACAAATAACATTGTGGGGATTTTGTAAGTCTTAGTTCTTGAATATATGAATTTGTGATTGCATGCTGGACTTGCTCATTTTATCTATTTAAGGATGCCACGTGATCTGAATCTAAATTTGCAATATACATGTGGCTAATGTTTGTTTTTGCAGTGGTTACATGTCTCCAGAATATGCAATGCATGGAGAGTTCTCAGTGAAATCCGATGTTTATAGCTTTGGCATACTACTTCTTGAGATCATTTGTGGCAAGAGGAATAACTTTTCTACCACCAATTGGACCGGGTGAATATCTTGCTAGTTATGTGAGTTTTACCCTGCTAGTGCGACAATTATTGGCACCACACTCTTTGTAATTTTGGTAAAGTGAAATTGAAATACCTTCGTAAAAACTCGGTCCTTTTAGCCTTTAGAAACACTAATGGCTTTTATTCTGTTCCTCGGTCATATATGGTTTTTTACGAGATTCAGATGTCTAGCATGATGATTCATCGAATTAATGCGACAATTCTGTGAAGATTTTCTGAACTTACTCTTTCAGGTGTGGAATCAATGGAGAGAAGGCACGCCCTCGGAAGTGTTGGACCCAGCTATGGTGGATTCAAATTCAAGAGATCAAGTGCTTCGATGCCTGCACATTTGCTTACTATGCATTCAAGAAGATCCTTCTATTAGACCAACCATGGCCACCGTAGTTCTCATGCTCAGCAGCAATTCCCCCCCCCCCCCCCATTGCCTCGATGTCCAGCCTTCTTTGTCCAAAGTAGATTGCGGCGACTGAGCATCCCAATGGAAGAGCTTGAATCGAACCAATCCACCGGGGGGACTATGCCTTTGTCAACCAATGGCATGTCGGTTACCGAATTGTACCCCTGGTGAATGGTGGCGCGACCGAAATCCTTCTTCATGGATGGTTTCGCAGTAGGATTGCTTGGCTTTCCACCGTGACTTTTTATGAACCACAACCAAAAATCTATGTATTGCGAGAATAAGCTCTTAATTTCGCAAAAGGGGTTCTTGTACATTTAAAGAAAGACTACTCATGTTATCAATCATATTTATTATTATTCTTCTAAGATTTTTTTTACTATTTGAGGCTAAATCATGCGTCGATCCACTGTAATTTGGCCCATTTGTACATTCTTGTGCTTCTATAAGGATCAGTACACTTCTCTTGTCCAGACTACATAATCGAATTGAAGTTTTCGTTAACTGTCCCAGTAGACTACACATTTTTTCACTTTTAAAACTAGTTGGGCTTCGATGTTGTTAAAATTATACCTTTTTAAGTGCTCCATCTCTGATAGGCTTTCTCTGGGGTGCTAATAAATCCGAGTGGTATTTGCGAACTCTTATTGTAAGCAGATCTCGTCTGGCCCATCTCCGTGTAATTGGTTGTCTAACCCACCTCAGCCCTTTTGAGAGATCGTTCGTTCAAAAGCCCTTCTTTGTTGTTCGGAAATCCTTAGTTGAAGAAATGAAAGCGATCTGTTTGACCAAAAAAAAAGACGAAAGTCTTTGTATTCTTTGATAGTATTGATAGCTCGAGACAAAGAATACACTTTGTCTTGCAAAATCAGGAATAAATTTGTTGCAGTTGTGTCTTCATAGTTCTTTGATTGACTTAATAGACATTTTAGTTAGTTGTCATGGTATTTCAATTAGATTACCTCTATCAGTATCTTATCACAGAGTTGACGGGATGAGCGTCTAATTGTTATCATTTGGGGAGAGGCAGTAAAACCATCCTCAACAGTTTTGGCGACAGGTCTCGCAAAAACCTCACCAAGAACAGTTGATGATCCACAAGCCATCGCCAATGAGAGTTTCAAATCAATTTTGACTCCTTTTTTTTTGTACGGTTTTGCCCATTGCCTATCGGTCTCTTCTAGTAGCATTAGCTCGTTTAGGTAACTACAACAATAGCATATTTTTGCCGAAGGTCTCTTCCCTAATATGGGACGGTTCACCCACTTCTTGTTCTTCTCTTGTTCGACAAATTAGCAGCAAGAATTTAGTCACGTACGCCCACAATACTGAGTGAATTCTAATTAAGGAACGTTAAAAAAGTTCTTGGATTTGCTAGAATATATCGCCTTTGTTCACGCATGTGTCCTCTCCTTAACCGTTGAACCAAAATATACCCAACCACTTACAAATCAAGACATTAAAATGATTAAAATTAATGAAATTTCATACTCTAATGATTGATTTGGTAATGAAGAAAACTTGTCTAGGCCCATCAAATGAGTGGATCTGATAGGGTTTGGGTCGGGTTGAAAATGGTCAAACCCAAATTGACCCATTTCCATTCGATGCAAATATAGTGACTCATATTCGACCAGCCTATACCCGATCCGACTCATATTACTAAAATACTTACATATTTAATTTAATCTAGGAAAACTCATACCTAAACTGAAGTCAAAGCACAGAGTGAGGGAGTGCGAGATAGAGTGAGGGAAATAGAGAGTGCGAGAGAGTCATAGAGGGGTTGAGTCTGAGTAAACTGTGAATCCATTTAACACCCATATTATTTTGGCTTTACCTTTCCAAATCCATTTATGACCTATTTACTGAATAAAACAATATGGGTTAAGAAATGGATCTATGACTTATTTTGATAGGTCTTGTCCTCCTAAACTACCTAGAAGTTCAACCCATAATTTCTGTGAGATGATTTTTCTATTTTTCATGTTACACGTGCGCAAGCAGTTTAGAATCTCGACTAAGTCCAAGGATAATCAATTCAATGCGACAGAATTGGCTTCCCCCAGGTCTAGGCACTCCTTTTTCTTGATATTATTTCTTTTCTTTTAAGATTTTCTTTTACAATGGCGAAAAGATCTATTTTAATTTTTTTTTTGGTAAAGAAAGATCTATTTTAATTTTGTCTCTACTGAAATGGAAATCAACTTCTATATGTTTCGTTTTTTCTTGGACTATCGGATTTGCCACAAGTTTAAGAGTAACATCATTGTCACAAAACAAGGTGGTCGGTCCTCTTAACCATACGCGAAGATCACGAAGTAGACATCACATCCGAACTATTTCACAAACAATCTTCGCTATGGTTCGATATTGAGATTCAGCTGATGACAATGAAACAATTTATTGTTTCTTCATTTTCCATGAGAGCAACGATTCTCTCAACTTTTCTTTACAAAAAAAAAACGATTCTCTCAACTTTTTAACCAAAAAAAAAACGATTCTCTCAACTTAACACAAAATACAGTAACAGATGCCCTACTCATGGGACAAGTGGCGTGTCATAATAAGCCATCATCTCCATATTACAATCTCGAGATAGAAGTATTCTCAGTCCTAGGCATCCTTTCAAGCATTTAACGACTTTCAACGAAGCATTCATATGGGATTGTTTTGGATCATGCATGAATTGACAAAGAATCTGCACTGCGTAACGTATGCAAGGTCTAGTCATTGTGAGATAGATGAGTTTTTCCAACAAGTCTATGATAGCTCGATGGTTCCTTGAGCAATGAATCCTTGTTTAAAACCTTCTCGCCGTGGGAAAACCTTGGCCACTAATCGAGCTTTGTAATGCTCAACGGAACGATTTGCCCTGTATTTAATCTTATAGACTCATTCTCGCCTTGTAGATTTGATGTTAGAGGACAGTTCGAGAAATGAAATATTAAGATGCATCCACATTGCATTGCTATGTGTTCAAGAGAACATACCGAGATAGCCAGCCATGGCATTGGTGGTTTTAGTGCTAATGAGCGAGAGGTGACCCTCCTAACGCTGACACAGCCTACATTTTTTATTGACCCCAGTGGTAGAGAAGTGTCGACTCCATCTATTAATGGCTTAGCAACAACATCAATAAACGAAGCTTCAATGACGGATCCACACCCTAGATGATAAAATCACCGAAGGATTAAAACTAAATATGGAAGTAAGATGATGCGAGCTGCTCTTAAGATAAGTTAATGCTTTTGTAGGGTCAAAATTCTAGGTAAGTTCGCTAGAAATCTAACCGGAGAATGCGTGGTGGAAAGGCGGAAATTAGAATGGAAATTCTATTATTGTTAGGAATTCTAGTCTCTTGAAGAGGTGGTGGACTACTTGCGGAGTGGACGATGTGTTTATTCAACGTCATTGAGGCTAATTCACTAACACTGTGCAGGTTCATCTCTATTGGCGAAAATAAGAGAACCAAGTCCAGGAATAAGAGTGCACGGCCAAAGTTAAGTGCAATTTGGAATATTACACCAGAACTCTTGGTGAACTTATACCTAGAAATCATTCACTATTTACGGGGTCTCCAACTTTTGACATACAACAGAAAGTTTCAATATATCTTAAAAGTAGGTTCTTCACATTAGTAACTTTTTCCAAGTAAAACTTTCTGGGCCCGCTTCTTGGCCATGTACGAGAGAATGTAGGAAAGACTACGTATATAGCCGTGCCTTAAATCCAAACTTTTATCATTAATGGTCAATGTTAGACTTAGGAGTTCAAAATACTGTGATCCATTATCGAAAAATTTATGGTCGTCCTCGGTTTTAAAATTTTTAAGTATATTGAATTGTTGCTCAAGAGTCATTATGGTCGTCCCGGTTTTAGCCCAAAATATTCTGTAATTCCCACTTGCACTACCCCTTACCAGTCTTCTTTCTTCTTGGTCAGTCCGTCCAATACGGGTCAAGCTTGTCAGGCAAAAGCACTTTGACCTGAGTCACGAGAGTCCGCGTTGGAAAAGATGAACTTTGAATATCTACTGTTTGCTTTTCGTTATTTGTCCTTGTCTACTCCAATCTCTATCATCGTTTACCTTTGTACCAATTGTTTAGACAAAGATCTACGTGTTAACACAGAAGTGAAGATCAAAGATTTTGACAAAATTAATCATGTCTAAGACAACTTTGGGCAAGATAATTGACGGATTGATAATTGACAAACGGGATTACACACAAGAAATAAACAGAGGCAGAATCTGATTCTAATAAAATATTAGAATAACCAATTCAAAAAACTTAAGTCAATAGGTGGAAAGAGATTATATATATTTTATAAATTATGTAAACCCCGTAAGTAAATGATGTTAGATACTTTTTTTTTATGTATGCAGGCATGATAATTCAATTAAAAAAAATTGTTAACAATATGAAAGGAGTGGAAAAGTGGAAAAATTATCCAAAAAGTCCTAAACTTAATGTATGACTGCCAAGCCAATCATAAGCTTTTCAATTTGGCCAATATATTACTAAACCTTTTGACGTTTCTCAATGTGGTCATTCCGACCAATTTAGCTAGAGATTGCTAATGTAATGGTCTAATTAGTGTTGGTTGTCCTCCGTGGATTGGGTGGCGATCTTATGTGTCCAAGGGGGCTCAAAACAATGTCGTCTTGCAAATTTTTTTTCTTGTTTTCCTCTTCTATCCTTTCTTTCTTCTTTTTTTCCTATTTTATTGTTTATCTTCTTCTCCGCTGATGGGGTCTCGGCAATGGCCAAACCCCACCGGCAAGAAATCTGGAAGATGAAGGAAAAAACACAAAAAAAGGAAAAGAAAGAAAATAAAAAAATTTTAAAAATATCTAAAAACAACGTTATTTTGAGCCTCGTCGGACACATTAGATTGTCAAGTGTGTCACATAGGACAGCTAGTGCTAACTGGACCGCCACGTCAGTGATATACGACCTAAATTGATCGGAAGGATTACTTGGAAAATTGTCAAAAGGTTTAGGACTACATTGGCCAAATTAAAAAAATTTTAGGACTGAATTGGTAGCTATATAATAGGATTAGGACTTTTTGGACAACTCTCCTATCGAAAAGTTGGCATTCGAGGGAACAGATCATTACACGCGATTGGATATTTCATATAATTTTATGGGCAAGTGTATAATATCTAGGTAAGTACGAGTTTGAGCATCCAACTTTTTTTAAAAAGATTTATTTTTAGCTAATTATGTAAAATGCGACCGTGATGGATCAAGTATATAATAAACTTATTTTAAGCGGTCAGGATAGTACAAGTCCGACATAAACATCTGATGTTAATATTTTTTTTTTGTAAGGACATCTGATGTTAATATTGAATGTTGATGTCAACCAAAATCCATACTTCTATTCTGGAACATCGGTTTGATACGTTCAAACACAAGTTTTTTGACTTAATGACAATTATCAACGAACGGGTTAAAAAAAAGGAGTTGGAAGGTTCTCTAAGCTTGTTAAACGTTTCAAGTTAATCGATGAGAAACAATCATTGTAGATGCACTAAAACTACCAACAAAAATGTTTTACTAAATGAGGGAGAAATTTTTTAGTAAGAAGTCTCAGCATCTCTAATTCCGTAGCACTACTCTTCAAGAAAATGTTAAGCTTGTGTTTATGTCCTACACAAAGAACAAAACCAAGCAGGAGATAATTAAGTAGGGATAAGAACATAACAAGTATTATAACTTTCGTACGACACTCACTTGAATTTTATAACTTGTTTTTTTCACCACTCATAACTTTCATACAGCACCCACTTGAGTGTCATAACTTGCAATTAATTAATTGGGTACCATAATTTTTAAATATCATTCACCCAAGTGCTAGAAAATCTGGCGAGGCATGGTACTTGTGGTGGATATTTCTGAAACTTATAGCAAAGTGATCGATTGAAAAGTTATGCGGCACTTAAGTAATCGAAAAAAAAAATTATGACACTCAAGTAAGCTTCGTACATATAAATTATGACATTCAAGTGAATGAAAAAAAGGTTATGGCACTCAAATAAATGCCATACAAAAGTTATATTACTTATTGCGTCTTTTTCCCTAATTAAGTATTGCCTGCGTCTCATATGTGGCGTATTACGTTTAATTGTTGTTGTGCCAAAGTAAGCATAATGTTGGTAACTTTTTCTTGTCACCTATGTGATTATTTTGGTAACTCTGTCGTCTACTTTCACATAATATTAAGGAAAATTTTCAAATAGGGCTCTAAAATGAGGCCGATCTTCTCAAAAGGCCTAAAAGTGAACCTCATCTCAAATAAGGCTATAAAGTAGGCAACTTAGGGCACAAATGATAATCATTTTTTTCTCTATTTTTATATTTTTCTCTTCCCGGGAATAGATTTAGGACAGAAACCCATTTGACAACGCAACTTCATTTTTTTATTTGCAGGACAAATTTTTAGCTCAAAAATAGGTTTGGAATAGAAATGAGAAGTAGATTTTTTTTTCACTTTTCTATTTTTGAAACAAAAATAGAAATAACAACTCTTCTTCTTGCTCGCTCTCGCCAGCCGTTGCCCGCCGGCGCCGATCAACCATTGGGATCAAAAATTTAAGAAGGCCTATCAAATAAATTTCTATTTCGGGAATAGAAATTTTGTGTCGTTATGAAACGATACTTTCTACTTAGAAACTCGTCTAGGCAATATAAATAATTTTTTCTATTTCTGGCCAGAAATTTGGTCGAGGATGGAAATGGTTTTCATTCGTGCCCTTAATCTCAAGACACACCCCCATTGGCTATGACTACTTAATCTTTGAGCTCTTGATCATTGCCGCTAGATCTTCGAGTTGGTGGCCATGGCCACTCTAGCATCGAGCTTGCAGCCATGGCCACTCCCTCTCTTCTCACTCGTGACCATGGCTACCAGATCTCTAAGCTCCAACCCATGGTCACTTGAGCTTTGAGCTCACCGTTATGGTCGCTCCTTCTCTTCTCACTCATGGCTCTCTAGCTCGTCTAGCATGCAGCCCTCTAGCTCCTCTCACTCGCGGCATGGTCGCCCGAGGGCCGAGCTCTCAGCCATGGCCATGGCCCAAAAGCCGTGCTTCAATGAGAAGAATCCAACTTGCGGAAAGCGAATAAATATATATGATTGACAACGCAACTTTGACCGAATCATGGTCCATGTTGGATTTTCCAATATTAATGGCCGAAGACTCCCACAAATATTAGGAAAGTTAATCTCCGAAACTTGGTTTCAGATTCCCCTTTTCTTTTTTACATCAACGTGTCCTCCACTTCAAATTTCGGACGAGTTTTACTCTACGGAATCAAAATGAAGTCATCTTTTAACATCGTAACTGCCGTCGCCACCGCTCTCCGCTTGCTCCTCGCCTTCTTCCTCCTCCTTGTCTCCTTGAAATTAGCTAAAAATTATAAAACTATCCCACTTTAGGGACATTTTTTATAAAACTATCCCACTTTAGGGCCCATTTGAAATTCTCCCCAATTTTAATTTATGTGTTTATAAATTTGATATTATGGCTGTCAATTACAATTTATCACATAGGAGCGTTCATTGTTTCAGTTGAAACAAATATTAAATCTGATCTGATCTAATATATATTAGCAAAATTGAGTTTTGTGCACTGAATACATTCAATGCACTGACCATCAATGAGATAGATAATCATTTTGTTTACCACATTGAAGGTTTTTTAGAGAGAGATATTCTAAAAATATGTAATTCCATCATATCTATGAAATTTATCATAGCCTTACCTCTTTACGAATAATGCACCACGTGGTCCGATCAAGTCATTGCTTCACATGGTCCGACTCAAGTCTTTGCTTAAAAAGACCAATCAAAAAGCAAATGAATTGCATTCTCAATGCGTAAATTACGTATAATCGCAAAAGTAAATTCTTATAGTTACATGTTCACAGCTATTATCTATTTAGTATGCCTTCTATCAAATTTCATGGAAACAAATTAATCTGAACCAAAAGAAAAACAAATGTACATAAAATTTATACGTAAATAAGTTGATAAAATTAAATTTTGCAAAAAAAAATTATTTGATGCAATTATATTACTCTTATTGATGTGTTCATTTTCATTTCCCATACGTGGTCCTATCATTAGCCAAGATCAAACGCGGTTTTGATAAAATGGAACCATTTTTTTTCTAAGTTTATGCCTATGTTTAATCAAATGACCTGAAGTTATTAGCATTGATTTCTATAAAAACCCAAGATTCAGGGGTTTTTTGAAGTTTTTAGGAACTTCTTGCGGATTTTTAACGATATAACATATGCTTTTTCATCCGACGCCTATGTATCAAGCAACCACTTGTATTGTTTCTATATTTGATACCAGTTAAATGGCAAACAAGAGGGTGATTCCTTTTTCAATGAAGCAGTACTGATCATGAAGGAGAAATTCCCCATATGACATAAGAACATTCCTCCTGTTTTTTTTTTCGTGTCCATGATGTTGGATTTGAGGTCCAAGTGGCGTATATATTGGCGATGATGAGGAATTAGCTCCAGAATATATATGATGCATAAATCAATCGATTCAATATGACAAACTCAGCCCTCAAATGGGGATGCTGCCCTCATTGAGTAATGCACGGAAATCTGTATGGCTATTGCTTCACAAAAAGAAGAATATCCCACTAGCTTTTGCCACCTCCTCATCTTCATCTACAAATAAAATCGAGATGTAGTTGACAACGAACTACTCCAAGTATATTCAAAGAGTCGGCGAAGAAAATATTGACATTCTAAAATGGTGGTAGAGTAGAGCCTCGTGTTCACCGATTCTTTACACCATGACTTGTGACTTACTTGCCATGAGTTCTTTGATCTCATCATAGTCCATGTACGGTACTTGTTGATGGATAATGAAAGAAAATAGTTATAGCTTGACTGCGAATAATGTAAGAATGATTGTTTGCATGCATAACTGATTTAGCAAAAAATTAATCTGCGGCCTTGGCTAGCTTGCAACAGGTCGTGGTGTGGAAGGTTCACGGAGGCGACACGGCCAGGCTGATCGTGGTGGTGCCCTCGTTGCATGGACTCCCAGCTCGGTGGGGGCTACGTTGGTATTTTTGGACACGACCAGAGATCTCCAAGTGACTCTTTTCTTCTTTGCTGAGTGTCCTCCACTTTGGAATGCCTCCAATTACTATTTTTTTTAATTCAACTTCATTAAAGCCCTCTTGACCTCCGCTTGGAATTTTCCTTTAATCTGCAAAGGCACAAGAACAAATTTATCACGGAGAGCACAAAGGGGTGGTCAGTGTGACACGGTGCAGCAACGTTGTCGATCACGGGACGGAGTAGTTGCAAATTTCTCGGTGCAGAATCAAGGGCAACTTCATCGTTACAATGCGTAGTTGGATGTTGCGGAGCGGGACAGCAGCAGGTGTGGCACAGCAAAGGGACAACGCCGTGGGCAGCGCCTAAGCACGGGCATGGGCATGGCAGGAGGAGCCGCAGGCAGCTTGACGTTGGTGCGGGAGTAGCAGTGTGAACCATGGTAAGCACGAGGCAGCGCCGGTGTGGCAGTGAGGTAGTGTGGTGATGGCAGTGCGGTCGCCAGGTGGCGCGACTGTGAGACCGGCGTGTGCACGACTGAGTCTCTCTCTCTTACTCTTGCTCTCACTCATGTGTGTCTCTCGTGCTCTTCGAAAGTTCACTCCCTCTCACTTCTGTGGCCATGTATTCAATATGTGTGGCCTCCTTCTCAAACGTGAATGGATGTCCCTTTATAGAGTACTAGGTTTAGATTTAAATTTAAGAGATACATTTTACTAATATGAAATTTTTATTATCTCTTAGAATCTTGATAATATCAAACCAAATTGAACAATTATCTTTCAAGATTTGAATAATAATCAAGATTAATTGCTCAATCTTTACAAAAAAAAAAATTGCTCAATTATCCAAAGGGAAAATTTCGGCTCTTATAATACTCATGGGCTGGGCCGAATTTTCTCACACCATGGGCTTAGTCTAGTTAGCAAAAATTAAGCTCAGAACCATTCGCTCAAGTCCATCTGTCATCGGTCCGGTATATGTGCAAATTATATGGGCCTAATTAACTATCAATGAAATGCTCCTAATATCTATATGCAATTTAGCTAATATTTTTAGTTATGAGTCGAAATTGATCCCTAATTTTTATATGCAATTAATCACTAAATGGTTAATCAAAATTTAGGTGTCAACAGCTGTCCCTATTTGAAGATGAGCTCGAAGAGGTTGGGTCGATTGGAGAAGGGGAGTCGACAGTGGTCGTGGCCGCTGGTCGCAGTCGTCGACTGTGGACATTGTCGCCTCTTGGTGGTTCGGCGAGAAAGCCAATCGAGCGAAGCCTCGCGATGCAAAGGACCAAGAGAGAGGAGAGAGGGGAGTGTAGGAGCTGGGTTTGTGGCTAGCTTTTGGGTCGGATCTAGGTTGGGCTAAAAGCCTGACCCAATTCCTCTTTTTTATTATTTTTATTAATTTTATTTTCTTTTATCCTTCTGGGTTGGGTTCGGGTCGGTTTTGACTAGATCCGGATCCTCCAACCCGAGTCAATGTTTTGAGTCGGATTCGTTGACCTGGATCAGATTTAACCTAACCTGGGTCCGACAACCCGACCCGGTTGATTATTATATTAAGATTTTAATATTTTAATTAAAAAATATTTTTTAAAAAATTCAAAAAATTAATTTTTAAAATTTTTAATTTAATATTATTTAAAAATATAAAAAATCATTTTTATTATTTCTTTTAAAATCAGGAAATATTTTAGAAATTAGTATTTTTGAATATTTCTCTAAATTATGTGAATTATTAATTAATGATCAGGTTTAAATCAAATAATCCTAAAAGGCTACAGGGTAGTATTTTGCATGTTTTTTTTTACTACTGTTGTATTATTATTATTATGCATATTTTTTTAATTAGAATATAGTTGCATCAATTGTCATGAATGTTGTTGCCTTAGTTAGGGTTAGAACCATATGCTACATATCTAATTTGACTGCTAATCATTTATGATTGTGCACTCACTTGATCATCTCACATGTTAAGATAAATGTCTTCAAATCAATCCAAATTGCATGACAAATATTTTCTAAAATGAACAGGGTAAAAGGGTACCGAAATGGCATTAGTTACACAATTAGTGTAACCAAGTCCCCAAACTCATTTAATCTCTAATTCGTAGGAGTAGGGTGATTCTCCCGTCATTTTACTTAGGTATCTAATCAACCCACCCCAAATCGATTAGTAGCAACTTCTTGATAAAAATCACTTACAAGTTGAAAACCTAAATCCTAAGTTGTGATATTGTATGGGCTTGGAAGAGTCTACGTTAAGTCCTAGACCTAGACTTAGCGCGTACCAGGCGAGACCCCTTTTCTATGAGAAAAGCCGGAGGTCGGTTGTGTCAGAGAATCGAGAGGTTAAGTCCAAAATCTCGCGAATGAGGGTGTGGCTCAGCGAGCTGGAGAAGGAGTAGATGTTTATGAAGCCGGGGATGGTGGACAAATCGGGAATTGCAAGGACGTTGCTCACGTCAATCTCGAGAGGATTCGGGAGGATTGGAATATCCAATGGTCAGGCCGGAGGAAAGAAACAGAAATTGGGTAGAAAATCCAGAGGGTCGCAAGGGAAAACCGGTAGAAATAGGAGATATTCTGCTTCCAGCTGATAAAGATATGCATAAACTAGCAATCTTTTCGGACAACATGATCATTCAAGGATCCATCTCTTGCTTTCCGTCTTACAACTACCGAAATTTTCTGGCATAAGTTTGAGAATATAGTAAAGTGGAAACAAGTATTGTTATTCGCTAATACATGGAAACAAAAAGAACAGTGCAATCATGTTTTGGAGGTGCAAAGAGCATAAAAATATGATAAGAACCATTGCAAAGATGATTTAAAGATTCGCATAAGGGATCAAAATGTCAAATGAAGGCCTTGACTAAACTTCTCTGGTTTTTGCTCAATCATGTCTGCATATTCCCAAGAGATAGTTTTCGGATCTGCATTGACCGAAAACGGTAACACGAATTCAAAAGGCGGATCGCCACTAATCTCTCAATGCTTTAATATTCCCGAGAAGACAGTTTTCTTCCAGCTTGTGGAATTATGAGCTAATGTGAGCTAAATTACATCAGATCAGATGTCTCCACTTCTAAACCAATAGATTAAGCTATTTGATTAACGCTCGCCATATACAGAACAAGAAACTTTGCAAGCGAAGGAACGCCAAGTTTACCAAGAAAGCTCGTGAGAATCCATGCCCTTGAGAGGCAATTTGCAAGAGCCGAGAATAGAGAGACTTAAGCATGGAAAGAAAGAAGAAGTAGGAAAGTGAGATCCGCAAGGAAAAAAAAACAAAAACAAAATAAAAAGAGTTGACCAAACAATAAAATGGACCATTTTTATAGAGCTGTAACAGAAGTGATGGAGTGTTTAATCTTGTGAGATTTTGTGGGATTATTGCCAATAGTACTAAAAGTTTAAGCTATTGTCGCGACCTCCTCGTGGCGTGGGCCCCCCTCGAATTGCAGAGCCAACAAGGATCAGAAAAAGAGGCTAATGGATTGATAAGTTTAAACCTAGAGACTTAACTCGAGCTCTCCTAAGCTCATACCAGCTCGCGACTTAATATTTAAGTTATTAATATGCAAATTGATTTTTATCTAGGAGTTGCTACTAATTAGTTTATGGTGGGTTTATTAGAAATCCAAGTAAGGTGACGAGAAACTCACCTTACTCCTACAAACTAGAGATTCAGATGAGTTCGCAGACTTGGTTACACTAGTCAGAAAATTAATACTCTTTCTATACTTTCCTCCTATTCAGTTTTGAAAAAAAAAAATTTAGATAGCTTGGATTGATTTTAAAACATATTCACTAATATGTGAAGTGAACATGTGGGTGCTCAATCATTAAAGTAACAATAGGCAGCCAAAATACATATGCAGTTTAGGGTTCTAGTCCTAGCTAAGGAGACAACATTTAATATATTAAAATCATGCAATCATATAATGACCAAAATAACTTGCATAAATAACAACATGGCATCAATTTTTAGGACATTTAGAACCCTGAGGTATAGCCCTAAAGACTTATTTAATTTAAAAAAAATTGAAAGATTTTCACATGCTTTTATGACAAATTGCTAAAATTCTAGCTATTTAAACTATTTCCTAATTTTCCCGACCAAAAAAAAAACTATTTCCTAATTTTGGAAAAAAATTTAATTTTTATTTAAAAATAATATTAAAATATTAAATATTTCAAATAATCAGATCTGGGTCGGGTCATCAGATCTGGGTCCGGTCAAAACTAACCAAGATCCGCGAACCCCACCCAAATTGGCTAACCCAGGTTCCCCATCGGTCCAGACCCAGTTTAGGTCCAATCCGATGGATAAAAGCAAAATAGGTCAACCTGAAAGGGGTTGAACCACTCGGAATGGCCTACAGACCAGTCCAAACGGGACTGCAGGCCGGGTTTTTGCCGGTTCTCGTGTGTATGAGACACGTGAGAACACTGGCCGGGAGAATTCCGGCGTTTTGCCGGCATTGAGACAAGCTCGGCCCATTGGATCCAAGCCCATGTCCCATCACCTTGTTGCCCCCACTATGGTTACAAACTCGCATAAGTGAACTCCGCATCCAAATATTCTTAAGAGTTCCCTTGAATAATCCCTCCAGAAACGAAACTATGTCATTTGGCATGTATTGTTATGAAAAACAATCTCAGGTATATTAGCCATACGACTAGTACTCTCACAACCATAGATGGTCTCAGCTCGAAGGCCCACAGCATTTGCTGCCACAAAACCAAGCTCCAAGGTCTCAACATTTCCAACATTTTGAACCCGTTTGAATTAGTATTATGCAAATAGGACTTTGTCGAACACTTATCCAAACCAGCACACTTAGAGAAAATTGAAGTAAATAGATGAGAGGTATTTCTGCTTCTTGAATGAAGAAGATTTCAAATTAATAGATAGAGTTTGAAATTTCATGTACTAAAGAGATACACGAATTAAATTGATTCATGAACTCAAGATATACATGAATTAAATAAATTCATGAATTCAATAGATACATGAATTCTCGAGAGATATGAATTCAAGAGATACATGAATTAAATAAACGTATCTCATTTTGCTCACTTTCGTTGATCCATTAATTCATAATTACAACATGAATAGTTCCTGATTCTATGCGAGCCGAGTGTGTTTTGATATAAACTACCCATTTTGTCAATGTTTGAGTCTGGATTCAAGTATAATACCTTTGCTATTATGATCAAATCTACACACCCCTTGCTCGGCTGGGTCTGGCTTTGTGTTTTGACATGTTTCCACGACTATTGATGGTAATGGTCGGTGTGAGACAGTCCAAAATGGTGTGTTAAATCTCAGCTCAAATGTTAATCATCCCACTCATTCGCCACGGTTTGTCTATCACATATCTCAATATCTATCTACTGCTGTTGAGCGTGGTCGTGAATGTGATTTGTGAAATGAATAATAACGGAGATGGTGGTCAAAGGGTGGCCATCCAATGCCCAGAAGTAGCTTATGGTGGCCGAGGGTGGTGGTTGATGTTTCGAGATGGTGTCATGCGGCAATGGTGTCATTTGGTGATGTTGTTGATTGTCGGTTTCGACCGTCGGCGATAAGGGTACCGGTGGTGAATATGGGCAAGCAGTGAAGAAGCCAAAGTGAATCTTGGGCCATCGGCTAGAGTTGGGTTTAGAGTTTCGAGCTAAAATTGATTTGTGATGGGTTGGGCTTATTGAATTCTGGCTTAGAAGGCTTGGGCTGGGGGTGTCTGAGCTGAGTTTGGTCTAGTGGAACTTGGGCTTATATTGAAGAGCGGGGGAAACCGGAAGCTTGGGTTTGGTTTACTGCGGTGGCTCAAGCCCATCAAACCATCGCCATAGTTGGACAGGGCTCGAGGGCCATTCCGAATTTTAGATTTCCAGGTGAGACCCACATTCGGACCGGGTCCTCTGACCCAATCCGAGTCCCCATTTTTCATGAATATAAATTAAGACAAAATTCAAAACAAACATAATTCAAAAAATTTAAAAATATTAGGAAATAGTTTGGAGTTTAGACTTTGATTAGTTTGTAGATTTTTTACGTTAGTATTAGTTTGGAATTAGTCTAATCACGCTTAGTTAGTGGATATCTAACTTAGAGTTTTAGGAGACACTTTGATTTAGTTTCATCTTAGAAGATTGATCTTTTAGAAAAGAAATTGAACTCAGTTTGATTGTGGCTCATGGGGGTTGCTGTCCCGAGGCACAACAACAAGGCGATGTATATTTTTTGCCCAACATTTCATTTCCACACATCTATTTCTAGTTTTTTCAATACTTGAGTGTTTACTTTCCGCACTTTCAATACATTAATTGTTCTTTTCTTTTTAGCATGGTTAGGATAAGTCTTAGAATCATAACAAACATAAAAAAAATTGCACGGACACATAAGTTGATAAATAATCAATTCAAGATACCGAAAGGGCACTAGTTAAATACCTAGTGTAACCAAGTCCCCTGCTCTAGATGTATGGTTGCATAGGAAGTGAGGTGTACTCCCATACCTCACTTGATTTCTAGTCAACCCCAATAGGTTAGTGGCGACCCATCGTATAGAGTTCTGATAGGGTTAAATCGAATTTAAATAAAAAAAATCCCAATGTCACACGAGATAAGGGTTTGGAAGAATCCGCACCGATTGAGGACCTTTGGTCCACTTTTGGCATTACCTCTGAACCTTGTTCTTTCCCCTAACGGAAAAAAAAAAAAAAAAGAAGGGAGGTGGCGACATTAGTCAAGTATGTCGGCAGTACTGAATGGATTCTAATTAAGGAGCGTTAAAAAATTCCTGGATGTGCTAGATTGTATGGCCCTTATTCATACGCTCATCCTCTCCTACCAAACTATAACCAATCAATCTAGTGGGGAATTTTTTAAATGGATGATAAGGAATGGTATTTCATATTATAATGATTGATTTGGTAAAGACGGTAACTTGTCCTCCTATAAACTTCCTAGAAGTTGCACCCAGATTTCCAGTGAGATGGATATTTCATGTCACACACACGAGAGCAGCCTACAATCTCGCCGAGTCCCGTGCTTTTTATTTTTTTTTTTGCCTTATATTATTTCTTCTGTTTTAAGATTTATCGAAAGCATCCAGTTTATTTATGGAAATCGATAATACGTGCAGTTGGTTCTATACGTCTAATCCTTATCCACAAGCCAAATTCTAAAACTTTAAAACTACTTTGTTTTAGGAAAATACAAGACTTATTAAAACTAGTTTATACAATTAATTTACTGAATGGTACGTCGGATTAGTCTTGGTTTTTTTTTATGATTAATTATTTAGATGATCACTCACAATCTGACATATCTCTTAATAAACTGATTTTTGGAAACTAGTTTGAATAAATCCAGCTATGCTGTTTAAGGTTTTAACTAGTTTGACGCATATTACTTTTCATCTTTCGATCAATACAGAGTCTTGTAAATGGGTATGTTTGATCAATACAAACAATCGTTGGGAAATTAGATTTTCATTGTTGGATCACGAATTGGAGTATAAATGATATCATCATAAATCGCACGACTAAAGTTATTATCCACTCGAGGCCTTGGCATGCGGATGCAGTGAAACTCGTATATTGTTGATTAGGCCTTGCTAACCTTTGAAGCGTTCTAATTAAGGGTGGTCAAAGGCGGGTTATGTCTTATTGGGCTAAACAAAAGAGCTGATCATGGATGATAAAGTCAACAGCTTCCTTTTTCACGTGAGAATTAGTACGATTTGTTCTTTACTTCTTCTTTCTTCCTGTCTGTTTCTCTTTTCTTCTTTTTTTTCCCTTGTCTCTTTCCGGTATGATCACCTCTTTTGTTTAGCCCAATAAGACGTAACCCACAATTCTTTTGGTGATGACTTGGAAGTTTTCGTTGGCTTATAGCTGTAGGACTGACTAGATAAAAAAAGAAAGTTTTCGTACACCATCATATATTTAACCAAACGTGAGAGAGAGAAGGAGACTTCTATGGCTTCGAACTAACACTTAGAGATGGTAAGGCTTGGAGTTACCTAATGCAAAATCTTTTGAAAATCCAGCGATCCCTTTGGATGAAGCCTCCTTCATTTTTTTTTCCGCTCTCCTTTCTTTTTCTTTTTTTTCTTTGCGAGAAACTGGCTCCGAGGTAATCGATCGGAATTTTTTGCACTTTAATCAATGCACGGAATTGTGGAACTGTGTCATGCACCTATTCGTACGTGTGTCCACTCCTTAACCATTGAACCAAAATATACCCAATCAAATAGAAAACAAAACATTAAGTGGGGACTTTGAGAATGGATGAAAATGAATGGGATTTCATATTCTAATGATTGATTTGGTAAATAAGGTAACTTGTCCTCCTAAACTAACTAGAAGTTTGACCCAGAATTTCTATCCAACCCAAAAAAATAAAATAAAAATCAGAATTTTCTGTAAGATGATATTTCATTTTTCATATTGCGCACATGAGCAATCTAGAATCTCGATTAAGTCTAGTGACAATCGATCCAACGTGACACAACTGGCTTCCCCCCCTGTCTTGGCACTCCTTTTTTTTCTTGATATTATTTCTTCAATTTTAAGATTTTCCTTTTTTGATGACAAAAAGATCCATAATAATTTGGGTCTGTGAAAAAAACATGTTTTTACGAAGTTGGAAAGTGCAGCGACATCGCATGATAGTCAAATACAATCATTTGATCCATTTATATCGAGCTTAGCACGTTCGGTACGGTAATTAAATGCGATTGGATGGTCAGCTTAGGTAGGTATTCTAACAGTGATTTGTGACTCTTGCACGGGCTAGAATGCATGCCATAAATGGCCTACAAGCCCCTTCCCATTCCTAATTACATATGCTTTGTCCTTATCGAGATCTATGTACTGATTTACGTCAAAAAAGAAGGTTATAGTGAAGCCAAAAGGCAATAGAAAAAGAAATTAGTTCCACAGGGCACATCTTAATACATCGTGCAAACACTAGACGGATTAGAAGGATCACCATGATCCCCTATTTAGCACCAATAATATTTAAATTGGACCAACATTATTAAACTCTAATAATATGAGGAGCAACATTGTTGATACTTATAATAATATACTAAATATTCTGCCTAATTATTAAGTGACGTGACAAGTTTTTATTAGTGGACGAGCAATGTGAGCCCATATATTGCGCCAGCTTATAAATTATCAAATAAGCGAATACACGTCATTTAACGAGTAAACTCTAAGTAAAAGATGAATTGTCGAGTAGTGCTAATTATTCATGCATAGTATAGTACAATTTAATTTGAGAGAGGCTATTAGGTCAAGGAAAATGTTTTACCCTTTTAGGGAAAGGGGACACCAGAGAACTGAGGGAGTTCCCCTCCTTCGCAAAGTCCAGCTGCCTCTCGCAATTATTAATAGCGAGATTACTCATGGTCTACAACTCTACATGTTTGATCGCAACCCTTTTTACATTGTGCCGCGTGCATGACGCATTTAGGTGTTTTCGAAGCATACGCCAATCAGGAGATTTTAAGTGCGATAAAGTATTTTACTTCTTCTTTTTTTGGATAGCAAAATTAAAAAAAAAGAGAGTTTAAATACTAGATACCCCTTCGTGAAGCTAAAGAAACACCTAAAAATTTTCTTGGCAAATACATTACGCGCGATGTTGACACCTAAATTTTGACTAACCATTTAGTGATTAACTGCACAAAAAATTAGGGATTAAATTTTAGTCCCTAAAAAAAATATATTAAAGTTAAATTACATAGCATTTAGTAGTTGCATTTGCATCGGACTGGTAGCGAATGGGCTTAATTGGATCAAGCCCGTGTGAATTAAAGATTTGGTCCAACTCGTTATTGCTCGTGTGGCACATCGGATTAGGAGATATTGAGAAAATATCATTAAAATCTTTTGGTCGCATGCAAAATTAAAGAAAGGGAAAGAAAATAACAAAAGAAGGACAAGAATAAAAATATATATTTCAATGCGTCCACAATTAGAAGCTACATCACGTTCTTTTCTTTGGGGCTCTGTTTTGTTTTACATATAAATGAGGGCTTCAACACACACGGCCACAAGGCTGAAAAAAGAAAATGGTGAAGAGAAAAACAGAAAAAATTCCATCACGGCCGCTGCTCCTTGTCTCGGTCGCTACTTCACACCATCGGTCAACAGAGAGGGGCCATGCAGAAGGCGTGGACATGAAGTAGAGGAGAAAGCCAAAAGAAAAGTCAAAGAAAGAGGTCCTTTACAGAGAAGTTCACGCGGCCACAAAAAAGAAGAAAAGTCAAAGAAAGGAGGTCCTTTACAGAGAAGTTCACGAGAGACGGACACAAAAGAAAAAAAACAAACAGAGAAGAGAAGAAGAATTCACGCTCAGATTAGAAAAGTCAGCATTCCCGCGGGTCTTCGCTGCTGCTGCTGCCCCCTTACCGTGACGTCCCTTCCCAGTTGAAGACTTGTCCCAGTTGAAGCTCGGCTGATCTCGACGATCTCCCCGCAAATCACACCTAGGAGCCCATTACCCACCGCCGCGACACCGCCGCTCCCGACGTCGCCCCTCCGTGTCATCGCCGCGAGTCATCACCGCCCCAACGCCGCGCCACTTGCCGCACGCCACCGCCGTTCGTGCCGTCGCTCCCGACGCACCGCCCATCCGCAATCCCGATCCGCGAGATTCAAATTTGGAAAGTTATTTACGCAAATCAGGTAATTATCTTATCCCGATTTGAATTGAATATTCTGTTGCCTAATTCGTACTTATTGATATCTTATTTTACATATTTGGATAATAAGCATTATTCTAATTAGGATTTTATTTCCTTTTTGAAGCTCTGGATATCTACTTGCTAAATTTGGATAGAATTTAGAATTTTCAAAAATACTTTGAATATATCCAAGATATTTGAGATATCTAAATTTTTTCAAAATGTGATCGATTAGGAAAATTTCCTAATCCGCAACCGCATACGTGGAAATAAATATATCTATCAAGCTTTAGATAGAATTATTTCCATAGCGGGTATTTTGAATTTTAGGATCGATCTGTCAGGCTTCAGATGGAAACTTAATTCGAAAGATTAAGAGGTTATTTTTTTATTTGATTTTAATTTCGAATTTTCATAAAAGAAATGCCAAAAAGTTTGCGTTAGAATAGGTTAATTTCTTTAATTGTATGTTTAGATAATTGGTATTTTTAATTCCGAATTTCATAAAAAAATACAAAAAATAATATGTCCGTCATTAGAAATAGGTCACGTCGTCACACGACATATAGTTTGCATGTTAGGTTGCATTAATCGCATGTCAATTTTTGCACGTATTACATATAGGTTAGTTTTCATTTAAATAAAAGAAAATCAAAAAAAGAAATTTCTGCACCTTTGAACTTTAAATCAGAATTTTTCAAAATTGTCAAATTGAATATTTTTCCTGAAACTGGTACCGAAAGGGCGTTAGGGAATCTAGCGTAACCAAGTCCCCGAATCCATAATTTCTGGCTTGCAGGAATAAAATAGTACTCCCGCTATTTTATTTAGATTTCTAATCAACCTACCTTAAATGATTAGTGGCGACTCCTATTGAAAATATTTGCATATTCACAATTGGACCTAAGTTGCGATTTGGTAGAGTTTGGGAGAACTCGAGCTAGGTTAGTTAATTTAATTGATCTAGTAATCCATTAGCCTAAGATCTAAAACGTCGATTTTTTTTAGGTCGCGACACGCGACAGAAAAGAAATCTTATCTGCAACAGCGACAATCGGACCATGACTTCCACCTTTATCATGTTAATTAATCTCTCAAGGTCCACCACCACTCCTACAATAATCAAGCTAAATTACGTGCTAATCATAAACACCATGCATTGGCGTCCAACTTACGGATATAGAAATGCAGTCCTATCGATCATTAAGCAGAACCTAGTGAATTCATGACAACATCCCCCTCGGTACAATAAATTTGGGTTAGAATGCACTGGAATCTCCTAGATTACATCTATATTGTCCCTGCATTGTTTGACGTATAGAAGATGGGTCTACTCTATGAACCTGCCATAGGTTGAAACTGGCGCTCCCATCAAACTCCTAAATATCAAATTTCGTCGTTAAACTTGAAGCCATAACTAGAAGATCGAGAAACTCCAAGGTTCTAATACCAGATTGTTATGACTTATGTGGAAACAATAACGAAAATAAAACTGAGAAGAATAAAGAACATCAAAATTTACGTGGAAAACCCTTGAAAGAAAAACCACATGGAGAGAAAAGCAAAATCCATTATAGAATATTGAGGATTATAAAAAGTGGCTAAAAAAACTAAAGACTCTTTTTGTCTAAACTTCTTAATCTAATAACTTGAAAAAATAATATTTATATTGCCCACAAATCCTAACATTGGCCCAGGCCCGTCATCCTAAAATACTATTAGATTGATCATTCGTTCGATATCGCAATGCATAAACTTTCAATTTATTTTGACCTTTTCTTCATAATAGATAACTTTTTTAAATTTAATTTTGAAAAAAAAGAGCTTGGTCCAACCGCGCCTGAACCCAGCACGTTGTGCCGGACCTAGCGTGCATGGCACGGTAACCAACCCTTCTACAATGTTTCAACACATTTTTTGACACACTTGATCACGCTCGTCGCATTATCTAAGGAAAAAGCCTGTTGTATAATACTTTTAGGAAAAATTCATATTCAATTAAATTGCCCGAGAAAGTGTCGAGTAGTCCCGCTCCCCCACGTTGCCGTAGTAGTCATTTCGTAATCGTCACGTGGGACAACTCGTTCCACGGACGAAGTCTCTCTCCCTCTTTCGCTCTCTTCACTGTTCATCTTCCCCACCAAATCCTCCAATTTCATTTCAAGTCTCTCTCTCCACTGTTCATGGATAACCCGCATGGTCACTGAGGGCTTTGCTTCCGGAGAAGGGAGCTGCCACCGCCGACGGCGGGTCACCCAGGACCCTCTCCGATCAACGGTGGAGCCAATGACTTCACCACCCCGAGACGGTGACCTACGCCGTCATCGTCGGCTTCTCGCTGTATCTATATATCTATGTACATGTTCTCCTCCAACCCCCCAACAACAGCAAAAAAAAAGAAGGAAAAATAAATAAATAAATAAGGAAAGAAGAAGACGAAAAAAGCTCAAGCCGAGAAAGGTAAAAGATCAGTTGAAATGCATCTGCTTCGCTTTTATTTTCTTCGCAGCCTTCATCATCATCATCTTGATCCAGCCGTATCTCGGCAGGGCGGCTAGAACCGGTCGCAGCCATGGCAGGATTCCTTTCTGTTGTCTGATCTAAGGTGAGCCTAGCTACCTTCCAACCATTTTGCTCCCCGGATTTCCTAGATCTGACTTGTTTTACTGTGGCAAAAAGTTGCGTGTCCGAGAAAATGAACAGCAGAGAGAGAGAAAGAAGGGGAGAGGGGCTCCGTCCGTGGGACCCATCCGTGCCACGTGGCGGTCGCTGAATCGTGCGGGAATGCCTAATATTTTATCCCCACGTGCATTCTTGCGAAGACAGAGAAAAGATTCAATGACTTCATTAGTCTGAATATTCAACCTCCCCCCAAAATAGAACACGTGGACGAAACAGATTTCGACGAAGCAACTTGTGTCGGAGCTACACAAGCTATATGTTCATACATTGTTGGCCTATCCACATTAATCAAAGAAAGACCCGAAACACCCCAAAGAAACTAAGAAAGATGGATCCTCCAAATCTCCCTCTCTTGCTTCTTCTCATGTTTACTTCCACCATTAACGCCCGAACTCTCTTCCCAGCGCTCTACCGGGGTTCGCACGGCAACTTCACCGTCAACAGCACCTACCAAACCACCCTCACCGCCCTACTCTCCTCCATCTCCACCACCAACTCCTCGTCCCTCACCTACGGCTTCTTCAATGCCTCCGCCGCCATCTTCGGCGCCTCCCAAACCCTCTACGTCATTGGCTCCTGCTGCGGCAACCTCACCAGCGAGAGCTGCCACTCCTGCCTCAACGCCTCGACCTTCGACATCCAATAGAAATTTGGAGCTCAAGGGGTGCAACAAGAAAAACAGCCTAAGGCGACATGTGTTCAGAGAATGAGCCTAGTCTGGATTAGGGATGATCGGTTCTCAATCTGGTCCAATGAAACTAGTCACTTAAAATTTAGTTCACATGTTACTAAATTTATCAAAGAAATGAATTATATATAAATATGTAGTCGGTCTGATTTGATCTGATTCTCCCTTGGAACTGTGAGCCGAACCGCCCTGACACTAGTTTCACTTTTAGAAATCAAAAACTGGACTGACACTGTTGAGAATCGGAACAAATCGATCGGTTCAATTTTGTTCGGACAGTTTTCAATTTGTACGGTCCACTTTGCACACCCTTCGTCGGAACAAAGGAAAAATTTATCGATGGATCATCTCTCTCTATTTTGCTTTTTGCCGGAAATTTTCCACATATTCAAATTGCTTGTTTTCTCAATGAAAATTCAGATCAAACTCCTCATTTTGTCAATATCATATCTTTTCTTTTTCGCATGTCCAAATTTTTATAAATTCGAAAAGGAATTAAAACGCGTTAATTAGAAAAGAGCGCGCAAAATCAAGAATCACCAAAATTCGGCTATTTACGAAGTCGCCCCTAAAGCAAAATCCCACGTTGATCCCCCATGGTTCGTCCATCGTTGGAAATTTCAACTCACAGCTCCAGAGATCACTCCATCGAGAAGGGTTTTCTGTCAGAAAGCCGCAATTGAGCGAGTGACGGACGATCGCAAAAGTATAATTTCAGTCAGGACGGGTGGGACCGACCCTCCGCACCACAAAGTGGCCTTAGACTTTTGATTTCTATAGTGGGGCCCACAAATCACACATGTATCATAAGATCAGAGAAGACTTTTCGATGAGGTCTTGGCGTGCAAGTGCATGAACCTGCAGAATGGACAAGACTTATGATGAGACGACAATTCAAACGTTGTTTTTCCTATAATTCCCTGTCCATCGAGCTTAAGTCCCCCATCCCCATCTCTCTCTTCTTCTTCCTCAATCAGCACCTACGTATCTATGGCATGACTGTAAGGTGTTGCGGATCAGTTTTCTAGCTCGTCCACATATATTCCTTCCCTCTCTTCTTCTTCATTTCTTCTTTTCGCCTGATCCCCTACAAGTTAAAAGCTCCGACCGTGCATCCGGCAAAGCCACTTAGAGCACCAGAAACACCAGAAAATAATATGACTCACTCATCATCCACTCTTTATTTCCTCAATCTTCTGACTGTTCTCATCCGAACTTACCCGTCCCATGCACAGCACTGCTACGATGCCAGCGGAACCTTCACGTCGAACGGCGCCTACGCGAAGAACCGCGACGCCGTCCTGAGGTCGCTCCCCTCCAAAGTGGCTGCACATGATGGGTTCTATGCGGCGAGTGAGGGCGAGAATCCAAACACCGTCTATGCCATCACTTACTGCCGAGGCGACACGTCAGCAGATATCTGCAAGATCTGCGTGAGGACCGCGGTTGAAGATTTGATCGTGAAGTGCCCTAACCAGAAGGCGGCTTTCTCGTGGGGAACTGCTGATTCGCCGTGCTTTATCCGATACTCGGACAGTCTGATCTACGGCAAACTGCAAGCGGATCCTGTCATTCCAGTTAAAAACCCGATCAAAATCACCATGAACCAAGACCAGTTCGATAAAATATGGAGGACCTTGACGCGAAGACTAGCGGGCGAAGCCGGAGAGGGCTCTTCGAAGCTCAAGTTTGCGAAGGGGCAGGCCGACTTGCCCGACAACAAGACGATCTACTCGTTGTTACAGTGTAGTCCGGACTTGTCGCCGTTGGATTGCTGGAGTTGCTTGTCCGAATCCATTAATTATTATGATAATTGTTGCCGTGCAAGTAAAGGCGGCGTCGTTTATAAACCGAGCTGTATTTTCCGATTGGAGTTGTTCCAATTTTGGGAGTCGAGCCCCAGTCCGCCGTCGTGTTCTCCGCCACCTCAAGGTGTATATATTGCCGAAGGTACGTTGCGTCTAAGCTTGTAGGAGGTGCAATATCGCTATGATCGAGACTATCAAATTTTATAATTTTCATAAACTGTAAGTTTTTTTGAATAAAGCAAGTGTCCCTAATCTAGAATAATTTGCACACATTTACCATTGAAATTTCAATGGGTAAACTCCCATTTCTAAATGGAGCTCCCCAGCGCTTCAATCAATTATGCCAACTCGAAGAGAAAACAAAGTAAGCATGGTGGGGTCAAGTACTTTCGAGACTTGACAAAAAAAAAAGTACTTTCAAGGCAAAAAAATGACATGATTATCGGAAGAGGGAAAAAAAGGTAGTGCCGATTATGTTAAGGATGGCAAGTGTCATTCAAATACATGTAATAAAACTCAATTTCAATATGTACATTACATATTTAAAGGGTTAAGGTGCAAAGTGAATTGGGGATTGATACTCTTTAATGATATACTTGCACCAGTAGTTTGTCTACTTTCACTTGAGATTCAAATTTTTTTTTTGTCCAAAATTGTTCCAGTACTAGAAAGTACATCATTTGTAATTATGTCATATACATGATGAATTTTGTTGACATGGTCTTAAGAACTTCGAAGAATTATTGATGTAGATTAATGTTTGCTGACATGGAGACTCTCTCTCTCTCTCTCGCACTATTTCTCAAACGAGATCTGATAGGATGACAAGAGCATGAACCGTGTCAACTTCTATTCGTATAATTTATTAACGCTTCTAATTTACTGACTTTTATGTGAATTATCAATAGAATTTGGAGTACTTTATCAACTTTCAAATTGAATTCTCAATCAGTTTTTAATTACCAACTCTATTTCAAATTACTTATCAACGTTTGATTGTCATTTTAATTTTTTGTTATTGAGTTACCAACTTTTGTTTACATTGGCTACCAATCCCATACATTTATTAACTCTCTTGCCAACCTAAATTAGCTTGACTCACAAAATTTTCTCTCATTAAGTTAAAATTCAATAGTTGTTTATCAACTCTCATTTGAGTTATTTATTGATTTCAATTTGTTTTATTTGTCCACTTTTCTTGTTTGCAAACTTTTATTTTCCTTTCTCAGCAACACCATAAATTTACCAACTCTTTTGAGATATTATCAACCTTAATTAGAGTGACTTACCAACTTTGCTCTGGTTAAGTTATCAACTAATTTTGGGTTACAAACTCTTACTTGAGTTACTTACAAAGTTTACTTTTCTTTTAATTACCAACTTTTCTTAACTTTTACCACATTTTAATTACCTTTCCTAACTACTTCAAAGATTTAACAACTATTATTTGATATTACTAACTTCAATTTGAGTGATTTATCAACTTTTTTTAAGCTTTGGGTTGTCAACTCTCATTTGAGTTAGAATTTTTTTAATCTACCACTAGTGGGTTACTTAATTGGAAGAAAAAGGTTAGAAAGTCATTCTAAATAAAGATCGGTAATTTCGCATAGTAGCTGGTGAGTTTAAAGCGAGTGCAAGAAAGGTAAATAGGTGATGGAAAAAATTAAGAGATTTTTTTTGTGAGAAAAAAAGAGAAGTTAGTAATTAAAAGAAACAAATAAATGTTGGTAACTAACTAGGAGATAGTAATGCAAAACTAGTCAGTAATTTAAACAATGAGAAAAGAGTTAGTATGCAACACAAATAAAAGTGGTAACTCAATAAATTAGTCGGTAACTAATTCAAATAAGAGCTAGCATCAAAGAAAAATTGGTAATCACTCTAATTAAATTGGCAATGTCCAAAAAAAGTAGGTAAATTTAACAGGTTGATAAGTAAGGCAACTAAAAGTTACTAACTCAATATAAAAGATTTTAGATTTTTTTTAAAGTAAATACACATTGCTAATCAATTCAAATGAGAGTTCGTAAATCAAAACTAACTACTAATCTTATGTGATGAAATTTGGTATGTCACGCATATAAATGTTCGTAGATTCCTATAAGAGTTCGTAAATTCAAAGCGTTTGTAAAAAAGACAAATGAAATGATGAAAAAGTTGATAAATAAAAACAAAACCAAAACAAATGTTGGTAAATAACTCGATTAAAGCTGGTAAGCCATAATTGGTTGGCACATTAATGACGAAAAAAGTTAGTGAGTCTTTCATATAAGAATATGTATTTAAGGAATTGTAATAAAGAAAAATAAAAGTCGGTTAAAGATAAGAACGGTTGGTAGTTTGCGCATCGTGAAAACGAATTGGTAATTTCATAATGTGTCAGTGAATTATCAACAAGTCAGCAAAAGGTTAGGTACCCTGTAAATTTTTTTTTACCAACTTTTTTTTATATTTACTAACTCTTTCAAAAATCAATCGGCACGAACAAAAAATCTTGTTTTATCCAAAATAGTAGTATCATCCTATGTTTATGTGCTAATACGTGCAATTTGTGCATTGCAAGGGTAAATGTATGAGAACCTAAATAAAATTTTATGTACGAGGGTCAAAAGTATATGTAAATCTTCATCAATTTATTTGAGTAGAGTGGATATGGTTATAAAATGCCTTCAAGGCACTTGTTACCAAGCCATTTAATGTAAGTTTGAAGTTTCATGCACTATTTTTCTCCTTTTATGTCTAATCAACGTTTTGAAAATCGTACTGTTCCTTATTACATATGCTGGCATTCACTCTTTGAGGATTCCAATTTAACTGATGGTTTAAGGTATGCTGAGAAAAACTTTCATCGGACTGGGCACCTTGGCTGCAATTATCGCTTCAGTCGCTGGTTGTTGTTACCTTCTGAGGAGGCGAGCGGCGAACATATATGAAGCGGTGCGAGAAGAAAGGGTTGACCAGGTACATTAGTGGTTATAAACATTATAAATGCTTTCAGAAGCCGCTTGATACTTGATTTGGGTTTAAAAACAAAATGATTGATGATATATAATATTTTGGTTCAGTAGGGTACATGAAATTTGTTGAAAGTGCTTTTTCGTTTAATAGAGCCCAGGTGTAATGTGTTTTTACTGATGATCATTGGCATGAACTTTCAGCTCTTTTAAATTGAAATGGACGTTAAATGGGCGTTATCATCCTCTTTTTTGAAGAATTATAAGAAAAAAGTTTCTAGTTTTTTCTCTTTAGCTATAAAAATGACTCGTGGTCATTGGCGTGGATGCAACGTAACTGAACAATTTTGAATCTTTTGGGAACACAATCGAATCAAAATATATTGATAAAGGCTTATGTGTCTGTCTTCAATTTACTATGAGAATAATAGTTTATTTTGGGCCACAAAAAACTAAATAACAAATAATTAAAAATTATTGTGGGGTCCACTTCTTCAAAATTTATTGCTCATAATAAGCTGTTATTCTAACAATAGCCCAAAGGTGGTTATGTTAACAAAGCCATATATATTTCAGGATGTTTCATATGCAATGGCATTGAATCGGATATTTCATCTACGCAGGATTGCAATTCGAGGGTATCTGAGGTCAACGGATCAAGAAGTAGATCGAACCACCTCTCAAAAAATGAGGTCTCTATGACCAAGCCATATCCACGGTAGCCTCAACAAACGGGAGATCAGCATGCACTGTGCACTAGTTTTTGTGTTTGTCATGGTTTTCAGATCATCAAAAATGACATTCTCATGATTTTATCCTTCCTATTATTGAGGAGTTATATGGCTTCATTGGCTTGGAATTGAATCCAGACTCATAGGATGTTGGAAGTGAAGATACTCTTAAAAGGTCCTACCTTGCCCTACTTGTGTAAAGACAAGAACAGCCACAACAGCTTGCTCTTCCAAAGTTAAATAGATCTGACTAAAGACATGTGGATTCAAGCCGCACGTCCTGGCTCTAGTGCAGTTATGCTGCCCGACTGCAGTTAGACCTATATGAAATTTTGAATTGTACATAGTTTGGTGCCAACGGTAGTCTACAAGTGCATTGATTTTGTGTGTAAACATTTCCAATTTGTTGACACATAAATTTTGGCTAATTATTTAGTTATTTATTGCATAGAAAATTAGGGATCTACCCCGACCCCTAAAAAAATATTATTTTTTTGGGTCGAAATATTAGTTAAATTGCATATAGTTCTAAGTAGCATATTTGCATCAGCTGCTTAAATAGGTCCATACATTTGCATATTTACTGGACCGGCAGAAGATGGGCTTTAAGTGAAAAGTTCTTAACTTAATTGGATTGACCGGATCTCAACCCGAGGTGATGGAAATTTGGCCTAGCTTGCGATTCTTCATGTTGATCGAAAATTGCATGTGCAACGCATGTGGATTGTTCTGAACTTAGAAAGATCATGAGCAATAAGGCTATTAATCCATTGAAATCTCACTTATATGGAATTGGTGTCATGGTCTTGATATAGGAAAGGGCGTTCTGTGAAAAGATGAGAAAGACCAGTCATCTACGTGGACAATACTCGCAGGAGGTTTTGGAAGAAATCAGTAGAGAGAGAGAATCACAGCCTGGGCATGGACGATATATATTCATATATTGAGAAGAAGGAAAGAACAAAAAGTGCCATGTACTAGGATGTTGGCGTTGCTGGAATGCGCACTCTTCCTCTCACAAAAGGTTGAGTGTTTGAATCCCGGGCGCCGCAGGGTGACTTAACCGGTGGCACGTATGTGGTGGCTAGCGCGTGTCGCCCCCAGGGTTTACTCCCCGGCTGTCGGCCGTGCGGGGGTTCCCTGGGTTATCAAAAAACAAAAAAAAAACTTTTATTTTCCTTTCTCGGCAACACCATAAATTTACCAACTCTTTTGAGATATTACCGACCTTAATTAGAGTGACTAACCAACTTTGCTCTGCTTAAGTTATCAACTAATTTTGGGTTGCAAACTCTTACTTGAGTAACTTACAAAATTTATTTTTCTTTTAATTACCAACTTTTCTTAACTTTTACCACCTTTTAATTACCTTTCCTAACTACTTCAAAGATTTCCCAACTATTATTTGATATTACTAACTTCAATTTAAGTGATTTATCAACCTTTTCTTGTAATTTTGGGTTATCAACTCTCATTTGAGTTATAATTTTTTTAATCTACCACTAGTGGGTTACTTAATTGGAAGAAAAAGGTTAGAAAGTCATTCTAAATAAAGATCAGTTATTTCGCATGGTAGCTGGTGAGTTTAAAGTGAGTGTAAGAAAGGTAAATAGGTAACGGAAAAAGTTAAGAGATTTTTTTGTTAGAAAAAAGAGAAGTTAGTAATTAAAAAAAATAAATATTGGTAACTAACTAGGAGATAGTAATGCAAAACTAGTCAGTAATTTAGACATTGAGAAAAGAGTTAGTATGCAAGACAAATAAAAGTGGTAACTCAATAAATTAGTCGATAACTAATTCAAATAAGAGCTGGCATTAAAGAAAATTTGGTAATCACTCTAATTCAATTGGTGATGTCCCAAAAAAGTAGGTAAATTTAACAGGTTGATAAGTTAGACAACTAAAAGTTACTAACTCAATAGAAAAGATTTTAGATTTTTTTAAAGTAAAGACACATTGGTAATCAATTCAAATGAGAGTTTGTAAATCAAAGCTAACTACTACCTAATGGGATGCATTTTGGTAGGTCACACATATAAAGGTTGGTAGATTCCTATAAGAGTTGATAAATTTAAAGCGTTTGTAAAAAAGACAAATTAAATGATGAAAAAAAAACAAAACCAAAACAAATGTTGGCAAATAACTTGATTAAATTAGAAATAAAGTTAGCGAGTCTCTCATATAAAAATTGGTATTTAAGGAATTTGTAATAAAGGAAAATAAAAGTCAATTAAAGATAAGAACGATTGGTAGTTTGCACACCATGAAAAAGAATTGGTGATTTCATAAATTGTCAATGAATTATCAACAAGTTAGTAGAAGGTTAGGTACCCTGTAATTTTTTTTTTGTACCAGCAGTCTTTTTATTTATATTTACAAATTCTTTCAAAAATCTATCGACACGAACAAAAAATCTTGTTTTATCCGAAATAGTATTATCATTCTATATTTATGTATTAATACCTGCAATTTGTGCATTGCCATGGTCAATGTATGAGAACCTAAATAAAATTTTATGTACGAGGGTCAAAAGTATATGTAAATCTTCATCAATTTATTTGAGTAGAGTGGATATTGTTATAAAATACCTTCAAAGTACTTGTTACCAAGCCATTTAATGTGAGTTTGAAGTTTCATGCCCTATTTTTCTCCTTTTATGTCTAATCAATGTTTTGAAACTCGTACCGTTCCTTATTACATATGCTGGCATTCACTCTTTCAGGATTCCAATTTATTGATGATTTTAGATATGCTGAGAAAAACATTCATCTGACCAGGTACCTTTGCTGCAATTATCGGTTCAGTCGCCATCTTTGTAATGCTTCTGTTCATCGGTTGTTGTTACCTTCAGAGGAGGCGAGCAGCGAACATAAATGAAGCCGTGCAAGAAGAAAGGGGTACTGATTGTCAATTTAAAGAAAAAAAAAAAGCAAAAGATCGTAAGACATGAAAAACAAGTACAAGTCTGAATGACGTTGTTGTTCACTCATGCAGGTATAAACGAGATCACATCCTTAGAGTCCTTGAAATTCGATAGGGATAACTTACGTGCGGCCACTAACAATTTTTCTCAAGAGAACACACAACAAAAAAACCGGGATTTTCCGACGAAAATTTGTGACGAAAAAATTTTCGTTGGAAATTTGCGACGACTTTTCCAACGAAAAATAAATTCGTCGGAAATTTGCGACAAAAAATTTTTTGTCGCAAATTTCCGACGAATTTTGCGACGAAAAATTTTTCGTCGAAAATTAGCGACGACTTTTGTGACAAAAAACTAAATTCGTTGGAAATTTGCGACGAAAAATTGCTCGTCACAAAATTCGTCGGAAATTTGCGATAACTTTTCCAACAAAAAATAAATTCGTCGGAAATTTCGTTGCAAATTTCCGATGAAAACTTTTTCGTCGCAAATTTCCGACGAATTTTGTGACGAAAAATTTTTCGTCGTAAATTAGCGACCACTTTTGCGACAAAAACTAAATTCGTTGGAAATTTGCGACAAAAAATTGTTCGTCGCAAAATTTGTGCAAAATTTCCGACGAAAAATTTTTCTTCGCAAAACTGCAAAAAAAACACGTATTTTGCCATGAAAATTGGCCACAAAAAATTTTTTGTTGCAAATTTGTGACGAATTTTGCCACTAAAACTAAATTCGTCGCAAATTAGCAACGAAAAATTTTTCGTTGCAAATTTGTGACGAACTTTGCCACGAAAAATTACCCGTGGCAAATTTTCGACGAAAAAATTATTCGCGGCAAATTTGCCATGAATTTTCCAACGAATTTCAAAAAAATGCATTTTTTCTACTATGTTGGATTTTCGTTGCAAAATTCGTGGCAATTGCCACGAATTTAAAAAAAGGCATTTTTTTTTCTAATATGTTTGAAATTCGTTGCAAAATTCGTGGCAAATTTGCCATGAATTTCAAAAAAAGGCATTTTTTCTAATATTTCCAAATTCGTTGCAATGTACAACGAATTTCAAAAAAGGCATTTTTTCTAATATGTTTGAAATTCGTTGGAAAATTCATGGCAAATTTGCCATGAATTTTGCAACTAATTTAAAAAAAGGCATTTTTTCTAATATGTTCGAAATTCGTTGAAAAATTTGTAGCAAATTTGCCACGGATTGTCCAACGAATTTCAAAAAAGGCATTTTTTCTACTATGTTGGATTTTCGTTGCAAAATTCGTGGCAAATTTGCCACGAATTTTGCGACGAATTTCAAAAAAAGGCATTTTTTTTAATATATTTGAAATTCGTTGGAAAATTCATGGCAAATTTGCCATGAATTTTGCAACGAATTTCAAAAGAAGGCATATTAGGGCCATGAATTTTGCAACAAATTTTAAAAAAAGGCATTTTTTCTAATATGTTCCAAATTCATTGGACAAATTCGTGGCAAATTTGCCACGAATTTTACAACGAATTTCAAAAAAAGGCATTTTTTGTAATATGTTCGAAATTCGTTGGAAAATTCATGGCAAATTTGCCATGAATTTTCCAATGAATTTCAAAAAAAGGCATTTTTTCTACTATGTTGGATTCTCGTTGCAAAATTCGTGGTAAATTTGCCGCGAATTTCAAAAAAATGCATTTTTTTCTAATATGTTTGAAATTCGTTGCAAAATTCGTGGCAAATTTGCCGCGAATTTTGCAACGAATTTCAAAAAAAGGCATTTTTTCTACTATGTTGGATTTTCGTTGCAAAATTCGTGGCAAATTTGCCACGAATTTTCCAACGAGTTTCAAAAAAAGGCATTTTGTCTAATATGTTTGAAATTCGTTGGAAAATTCGTGGCAACACGAATTTTCCAACGAATTTAAAAAAAAGGCATTTTTTTCTAATATGTTCAAAATTCGTTGGAAAATTCGTGGCAAATTTGCCACGAATTTTCCAACAAATTTTAAAAAAAATAGGCATTTTTTGTAATATGTTCGAAATATTCGCCACGAAAATTAGCGATGAAAAAATATTCGTCGCTAATTTGCGACGGAATTTGCCACGAAAAAAAAATTCGTGGCTAATTAGGGATGAATTTTTTTTTTTGGTAAAGAGGGATGAATTTTTTTCGTGGCTAATTTGCGACGAAAAATTATTCGTGGTTAATTTTCAATGGATTTAGCTACGAATTCAACATTACCAATTTAAAAAATAAAAAAATTTTGCGACGAATTTTTTTCCTTGACTAATTTGCAGCGAATTTAACCACGAAAAAAATCCGTGGCTAATTAGCGACGGATTTAGCCATGAACTTGACATTATCAATTTAAAAAAAATGAAAACATTTTGCGACGATGTGGCTAATTTGCGACAGAATTACCCACGAAAAATAATTTGTTGTAAATTTTTTTAATTTTTTAAAATTTGTGAGGTCAAATTCGTCATTAAATTCGTGACTAATTAGCTACAAATTTTTTTTCGTCGTTAATTAGCCACGTGAGATAATGTTCGTCGCTGATTTTGCTTCCCGCCCTCTCTCAAATCCTCCCGCCTTCACCCTAATTTTTTTTCTCTCTCTCTCTCCTATTCCTCAGATCCCCCCTCCGCCAAACACCTCTCCGTCGCTCCCCCCTCCCCTCCGCCAGCCATGATGGCCACCCTCACCGCCATCGCCGTCGCCTCCTCCTCCGTCGCCATACGCCCGTTCTGCGCCCACCAGCCCTCCCTCGTCCCAGATCTGGGCGAGGTCGAGCGGCCTCGCCCATGGCCGCCGCTCGACCTCGCCCATGGCTGCTCGACCTCGCCGTCGCCCCGATCTGGGCGAGGGCGAGGGCAAGCGGTGGCCATGGACGAGGCCGCGATCCGGTGCTTCGTTGCCGAGGGCCGCCGGCGGGGGACTGGTTGATTGCGTGGTGGTCGGGGGCGGGATCGGTGGGCTCTGCATCGCCGCACGGAGCCCGTTCTTCGGGACCGCGTTCGCAGAGAGCGAGAGCGGGGCGAGGCTCGAATCGGCGTGAGTTCTTTCTTGGGTGTTCTTCCTTTTTTTTCTGGGGAAAAGGAAGAAAATGGAGAGGAGCACGCCGGTGAGGAAGCCTCACACTTCGACTTCAGATCTGCTCACGTGGTCGAAGACTCCGCCTCCCTACGATTCGGTCGCGCCCGGTTCGGCTTCCTCTCGCTCCAATGCTCGCTCTCACCAGGTGCGGCGTTCGCTATCACCTTCTGCCTTTTTTTTTTTTTTAATCTTCTTGGGCTTTCCTTTTTTAACGGGTTGTTCTGGGGGATGATGCTGTTAGCCTTCGGATGGGATCAGCAAGGTGGTGTTTGGAGGTCAAGTGACTGCAGAGAAATCTGAGAATTTGAACAAAAGGTTAGATCTGCTCTTCTTGGTTTTTTTCCCCTCTCCCTGTTTGTTGATGACGTTTTGTGTTTTTTCCCCTTAAATGCAATGCTTCATTTGGCGGAATGGGTTGCCACCGTTTTACCTATTTGTCCGCATTCTCTCCATGTTCTCCAATGCTTTGGATTTTCTTTCTTTAGAAATTATGGTTGGATTGTGTAATATAGGTTCAATGTGGATGTGTAGTGATCGATCTGCGGGAAACAAGGGCAGAAACTTTGAATCCAAAATGATAATCTTTACCACCTTCATTTAAATTACAAAAGAAGGGAAATTTTTTTGGGGGTGGCTGTTGATGGAGTAATCTTGGTCAATTGGGTGGATCTTAGAACTTCATATGCCTTGGTAGGTCGAGCTTGCTCACTTTCATTTTGTGACGTTGCTGTTGGTTTCATATGTTTTCTAATGGATGTGAAAGTTGACTTATATTCAAATGTAAAAACATTGGTCCTTGAACGTTTTTTAAAAATCCTCCTATTTATTTTTTTATAGCTAGTTTCACGTCTATGCATAAATGCTTTTTTTATATATATTTTGGACAAATTCGATATCTTTATTTATGTATCCATATTTTAGCAGGTGTCGATAAAGGTGACTGTTCCTCATGTCCTGCCAAGTACCAAAGCTGCCAACGTTTTATGGTTGTTCCGCATCCTTTCAATGTTTTGAATGTATGTATTACATGATGTTCATTAGTGCTTAGCTACCTCTATGTACTATGAGATTGAATATCGAATACCATAATGTGAGACTTTGCAACTTATACATTGTAGAAATTAATATTGTTGCTAATTAGATTTAAAATCAAAATTGTCCCTAAACAAAATTCGTCGCAAACTTAGCGACGAATTTTGTCACGAATAGATTTTGTCGTAATTTAGTGACCCCACGAATAGATTTTGTCGCAATTGAAATTTTTGGTCGGAAAAATTAGCGATTTTCCACGATTTTTGTAACGAATAATTAGCGACAAATTTTGCAACGAAATTTCCCATGAATTTGTTCTCGTCGCAATTTACCAACGAAAATTGAAATTTTTTTGCGGCAAAATTCGTGATTTCCCACGATATTTGCAATGAATATTTTGCGCTAAATTTTCCAACGAATTTTGAAACTAATTTAGTCATGAATTTTTCAACGAATAATTAGCAACGAATTAATTTTCATCGCAAATTACCAACGAAAATTCAAATTTTCGTCACAAAATTTTGCGAAAAAATACCGGGGTTTTCAAATTTGTAGGAAAATTCGTGGGAAATTTCCCACGAATTTTCCAATGAATTTGGAAAAAGCCGAAAATTTGAATTTCGTTGGAAAATTCGTGGGAAATTTTCCACGAATTTTCCATAGCCACAAAATTTGCAACGAATAATTAGTGACGAATTAATTTTCGTCGCAAATTACCAACGAATATTCAGATTTTCGTCCCAAAAATTTACGGAAAAAATTTTTGACGAATTTTTTTGTTAGTGGCAAAATGCCAGGTTTTTCAATTTCGTGGCAAAATTCATGGGAAATTTCCCACAAAATTTTCCATGAAATTGAAAAAAAGCCTATGCTGAAAATTTTAATTTCGTTGCAAAATTCGTGGGAAATTTCCCGCGAATTTTGCAACGACCTTGTTTTCGTCGAAAATTACCAACGAAAAATTAAAATTTTTTGTCTCAAAAAATTTCCGACGCGAGGATTACCGAGCTAAACCAGTCATGGTGGTGGTTAGGCTAGGATTCCCCTTACTCCGGCTTAGTCAAAGAGCCGACCCGGGTTGAGTGGGATACAACCGTGGTGGGTACTCAATGACACATTGAAAAAAATTTCGGGACCGAGGAGGGCGACCCGTACCATGTGATTTTGGTCAGGGTATCCACTATCTCAGTACCATCCTAAACCTATGCCGCCCAGGTCCAGCAGTGGGTAGTGTGTGCGGTGTAGTGTAAATGTAAGGCATGCATAGCAGGTTATATCAAACAGCGCTTCGTGCATAAATTAAACCATACATCCGAACACCTCCCTACAAAACAAGGGTTAACAATCACGTCTCCCCTTATACCTCCCATACTACGAGAACATTTAACACCTTAAAATGTTAGGGACGTACCTAGGATCCTCGCTGCCAAACAAAAATTATTTTTGAAATGAAAAATTGACTTAAGTCCACTAAGAGTTTTAACTCAATTTCCCAGCGGAGTCGCCAAGCTGTCCCGACCCTAAAAAAAATTTCTATTTTTCGGGCTAATGGATTATTAAGACTAATCTTAACTCGGGCCCTCCCAAGCCCTACCAATTCGCAATTTAGGGTTTAAGTTCTTAACATACAAATGTTTTCATGCTTAGAGTCGCCATTAATCAATTTTACGGTAGGCTGATTAGAAACCTAAATAAAACATAAGGAGATATGTTTTATTTCTACGAACCAGATATTCTAAACCCCGGGACTTGATTATGCTAGATCTAGTCTAACGCTATTTCGGTACCTTTTCTTTTCAAAAATATTTTGGAAGGCAGTTTGGATCCATTTTAACTTAATTACTAACATGTGAGGTGTTCATGCGGGTGCGCAAACCACCAATTTAACACTCAGGAAAGTATTAAATAAATTGCAAGCTTAGGAGAACAACTTACCTCGAACCAATGCAAACATCTGCATTGTTAGCTAGAAAATCACATCAAACACCCTAATATGATTTCTAGTTAACAAATAATCACTCAATTTCTTTTTTTGATTTTTTACTTATTTAGATGAAATCTAGTCTACATGCAATGACGTGCAAATATATGACATGCGAATTAATGCAACCTAACATGTAGACTATATGACATGCGACAACGTGACCTAATTCTAATGACGGGCAAATGATTTATTTTTGGTATTTTCTGACGAAATTCGGAATTAAAAATATGCCTAAATTAACATGCAACCTAATGTCTTCTCTTTTTGGTATTTTCTATTAAAATTCGAAATTAAAAAATTACTTAAATTAAAATGCAATCTATCCTAAGATGACTCTTTTTGGATTTTTTATGAAAATTCGGAATAATAAAATAACGTGAATAATCCATTAGGATTGAAATAATACTTAATTTAAACTAGGAAACATGCCACCTTAAGTCCTAATTTAAATTAAATACTTATCTCATCCTTCGGGGTATATTCAAAAATCTTAGACATGCAAAGTTCTAATTTAAATCTAGCTAATATTTTTTGAATTTTTCTGTTTTATTTGAAAAGGAAGTAATCAAACAGATAAGGATAACATCAACATTCAAAACGACCACGCGATCCGCCAAATTTGTTTCAAACTCAGATTAGGCACAAAAATCAAACTATCGGTCATATTTATAAGGTTATAGATATTGACGGAAAGTCGATTATTCAAATTTGCAAAGCTAATGAAATTCATTATCGTATCCAAATAGTTATGGATACGATAATAATTCCCCGTATCGCCGCGTATCGTACCTTAGGGATAAGGTCGGATAGTCGTCTAGATACGTTGCTAAATTAGGAAAGTTTTCCTGATTTGAATATTTTCAAATATCGCGGATATATCAAACATTATCTTAAGATATCTAAATATTCACGTGATATTCATGAAATATTTAAATATGCAAATCGGGAAAATAGATATTTGAAGAAAATATTCTGAATATATCCACTTACCTAATTTTGAAAATATTGCCAAATTCGAATTGCTTCGGGATCGAGCTTGGGCTTGCGGATCGGAATTGCGACAACGGCGATGAGCGCGGCGATGACACGAACTCGAACGGCGACCGGCGATGCGCAGCGATGGGGACTCGATGGCGATGCAACAGCGGGGGTGTGACGCGGCGTCTGATCAAAGTCGCCGCTGGATAGTTCACGAACAACGTGATTGACGCAAGAGGAAGCCACCGTCTGCAGCAACTCATTGGCGTCTCGGTAGAGTGGAGGTCAACAAGGCTGGTCGTCTCGGTGAAGGAGAAGGAAGCGTTGACAGTGCAGGGACAAGGCGTAACCAGGAGCAACTTCCCGCGGGCACCCCTCTTCTCCCTTTTTCTTGTTTTTTTTCTGCGCTTGTGTCTGATCTCCTGTTGACCGATTCCTCTTTTCACGTTCCCCTCTCCCTCGTGAAAAACCCAAAAAACTTTCTGACCTTTTCAAACCTCCTCTGTTCTTTTTTTTTCTTACGTGGATTGAAGCCCAAAAGACCAGCCCCCCTCCTTCGTGTCCGTGAATTGTGAAGACAACGCCCTTTTGACTTTTCTTCCTTGATTATTGCTGTGGCTGTTGATTGGTTGGTCAATGGAAGGAGGCAGAACTGCTGCGGCTGTAGAGATCAACGACAAAGGGCATCAATGATAGTCAACGATTGAGGAATTGTCTCCAACGAATGGGTGTCGAATACAATTTCCTTTCATCGCCAGATCTTCTGTCGCGGAGCAGGGCAGGGGTAGAGCAAGTCCCCGCGCCTTTCTTCGGCACCGACGCTTACGAAGAGCAGCTTGTTACCACCTCCCAGACCAATGACAAACCTCAACGATCCCTTTTCAACGAGTGTATTTTCTCAGAATTTCAACCCACTCCTTCACTGTAGAGAACGTGAGTTCTCTTTTCGTGGCCGCGCTTCTCCGAATGTCCTCCGAAAATTCTCTGAGTCTCTCTCTAAAAATCTGATTTCTGAAAAAATTGTATTGTCTCAAAATTGTGTTCCCCCTCCCCAAAAATTCTGACCTAATGAAATATATATAGTGCTAACCTTAGGTCAATTAGGTGGGCTCTATGTCCTAATGGGCTTAGGCTTGGGCTTAGGCTCTAATTGATATTAAAATGGGCTGAATTAACTTGGGCTGAATTAAGCTCAAATTAAAACGACTGAGCCCGTTCGATTTGTAATTCCCGGCCCTTGCATTCCCGAGCGAGCCGAGTCTTGTTCGATGAAATTTAAGCTCATTTGCCAACGCCTGTCCAATGCAATAATGCAATTAAATCTAAATGAACCTAAACTATATGTTATGCAATTTAAATATTTTTGTTTAGGGGTTAAAAATTTAATCCCTAATTTTTATGCAAACTACACTAAATGTTCGGTAAAATTTAGGTGTCAACACCGAATTAGCGACGAATTTTTTTCGTCGCTAATTTCGTCGGAAATTCGTTTTGCCATGAATTTTACCACGAAAAATTATCGACAAATTTTGCCACGATTTCTACAATGAATAATTAGCGACGACATTTCCAACAAACTTTCCAACGAATTTTCCGACGAATTTTGCGACGAAAAAATTTCGTCGGAAATTACCAACGAAAATTTAAATTTTTATCGGAAAAATTTGCAATGACGAATTATCAACGAATTTTTGTTCCACGTTAATTTCGTTGGAAATTCGTTTTCCAACGAATTTTGCAAAATTTTTCGTTGGAAAATTCGTTGCAAAACGGCGGTTTTTTTGTAGTGTTTTGAAATCAAAACCGCCCCTCTTCTACTTCTTCTTTTTTGTGGTTCAAAACCGTCCCGGTACTTGAATCCCCTTCTTTTTAGGGTTCAAAACACGTCTGCTTTTGGCCGCTCTAGGTCCTTAATTTGTTTTGTTCAATATGAGACGCAATCCTCTTTTCGCAGAAAACGAGCTTACAGACTTTGGAGAGATCTTCTCCGTTGCACTTTTTTGTGATGTGCACCTTAGACATGTTTCCGAGTTTATACTTGTGTTAATCTGTTTACACTACGTCAAAACTAGTAGACTCAGTTTGGACATTATTTTTGCATTCGGTTTGCTTGTTTTTTTAGTACGTATCACCTCGTAGTGGTTGCTGCCTTTTCAGCCTACCACCGACGTCTGGCGAGGTCCATTCCGCCAGCTTTCGATCTTTCTCATCTCTGGAACTAACCCTAGTATCTTGGTGGCATAAGCTAATGTGTCGCATCACGTCGCTCGTTGAAATCGCCAAAGCTTGAGCCGCCATGGTCGCCACCGGGGGAGTGGCAAGCCAAAGTTTTGTCCTTGGATTCCTTGACGACATGGTCATGGGCCTTATGGCTTTTTGAGCCATCCTATCTCTGTACCTAAGTTAAATAATGAATTCAGCAAATAATTCACCATGTGTGTGATAAACTGTTAAGTTTTACCAACCGGTCCACGATACATAACCAGACAATTTCTCACTAACCTTTTTCTAGAAAACCTTAATTTGACCAGACAGCTTTATAAACACCATTCACATTGAAGGATCAACTTTGATTGTTGTTGCTTGTCCGGTGGGTCCATCTTTTGATCTTGTCTTCCCCAGAAATACATAGACGCATGTGCAAAAGTCTAGTGAGGACCATCACCTCCTGGCAAATTAGGTTCTCAATTTAAGTTTTTAGTAATTATTTGTCATTATCTTATAAAACTTTAGGTAGATTTCATTTAATAATTAGTGTATTAGAGATGTCTTTTATATAGCTATCTATATAAGTTTCTACATTTAACAAATATTTGCCTTTCATTCTAAGTACAGAGATTAAATCCAATAATGTTAGGATTTTTCAATACAAAACTCACTGATCTCCTCATAAATAACTAATCATTTATGGATTTATCGACAAATAACTGAGGTCACAAGATAATAATGGGGCTTATGTATCTATTTATCTATCATGTCGTGGAAAAGAAGGTTCCGAATTTTGATTAGACCCAAAACAACTATCTACATATTGCACTTTGATTATGCCAATGTTGATTAGATATATTATCCAATGAAAAACTTGTATACGAAGGAGAGGGACGAAAATACCAAATTACTAACAAAATTAGTAGTTAAATAGTCAAATACCCAACAACTCAATAAAATATTTAAGTGGATTGAAGTCCTCGTTTGCAAATCAATTCTAAATAATTTAATATAGTAATTTCTGATGACATGGAACTCAATGTAGAGAATTCACTTTCTTCGACCATCCTTGTTTAGGTTGATGGAAAGCTTAATGTAAATTGACTATGATGTTTGTAGTAGCATGAAATGTCTTCCATATATATATATATATATATATATATCTCTCTCTCTCTCTCTCTCTAACATCCAATTATATCTAAATCCTTATCCTTGACTTGTCTTTCCTGGTCTCCGCTTGAGGTTGAGGACGAAATAGTCCAAACGACATCAGTCAGCTTCCCGAGATCCACGACAACGTTACTAGAATCACGTCAAATTCAATCTACGGCGCGAGTCGCGTGACCATTAATGTCGACGCTCATGTGAACAAGATTATTAAGTTAATTTAATATTGTATATTAAAATGAATCTGGACCGTTGGATCCGATAGCTCTCTTGTGAGCTAACCTCACCCCTCGCACATTAAGCCTAATATACAGATTATTTTATGTAATAATTTCTTTGCTAGACTTCTAGAACGGCGATGGAGGTAGGAATAAATTGACTCACCCACTGAGGAGGTGATAGTGTCTCTAGATAATGTACGTGGATTCGAATCTAACTTGTAAGAGACGCCTTTTGAAAAAATGATACAATTTAACGTCGAAAACTACAACATTAAACGTGCCCAATTGAGAACACTCAATTTTAGGCCAGTACATGATTGATAAAGGAGGGCAATATCTTGAGCGAATTAAGTAATTGGATCACACAGCGACCTAGAAAAAGAAATCAATTGCATTGTATCTCCCAAACAAATTAGCGTGACTCGAGCAAGATGTTTCGGAGGGTTTTGATCCTTCCTCACGCCAATCAGCGGTCCCACCGAATTGTAGTGATCAACATTAATATTTCGAAAATATTACTATTATTACCGTAGCTTTCATGGCAAAATTCAAAGCTATAAGCGCGACCAAAATCACTTTCGTCCCCATCTTTCTCTCTCTCTCTCTACAACGACATCACTGGGAAACATACTTTGACTTGTCATCTTCCAATCTCCACAGTGGAGCCAAGGAAGAACGCAACTCACGCAATTGACTTTGGTCGCGCGGGGGGGAAGATGCCGCCTTCCATCCTCACCGTCCATCTCACTCCTCTGTCCTCCTGAACATCGACGGCCCAGCTAACCCCCACTCCTCGAGCGGCGGCAAGATACCTGAGAAAATTATTGTGTAGGCTTAGTCTGATGGAATTAAATTAACCATGTCACGTAATAAGAAACAATGCAACGATAAGTCCTCCATGAAAAGAACAAAGTTCTCACCACATGTCGTTAATAGAAGGGAAAAAGCCACAGAAAGCTCCAAACTATACCTATTATGATATATCTATTCTGAACATTATTTTGTGATATCAAAAATCCCTTACCGTGCCTAAGATTTTTCTTGTAACATAAAAAATTATAAACTTGTACATATGTGACACATTTTCCCTCCGTCAAGGTTCCTTTAGATGATTTTTCAGACAAAACTTCATTTTATTTCACTTAAATCATGTAGGCACCATATCAATATTATTTGCTTTTTGGCGATCATGTAACCAGATTTTTAACAGTTCTTATTAACAAATCTTTGACGGAGGGTAAATGTATTATATAAGTACAAGTTTTAGATTTTTTGTCATAGAAAAAAGTACAAAGTAAATGTGTCACGATTAGCATAATTGAGAATTTTCGGTAGCTTTTGCCCTTAATAGAATGATCTTGTCTATTGCAATAATTTCCATGATATTTTTAGCAATGCGGTTATGGTAAATAAAATTTGTGATATGACACGGTCCAAGTGATTAGCTTAATGCTATAATGATTCCACTTAACCAGCACCTAGCTTGCATTTTATAGCCACTGGATCCCACCATTTGAAACATCAATCAACAAGATAAGACGGTGGAAATCCAACGGGTATAACATTCTTCTTATTGCAATTATTTATCAGATCTGACGGTCTAGATTCATTCTGATGAAGGGAATAAATTCCCCGAACGGTTCCCACACGACAAAAGTATCTACTAAGGAGGGCAGACTCTGCTCTTCTTCTTCCCATGATTCCATGCCCGTGCCGCAAGACCGAGGGATTCATCAACCAAAAAATGAGTTCTTGCTTCACCGTCTCCCTCTCCCTCCTCTTCTTCCTCATCAATTTTCTGAGCACTGAATCAGCACCTACTTATCTATATCATTACTGTCCCAACACCACCCTCTTCGTTCCCAGCTCCACCTACCAATCCAACCTCAACACCCTCCTCTCTTCCCTCTCCGCTGCTGCCCCCAACAATGCCGACGGCTTCGCCAGTGCCACTGCCGGCCAAAACCCTCCCGATCGAGCCTACGGGCTCTTTCTCTGCCGCTGAGACGTCAGTGCTGCCACGTGCAGCGACTGCGTGGACACCGGAACACAGGACATCCTGCAAAGATGCCCCAACCAGCCGGCCTCTGTGATCTGGTACGACGAGTGCATGTTGAGGTACTCCAATGCGTCCATCTACTCGGTCATGGAACAAGTGCCCGCTTTCACGATGTACAACACTGGGAACATCGCTGATCCAACCCGGTTCACGCAAGTTCTGGTACAGACCATGGACGACATAGCCACGACGGCTTCGGACGGCGAGTCGGGTAAGAAGGTCGCAGTTGCGGAGACGAACTTCACGAGCCTGCAGAAGCTGTACACTCTTGCGCAGTGCACGCCGGACTTGACCACGTCGGACTGCAACACATGCCTCCGGGTGGCGATTGCGGGCCTTCCCCAGGGGAAGCAAGGTGGGAGGACGTTCACTCTGAGCTGCAGCGTGAGGTTCGAGCTGTACCCCTTTTATAATGCCTCGGTCGTGGCGGCTCCGTCCCTTCCGCCGAGCTCTAGGACGTACGTGATTCTGTCTCCTCCTCCTCCTGCTCCCGTGATCAGACCTAACGGTACGCGTTTGTTTTTATTATTATTTTTTTTTTGTTTTTGTCATCCGCTATACAAGAAACATCTATCGTATTGTCTTCATTTGTTTTGCGAAACTACTTATGTTACCTGATAGTTCAAATTCTTCGATTGAACTTTCTTAACAAAAATAAACTGTGAATTGCTGTCAATGATTCATACACATCGGTGATAGATCAAGTTTTGGGATGTATTCTCGGGGCATTTCAGAGTCTTATTCTCTTTCGCTGTACTCCTAATATTTGATTGATGATGTAGATTTTTCATATTTTTTCTCTGGTTTCTAAGCTTTACTTCATTTCATTTTTCTTTTGGAATTAATTCAACTTTTGACTTTTTATTACTTGTAAGTTTTGTGATTCACACAGTTTTAACTTTTTTAGCACGAACATCTAAGATGTATTTTGATACAAATGCTAATTTTTAAAATTATATCTGATTTCCATAATCTTCCCAAACTTAAAAGTGTGCTTTTGCATCTTCAAATTTTGAAGGAAAATTATTAGCAGAAGGAATAAATAACTTTTGATTCCACACAGGAAAGCTATACATTAAGCTCCCACATGTATTAATTTTTACTCTTTTTAATTCTCTTTATTTCTAGCATACTCGTTTTTTTTTTATCTAAGTCTCCTCTTTCACTTTTGAATCAAGATCTTGATTTAGAAGGTATTGCTCTGCCTATCCATCGCATTAATCATGGAGCATTAATTACCATGAATCTTTTGGTTTTCACAGAAAAAGATATCGATAACATTTGTGCTGAGTGATTGGTTAGATAAAGGAAAATCCTTGTTTTTTTTATTATTCCTTCTTCCCTAACATTTGTGCCGAGTGATTGGTCCACAGCATTTGGTAATTAACCTTCCCATTTCTGTCCACATTAATCAAAGAAAGATCCCAAACACCCCAAAGAAACGAAAAAAAGACTAAGAAAAGATGGATCCTCAAAATCTCCCTCTCTTGCTTCTTCTCTCCTTTGTTTCCACCATTAACGCCTAAGGTTTCTTCCCAGTGCCCTTCTACTGTGGTTCGACCGGCAACTTCACCGACAACAGCACCTACAAGACCACCCTCACCACCCTTCTCTCCTCCATCTCCACCACCAACTCCTTGTACCTCACCTATGGCTTCTTCAACGCCTCCTCCGTGGTCTCTGGCACCTCCCAAACCCTCTACGTCATTGGCTCCTGCCGTGGCGACCTCACCGCCGAGAGCTGCCACTCCTGCCTCGATGGCTCAGCCTCCGACATCCGCAGCCTCTGCCCCCTCCAGAAGGAGGCGGTGCTCTACAGCGAGAACTGCACCATCCGATACTCGAACACCTCGATCTTCAGCACAGTTGCGACTGACCGCATCTACATTTTGTACACCGTGAACAACGTCTCAAACCAGGTCACGTTCATGCTGGGGACACAGATGAGAGTTCTGCAGGGCAAGGCAGCCGGCGGCGGATTGCTGAGGAAGTTTGCGGCAAGTAACTTCACAGTGAATTTTGATACGATCTACGCGATGGCGCAGTGCACACCGGACTTGACAGAGCAGCAATGCATCAACTACCTGCAGAAAGTCATCGGGAGCATCACGAACTGCTGTCTCGGGAAGGCGGGAATGAGGACCATGGCACCGAGTTGCCAGTTTCGTTACGAGACCAATGATCGGTTCTTCGACCCAGTTGGCGAGCCACTTCCGCCTCCGCCTCCGCCTCCGCCTTCGCCTTCAGCACCACTAGGTACGTTGGATCTTGTTTAGGAGTTAGGTACGTCGCTTTTTGTTTTTTTCTTTAATCCAGGTGGATTAAGATCATATGATTATTAATTATGCGAGTTTCACATGAGATTTGCACGATTAATTGTTCAAATGAGTTTAATCTATATGCTCCATAGACCATCTAATTTATTTTTGGGTCAGCACGTTGGATAAATACATTTTTGCCAAAAAGAAGAGACGGGATAATTCCATGATTTCAGCGAAAGAAGGTAGGGTCCATATCTCTATCTTTAACGCATGGACATGGCTAATAGTCAACTATCATAGTCAGTTCATTAAATCAAAAGTTACGGCACTCATTGCTCGCAAGCTGTCACGTGAGATCTTTAAATTAATAATAAAGTGAGTTTAGGCTAGGGGTAATGAATCATTCGCAGATGTTCATTAATTCTCCTCATTCAATCACCATCATTTCTGAGTTGATATAAACACAAAAAGATTTTTAACAATAGGATAAGTAGATCGACATCTAAATTGATCTAGAGTTGCAATCCATATCAACCATGTGGTGATCTCTGCTAATATTAAATAAAAAATTGGTAAGACAAATTGTCGAGCTTAAATCAGCCAAACAAGAAATATTGTATTGGAAACACATGCCTAGAGGTTGTGCTTGCAACAACAAGGCCATTAATGGAAACAAAGTTGTTCAATCACTCTTAAACCTACTATATGAATGTCAAAACTTTGCGCAAGATTTTAATGTAGTCCTTTCGGTCACTTTCTGTCAAAAATCGTTTCCGTGGCAATGTGACACATAGAATGGCTAGCAATGAATGGACAGCCATGTCAGCAATTTTCTTGCAAAAACTTATTGGAATGATTACATTCGTATTTTGCTTTTATTGATTTAGCTTGTGTACAATTGATTTAGGACTAATTGGGTAAGTTTCCCTAGCTTGGTATGTGGGGTTCATAAAAAAGACCAAAATTGGACTTCTTTGTGGTGGTGTCCGAAAATGAAGTTAATCAATAGAAGATTGATTAGCAATGTTTATGCATGTATAATTGGGAAGATTCTAATTACCATTAGTTATTGTAGCAATGTTTAAAATTCATTTTTTCACTTTACCTTCCTCAGAAATTCAAACATTTCAGCAGCCTAAACATTTTAGTTTATATTGTAGCTTTCCCAACTATTTGCGTAGGAGAATCCAGTTCCAACAGGCTCATCTAGGAATATATCATTTTTTTTTTTACTTTACCATGCACTCCTTTTTTATTAGAATAATAGTGGTTGAATTAGAATTGTTTGCTAAATTAATATACCAAGCGATGGGATAGTGTTTTATTAAAAGGTGAATACAATCTGTTTGTTTAGAATGTCATTTTTAATAGGGTTAATACCACAAAAAATCTCAAACTTGTATACCTATGACAAATTTACCCTAAACGAATTTTTTGACCATCAAAAATCTCAAACTAGTACACCTGTGATAGATTTATCCAAAACTAATTTTTTGACCACCAAAAACCCCAAATTGGTATATTTGTGACAAATTTAATCTCCATTAAATTGGATTAATATCACGAAAAATCACAAAATGGTAAACATGTGACAGACGGAGGGTAAAACTCCAAAGTGGTACACTTGTCAATTGTCACAAACATCCAACTTAGAAATTTGATGATAAAATTTAACGGAAACTAATAGAGGGTAAAAATGTCATAGGTGTACCAATCTGGGATTTTTTGTGATAAAAAAAATTATTTTGGAGTAAATTTATCATAAGTGTACCAGTTTGGGGTTTTTCGTGTTATTAACCCTTTTTAATATGTCACATTGCCTGATATACCAATTTAGTAATTTCGCTTGTTTAAAACCCATCATCAATCACTAAAATTTATTAAAACGTTGTCTTTGATTTCGAGGGGAAAAAAGGAATTGTTGTTTCAATTATTCAATGCACTAAGCTTATATATATATCTATATATATATTACCATCTGCTTTTTATTAGAATAATATTGGATGAATTACAATTGTTTGCTAAATTAATATACCGAGCGATGGGACGGTGTTTTATTAGAAGTTGAATACAATCCACTTGTTTAGAATATCATTTTTAATACGTCACGTTGCTTGATATACCAATTTAGTAATTTCTCTTGTTAAAGCCCATCATCAATCACTAAAATTTAGTAAGTCACAAAAACTTCGATTTCAAGAGAATAATGAATTTTGATTTCAATTGTTCAATGCACTAAGCTTCAATCGATATTTTTGTGTCGTACTCATTTCCTTATATATATGTTCACATTACCATCTACTGCTTTTTTATTAGAGTAATATTGGATTAATTATAATTGTTTGCTAAATTAATATATCGAGCTACGGGACAGTGTTTTATTAGAAATTGAATACGATCCACTTGTTTAGAATGTCAATTTTAATATATCACATTGCTTGATATTCAATTTAGTAATTTCTAATCAATGAATGACTGGTTCTTCGACCCAGTCGCCGAGTCACTTCCGCCGCCTCCACTGCCTCCTCCGCCAACACCAGGTACGTTGGCTCTTGTTTAGGAGTTAGGTAGGTGACTCTTTGTTTTTTTATTTAATCCAGATGGATTAAGATCATCTGATTATTAATTATGCGAGTTCCACATTAGATTTACACAATTAATTGTTTAAATGAGTTTAATCTATATGCTCCATAGATCATCTAATATATTTTTGGGTCAGTACATTGGATAAATACATTTTTGCCACAAAGAAGGTACGGAATTATTCCATATTTTCAGCAAAAGAAGGTAGGGTCCTTATCTCTATCTTTTATACATGTACATGGCTAATAGTCAACTGTCTATGGCATTCATTGATCACAAGCTATCACGTGACATCTTTCAATTAATAGTAAAGTGAGTTTAGGCTAAGGGTAACAAATCATTAGTAGATATTCATTAATTTTCATCTTTCAGTCACCACCGTTCGTGAATTGATATAAACACAAAAAGGTTTTTTTAACAATAAAAGAAAAGGAATAGAAAATCATGAGCCCATAATTGAAGTGTTGGTGTCAAGCACAAGCATGAGATTTAGATTATTACTAGAACTTAACTTAATTTTGTTTGATTATAGCGTGAGATTTTAGATTATAGCATCCAAGGCCAAAGGAAAAGAGAGGCTAAAACTTAACTTAATTTTGTTTGATTGTCCAAAAATGACGTTAATCAATTTAGTATTGATTAGCAATGTTAGACATTCTTACAAATGCTAGAGTTTCAATTGAAGTTTAGACTTTCACGTTTAAGCCTCTTTGTTAAGATCTCTCAAGGCCCCTTCTTGCATGTCATATTACTGATCCTCACGATTCCGTCTCAGGTCTAACCCCAACCTAGTGAAGGGGAGTGAAAAATGTTTAAATATTAAACACGCTTCATCTAAAGAGCATTTAGAATAATTTGGGAATTGTCTCATATTCGCAATGGTACATGTACAGGAAAAAGCAACCAATCTACCGTGATTACCATCGGCATTACCACTCCCATTGGAGGTGTTATGGTACTTCTCTTTCTCACTTGTCGTTTGCTTCGAAGAAAAGGAAAGAAGAAGTACGAAGTCGTCAAAGAAAAACTCGGTAAATTGACTATTGGCCTTTATTTTTTCGTAAACTACTTGTGTCATATGCTTGAGCACATAATGAAACCTCTTTATTTTTCATAAGGAGTCAACTATATATATCATTCAAATTAAGAGTCCATGTGATATAATTATAGCTATAGTGTAGCTTGTCGTGCTGAAAATTTGCTATGAAATAATACAACTTGTGTATTTGGTAATACAAACCCTAAAGCTGTAATACCTTCCAATTGGATGAGACAACTCCATAAAGTCAATTTAACTTAATATATCAGCGACATTTTTCAAAAATTGCACCGATGCCCCTTTTCATAATTTAAGCTGGTCGGGCAAGCCGTACCAAATCAAACTAGTGGAGCTAATCCTTATTACAAGCTTTAAAAACAACGTATTTGTATTTTTCAATGCCTAAATATCAATAGTTTTCCTTATAAACTTGTTACCAAAGCCAACGCACATTTGAAATCAGAAATAAAACCAGCATCAACTTTTGTTAGTAACATCGGGACTAAAATTATACGATTCAGGATATGCAGGGGTACATATAATTGTTTCCCTTCTATGTACTAACAAAAACTTTTGCATCACTATAATAGCATCGAAAAATTATGGTATCATGATTTTACATCAATTATATTGTAAACAAGAAAAACTTACATATCACAGGAGGAATATATAAAGATCTTATGGAAATATTGAATCTCATAAATTTAATTTTGTTACTAATTCGTGTTATCAAATGAGAAATCACAAGAATAATATTTCATTTTTATAAATATGAAATAAACCAATCATATTTTTGGGCCTATAAATGATTCCAAACAAGCTAAATCATTCATTGACCAAAGAAAAGACATGAAACAAGTTTAAGATTGAAGTACTATACCTGTGTATAAAACAACCACCACCTGAAAACAATCAACAACAATCAAGATTCAAAGACAGTATTCGTTAATGGAAGAATCCGATCCTTCATGATCTACTATACTTGACTGCACAAGCATATATAATGCCATCAATAGAAGGAATAGTTTGGGAATGTAACGGCTCATTTCTGGCCTTCTAGATGAAATAGATGCAGCAATTCCACAAAGTTTCACCAAACACCTATGAAAGTCTCTCCCCTTCATAGCCTGCTGCATCAGGACAATTCAAACTCCCAAAACACCAATATCTCTATTAGGAAAACAACGCTGAAGGGCACTCTTCCAGACTTTCTTAAACTGCATACAAAGAACAAATGGTATGTCAGCTTATCTTGTATAGCCAACCAAAATATGAATCTAAACCTCAGCACATTAGGTGAAAGCCAAATCAGCCGTTGCCATTCAACTCTTTTGCCTCTATTCCTGGCAATGTCCCAAGCTAAAGCAGAGGTAAGAATTTCATTAGAAGCAGCAGTGCAAGTATCTCGGTCTTCCAAAGAAGAAATTTGAAGAGTCACCCAACAAACAGCTGCCGGGATTCATACCAAGTCTTCAGACCTCGCATTGAGCCATTTCCATTTGTAGCACAAATTATATCAGCCCTTTTTGCAGTTAAAAGAAGAGGAGAATCATAAACTACTCTCCTTGTGTATACATATAGAAGATCCCATTAGGACGCCACGAGCCATTGCCAACCACATAACGAGGCCTCAATATACTCCTAACCTTTAACAATCTCCTCCCAGCATAGGTAGCATCTGCGGTCTGCACCGCAATTAACAGATCTAACACTACCCTCAGCATGAATAAGTGGTCATGATACAAAATTCATTTGATTACTTTGTTTATTATAGTATTGATGATTTTTTATTTCTTCATAATCAATCAAGAGAGGAAAGATTTCTTTGGGTTTGGGGGACAACCATGCCATTCTAATCTGGTGCTCTTCATTGCGATAATCTTCCCAACCACTGGCAACCATATAAACGCCACTAGGAGCCAATGTCAATGTTTTGATAGTCAAATTGCGTTTTTGGTAATGTAGGTGCAAACGAACTTACCACCATGGAGTCCTTGCAATTTGACTTGACTACAATACAAGTTGCGACAAATGATTTCTCTCCTGAGAACAAGTTGGGTGAAGGTGGATTTGGTGAAGTTTTCCAGGTACATATTACATATTAGTTAGCAACAATCAAGAATGCCTTACATATGAATTCAACATAATGATGTTGAAGAAAAAGAAAAACGTAAAGCTTTCTTACGTTAGTTTTTAAGTTGTGATATGGAATTAAATGATAAATACAAAACACTTTAGGGAAGACTTCCTAATGAACAACAAATTGCGGTGAAGAGGCTGTCTCGAAGCTCAAGACAGGGTGATGAAGAATTTAAGAATGAAGTTCTATTAGTTGCGAAACTTCAACACAGAAACCTTGTACGACTGCTCGGATTTTGCTTGGAGGGAGATGAAAAGCTACTGGCCTACGAGTTTGTGCCAAATAAAAGCCTTGATTACTTCTTATTTGGTATGTTGCAGTTTATCCTTCTTATCAGGAGAATGTATAATTTGCTTGAAATCAAATGTTTGAGCTTTCACTAGCTGTGGAAACCTTGAAATTAAGAGGTTTTTGGTTCTTTTAACTTATTACAGTTTTTGCTACCTTTGATTGACGAGAGTAAATATATTCTCCTTGAGTTTTTTAATAGGTGCCACATCCTAGCACATTAATGAATTTGGTGCAATGATGTAGATCCTGAAAAAAGGAGACAATTGGATTGGCCATTACGTTTTAAAATAGTATTTGGGATCGCTCGAGGAATGCTCTATCTGCACGAAGATTCTCGTCTCCGGATCATCCATCGTGACCTAAAATGTAGCAATATCTTGTTAGACAGTGAAATGAACCCAAAGATTTCAGATTTTGGCATGGCAAGGATTTTTGGAGTCGACCAAACTCAGGCTAGCACAAATAAAATTGTGGGGACTTTGTAAGTCTTAGTTTTCAAATAGATGACTTTGTGATTGGATTTGCTCATTTTATCTATTTAAGGATGCTACGTGATCTGAATCTAAATGTGCAAGATACATATGGTTAATGTTCAAATTTGCAGTGGTTACATGTCTCCAGAATATGCAATGCATGGGGAATTCTCAGTGAAATCCGATGTTTATAGTTTCGGAGTACTACTTCTAGAGATCATCTGCGGCAAGAAGAATAACTTCTACCACCAACTGGAAGGGGGTAAATATCTTGCTAGTTATGTAAGTTTCACCGTGCTGATGCGGAGCACCGCACATTTTGTAATTTTGGTCAACTTAAATAGCAATTCCTTTGAGAAAACCAAGTCCTTTTAGCCTAGAGAACACTTATGACTATTTCTGTTCCTTGATCATATATGGTTTTTTACAAGATTCAGATGTCTGGCGTGATGAGTCATCGAATTAATGCAACAATCCTGTGACGATTTTCGAACTTATTCTTGCAGGTGTGGAATAAGTGGAGAGAAGGAACGCCCTTGGAAGTGTTGGACCCAGCTATCATGGATTCATATTCAAGAGATGAAGTGCTTCGATGCTTGCACATTTGCTTACTATGCATTCAGGAAGATCCGGTTATTAGACCCACCATGGCCACCGTAGTTCTCATGCTCAACAGCAATACCATTATCCAGCCATCTCCTCGACATCCAGCCTTCTTTGTCCAAAGCAGATTGCAGGGACTGAGCATCCCAATGGAAGAGCTTGAATCGGACCAATCTACCAGGAAGACTATGCCTTCGTCAACCAATGGCATGTCGGTTACCGAACTATACCCTCGGTGAATGTTGGTGTGACCGAAATTTTTCACCATGGATGGTCTAACAGTGAGATTGCTTGGCCTTCCACCATGATTTTTTATGAACCATAAGCAAAAAACTATGTATTTGGATAATACGCTGTTAATTGCTCAAAGGGGGTCATGTGCACTTAAAGAAGACTCTACACATGTTATCCATCATAGTTTTTATGACTCTTCTAAGATTTCGTTACTATTTGAGGCTAAATCATACATTGATCCACTGTAATTTAGCGCATTTGTACATTATTGTGCTTCTATAAGGCTTAATGCTACTTCTCTTGTCTAGACTAAATAATCAAATTGAAGTGTTCTTAACTGATCCACTAGAGTGTTTGAGTGACTCGAGTATGATTTAAATATCCATTGTATTACTTGATTTATAGTAAAATTTCGTACTACTCTCCCCCGTGAATGTAGATCACTACGACTGAACCACGTAAATTTGATATTTGATTTATTTTCTTGTTCTGTCTATTTTATTATTCGGTCCTTTGCTTCCACAATAATGCAGAGCTCGATAAGAGAAAGCAATTGGATTGATCAAGACGTTACAAGATAATATCTAGAATCGCTCAAGGAATGCTCTATCTACGTGAAGATTCTAGACTCAGGATAATTCATCGTGATCTAAAGCCCTGCGATATCTTGTTAGGCAGTTTTATGAATCCAAAGATTTCAAATTTCGGCATGGCTAAGATTTTTGGAGTTGATCAAACTCGGGCAAACACTAAGAAAATCATGGGGACCTCGTAAGTCTCAAATTCTTTCTTAGATGACTGATAATTTCTTGTTTATATGATATATCTTATGGTTGATCTATGAATTAGAAGCAACACCATGCTCATATGCATGCTAGTCCTCGTACATATTCGTCAGAATTGGGTCATTCCCAACTTCCTTACTTTATCAACTTGTAATAACATAATGGATGCTATAGCCCATGTATTTGGTTTGTAGTGGTTACTTGTCTCTTGAGGATGCAATACGTAGGCAAATCTCAGCAAAATCATATGTCAATAGTTTCGGTGTCCTAATCCTAGAGATCATTAGTAGTAAGAAGAATAGCTGCTTCTTCCAATCAGACTGGGGGTGAAAATCTCACCAGCTATGTAAGTTGCATCAGTGCTATTACAACATATATTATGCTGCACCGATCTATTTAAGTTGAAATTCCTGCACTGAAATAATTTTTATAGGCATGGAAGCATTGGAGAGCCGGCACACAACTTGAAGTGTTAGATCTGTTCATTGGTGACTTACATTCAACGGATGAAATGCTTAGATGCCTTGACATTGGTTTACTAGGTGCTTAGGTAGACCCAACTGATAGACCCACCATGGCAAGCATAGTCCTTATGTTTAGCGATCACTCCGTTAAGCTTCCATAGCCTTGAGAACCGACCTTCTTCCTCCGAAGGAGCACGAAGAGGCAGTTGAAAGAGCTCGAGTCGGACGAATCTGCCAATAGGTCTATGCTCTGGTCAACCAATGAAATGTCGGTCACTAAAGCGTACCCTCAGTGAATCGTGACGTGAGTCAAAATCTTTCTTCATGATAGTCTCACAGAGACCTTGAGATCCTTGGCCTTCCACAGGGACCATTAACAAACAATCAACAAGCACCTATGTTTTTCGAAAATAGGCTGCTATCTGCCATTACAGTGGCTTCGCCTATTAAGGAACAAAACGACTACACCAAATTATTAGGTTCTCCTATTAATGAATCCATGCCTGAATCTTCCTTCAGATGTCTCGCGGATTTGCTGAATTCCCTCACCTATTTTAGCTCAAGTGAATGTATCAACTCTCACATCTTAGGAAATTAAGATACCATACCGTAATCATTTCCATATATATAATTAAAATTCATGAGGATAATAACTTTATTTCCTCCAATTTTAATGAGATATTGCAATTTTTCCTAGTTTGCAACTCCATATGCACATGTGAATTTCGGCCATGGCGTGTATTCAATGGTCTTAGCTGAATTTCATGCTCTAGTGGGCTTAGTCCAGATAATTTAATTAACCTTAAAGCCTCCCTGCTTAAGTCCACAAGCTCCAGTGCAATCAAAATGCAATTTATGTGGGCTTAATGCTATTAGATAAAAATGCTCATAATAAGCAAATGCAAATTAATAATATATTTGCCTAGGAATTGGAGTTGATCTCTGATTTTCTATGCAATGAGTAACTAAATGAGTTGTCAAAAATTAGGTGTTAACACTAATCTATGTTATGTATCATCCGTCACATGTCCTTGTGTAGACTACGCGATACAAGAGGATTTATTGCTAGGCTTAGTCTAATAGATTAAATTAATCACATATTAAGAAAAAGTTAGAACAATGAATCTCATATAAAAATACAAGTTTTTACCACATCCTTTCTACGGTATTAATAAAGGAAATTTGTTATATGAAGAAGTACAAGTAATTAGCTTAATACTATGATTCCACTTAACCAAGACCTTGCTTGCATTTATAACCATTGGATAACTACCGTTTGCACATCAATAACTAAGATAAAATATTAGCAACCCCACAGTTACATAATTTATGAGGATGATAACCTAATCCCATATTTAGATTGTTTTTACAATTACAATTTTTGTGCAACTGGCATTGTTCATGCTGCAATTATTTATTAGACATGCCGATCCGTAATTATTGCAATACATTTATTTAGATTCTCCAAATAGTTCTCACAACAAAAATATCTTGGAGAGCAAACCATCCTGTTGACACCTATTTTTTTAACTGCCCAATTAAATTACACAAAATGTAGGAGTTAATTTTCTTCAATTTCTAAAACTAAAAAAAATTCTATTTAATTGCATGGCATATAGACATTAGGTACATTTTGCATTATTAGAATGTGTTTTTTGTTTATTTTAATTAAAAACAACAACAAAAAAATCAGATCGGGCCGAGTCGATCCGGCCCTCTCCTTCCTTCCCCCAAGGGCCCAGGCCCCTTCCCTTTTTTTTCTCTCCCCCACGTTCAGCCCGGCCTCTCTCTTTCTCCTTCCTTCCTCTGTCGCCCCCGTTCTCAGCCGTGGAGGGAAACGAACGGTGGAACCGGCTTCACCGTTTTCCACCAAATAAAATAAGCAAAAGGGGAACACTTAGAAGAGCACTCAGCAAAACCAGGGGGGAGCACCGAGTGGCCGGCCACCTTCCCCTCTCATTTCTCTTCCCCCCGAGCAAAACACACCTCCCCACCGGCCTAACATGGCCACAAAAGCAAAAAGGATGGCTAAGCAGCAGAGGGGAGGATCGGAGGGAGTGGAGGCAAGTGGCCGTCGTGCAGAAAAAGACCAAAGAAGGGAGAGAGAAAGGCAGCTACAGTAAGAAAGAAAGAAACAGAGCAGAGAAAGAGAGTGAAACTAAGAGATCTAGAGAGAGTTTGAGGGAAATAGAGGGTGAAGAAGAGCGAGCTTTGAGCGCCCGAAATTTGCAAAAGGAAGCAGCATGCCTCGTCGTTTCCAGCAGACCGACCGATAACCCCCCAAAAAGCGGCCCCGATCGGTAAGTTTTTCTCCGGCCTCTTCTTTCCTCTGTAATCCCCTGTTTTGTTTCACAGGTCGGCTGGGACTCGAGCCGATCGTTTTGCAAGAATCTCGGCCCATACCGATCCTTCTCATGTCCACACGTCGTCACCGACGGTAAGTATGGGGTCGTCGGAGTAGGCCAGAACCTAGAAACAGGTCGGAGTTCCTGTTTCTGGCCATGAGTGCCAACTGTTTGACGAAATGCCCAAATGAAGGCCGGAACTATCGTCACCGAATGCTGTCGTCGTTATCTTCGTTTCACGCTTCGTTTATGCTTGAATCGATATGCCCTGCCTGCCTTTGTGTGGTTCTTGTTTTTTTACGCCACGGTTCGCACATGTTCGAGTTGGCCACGCGTACGCGTCCCTTTCACCGGAGATATTTTCCCGTACCAACGAAGCCCGCGGTTCGAGGCGTCTTAGTTAGCTCATTGCTCCTCGCCTTTAGTGTGAATATATGTCTTGATTTTCTGAAATGGTATTTGTTTTGATGTGTGTTTTCGGTGACATTAACGTCGCCGGAATGCATTCGATGTTGGTCGGAGTGGTGGCAGACGGAGTGGTGACGGTCGGCGAAGATGTGCCATTGGTGGTGGTCGTCGGTGTTGGTGGTAGGCGTCGATGGCCAGAAGTGAAGAAGTCTCATCGTGGGCCCTCGTTGAAACTTTGGTGACGGAAGTGTTCCCAGAGAGAAGAAGACATCCCAGAGAAGAAGACCAGAGGAAAATATTAAGCATTTTAAAATAATAAAAAATGGATGTGAGCTGAATGTTAAGTGGGCTGGGCTAGGAGTTTTTTTGGGCTCAAAGAATTGTGGACCTACTTTGCAATTTAAATCAATTTTTGCTTAGGCCAAATTTAGTTAATTCGGACCGGGCCCAAAGTCAGTCCTAATTTCAGACCCAACCCGGACCCGGGGTCCAGGTTAGACCGCCGACCCGACCCGGTTTAATATTATATTAATAATTTATTATTTATTGTTAAAAAATTTTAATTAGAAAAAAATTTAGAAATTAGTTCTTTTGAATAATTTTATAAACTATGGGAATTATTTGACTAATAATTGTGTCTAAAATCGAATAAGCATATAAGGCTATATAGTAGGATTTTGAATGTTATTTTCATAATTACTATGCTGTTATTGTGCATATTATTCCTAATTATATGATTGCATAAATCATCATGTATTGGTTATTGTCTCCTTAGTTAATATCAGAACCCTTAGGTTGCATATTTATATTAACTACTGGTTGTTAATTCAATGATTGTGCACCCACTTGATCACCTCACATGTTAGCGATAGGTCCTAAAATCAATTCAAACTATCTGATGAATATTTTTTTGAAATGAATAAGGTAAAAGGTACCGAAAGGGCACTAGTCACTCAGCTAGTATAACCAAGTCCCCCAATTCATTCAATCTATGGTTCATAGAAGTAAGGCAACTTTCCCATTGCCTTATTTGGGTATCTAATTGACCAACCATAAATTGATTATTGGCGACTCCTAGATAAAAATCACTTGAAGATTAAGAACCTAAACCACAAGTCGCGATATTATATGAGCTTGGGAGAGCCCAAGTTAAATTTCAAACCTAGACTTAGTGCGTACCAGGCTATGCCGCTTCACCGAGATTTTAAAGGCGGTCGCGACACATGCTTCTCTTGTTATAATTCCGTGTTTGTGCCTGTGCCCGTGCTCGTGCTCGTGCACAAGCCCAATCAATTCATCAAACTACCTAATCATGAATTCTTGCTTCGCCATCTCTTTCTCTCTCCTTCTTCGTCAAAATTTTCAATACTAAAGCTGCACCTAATTATATTTGTCATGATTGCATAAAAGCTGCCCTCTTCGATCCCAACTCCACTTACCAATCCAACCTCAATACTCTCCTCTCTTCATTCTCCTCTGTGGCCATCGACTACACCAATGACATTGCCAATGCCACTGCTAGCCAAAACCCTCCTAATGGGGCCTATGGGCTCTCTCTTTGCCATAGTTACCTTGATATCGCCCTGTGCAGCTACTGCGTGGCCACTAGAAAGCAAGATATCCTCCTAAGATGCCCCAACCAGTGGGTCTCTGTGATCTAGTATAACGATTGCATGTTGTGGTACTCGAACCAGTCCATCTTCTCGACCATGGAGTGATGGTTGTCTCCTCTTTTGTAATGTAAAAGCTGTCTCAAGAAAAGTACATTGAGAATGTGCTAAACATATTCGGAGTTCATAATGCAAAGCCAAAAGCACTTCTTTAGGAAGTCACTTCAAGCTCTCAAAGGAGCAAACACCAAAGACAGATGAGGGACGGGAGTACATCGCTAAAGTTCTTTACGCATAAGTTGTATGCAATTTCATGTATACTATGGTGCATACCAAACCAGACATAACTCGTGTAGTGAAAGTTTTGAGTCATTTTGTAACGAATTCAAGAATGAAACGTTGGGAAGTTATAAAGTGGCCACTAAGATACCTAGGAGGCACTTTAGGTATGGCACTTTATTTTATGAGAAATAGTGTAACATTACAAGGTTTTGTTGATGTAGATTTTGGTGGTGACATGTACAATAGGATGGGCACCTGGGTTATATTTTTACCTTAGGTGGAACTCGGGTCAGTTGGATGTCTAGACTTCAGAAGTGGGTGTCCCTCTTGGCCATTTGTGACATTCTGAATTTCGACCTACTTTTGAGATTTATGAAGTGATATTATCATCAATGCACTTTCTGTTGTGTCTCACTCGGAATTGGTCATTCTTGAGAATACCAACCGTTAGGAAATGACTAATTAGAATTTCGGTATGCACGACCCAAGAACTCGAACCTGGATTGACATTTCGACCATGAGGATTGACGAGGGGATATTTTGGGCTATTATAGGCCAATCCAAGAATGATTATGGAACAATTTAACAATATTATACAATTGAGTCACGGGTGATTCCGTATAATTGTTGTATGCATTCCGAACGTTCCAAAATCAATTTTTAATGATCGTGTCATTTGGAACTAGTAATTGACCCTCGTGACCACATGACAACCGAAGTCTCCATGGCCCGAGTAAACTTAAACGTGGATCGATATCAAATCAATAACGGGTCGACACGCGTAAACCTTAAAAGCTGCCCGTTAGTTTGAGATACATGAAAGTCACATTTGATCGATTTTGGCCACGAATTGGAATCCGAACTTGGGTATCAAACTTCAAGGATATCAAAATTTATTATTTTGGACGACGCCACGTTAAATTCGCTTATTTATCGGTTTGTTCAGAAATTTACAAAAAAATGGAAAATGGCCCGGAAATTGGAAAAGACGATTTTACCCCTAGATGTTCTAGAGATTATTTGTTGAGTGGAAGGACATAATGGTCTTTTTTCCCCTTGGCCGAAAATCACTTGGACCATTTTGCCCTTGCCCTTTTTAGTTAATTTCAAGATTTCCTTCTAGAAGTCTTTGGTCAAAGAAGCAATTAGGGCCCTTGGATCAATACTTGGGCATCAAGGATCAATCTTGGCCCTTCATTTGAAGTATTTTGATCAGCCCACACCCTCTCTCCTTACTTTCTCTCTTGCTTTCTCTCTCCTCACTTTCTCTCTCTCTCTCTCTCTCTCTCTCTCTCTCTCTCTCTCTCTCTCTCTCTCTCACCCCTTGGCCGAAACTCACCCCCACTGCCGTCCACCACCATGACACCTCAGGCCGCCGCCCTTGGGCCACCGTGAGCCGCCGTACACGTCGGAATAGCCGCCGTACACGCCGAAACAGTCGTCGCCCGCCGGATCACCGTTTGGGCCGCCGCCGTTCGTCGGAAATTTTGGACTTGGCCAGGACTTGCTGCTACTGATTAGACCTATTATTTGGTTTAAATTAGTGGTAAGTAACTCCTTAAACTTTGATTAGGTTAGTAGGTTACTAATGGATAGTGTTTAAGGGTTATTAGGGTAATTTAGGGGTTATTTTAGGGGTTATGGTGGAGGTTGATATGAGGAATTATTAGTGGCTGAATTTGATGATTATGTGGTTGATTTGAATGTTAAGATAGGTAGGTTGTGTAATTTGGGCTTGAGCATATGTTTAATGGGGTTAATTATGCTTAATTAGGCTAATTATGGGTGTTTTAATTAAATTCGTGGGCTAATCTTGTGGCTGCAGAAATCATATGTTAGGGGCTAAATTGGGTGACTTGGATATTGATTATATGGCCCCCATTGAGTTTAGATTGATTAATGGTAATTTAGGGGCTTAATTACCTTGATTATGCACTAGTTTTAATCGTACGGTTTAGATTAAGTTAGGATGTGATAAAACCTTAATCATGTGGCTGATATGGGATTTGAGGTTGATCATGTGGTTTTAATTGACAATCGCATGGCTAATTAGTCGACTATGCGCCAATTAGAGGCATAATGACGATCATGCGGTGAATTGATTGTTTAATGCTGATCGCATGGTTAAATTGTGTGATCGAGTGATTAATTTATTAATCATGGCTGAGTAATGGACTATGGCTCGATCGTGTGGTTGGAATGGTGATTTCGCGGTCTAGAGAGAAGATCGTATGTTGAAATTGACGTTTTATATGAAAAACAAATGCGATTCATGGCATATTTAATTATAGTAAATTCCACGTCATACACACTTGCATTGGCTAATTAAAGAATATTAAAATTGACAATGCGTGGTTGTTTACGTGTGTGGCCATGATGAGTTCCGTCTAAGACGAGTTCTAGACGATGCCCGGCTAAGGCTCGGATGCTGTCTGGTATTCAACTTGTCGGGGTGGTTCGATCCCAGACATTGCCGATTGCGGTAGAGGCCGGATCGATGCTCCTAAATGGAATGCCGTCCAGTACCCGACTTGTCGGGGGGGTTCGATCTCTGACGTTGCCATGCCCAAAGTAGTGGGGTGATGCCTGGCTATGCCGGATGACCGGCGGGAGTTTGGTGTGACCTATGGTGGGTCATTAATAATCTGGACAACTTTCGAGTGTTATGTGCATATGGTATGTCTGTGCTTGATTATGGGATAAAATCGTGAGGCACGGTATGGGACGGGCCGAAGTGATTTCATCTTATAATCAAGACTCGTGTGAAAGATTGAGTATGTTTGGATTGTCTGGATTATTATTATTGCTGTTATGCATTTGATAGTATGCCATGGTTGTTATGAGATTTGAGAACTTTGCATAGTATGTAGTACCATTGTTCATTTGATAGGTGCTTACCCTATTGGTTAGAATTGCATGATTAGGGTGCTGGAGGTACGTATTGCCCTAGTCAAGATCTAGGTAGTTTACTTATTGAGATTATATCTCATTCCCTATTGTTAAACATTTCAATCCCCCGACCTTGACCATGACTGAGCCTCCACTACGTTTCGGGGTACCGACAGAGATGGAGCATTGGGTGACTGAGTACCCTGTTGGCGAGGATAGAGTATATGAGAAGTATGAGTGTACCGTTTGGGTTGATGACGGGGAACAGTACTTGACGGCTCATAAGTATATGGCGTGGTATGTGCAAGATGGAGCTCAGAAGTTTGGTCCTCTCTTGAGATTTGATATTCCCCCGGATGATGGTTTAGGATTGTGGGATCTTATGGAGATCGATCCCCCTGACGGAGTGGTGGTTGATCCTGAGCCCGCACCGATGGTGACAGAACCCTCGGTGTGGCACGATGATTCAGAACCGGAGTTAGCGCCTTTACTGCTTGGCTCCTATAGCGAGGTATCTGACCCGGCTTTGCCAGGAGCACTGCTAGGATGCCGTGGAGGTTTTTGATAGGACTAGGGATTCCTATCCTTTTAGAGTCGTTTGTGGATAGAGTAGTGGAGTAGATTGACCACCATATCCCTTTTTGAGTATGTGTGGTCTGGGTTTGTGGCCTTTAAAAAGGCTTGTACATGTTATTGCTGTAAGTGACGTTGATGTTATAAAATGGTTTGTTGGTTTGTTTAATTTCTCTATCTACTATCCTATTTGAACGTTTGTTGAATGGAGTGTTCGTTTGACTTCCGCGTTTATTCTCTTATTTCGAGGGTTTCGAGTCGGCGACAAATCCTGGGAGTCGCATTCTTATCGACCGTGGTGGGATGTTACGTATTCGTAAGGTACGGAGCGTGACACCATTGAAGTAAACTATGTTACTATATCTGAAACTGGCAAAGAGATTATTTGATTAAAGATTTTTTTTCAAGGAAATAGGTACGGAGTAGGATAGTAGTGCTCTTTTCAATGATAGTCAAAGTACTATTTGTCTTGCAAAGGATCGTATATGCTGATTGATGATGTCACATTGTCATTGAAGAAAATTCTTAGTTTGGAAAATCCAGTAGATTTGTTAACTTAGAGTGTCAACATTGAGAAATTAAGGTTGTGTATTACCTCAATTGGCCTCCATGGCTAGTGATGAGGACATGCCATCGCATTAAGGACGATTTGGGTTACAAGAACGAGTAGAGACTAGGAGAGACTATCACTGTTTTGAACATTAGCCTTGAAGTGAGAAATCGATGGAGTTGTGGAGTCTAATATTTGCAAGTATGATAAAAGGATATACATGTAATTTCCTTCATAATTTTGGATGCCCTAAACTCCTATTATATACTGGGACGATCTTTCCTATAATTGTAACTCAACATTGATAGTGAAAAGAATACCTAATGCGGTAACGTGATTTTTTCTTTTCTGATTTGGAACGATTTCCATGTAAGAAATTCATTTGTCCTTTTTTTATGATTTCTTTTCTTTTATATCATGCATTCCTAACCATTACAAGAAAAGTTGGTGTGGCTATTTTCTTAACTCTTCCATCATCCCCATAAGTGGGTTAAAACCGGAAATCACTTGGATTTGTATTTGGTTAATTTTGTGCGTGAGTGATATTCACGACTTATATAACTCATCAATCAAAAGGAGATGAAGTTTCCTCTAACTAGAGTTGGCGGAAAACATGTTCTTTTTTTATTTTTAATTAACATCTTAATTTAAAATGTCTCACATTATCCGTTCGTCCAACCAATCATGGGAAATTTTGTCCTAAGTCACATAATTTTTTAAAGAAAAATATATCGAAAACACTGTCTATACCGAGTGAATGGTTGGTCTAAGGAATAAGGTGATATTGGAATATGACATAAACATTTCTCCAATCAATACGGCTGTTGATCGTCGTGGACTCTAACTTTGAGGGGATGAAAACCTATTGATGGTCTGTGCTTATGATATTATCTAAACACTATATGAAAATACCGAGCTCTCTCTCTACTTATGAACTTTTTATATTTCTTGTTATCCCTTGTGTGAAACCTCTTCATCCGAAACTTTTTTATACCAATGTCAATAACAAAAAGAAAACGAGAATGTCGTCTCAAATGGTGAAGCCCATGTTTTATGTTCCTTTCTTTTCTTATTTTCCTTCCAAAAATGTTTCTTATTTTATGTGGAGAGAAGTTCGATAGGTTCGTTGACCAATTGGCCCAAAAGTGATTTTTACTTGTCTCTTTGTTATTGAAGAAAATGTTTGATCCCTTCTGTGACAGTCCGAATTTCGACCCATTTTGGGATTTATAAAACGCGTAATTTGCCAGTGTGCTTATAGTAAAATCTCGCCCGGGAACTGATCACTCCCGGTGATCTTTTTAAATTAGAGATTTCGCTAGAATCGCACTCGATCAAATTTGACCGTTATTTAGACCCTGAACTTGGCAGTCGATTTTTGGGAGTTTCGGGACGAAATAAATTGGACGGTGTCAATATTATGGTAACCAGCGTTGAGATTGTCAGGAATAGTGGAAAAAGATGAGTTTTTGACCGAGTGCAAATTTGGACCAGTAGACCTCCCTCGTTATAGTTTGATTTAATTAATTTGGCATTTGTCCCTTTTTATATACGAGGCTTATTTTGGACCAGTAGATCGTTTTCGATTTTTAATTTGGGCATTCGGATCACATTTAATATTTGAATGAAGTTTTTTTTTTAATTATTTATCTCTCTCTCTTTCCTTCTCTCTCTCTCCTTCTTTTCCCGCTCGAGTCCCTCCTGTCCCGTCTGTCTTCTCTCTCTCTTTCTCTTTTCCCCGTGCACGTCTCCCCCATGCAGCCGAGCGCCCCCCCTTGCGTCTGACTTCTCCATTTTCCCATGCAGACCGACCGTTTCCCCCCCCCCCCATGCACTCTCTCTCTCTCTCTCTCTCTCTCTTCTCCCCCATGCACGTTCCTGCCCCCCCTTGTCAGACCCACGCCCTCTCTCTCTCCTCTCTTTTCCTTCTTCCCTCTTCTTATTTCCTTTCTCTTCTCCCTCCTTCCTTGCATGCGACCGCTCCTCCCTCTTCTGCAACTCGCCGACCGGACCTCCACCGCTCGCTGCGCCTCCGCCCTAGTCGAGCCGCGTCGCCGCCCGTCGCCGCTCGGCCTCCCTTGCCGGCCACCCGAGCTGCACGTGGGTGCCGTCTCCGCCCGAACCAGTGGACGTTGCAGCTCGTCCTTCCGCCGCGACCGCCGTCCATCTGGCCCGATGCCGCTGCCTCTGTTTCTTCTCCTTGCTGCCCGGCCGCCGTGCATGGCCCTCAGCCACCGTCTGCCGTCCGTCCGGCGCCACCCTCGCCCGACGCCGCTGCTTCTGCTTCTCCTCCTCGCTGCATCGGCCGTCACCGTCGCCGCCGCGAGCGAGCCCGGCCTACGGCTCGAGCTTGCCGCTCCCGGTCACCGGGGCTCGCCAGCTCGCCGCCCGCCGGTTCAGCCAGCGTCCCCGTCGCCACCGCGAGCCACCTCACAGCCGCAGCTCACCGGGTTGAACTCCCCCTCCCCCGGTTCGGCTCCGCTTCGCCCAGCCACCGTACACCGCCGTTGCTGCCTCGTTCACCACTACCCGGCGTCCCTTCTGTCACCGACCGCCGCCGTGCTGCCCGGGCACCGCCAGCTCCGAGCCCTCGCCACCCCCAGCTCTCTCTCTCTCCCTCGCCACCACCACCCCGGCCGACTCTCCTCTCTCCCTCTGAGCTAGTCACCGAGGAGCCGCCCCGCCCGTCGCCGCCGTGGGCCGCCGCGGGAACGCCGGAGCTGCTGCTGTCCCGGCGACGTTGCTGCCTCTGTTCCGTCCATCTCACCGTCACCCGCCTTGCCACAATTCCGGCGACGTTGCTGCTGCTTCCTTCCCCTTGTTTCTCTCCCGTTGCCGTCGCCACCCGCCGTCGCCGGAGCTGCTGCTGTTCCGGCGAAGCCCCTGCCCGCCCCCTTTGCCGCTGAGTCGCTGCCACCTCGACCGGAGCTCCCTTGCCGCCGCCGTTGCCCGGCTGTGGCCGGGAGCCTCGCCGATCGCCGCTGTTGCGGCTGTCCCGACGATTTCCCCCGCTGCCCAGCCTCGCATTCTTGCTCAAGTCGAGGTAAGCGACACCCTAAACCTCGTCTAGGACTTTGCGCATCATTAGACTTATTTGGGGGTCGTATAGGGTGAGTTTGGCGGCTGATTAGGGGCTGTTCGGGGCTGATTTAGTGACTGTTTAGTGCGATTTGGTGGCTGAATTGTGGGCTAGCTCGAGGTGAACGAATGGGCCGGAGTATGGGCCGAATCGAGGCGGTTATTCGCTGATTTTATGGCGGGTTTGAAGGTCGCATGATGCTGAAAATTTATATCGAGATGATTAGTTGTTTGCGTGGGATTCAATGTTAGATTAGCGATTGTTCGGGTTGTTTATTTGTGGCTGAATTGAGGGGGGGAGGATTCGATGGTCGGTTCGGCGATTTTCGAGTGGCGATCGTGATAGGTTGTTTTATGAGTCGAGTGGAGCGATGTGCGGGCGGAATCATGGCTGGATTGGTGGTCACTAGTGCTGGAAATTATGTTAGGTTCATTGGGTGTTCTTGTATGCTTTAACGTCCGCTTGGCGACGGTTCGTGTTGTTTGTTCGTGGTTGAATTGACGCCTATTATGTGAACTGTGGCTTGGTGTGATTAGAATGAGTGGCGATTGAGCATAATATGACGAAAATTGAATATGTGATTTGACATGGTAATTGATTGAATTGAATGGCGCGTGTGCTTGCCTGTCGATTTTAAGCCCGGATCGATCGGAGGCCTACGGACTTGGGACGTGCTGACGGCGGTCCGTGTGAAGGCATGACTGGCCGAGGTGCCAAATGGATGCGGGCTTGAGACGTGTTGACGGTGGCTCGTTAAAGGTGTGTTAGACCGGGACGTATTTACGTCGGTCATTGGAAAGTGAATGGCCGTTGTGCCATTTGGGCCTGAGGCGCAGTAGCGCGGGCAGTGAGAATGGGCCTGAGGCGCAGTAGCGCGGGCAGTGTGAATGGGCCTGAGGCGCAGTAGCGTGGGCAGTGAGAATGGGCCTGAGGCGCAGTGGCGCGGGCAGTGAGAATGGACCTGAGGCGCAGTGGCGCGGGTCGTGAGATAGTTGTTCGGCCACGCATGTGATTTGAGCGTGTGATTGAAATGGCTGATTGAGCGTGTGAATGAATTGGCTGGTTGAACGTGTGGTCGAATGAGTAAGGTGAATTGCGTGCAAGTGTGATTGGCATTTGAGCAATTGCATTGTGCTATATTATTACTACTGTTACATTACCGTATTATAACTAACGTGCAGTGTTGGCATGAGCTTAATGGCGAGGTAAGTATACTGATGCGAATTGTATATCTTATGGGGTAGATTGCAAGTACGACTTGTCTGGGTACGCATTGGCCTACGTGGGGTATAGGGGGTTGCTTATTGAGACTCGTTCTCACGGTTATTATATAACCATTTCAGATTCGCGATCATGAGGGATTGGAGACGCTTCAAGGGTATCTCGGAGTTTGAAGACGAGTCAAGCACTTGGTATTTTGAGTCCCCCTTTTTGTAGAGGAGTTAAGTTTACGAACTATTGCCCTCTTTTAGGAAGTGTAGTTCTGCTGTTGCGGCCTAGCTTGGAGATTTGTCTTTTGTAAACGTCATATGTATTAGTCAAGTGTAGAAATTACAGTTATTTGTTTATTGCTATTGCTGCCCCTTGTCATTATTAATTGTCCGGGTTATTTCTATTTGCTTCCGCGCGTGTTAAATCTCTGACGTTTGGGTTGGGACGGCGACGTGCCTGGGACGTCGCGTTCAATGTTCGACCATCGAGGGGTGTCGCGAGCTCGTTAGGGTTCGGGGCGTGACATCTTCCTTTCATACGTCCCCTTAATTGTTTTCTCGTTTGTGTTTATCTTGCGTCATTCAAGTTTTCCGTCCCATAAAGTCAAAAGGTACATGTTAGGTGCAAACTTCCCTCGGTGAATCCGGCAATTATCTCAATCTCATACCAGTTAAGCATTGTGGATTCTAACATCACTTCTGAGATTAGATTATTTGGAGAACTTTCACCGAAAGCCGTTGATAGTGGACTTTGGACTCAAGTGTTTAGCCTTTGAAGCTCACTTTTGTTGGGGCTAACAATACAACCTAGAAGGGGTGAATAGGTTGCTTTATAGGTTTTTCGAAATTTTACGGAAAACAGCAGGTGCCAAGAAAATATTGAGTTCAACCAAATGTGTGTGAAATGGTAACCTAATTATGTACTGAAGAAGATAAACAAGAATATAAATATCAGCATATAAAGATATATAATGGTTTGGTTTTATCCTCAAGCCTATGCTCACTCTCACCACTAACAGCCACAAGTCGGGCTGGAATACACTATAAATAAGTTGAACAAGTTACACTCATCAAACACCAATCCTATAAGATGATAGATCACACTATTATAAATTAGGTGTTGCTATCACTTGGTATACTTGATCTTTTAGCACAATTACAAGGCAACAAGTATTACAGACAAACAAGAGATTTTTTGCTAAGAGTACAGCAAGTAGCAGATTTCTGGATTTTGTATGAGCGCGTATTTTTCTCTCTTTCCTTAACTTGTTGGTTTCAAATATCTTCTCTTTTACAGGCATCTTCAATATAACCGTTGAGGATGTCTTTGGAAAGGTAGTATAGCCGTTAGAGTCCATTGGTGTTACTGTCTGAGGAACTAGCAGCCCATATAGCCTTCTTTTGAACATTTGCAAACTTCCTAAAATAGCTTTTGCTGTGGTTCTATTGCTATGGTTCTGACATGCTATCCGACGATATGTTCTCTCATTTTCTGAATATTCTACTGTGTATATCCAATCGCCAACGGCTATAATAGTGAAACAACAATCATACTAAATGATCTGTTATCTTAACATCACCAATGACCTGATCTTTTACAGCATTAATGAAAACATTGCTATTTAGCTGATCTTTTAAGTCCGATGGTGCTGTTTACATAAAACTGTAAAGACATCTTGTGAACTCCTTTTCAATGGATCACACCATGAGTATCACTTGGTCCTTTAAGTATATACGCACTAAACAATGTAGATATTAAAATAAGGATAATTTGGGTATCATGAAAATTCATTTAGAGATGTTTCTTCAACAGCTTTTAGTCAAATTTAGTGGCTAATACCAAGTTAAGAATTGGTGCACTCCTATAATATAAGAATTAGAAAAGGAAAAAGATGTTGTGGGATGGACAGATTATGGAGGACAACATAATTCTTCCAGACATTTGCTCTTCAAGCAGGACTTTTTTAACAAGACAAATCTTATGCCAGAAGAATTTAAAGAACACGATTCGAGTGGAGAAAGATAGCAGAACCATACGAGTTTGTACTGTTTTTGAATCTGTTTTTAAAATTTGCTCCTACCTGTAGTAGCAAATTAGCAATTTGAAGTTCTACAAAATTATGCACTCCTATGAGATGGTTGCATATATGCAGGCGAAAACAATAAATCTACAATGATAATCATTGCTGGGGCCATTTCGGTTGGCATTGTCATCGTACTTATCTTGGTTGCTTGCTGTTCGCATTGGAGTAAAACAACAAAGACGTATGCAGTCGTCCAAGGAGAAGGCTGTACATAGATACGCACATGCCTCAATACGGAGAGAATTTCGGAACTGTGTACCTGACATACACTGTTCTATGCTTTTGGTGAATGACTATCTCACGTTGTTTTGTCATGCAGGCGCAAGTGACATTACAACCTTGGAGTCTGTTGCGGAAGCCAAGCGATCGAACAATAAAATTGACAGAATAAGAAAATTAATCGGACACCAGATTTACGTGGTTCGGTCGTAGTGACCTACATCCACGGGGAGAGCAGCACGGAATTCCACTATAGATCAAGCGATACAACGGAGATTACAACCACACTCGAGTCACTCAAACACTCTCAGTATTTCCCAAGCCCCAATTACACTCAATAACGCACGCAGTGTTTAGCCCCACAATTCCTCACGAAATAATCTCTCAATCTCGCAAAAGAATTATACACAAATCTTATCACAAGATTTAATCGCTACAAACATTTGAGCTCTTGGTGTAATTTCACGAACAAAATCACAAAGATTGCCCACCGCCAAGCACTCGCACACCAGCGGCACTTCAAGAATAACTTCACGTGTTCATCAACAATTGTGTGTCTCTCTTGCGGCAAAAGAACAGCCCATATATATAGCCCAAGAAGTGAACGCACGGTGGCCGATTCCAACGCGGAAGAGATATTCCACAAGATTCAGTCAACAAGTCCAAGTTTGGACTTTCTTGTTCAAGCCGTAGACTCCAACATCAATTAGGAAAGAATATTTTTTTCTTCTTTCCTCTTCTGGTCGTGAATTCCACAAGAATTAGGAAAGAATAATATTCTTTCTTTCTTCGCTGATTCCAATTTCGTATCAAGAAATATTCAATTTAAAATATTCAGACATCCACACAAATAATTTCGAATCGGGTTATATTTATCGGGCTCAAATTCGAGACATATTTTAACAATCTCCACCTTGGCTCGACGTTTGAGCCAAGTCACAATCGCTTTGATAGAATCCGAATTTCGCTACTACTCTCCCACAGCCCCAATGGGCTCAACCGCCACAGATGTCCTTCAAGTCCAAGCCTCGCTTGAACTTCGCCATAACCGTGGACCTCATTAGAATACCAACTCTACATGCATCTTTAACCGCTCCACAAGGATTTTCCGACACAACCTCCTCAATCGCAGATAAAGCAAAACCATCATTGCATCCATATCTATCCGAAGATCGAATACGTACCTTGTCAATATTAGCAGTTACAGCAACCGTTGGCTCAAAAGGCTCCACCTCGCTACAAGCACCATCCGTGTCGATTACTTCGCTAGCACCCGCTACCTCAGGAGTTTCTGGTTGCAACTCCTCCTCAAGCTGAACACCGTCTAGATCCTTATAAACACTGCTATTAACACTCCTAGCTAGAAGTACTGGAGACTCGTCAAATGTAACTTCTCTGCTGACAACAGGTGAATTTAATTCCGGGCACCACAACTTATAGCCCCGCTCACCTTGTGCATAACCGAGGAACATGCACTTGTCGCGACCTAAAATTTCATTCTCAGACTAATGGATTATTAAGATTGAACTTAACTCGGACCCTCCCAAGTCCTACCAATTCGCAACTTAGGGTTTAAGTTCTTAACATGCAATCGTTTTCATGCTTGGAGTCGCCACTAATCATTTTATGGTAGGTCGATTAGAAACCTAAATAAAACATAGAGAGATATATTTTATTTTTACGAACCAGAGATTCTAAGCCCGGGGACTTGATTACGCTAGATCTGTCTAACGCTCTTTCGGTACCTTTTCATTTCAAAAATACTTTGGCAGGCAATTTGGATCCGTTTTAGCTTAGTCACTAACAATGTGAGGTGTTCATGCGGGTGCGCAAACCACCAATTTAACACCCAGAAATCAAAGCATTAAATAAATTGCAAGCTTAGGAGAATGACTTACCTGGAGCCAACGCAAGCATCTGCATTATTAGCTAGAAAATCACATCAATCAATTCTACTATGATTTCTAATTAACAAGCAATTCACTCAATTTCTTTTTTTGGATTTTCATTTATTTAAATGCAATTTAACCTATATGCAATGACATGCAATTAATGACATGCAATTAATGCAACCTAGCATGCAGACTATATGTCGTGCGACGACGTGACTTAATTCTAATGACGAAAGGATGATTATTTTTGGTATTTTTCTTTATGAAATTCGGAATGAAAAACATGCCTAAAATAACATGCAACCTATGACTTTCTATTTTTGGTATTTTCTGTTTAAAATTCGAAATTCAAAAATACTTAAGTTAACATGCATTCTATGATGACTTAATCTACTCTAGAATGATTTATTTTTGGGTTTTGATTAAAAATTCGAAATAATAAATTGCTAAAATTAAAATGCAATCTATCCTAGTAAAACATGAAACAATTCATTCTCTTTTTGGGGTTTTCCTAAAAAATTCGAAATTAGAAAATAACGTGAATAATCCGTTGGGATTAAATAGTATTTAATTTAAACTAGGAAACATGCCACCTTAGGTCCTAATTTAAATTAAATACTTATCGCATCCTTCGGGATATATTCAAAACTTCTAGACATGCAAAACCCTAAGCTAAATCTAGATGATATATTTTTTTTTGAAAATTTTCTGTTTTGTTTAAAAAAGAAAACAATTAAACAAGCAAAGATAGCAATTGATTCAAATTAACCACGCAATCCGCCACGTTCGCTTCAAACTCGGATTAGGCACAAAAATCAAATTTGGGAAGCAAATTAAAATCATTATCGTATTCAAATAGTTATGAATAGGATAATGATTCTCCGTACCGCCGCGTATCGGACTTTAGGGTTAAAGTCGGATAGTCGTCCCGATACGTTGCTAAATTAGGAAATTTTCCTAATTTGAATATTTCGAAATATTGCGGATATCTAGAACATTATCCTAAGATATCTAACAAATATTCATGCAATATTCATAAAATATTCAAGGAATATTCTAAACATGCAAATCTAATATTCACCAAATATCCACAGAATATTCTAAACATGCAAATTAGGAAATTGAATATTTTGAAAGTTTATTGGATAATCATCTTACCTAATTTAGATAATTACCAAATTTGAATCGGTTTGGGATCGGGATTGCGACGAACAACCGACCACGACGGGATCGGCACGGCGGATCACGGCTCGCCGGCGGGGCTCACGGCGGGGCGGGTACTCGGTGGTTTGCTCCGGTGACGATGGCGTGGCTGCTTCGCCGAGGCTAGATGCTCGGCACGGCGAGGGAGCTCCGGTGCGACGGTGCGTGCGTCAATGGCGGGCGGTAGCGCACGGGTCGCAGGGATCTTCACGGACGTCTTCCCCTTTGATTTTTCTTCGACGCTGTTGAAGTCGTGGACGTCTTCAAGGCTTCAACGTGAACGATTTTTAGCTGGGCAAGGGACAAGCTATCAAGCCTTGACGTTGGGGAAGTGCTTCACGGTTGACTACGCAAGGGGGACTCTTCCGTTGTTGACTGGGCATACATGAAGAAGCAGCAAAAGCCAAGGAAACAGAAGCCAAAGAAGCAAAGAACAGCAGCACAGGACGTCGTGTACGGGGGGTGTTCGGATCAGCGCGGGCATTGGTGAAGAGGAAGAAGTCTTGTCTTCCTTTGGCGTCCTCTCCTATGTATTCTACATGGGGAACGTCGTGGCTTCGTGGAAGGCTGAGGAAGAGGAACGTGGTCTTGAGCAGAGGAATCAACAACGGCAGGAACGGATCAGAGAGACTACAGCAGTGTTGTTGACGTCAGGAAGCAGTAGCAACGAGGCCCTTCGCTGGAAGTGTGGCAGCGCATGCAGGGGTTCTTGGTGGGGTCTTTCAACTGGATCGGGCGACAGGAAGAAGCCACATGGAGAGAGGGACCACCGCGGACGTGGCTGAGGCGTGAGGCATCGGACGCGGCCAGGATCTCTCTCTCTTACTTAGATTCTCTCAAAATTCTGATCAGAAAATTATGACGCGTCCCCGAATTTCTGACCTAATACATGCTTATATAGATTAATTTAGGTCAAATTAAATGGGCTTAATGTCCTAATAGGCTTAAACTTGGGCTTAGGCTCTTAATTAAACCTAAATGGGCTGAATTAACTTGGGCTAAGCCCAAATTAAAACAACCAAGCCCATGTGACGTGAAATTCTCGGCCCTAGCATCCCGATCGAGCCGAGTCTCGTCCGATAAAATTTAAGTTCGTTTGCCATCGCCAATTTGATGCAAATGTAATTAAATTAAAATGAACCTAAACTATATGTTATGCAATCTAGATATTTTTGTTTAGGGGTTAACAATTAATCCCTAATTTTCTATGCAAATTACGACTAAATGAATGTCGGTAAAATTTAGGTGTCAACAGCACTTCATTGCCCTTCCATCGAGCTTACCATCACTAACTCGAACATAACATGGACAACCAAATATTCTAAGAACAGAATAATCAGCAACATTACCTGACCACACTTCTTCGGGAGTTCGACATTCAATCGCAGTCGATGGAGATCTATTCTTCAGGTAGCTCGCCGTACTAAGCGCATCCGCTAGGAATCTCCTAGTCATACCAGTACTAGAGAGTATTTTATGGGCCGTCTCTAGTAATGTTTTGCTCATCAACTCTGCAACATGTTGTGGGTCATTGGCACTAGTGCGGTGTTTCACTATGCCTTCATTCATGCAGAATTCATTTAACAGCTTCGAGCAAAACTCCATACTACTGTCAGTCTGCACCTGCTTGATCGTTTTACCAGTCTCCTTTTCGATCAAAACTTTTAACTGCTTGATCCTGACAACAGCATCAAACTTGTGCCTTAGCACAAACACCCACGTCTTCCTCGAGTAGTCATCAACAACTGTTAGCATAAATCTGGCACTCTTCCTCGAAGGAAATTGCGACAACCTGCGAACATCTAAGTGAATTAATTCTGCAATATCCGTGGTTTCTCTGACAACCGTACTAAACTGCACTTTCCGCCGTTGATCTAAATCACAGCACCTGCATACATTCAGTTCGTTAGCCACATAACCACATAGTAAATTTCTTTCACTTAGAACCTTTAGGCTTTTCTCGCTAATGTGCCCCAAACGCATATGCCACAATTCAGACTCTCGAACAGATGCATCCGACGTCTCCACAGCAAATTCCGTCACTGTCTCACCTTGAAGCTCATACAGGCCGCTATGCTTGATTCCTTTCATTATCACCAAGGCACCTCGAACAACTTTCAGAACTCCACATTCTGAAGAATACCGACACCCAGCTGAATCCAGGGCACTCAAGGAAATCGGATTTTTCTTCAACTCTGGAACATACCTCACTCCAGTCAATGTCCTCACGGTACCATCATGCATTCTGATTCTGACATTACCAACACCAATAACATCGCATTCAGAATTGTTCCCCAACTGCACTTTACTACTATCCGTGCACTGATAATTAGTAAACCAGTTCTTATTTGGTGTAGCGTGAAAAGAACAACCAGAATCCATAATCCATCCGCCAAACGACGAATCATCAGTGACAGACAAGACAAAATCAACATTATCTGAATTACTGTCTGCTATAGCAGCAACATCATCCGCAAAATCAACTCTAATTCCCTTACCCTTCTCATTTTTCAGCTTAAGGCAATCCCTTCTAAGATGCCCCCTCTTGCCACAACTCCAACAGACAATACCACCAGTCCTAGACTGACTTTGTCTATTCGAGTTCATACTACTCCTGCTAACACGAGTACTAGTTCTTCCTCTTCTTTCACCTACTAAAGCAGCAGATACATGTTCGCCAGATTCTCTTCTACGGATGTCCTCACTCAGAATTAAATCTCGAATACCATCAAACGTCAAGCTTGTTGACCCAGAGGAATTACTAACAGCAGTAACAGTAGTATTCCAACTATCAGGCAATGAGGATAATAGAATCAAAGCACGTACCTCATCTTCAAAGTTAATCTCAACTGATCTCAATTGACTAACGATCACATTGAATTCATTGATATGATCTGCAATTGACGCACCTTCGCTCATCTTCAAATTAAACAGACGTCGCATCAAATAAACCTTGTTGATCGCAGAGGGCTTCTCGTACATGTCCGACAGGGCTTTCATCAAACCCGCAGTGGTTTTCTCATTCACGATGTTAAACGCGACGTTACATGCCAACGTCAGCCGAATAACACCCAAAGCTCGTCTATCCAGCAATTCCCAATCAGCTTGCTTCATCGTCTCTGGCTTCTCCCCAGACAAGGGCAAGTGCAATTTCATCTGATATAGATTATCCTCAATCTGCATCTTCCAGAAACCAAAATCTTTTCCATCAAATCTGTCGATTCTCACTTTTCCTTCTTCTATCGCCATCGATTCGTTTTAACTCAGCCAAGCCAGGTTCTGATACCAATTGTTGCGGAAGCCAAGCGATCGAACAATAAAATTGACAGAATAAGAAAATTAATCGGACACCAGATTTATGTGGTTCGGTCGTAGTGACCTACATCCACGGGGAGAGCAGCACGGAATTTCACTATAGATCAAGCGATACAACGGAGATTACAACCACACTCGAGTCACTCAAACACTCTCAGTGTTTCCCAAGCCCCAATGACACCCAATAACGCACGCAGTATTTAGCCCCACAATTCCTCACGAAATAATCTCTCAATCTCGCAAAAGAATTATACACAAATCTTATCACAAGATTTAATCGCTACAAACACTTGAGCTCTTGGTGTAATTTCACGAACAAAATCACAAAGATTGCCCACCGCCAAGCACTCGCACACCAGCGGCACTTCAAGAATAACTTCACGTGTTCATCAACAATTGTGTGTCTCTCTTGCGGCAAAAGAACAGCCCATATATATAGCCCAAGAAGTGAACGCACGGTGGCCGATTCCAACGTGGAAGAGATATTCCACAAGATTCAGTCAACAAGTCCAAGTTTGGACTTTCTTGTTCAAGCCGTAGACTCCAACATCAATTAGGAAAGAATATTTTTTTCTTCTTTCCTCTTCTGGTCGTGAATTCCACAAGAATTAGGAAAGAATAATATTCTTTCTTTCTTCGCTAATTCCAATTTCGTATCAAGAAATATTCAATTTAAAATATTCAGACATCCACACAAATAATTTCGAATCGGGTTATATTTATCGGGCTCAAACTCGAGACATATTTTAACAGAGTCCTTGCAGTACCCTTAGGTACTATTCAAGCTGCCAAAACAATTTCTCCCATCAAAACAAGTTGGGTGAGGGCCGATCTGGTGAAGTTTTCTAGGTATTATCAGTTAGCAAGATAGATAATGCTTTATAAAATCTCTCAATATCTTAGATGGTCATTATGCAAAGTTGGGGTTAGAAGCTAGTCATCTGTACACAAACAATCAAATTAAAAAAATTTTCAGAGTAGACTTCTGAATGGACAAGAAATACCTGTGAAGAGGCTATCTAAAACTTCCGGACAAGGTGTTAGAGAATTCAAGAATGAGGTAGTTTTGGTAGCAAAGCTTAACATCGAAACCTTGTGCAACTGCTCGGGTTTTGCTTAGTGGGAGAAGAAAAGATACTTGTTTATGAGTTTGTGCCAAACAAAATTCTCGACTACTGTTTATTTGGTATGTTGCACACTTCAAATCTTAAGTTGTCATTTTCAATGCGGAAGAAACTGTATATGTAATTAGCATTAAACTTAGACTTTGAACTTTCACTGGCTTCCAGGGAACCTGATTAAGGTTCTTCGAGGATTTATCAATTCAAATTAGTTGGTTTCTAATTGTGTAAAAATGCAGATCATGGTAAGAGAAGGTAGTTGGAATGGTCAAGATGTTATCAAATAAAATTTGGAAAATCGCTCAAGGAGTTCTCTATCGGCATGAAGATTTTACACTTCGGATTATTCATTGCGATCAAAAACCCAACAATATCTTGTTAGAGACCGATATGAACCCGAAGATTTCAGATTTTGGCATGGCTAGGATTTTCGGAGTTGATGAAACTCAGGCAAACACTAATAAAATCGTGGGGACCTTGTAAGTCTCAAATTCTTTCTTAGATGACTAATAATTTCTTATTTATATGATCTATCTTATGGTTGATCTATGAATTAGAAACAACCCCAGGCTCATATTCATGCTAATCCTCAAAGTATATTGCTTAGAATGTGGTTCATTCGCAAGTTGCTAATTTTACCAAATTATAATTCAATAATGGATGCTACCGCTTGTGTATGTTTGTTTGCAATGGTTACTTGTCTCCTGAGTATGCTATGCGTCAGTAATTTTCAGTGAAGTCCGATGTCTAAAATTTTATTGTCCTAATCCTAGAGATCATTAGTAACAAGAAGAAGAATAACTGCTTCTTCCAATCATACGAGGGTGAAAATCTCGCCAACTATGTAAGTTGTATTTGTGCTGTTACGATATATATTTAGCTGCACCAATCTAATTTAGTTGAAATTCCTCCGTTGAAATAATTTTTATAGGCGTGGAAGCATTGGAGAGCCGGTACACCACTCGAAGTGTTGGATTTGTTCATTGGCGACTCATATTTAATAGATGAAGTGCTTAGATGCCTCGAAATTGGTTTATTAGGTGATTAGGAAGATCCAGCTGATGGACCTTTTATGGCAAGCATAATCCTTACGTTGAGCAATGATCGTCGTGTTCTCCTATGTGGGCCCCAGCTAACATTAATAGAAAAAGGGTCAAAAGTAAAAAAAAGCAAAAAAGAACAAAGAAAAAAGGGGCTGCTCAATCAAGGGGAGAGAGAGAGAGAGCACACGGAGAAGAAGAAAAGGGGCTGCGACTTTGTGGTCTCGGTTCGAAGGCCGAACGGTGTTGGAATCAACTCAAATTTTAATATGTTGTTTGTGAGATCGAGGGCAACGGATTGATCAATTTTGTTCGTTGAAAATCATCTCTGAATTGTCTCTCTTATTTTCTCTAATAATGATTAGGGTTTCTTACTTCATTTGTATTAATCCACCTTCGCGGTAATGAAATATTGTTGTATTGTTGATGTTGACCCTCTAGTGTGTGACTAGAGAAGAACTTTTTGTGTATTCTTCTATTTTTGGTGATTAGTGAAAGTTTTGGGAGCAGTATGTGATTTTTCCCACATTGAGATTCCACTTAAAATCTTGTGTTTTTGTTGCCTTTCTCTTCTTATCATTTAAACATTATTGCGAGATGGTATTGCTAGAACATCACTTTTGGCATGCTAAGGAGGTACTTACATTTATCTAGAAGTTATAGAATACTTTCCAATGGGATCATGGCGTGCAAGTTGCATGGAACGTGTAGAATGGACAAAATTTATGGGACGACAATTCAAACGTTAATGTTCCTATAATTCCATGCCGATCTAGCTAAGCCAATACGATCATCAATCAAATGTTATTGTTCCTAATCCTAGAGATCATCAGCGGCAAGAAGAATAGCTACTTCTTCCAATCAGACGGGGGTGAAAATCTCGCTAGCTATGTAAGTTGCATCTGTGCTATTAGGACACATATTGCATTGATCTAATTAAGTTGAAATTCTTCCACCGAAATAATTTTTACAGGCGTGGAAGCATTGGAGAGTCAGTACACCACTTGAAGTGTTAGATCCGTTCATTGGCGACTCGTATTCAATGGATGAAGCGCTTAGATGCTTCCACATTGGTTTACTAAGTGTTTAGGAAGATCCAGCTGATAGACCCACCATGGCAAGCATAGTCCTTATGTTGAGCACCCACTCTCTTAAGCTTCCACAACCTTGACAACCGGCCTTCTTCCTTCGAAGGAGCACGAAGAGACAGTTGAAAGAGTTCGAGCCAGATGAATCCACTAGTATGTCTATGCCATGGTCTACTAATGAAATGTCGATTACTGAGACGTACCCTCGGTGAATCGTTATGTGAGTGAAAGTTTTTCTTCATGATAGTCTCATAGAGACATTGAGATCCTTGGCCTTCCATAGGGATCATTAATGAACAATTGACAAGCACCTATGTTTTTCAAAAATAGGCTGCTAGTTGCCAAGGGATCATGTGCATAAAGTACATAATGGCTTCTCTTATTAAGGAAATAACACGACTACATCAAATTATTAGGTTCTCCTTCAAATGTGTGTGTTTTTAGTCAATATCATTTGAGTGTGGACGATGGGGGACTCAGCACACCAAGGGATGTGTATCCTACTAATCTTGGTGGTTAGTAAAATTTTTTGGGCCATCCGGAGTTATTCATGCATTGAGTTTTCCATGTAAAATCTTAGTGTTGTTATTGCCTTTGTCTCCTTATCGTTTCGGCATTATATTTACATATTTCGAGATTGTATTGCTATTACATATTGCTGGTTTTTGCTATGGTTAAATCAATTTTAGTTTTGTGAAAAACATTGATCCTGAATAGGATTAGATCTTGATGAATTGTTATCCTGTTCTCTCCCACAACGTGACATAGCTATAACGTTTCTCTCTATCGGAGATTTTAGCCGTCGCCTACAATGAGTGGAACTAGGTCAACAAGCTACTCTATGAACGGCAAGTGCTCCAATAGCTTTTCAAAATAATGGGACCCACTTTGGACACGTGTTGCCACGTAAATGAACTATTGCACATATGAGGTGGCACAGATAGGTGGCACCCAGCTGTATGTAATATTCTCTCGATTGGAGTCCATCAATCTTTCATATCGGTTGGTCTGCCTCATAAAGTTTAGAGATCGAAAGGCCACGAAGCGCTCTCTATCGCCATCGTCATCACTTGAAACTGAGATATTGGTGTTAAATGCATCTCGACTTTTGTTGGTCAAGTCCTCCCACTCAAGAAGAGAATGCAAGCACACGCAATTGACCTTGACAATGACCCTTGCACGAGGACAAAAGGATGACCATCCTCAACGTTTATCTTAATCTCTTTCCCCACCTGAATCATAGTGGCCTAACCAACATTTTTGAAATCCAATATGTGACATTTTATCTTCCAAAGTTTTTCAATCAATGAATGCAGCAAAATCAACATAAAATTTTCGAGCCCCATCTCTCTCTCTCACCACCTCCACCGTGGCTCACAGGGCCTCACCTCATTGTTGTTGCTCTCCACTATCGGCAATCGCTTCCCCATTGCATCTGCCCATCTTTCCACGAGCTCGCCTCTCTATCACAAATGGAGGAGGGCGGTGATATTTTCTATGGAACTGAGGAAGAAGGGAAGGAAAATGTAAACGGGAAAGAAAAGAAAAGAAGAAATAATGTATAAATGGAAAGAATAAGTTCAAACCATTCTTTTCTTTATGTTAACATGTCATCTTCTCAATGCGGTAAACTCAAATCGACAATTTACACTCACTAGAAAAAAAAAGAAAAAAAAATGTCAATTATCTCTAATTTCAGAGAATCTCAATCCATAATAAAATTTAGTGGAGTGTGAAATGGAGGAAATTACCAAAAAAGTCATAAACCTATTAGATTTGTGCTAATTTAGTTTTAAACGTTTTAATTATTCCAATTAATTCCTAAACATTTTCATATTTTGCCAATTGCCTTCGTTCGGTTAATTTTAGTTGGAAATCGCCAACATAGATGCTGCACCATCCTATGTGGCCCGGCCGGTGCTAATGTTGACATTTTTTGATGATTTTTTTGAATTTTTTTGATTAAATTTTTGGTTTTTTCCTTTACTTTTTTTAAAGTGAGGGCCGGCAACCCTTGCCAGCCTTAATCGAGGGCTGAGATGAAGGTTGCAATACTCTCGCTGACCCCACCTAGATAAACTATTCGGTGTTTGGGGACATTCTCCAAACTTGATAAACTCATATACATCCCTATAAATTGGCTCCGGCACAAGGGATGGGATGAACTCGAATTGAATATAAAATTTTAAAAATTAACTTAACAATTCCCTTGCACTAGGAAACCCCACCTTAGGCGATACTCACTGTCCTTGGCATTTCTCATCGGCACCTACCCACCACCACTTCGATAGCTGTCCACCGTGATGGTTCCTCACTCCAGCCTCAAGTATCCTCACTAGTGTCCTTGCTCACGGCTCACTAGGGCTCACCACCTCATCCATGGCACCCTCTCTTTCTTAGTTGGTTTTCCAGCTTTTCCACCATCACCGAATCCTCTCTTGGTTCCTCTCTCTACTTCACCTTTGATTACTCATTCTCGGCCTCCATTGTTCCACAATCTCTCTCTTGGTCGACTTTTAACTAGGCGTTCATCAAGTGTCTGATGAAACACTAAAGAGAGATCCTTCTCACCTTCACTTAAGAATTTTGCTTGATAGAAGAGGCCGCCCTCCTCCATTTAGCTCTGTAGTTCAAGCATTGAGTTCCACCTATTACACATGAGGAAAGCTGCAACAGCACTGTGGTGCAGAACCTCCTTCTGCAAGGCCACCCATAATGCACCCCTTCTCTATTGTCGCCTCCCTTAGCTCCTCCAAGATGGTGCTGGCAATTTCTTCGGCGATGGAGTTCAGCCACGTGACCCCCGGGAAGTTCCTCTCGCTAATCAAAAGGTCATACCAGAACTTCATGAGGTCATGTCTGTTGAAAGTCATCAAGCTCTCGAGGTCAATTTCCTAGGGAGATTGCTTGTTAACGATAGTGGTTGAGAGAGTTTTAGTCGTCATGTATATGAGGAGCCTATCGGAGATGAGATTTTCAAATATTTTCATATAAGAAGGATTTTAAAAGATTTTCAATCATATCTTAGATTGTATATTTTCAAAGATTTCAAATCCTATGTTAAATTACATCAAATATATGATGTGGTACTTTTACGGTCCGGAGGATTTCAAATCCATCTTTATCATATCCTATTCTAATTCTAATTCCAATTCGGACGTCCCAACGCAATCTTAAGATTTAATGATTGAGATAAAGTATGCTTGCGTGCTCTCTAGAAGAGTCTCCGTACTTTTCATGTCGCAGTCTCCGCGTCGGAGCAATTTGGAATGCAAGCTCACATAAATTGACTTTAATCAATCGCCTCGTACGAGGGCAATTGGTGTCTTCCATCCTCACCACCATCCATCTTATTCCTCACCGGTTTGTCCTGACTTATCATAAATCTCTTTTGACCTTCCCGTAGAAAGAAAAAAAAATGTTAATAGTTTTTTCGTGATTTAAGATATTTCTCTATGGTTTAAAACGTTTAAATATGTCATATGGAATTAAATTTAAAAATTTTAAATTGTTCAAAACTCAATCCTCGAATTTCAATTTGCAATGATGCGCATTGTATCAACTTTTCAAGAAAAAGAAAATTGATATTTCACTCAAAATCCTGTGCCGCAAGCCCAATCAATTCATCAAACTAGCTAATCATGAATTCTTGCTTCACCATCTCCCTCTCTCTCTCCTCCTCCTCCTTCATCAAAATGTTCGGTACTGAAGCTGCACCTAATTACATAGATCATGATTGCCCAAACATCACCCTCTTCACCCCCAACTCCACCTACCAGTCCAACCTCCACACCCTCCTCTCTTTCCTCTCCTCCGCCGCCACTGATGGCTTTGCCAATGCCAATGCCGGTCAAAACCCTCCCGATCAGGCCTACGGGCTCTTCCTCTGCCGCGGCGACCTTGACATCGCCGTGTGCAGCGACTACATGGCCACTGGAAAGCAAGGTATTCTCCAAAGATGCCCCAATCAACGGGGCCTCTGTTATCTGGTATGAAGAGTGCAGTACTCGAACCGGTCCATCTTCTCAGCGGGTCCTAATTCTTTTCGCTTTACTTAGAATCAAAGATCTATTTACCACGCATCAACCATGAGTCATTATAGAATTTTTCCTAAAATAAAGATACGTGATTGGTTGACTGAAGATATGCGGTGACATTGGAGGATCACATAAAAACTTTCAGGTCATAGTGCGCTTGTTGGTCCTGGGCTTTTAGTTTAAGTGGCGACTTTTTGTTAAGAAAACTCTTGGCTGGGTTGAAAATTATTACAAGTATTTTTTACCCCCCCCCCCCCCCCAAAAAAAAAAAAGAAGATATTACCGGTATTATAAGTTATTGAAATTAAGCTTCTTTGAAGTCGTCAATGCTACAAAGTCAAGATGAGATGCATTTTAGGTGAAAACTTTTTCTAAGGTGGATTACATGACTATTGGTAAAGGTCGCTTTTAGTCAATTAATGGTTGACCTCCAATAAACAATCGGTGCGCTCACATAGGAATTAGGAAAAAGAAATTGGATTTTTTGTGAGGAGAATAGATTATGGATTATAGCTTAGGATCTGCTTGTTTCAAGGAAAATCATTTTTGGAAGCTAACTTTTTAGTGTTTGGATAACGAAACCTATTTGATCTACAATGAGCGTGTTCCATGAACAGAAAACAATAAGTTTAGACTGGGGAAAATAATTTCCCCTTCTAAAAAGAAGGCAAACATTTTTCCTAATTTCTTATTGCGCATCAAAGTGAGAATTATAAGTCCCTCTGTCCATTTCTTATTTCTCGTCAAGAATTTATTTTCTTTTCGATAAATCTCATACGTTTTAGTCATTAATGCTCATGTTCTGTTACATTCCCAAACAAACCATGATCATACATAATGTTTTACACATATGATTCCATTAATTCTTTCCTAATATCTTTTTAATTCTTGTTATTTTGATGGATTACAGAATAAATAAAGAAGATGTCGATTCTAGGGTTTATAGTCGTTACATGCCACTTTTAAAGACACAAGCTGCCTTTAATTGATTCACTTATTATTAAACATCAAGTCAATTTTTTCAACTTGTCTTCTGAACAAAACATAAAAGAAATAGTTTATTTTCACCAAAATTGAATTTCCTGAAAACATTTCCAGTGACAAGAAGTTTTCAGCGAAATAAATGGACCTTTAATTTCTTCACATTTGCTCTTTAAGCGTGCTCTTTTTGTTTTTCTCTGTTTTTTTTTTTTTTACATTTGCTCTGGGCTATGGTAGCAATTCCAGTTTCTCAATTCTCATACGGTCATAAACAACACATATATTGATGCCGTCAAGATATGGTTGCACATATGTAGGCAAAAGCAATAAATCTACCGTGGTGATCATCGCCGTCACCATTCCTGTTGGCATAGGCACGGTGCTTCTCTTCCTCGCTTGTTGTTTCAGTCGGAGGAAAGAGACCAAGCCGTACGAAGCCGTCCAAGGAGATCAAAGCAGTATGGAATATGTGTCTGTGCTGTATGCTTGGGTAGAATGATGAAACTGTGTAGACAGGATGTACTATTCTATCCTTTTGGTGAAATGACCATCTCGTGTTGTATGGTCATGTAGGCCTAAATGGAATTACAAAAGCCGAGTCCCAGCAGTACGATTTAGCCACCATACAAGCTGCCACAGACAATTTCTCTCATCAAAACAAGTTGGTTGAGGGTGGATTCGGTGAGATTTTTCAGGTATTATCTGTTACAAAAATTGACAATGGCTTATGAAATTTTTTAATATCTTTGACGTTTGTTATGTGAAGTTGTGGTTAGAAGCTATTAATGTGTACTCAAACAATCAAATTAACAAATTTCAGGGTAGGCTTCCAAATGGACAAGAAATAGCTATGAAGAGGCTCTCTAAAAGCTTAGGACAAGGAGTTGGAGAATTCAAGAATGAGGTTGTTTTGGTAGCAAAGTTTCAACATCGAAACCTTGTGCGGCTGCTCGGGTTTTGCTTATAGGGAGAAGAAAAGATACTCGTCTATGAGTTTGTGCTGAACAAAAGTCTCGACTACTTTTTATTTGGCACGTCCCATACTCCAATGGAGTTGAAGCGAACGAACCAATGTCATGGGGGGTTCGGGGGCTATGCCCCCGAAGAAAATTTTTGGGAGCCCTATTTATATTGTGGCTAGGTTTTCTCATTGATGTAAAAAAAAAAAACAGAATTGTGTTTCTAGAGAGTTTTGTGAGCCATGAGCTTTTGTCATTGTTTCGACTTCTAAAAACTGTACTCTCTTGTGATTGTAATGAAATCTTGTCTTGCCTCGCCCGTGGACGTAGATCACGTTGTGATCAAACCACGTAAATCTCTGTGTTCCGTATTTTGCTCTTTCGCATATGTTCGCAACAGTTTCTAATTTTGTAAATATGCAGAGCTTGAGAAGAGAAGGAAATTGGATTGATCAAGACATTATAATATAACGTCTGGAATTGCTCGAGGAATGCTTTATCTGCATGAAGATTCTAGACTCCAAATCATTCATCGTGATCTAAAACCCAACAATATCTTGTTAGATAGTGATATGAACCCAAAGATTTTAGATTTCAGCATGGCTAGGATTTTCGGAGTTGATCAAACTCGGGCAAACACTAAGAAAATCATGGGGACCTTGTAAGTCTCAAACTCTTTCTTAGATGACTGCTAATTTCTTGTTTATATGATCTATCATATGGTTGATCTATGAATTACAAACAACACCATGCTCATATACTTGCTAATCCTCGTACATATTAATCAGAATGTGGCTTTATCAACTTATAATAACAAAATGGATGCTACAGCCCATGTATTTTGGTTTGCAGTGGTTACTTGTCTTTTGAGTATGCAATGCATAGGAAAATCTCGGGAAAGTTCGATGTCTATAATTTCAGTGTCCTAATCCTAGAGATCATTAGCAGCAAGCTGCTTCTTCCAATCAAATGGGGGTGAAAATCTCGCAAGCTATTTAAGTTGCATCTGTGCTATTACGACATATATTACGCCGTATCAATCAAATTAAGTTGAAATACCTCCACTGAAATAATATTTACAAGCATGGAAGCATTGGAGAGCTGGTACACCGCTCGAAGTGTTAGATCCATTCATTGGCAACTCATAGTCAATAGATGAAGTGGTTGGAGGCCTCCACATTGGTTTACTATGTGTTCAGGAAGATCCAGCTAACAGAACCCCCATGGAAGCCATAGTCCTTATGTTGAGCAGCTACTTTGTCAAGTTCCCACCGCCTCGAAACCGGCCTTCTTCCTCAGAAGCACCCCGGGGAGACAGTTGAACGAGCTCTAGTCGGACCAATCCACCAGTGAGTCTATGCTGTGGTCGACCATTGAAATGTCAGTCACTGAAGTGCACCCTCGGTGAATCGTGACGTAAGTGAAATTCTTTCTTCATGACAGAGGCCTTGAGATCCTTGGCCTTCCACTGGGATAATTAGGGAACATTTAACAAGCACCTGAGTTTTTCTAAGATAAGCTGTTAATTCCCATGGGATCATGCACCTGAAGAAGTAAATAGCGGCTTTCCCTATTGAGGAACAAACCCGACTGCACAGAATTATTAGGTTCATTGCCCGTTTAAAAGATACTTACGCTCACAGCTAGATGAGTGACATGTGAAGGCTTTGAAACCATTACAATTCACGCAGAATGTTGAAGGTTATTCACACTGACAGCTGATTCAATCAAAACCCATATAAAACAACTCATCTCTGCCAAAATTATAAATATATGATTGAATTGATGAAGATTTGGAATACGTTAGGAGTCTAGTATTATGCTGCTATCTAGCCATCGCAACGTCAAGCGATTGAGGACAAGATTACTCATGTCAAAACACGATTATTCATTTTTTTTTACTAAAAGTGAAAACACGATTATTCATGGACACGGAACCGTGTTCTCCACTTCGCACGAGCGTAATTCCTAGATCAGCATGGCTTTGTGGGTACGCTAGCATTAATTTGGGGGAAATCTAATCGAGTGAAAGAATATTTATGTCCTAAAATAATTTCAGCGGCATAATGAATTATTTCTAAGCTATTCTTACATTGTTTTTGTCTTTGATAGTATGGAGCAGTTAGTATTATCATAGTTGATTCATAATTCATTGATTTAAAATTTTGAGTGAAGGTTGATCTAAGTGGATATGTCGTTGATAGGCTCGAATTTCACCTTTTTCTAGATGATCTCTCCGTATATTTAGAGAAAGAGCCCAATTGGAACAAAGGAAAAAATAAATTTATCACGGATTTGTTCTCTTTGTTTCGTTTTTTCGCCACAAATTTTCCGCCGATTCAAATTTGATTGTTTTCTTAATAGAAATTCACATCAAACTTCTAGTTTTGTCAAAATCTCATTCATTTTTTATCTTTGGGCTTTGCTAGTATAACAGTCTTTGGTCCACTATGAAAGTAACAGTATATTGTGAGCCACAAATTCTTAAAAAAGTGGACCTCACAACGATTTATAATTATTTGCTATTTATTTTTTTATGATCTGGAATAGACTTATTCTCACAGTTGATTAAAGACTATAATCCAATCATTTCTCTTTATCTTTTGCCTGTCTAATATGTTATAAACTCAAAAAGGAATTAAAACGTATCAAATAGAAAAGAGCGCGCAAAATTAAGAATCACCCAAATTTGGCTATTTACAAAGTCGCCCCTAAAGCAAAATCCCACCTTGATCCTCCATGGTTCCCTAATCGCCAGGAAGTCCATCTATAGCTTCCAAAATCGCTCTCAATCAGTTCTGTTCTTTGCGTGCCATGGTGATCTTTTATTCTCCTTCAGGAGCCAATTAAATTGATCTGAACCGAACCGTCGCAATTGAGTGGGACCGATACTCCGCACCACAAGTAATCTTAGATTTTTTGCTTTCTATTTATCTAATTAATTAATTAAAACGCAAGGGGTCTACAAACTACACATCTATCAAAAAAGTTATATAAGACTTTCCGATGGGAGTCGTGGCACGCAAGTTGCATGTAACGTGTAGAATGGACGAAACTTATGGGACGGCAATTCAAACATTACCGTTCCTAAAATTCCGTGCCCGTGCCGCAAGCCCAATCTATATTCATCATGAATTCTTGGTTCACCATCTCCCTCTCTCTCTCTTCCTTCTTCTTCTTCATCAGAATTTTCAGTACTGAAGCTACACCCAATTATCTGTATCATTCTTGCCCAAACACCACCCTCTTCGCTCCCAATTCCACCTACCAGTCCAACCTTGGCACCCTCCTCTCTTCGCTCTCCTCTGCCGCCACCAACAGCACCACCGGCTTCGCCAACACCACCGCCGGCCAAAACCCTTCCGATCGGGCCTACGGGCTCTTCCTATGCCGCGGCGACGTCGACACTGCAACATGCAGCGACTGCGTGGCCACCGGAAAACAGGAAATCCTCCAAAGATGCCCCAACCGGGGAGTCTCCGTGATCTGGTACGACGAGTGCATGTTGCGGTACTCGAACCAGTCCATCTTCTCGGCTGTGGAGGAATCGCCGTCTCCCATTTTGTACAACACTGGGAACGTCACCAACGCAACCGGATTCATGGATGTCCTGTTAGTAACCATGAGCGACGTGATCACAAGGGCTTCAACTAGCAGGTCAGGGAAGAAGGTTGTCGCTGTGGAGGCGAACTTCACGAACTTGCAGAGGCTGTACACATTCGCGCAGTGCACGCCGGACTTGACAGCATGGGACTGTAACACGTGCCTCCAGTTCGGGAATGGTTATCTGGTTCAGGGGAAGCAGGGCGGGAGGGTGCTCACTCCGAGCTGCAACGTGAGGTATGAGTTCTACCCCTTTTATAACGCCACGGCTATGCAGGCACCAGCGCCTCCGCCTCCCGCTCCAATGCCTCTGCCTCCCGGTCCGATGACAGAACCTAAAGGTACATTTTTGTGTTTGTGTTGCTTGTCTTCCTCCGTGCCAAGTCTCCTTTTTATTAGATCGAAGACTGTGGATTTAGTCCAGGGGGCCAAAATAATCACTCAAACTCTATATAAAGGATATTTTGCACAAGTGGCTATAAACCACTTGTATAAATTTTCTTTCACACTTATGCTTTAGTTTTACTTAAATTTCTCCAACAATAATATGTTGATCCATTGATAATGATGCCCCCAGATATGTCGAATTGTGACTTGAATAAGTGCGCTATAGCTCAAAATTTATCTTTCATTTTAATTTTTTTTACTTAGTTTTACTCAATAGTTTGATTTAATTAAATTTCATCTTTCAAAATTTTCGCATTGAGAAATGTAATTGTGATTTTATTTTGACAAATCTTTGATAAGGACTTTTTTTTTCATCCGCTCATCTCATTTTTTATATATAAAAGACAAATGATAAGAAATAGTTTAACGGTGATATGCACAACAAGAATAAAAGTTTGTAATCATTTGACTGTGTTAATAAGAGTTGTTGATGATAAAAATTTTCTGGATTCTATCATGGTAATATTCACTTTTTAAAAATTAAAAAATGCAAACATGTGAAATGAGCCTAAAATTTATATGGTAATACATGGTAATACCCACTTGTTTTTATCGATAAAGACATGGTCTATACTGTGGAATAATGCACTTTTTTTCCATAGTTATTTTGAACTTGTTTCTCGTTGGATTTAAGTTTATTTATTTATTGAGGGTAAGAAAAGGGGCAAAGCCTAGTTTTACACCGTTACTTTTCTTAGAAAATATGATCCAATCTTATCTCCTATCATCAAAGAAAGTAAACCTCTGGATGGCCTATCTAGTACTAGAGTGCATTCACATCAAAGGATTGAAATATCCAATTTGCTAATTAATCTATGCATGAGTTTCCTCCCCTAAAAGTATGTATAATTTTGACCCGTTGGAAATATTTTAATAGTTTCCCAATCTAAAAAAGGAAAATGTCACCAAAATTGAGAGAGAGAGAGTTGATTTATGAAGAAGGAAAATGGATGGCTGTGAGTCCACCTCCACAATAAGTTAACTTCCGTGTTATTTCGCAACAATTGGTATCGGAGCTTAGATTAGGATTTCTAAAATTGGTTTGGGACTTTTACTTGTCTGCACTTTGTACATAATACTAGCAATTATGTCTATAACGAGGGTTGAGATCGACAAACCCAAGGGGAGGAATAATTTTGGGTGTTGGAGCATTTAGACGTATACCATGTCGACAGCCCAAAGTTCGGTGATAGGTTGGACGGACGGAATAAGTCAGGAGTGGGTGGGACCGATCCTCTGCACAACATGTGGTCTTAGATTTTTTCTTTCTATTTATCTAAAATACGAGTATCTACAAACTACACATCCATCACAAAGTTATAGAAGACTTTTCAATGGGTCATGGTGTGCAAGTGACTTGTAGGATGGACAATTATCTTATTTTTACAGGACGACAATTCAAACGTTGCTTTTCCTATAACTCCTTGCCGATCTCGCTGGCTAGTACAATCATCAATCCAACCACATAGTATTGGTTCGCCGTCTCCATCTCTCTTTTCTTCTTCCTCAATTTTGGCAGCTTTAATACCCAAAGTTCTGAATCAGCACTTACATATCCGTTGCATTCGTGCCCAAACACCACCCTCTTCACTCCCAACTCCACCGACCAATCCAACCTCAACATCCTCCTCTCTTCTCTCTCCTCCGCCGCCACCAACAGCACTTATGGCTTCGCCAACGCCACTATCTGCCAAATCTTTCCTGACCTGGCTGACGGACTCTTCCTCTGCCACGGCAACCTTGACACCGCCACGTGCAGTAACTGCGTGGCCACTGGAAAACAGGATATCTTCCATAGATGCCCCAACCAGCGAGTCTCTGTGATTTGGAATGCCGAGTGCATGTTCAGGTACTCGAACCAGGCCATCTTCTCGATCATGGAAAAATCGCCTAATGTCACAACGTACAACACCAGGAACATCAGCGAGGCAACCCGGCAAGTACTTGGAGATACCATCAAAGATGTCACCTGGAGAACTTCAGGTGCGAGCCGGGAAGAAAGTTGCCGTTGCAGAGGTGAACGTCATGAGCTTGGAGAGCTGTACACGCTCGCACAGTGCACGCCGGACTTGATGGCGTGGGACTGTATCACTTGCCTCCTGTCGGTGAGGGAGGATTTATACTACTAGCTGCAATGATATGTTTGAGTTGTAACCCTTTTATAATAACCCCGCCCTGCCGCCCGTCCTTCCTCCAGCTACAACTCCTGAAGGTATGTGGAAGTTTTCTTTTGCCTCTCTTCCACTACTTTTAGGCGACGTTAAATCGGTTCGCAAAGTTTTGATTAGACTTGGAATTCTCATTTCAAAAGGATCAAAAGAGCTTCTACTCACAGAATTGTCCTTGTCCCGTATTCACAAAAAACAGCACCTTGTTCGTTGAAATGTCGACCAAGGTCCCTTAACCGTTTCCTGCTTTCAAGTCGAAGGTCTTGTCAGCCTTACGATCTGAAGGCAAATTTGCCTCTGTTTAGGCTGACACCATAGACTCGGTCTTATTTTAATCTTCGAAAGATCCTTTTAGGATCGGAAAAACATCAAACGAAAATAACTGGGTGCTCGGAAGTCTTGCTGATTTTAGTAAGGGTGGACTACATCTACCCTGTATATGACTAAATCCACACATTTTTTCACTAAATAGACAATATCACCCTTAATGATTTACACATATTCAAAGATATCTCCAACTAAGTTATTTTCCAATTATGTATTTCCCTCAAATTTAAACTTATTGCTATTTAAATAATTAAAAAAAGTCTCTTCTTCATACATTGGTCTTATAATGACCTATCCATTCTTTGATAATCGAAGCGAACCTTGTAAAAATCTCTGGTGTCCTTATTATTACTTGTTGATTTATCTAATAATTTCTATTAGAGCTAACAATATAACCTAGAGAGGGTGAATAAGTTGTTTGAAAACTTAAAGAAACTTTTGCAGAATATAACAAGATATACTTTGACATAGTAGAAATAGATAGAAAGTATCAAGAGAGCTGGTGATGCTATAAGACATATATAGGCCAAAATGATTAGATAGAATATAGCAGCCAACAATTTATAGTAATTCGGCTTTATCTCTAAGCCTATGTCTATTCTCTAAGTGAACAACTTTAACGGTGGCTGATATCCGCTAGTAATATTCAAGAGATATTACAATTAGCATGTACTGCTTCTATAACATGATAAATTACGCAATTAGAATGCAAGTACTGCGGGGGAAGAACAGCAGAAGTGCCAAAAGTTGTGTACGGAGCTCACTTGGGTGCCAAAAGTTCCATTTGGATCACTTCAGTGCCAAATCGGAGCAAAAATGATCACTTTGGTGCCAATGACGAGAGATTTCGGCCAAATTAATACGTGGTATTTATAATTAAATTTTTAATCTTAGTTGGATTTTTTAAAAAAAAAAATTAGTCCACGTGGCATTTCCACGTATATATTTCGATTTTTTAAGTACTTTTCTGAATTTTTTTTTCTTTTTTTCTTTTCTTTCTTCTCCCTTTGGTCACCGCCGGTGACCGGAGGCCGGCCTTTGGCCGCCTGGCCTCGCTCGGACGAGGCCGCCGTCACCCGCCATAGGCGAGGCCCTGCCGACCCTCGCCTGGGCGATGGTGGGCAAGCCCCGACAAGGTCGGCCTCGCCTCGCATGGGCGAGGGCGAGCCTTGGTGAGGGCTCCCCTCGCCAGATCCAACGAGGTCAGGCCACGGCGGCCCCGTCGGGTGTCGCCTTCCCCCGAGCGACGTCTTGCGGGGCCGCCGTGGCCTAGGTGACGACTGGCCTCGCCGGATCTGGCGAGGGGAGCCCTCGCTGCCCATGCGAGGCGAGGCCGACCTCGTCAGGGCTTGCCCATCGTCGCCCAGGCAAGGGTAGACTGGGCCTTGCCTGTGGCGGGCGGCGGCGGCGGTACCGACCGGCTGGCCTTGCCCGGACGAGGCCGCCGCAACCGGCCATAGGCGAGGCCCGGCCGACCCTCGCCTGGGCGACGATGAGCAAGCCCCGACGAGGTTAGCCTTGCCTCGCATGGGCAAGGGAGGCTAACGACGAGAGCTCCCCTCGCTAGATCCGGTGAGGCTGACCGTCGCCCAGGCCATAGCGGCCCCGCAGGACGTCGCCCGAGGGAAGGCGACGCCCGGCGGGGCCGCCGTGGCCTGGGCGACGACTGGCCTCGCCGGATCTGGCGAGGGGAGCCCTCGCCCATGCGAGGCGAGGCCAACCTCGCCGGGGCTTGCCCGCCGTCGCCCAGGCGAGGGTCGGCCGGGCCTCTTCTGTGGTGGGCGGCGGCAGCCTCGTCCGAGCGAGGCCAAGCGGCCGATGGCGGCCTCCGGTCATTGGCGGTGACCAAAGGGAGAAGAAAGAAAAGAAGGAAAAAAGAAAGAAAAGAAAAAAAGAAGGGAAAAAGAAAAAAAAATTATTTAAAATAAAAATGCTGATTGTACGTGCTGACTGTATCTCCGGCGAGCCACATCGGCTTCAGAAATTAATAAAAAAATGCCACGTCGGATTTTTCGGCCAAACTGACCGGAGTTGGCACTTAAATGATCCAAATGAAACTTTTGGCATCAAAATGAGCGCCATACACAACTTTTAGCACTTCTAGTGTCCTTCTCCCCAAGTACTGCTATCGCACTTGTACAAATCTCTTATAACTAATTATATGCAGCAAGGACTCTACAACGATGAGAATAACGATAAGACAGTAGCACAACTTATACACGACAGCAAACAGATGATAATAAACAGTGTAAGCTTTATCAATTTTTTGCCTACCACGTATAGCTACTTCAATCCTCTTTATATAGACGTTCATCTTCCAATCCAACCGTTGGAAATACTTCTGAGGAGTTAAGAGCTTTTGAGACTTTATCCGAGCCAATGCCGAGGTCAGGCCACCTGGACATTCTCTTCCTACTGGCAAAAGCATGGTTTCCCAAAATGGAATCTGCTGGTACTTTTATGTCAAGTGTTCATTATGACTTACGGCCAAAACAAATAACTCTGCTTTGACTCATTGTCATCCTCTTGCTATGGACTCTCTGCATGTTAACGGCTATAATCTTCCGATCAACAATAATTCTTAAGATGAATGGGTTATCTTGCATGATACGTTGCTCCTCATCACATGATGGTAGCACATGCTCGTCATCAGTCCTTTGGTGTTGTTCACCATATTCCTTGCGAAATGACTTGTGATCTCTTTCCGTTGGTCTTCCTAAGCATATCAGTATCCAAAGGCTTTACTTAGATGATCACCTCTAAGTCCATATAAATTACTTGCTATATCAGACTTGTTCTGCTCTTGTCTGAGTCATCATCAATGTAAACATCCTTGTTTTAACTATACGAAGACCAATGGTATTATCATAGTTTTCTTGAAATTAGTAGATATTAAACCAATTATAGTTTTGGAATCATCAAAATACCATAGGGAGTTCCCCCAACAATTTCGTTACCTCACATTTGATATTAAACTGCAAAATCCATTAACTGTCACGTTATTTCACGACAATTCATATCAAAGTTAAAGTTAGGATTTCTAGAATTCATTTAGGGCTTTTGCATGATCATTGTCTACAATACCGTACTTATAAATATGTCTGGAGCAAGAGGTGAGATTGAGAAGCTCATTAGAAGGAACAATTTTGGGTTGTAGAGCATTAAGATGTGTCCCATGTTAACAATCCAAAGTTTGGTGAAGCCATTGGACGGCAAGGATAACTTACTGAAAGTGATGAAAGAGGTCAATAAGATAGAAGTGACGGAGAAGTAGAAGAGAATGATCCCCTTGAAAATGTCAAATGAGGTGTTGATTGAAGTGGATAAAGAGAAGGATGATGCGGGAGCATCGGGCTTTGTCGATCAATTCAAGTTGAAGTTGTTGATTGCAAGAATAGTTGTCGATTAACCGGAAAAGTCATCGATTCGGTTGACAAGTTGTTGATTGACTATTCAAGCATTGATGCTCAAATTTTTGTTGATTTCAAGACTGTCTTGACTACCTAATGATCAAAGGGTGTTCTCATCAATTTTTATCGTTGTTTGGTGATCTCCTACGATGACTATTTGGCTCCCGGGGATGACGAACGAATTTTGTATGTAATTTTAATTACTTTACGTCTATTCAAGTGTCATTAGTAAGTCTTAAGTGTATTGTAGATTTCAAGAGTCAAAGTTTAGGTCTCTAGGTGTTTTAATATTTTCTAGTTCCTAGCTCTTTGTTGTGTTTTCTATTTCCCAAGTCATTGATGTTGGGTAGTTACCGTGTTTTCAATGCTTAATCTATTTCCTAAGTAATCCCTCTATATGACGAGGCAAATTCTCAAATGTAAGAAGTCAATTTTTGAATATTAAGAATATATATGAGATTTTCCTCCCTGTGAGTGAATTTCTTTGGAGAGTAGATAAGTCTTATCTCGGCATTTGTAATCTTAGAAGGTGGATTCTTCCTTGGCGGTGAGCCAAAGAAGCACTGTGTCCTCGACTGGTGATATTCTCTAGGCCTTGGTAGTGAGTTTCTCCTATCCCGAAGTCCTATATCCTCGGCTGGTGATTTTCTAGTAGGCCTTGATGGTGAACTTCATTAATCTCGATCATGATCCTTGGTTGGTGGTGTGTCCCATATACCTTGGTGACGATCATAATCTATCATTTGTTCCCATTTTACCCTTCGACAACCATTCTCATACACTCTGATTCCATCGACATCACTCAAAATGACGTTCGCCCATTCCGCACCCGCATCAAATTGGTATCAGAGCTCAAGGTTGAACTCACTTTGAGTTATTCCTTTTGTTACCTATTTTACATCCCATATAATATGTCGCGACCTGACCTCTCCTCGGGAGAGGTCTCGACCGGTACGTGTTAAGTCTAGGTTCAGGACTTAACTCGGGCTCTCCCAAGCCCATACCATATCGCGACTTAGGGTTTAAATTCTTAACATGCATGTGGTTTACATGCAGGAGTCGCCACTAACCGATTTGGGGTAGGCCGATTAGAAACCCAAATAGGGTGACGGGAGAATCACCCTATTCCTACGAACCAGAGATTAACTAGATTCGGGGACTTGGTTACACTAGTTGAATAACTAATGCCCTTTCGGTACCTTTCTACCCTGTTCAATTTTTGAAAACATTTGTCAGGCAATTTGGATTGATTTTAGGACCTTTCTCCTAACATGTGAGGTGATCAAGCGAGTGCATAATCAGAAGTGATTAGCAGTCAATGCAGGCATGCAACCTAAGGCTCTAATTAAGTCAGATGACATTCAAACACACAGCTCATGCAATTGTATTAAAAACATGCATAATAATAACGCAACAGCAGGCTTATCTAATTAAACATGCAACTTACGCGATTAAATAAAACATGCATAATACAATAAAAGCACACAAACATGCCATAAAAAAAAGTTTTTTTTTTTAAAAAATTTTTTTTTTAATTTTTTTAAAAAAAAAACAATTAAAAAAACAAATAAATAAGAAAACCGAAAATCTGAAAACAATTTTTTTTAAAATTTTTTAAAAATTTTTAAATTTTTTAAAATTTTTTTTAAAAAAAACAGAATAAAAGACGGAAAAAATATATATGTATATTATATATATTTTAAAATTTTTGAAAATTTTTTTAAAATTTTTTTAAAATTTAAAAAAAAAACGAAAATCTGAAAACATTTAAAAAAAATTTAAAAAATTTTTTTAAATAAAATAAATAAAAAAAGAACCGGGTCGGGCGGATCCGGGTCGAACCCGACCCGGGTCAACGGGTCCGACCCGGGCATTGACCCGGGTCGGATCGGTCGATCCGGGCCGGGTCGGAGCCGACCCGGGTCAACGGACCCGACCCGGGCGTTGACCCGGGTCGGATCTGTCGATCCGGGCCGGGTCGGAGTCGATCCGGGCCGGGTCGGAGTCGATCCGGGCCGGGTCGGAGTCGACCCGGGTCAACGGATCCGACCCGGGCGTTGACCCGGGTCGGATCTGCTGATCCGGGTCAGCCCGACCCGAACTCGCAGACCCGCGGGGGGGAAGCGCCGGCGAGGCCAAAATTGGCTGTCCGCCGGCCGACCCATGGCGGCGCCGCCCCCGGTTCGGCTTCTGGGAACTCCATCGGACCTCGCCACCTACCTGGGTTGCCGTCCGGCCGCCGCTCACCGGCCGGTGACGCGAACGAAATTCTGCTTCATTGGGGCATTCCGTCAAACAGGCGACGTGCGAGGGGAAAATCGGAGGCTTTCGACCTCCTCCGGCGACTGGGTCGGCTCTGACGGCTAAGGCTCACCTCCGACGGCGACTGGGGGTCGGGGCCAGAGACGGTATTGGCCGGGAATCGCGCGACGCGGCCGGCGCGAGTCCCGGCCGCACCGGACACCAAAACAGAGGAAAACAGAGGCGGCTCTCGGCTGGGGGGCCTCACCGGTTGACGATGCTTGGGACGGCCTTCCGACGGCTACGGCGGCGACGACGAGGCTGTGGGGTGTCCTCTTGACTCCGGCGGGCTCTTGGTTCTCTCTCGGTTTGGTCTCTCTCTCTCTGATCTCTCCCTTCTCTCTCTCTCTGTCTCTGTTTCTCTCCCTTTCTCTCTCTAGTCTGTCTCTCAGTCTCAAACTCTGTCTGCTCTATCTTCTCTCAGGACCGCCGACGGTGAGGCTGCTGGACACCCCTCCGACTCCGGCGGACTCTCGGCTCTGCCTCCGTCTCTCTAGTCTCTCTCTGTCTCTCTCTCTCTAAAAGGCCGACCTCGTTCTTTCTCTCTCCTTGGTCTTTTATATCCGGCGACGGCGACCTGTGCTCCCTCACGTCGGCTGACGACGTCCTGCACTAGCCTATGTCGCGCGAATTCCGCGGCCATAGGCCGGTGCAGGGGCGTCAGCCCAGAACTGCAGGGGGTAAAAAATAACAAAACAGGGAGAGGTGAGGGAGGAATGGATAAGGGGCGTCCGGGAAATAGGGGAGGACGGGACTGGCCATTAATGGCCAGTCCTTGTGGCGTGTAGTCCCGGTCTCGTTCAGGCCAGATGACGACGATGACGAGCGGCGCCGCCGTGCGTCGGCGTGACGCGCGAACAGGGGAGAACAGGGGGAGTCTTCGACCGGGGAAGGTGGAAGGGAAGGAGGCTGGGCCGGGCCCGGGCCCGCGCGAGGAAGGAGGAAGAAAGGCGAGGCGGGGCTGGGCCCGCGCGGAGGGGAGAAAAAGTAGAGGCGGGCTGGGCTGGGCCCAGGCGGAAGAAAAGAAAAAGGGCCAAGGGCCCGAGGCGGGGGGGGAGAAAAAAAGAAAATGGGCCGGGTCGGCCCGGCTCCGACCCGGCCCAGCGCGATTCTTTTTCTTTTTTTTTTTTTTAAATTTTATTTTAATAAAGCCTATCAAAACAAATATGCCTAATTTCTATATGCAATGCATGTAAAATTGAAAAAAAATTTTGTTTTAGGAATTAAAGAAATTAATTCCTAAATTTTTATGTAATTGATTTTGGGCAAATTAAAAATAGGTGTCAACAGCTGCCCCTCTTTGAAGGTGAACTCGCAGAGATTGAGATCGTAGAGGTTACGTTCAAAGATAAAATGACACCTAAATTTGGCCCATGCATGTTCAATGAATGCTATTTTTGGCGAGACAGTAGTCCCATTTTTGATGTGATAAAAGATGATGCATGCTAAAGCAAATAAAAACATACCTGGGGTTACTTACCTTGCCTAAGGGTAGAGTAATTCCAGATAGTTGATAGTATGTGTCGAGAACTTGAACCTATCTTCAGTCATCTCGACGGGAGGGATGGTTTGTCTAGGACCCGAACCTATCTTCGGTCGCCTTAACTGGGGAAATCGCTCGCCCAGGACCCGAACTTATCTTCGGTCGCCTTGACTGGATTTCATCTGTTTAGGACCCGAACCTTTCTTCGGTCGCCTTGATTGGGGGAAATCACTAGTCTAGGACCCGAACCTATCCTCGGTCGCCTCGACATGGATTTCATTTGTATTGGGACCCGAACCTTTCTTCGGTCGCCTCGACTGGGGAAATCGCTTGCACAGGCCCGAACCTATCTTCGGTCACCAGCTGGATTTCCATTGTCTCAGTAATCGAACCTTTCTTCGATTGCCTTGACTGGGGAAATCGCTTGCACAGGCCCGAATTTCTCTTCGGTCGCCAGCTGGATTTCCATTTGTCTGGGTAATCGAACCTTTCTTCGATCACCTTGACTGTCTGGATTTTGCTTTGCCAGAACCCGAACTTTTCTTCGGTCGTCTTGACAAAGTACCTGGGGATCCTCGCTCGAGGATTTGATGGTTTGCCTGGTGGGTCCTCGCCAGCAGGGCTTGAAAAGCTCAATAAATGAGCACCTGGGGGTCCTCGCCCGAGGATTTGTTGATTGCCTGGTGGGTCCTCGCCAGCAGGGCTTGAAAGGCTCAAACGATGAGCACCTGGGGTTCCTCGCCCGAGGATTTGTTGGTTGCCTGGTGGGTCCTCGCCAGCAGGTCTTGAAAGGCTCAAACGATGAGCACCTGGGGTTCCTCGCCCGAGGATTTGATGGTTTGCCTCTTAAAGGCCTGTCTCCTATCAGACAAATTTTCTTGTACAAAAACATATGAATTCATGGGAGAAATAGACAACTAAAGCTATTCCAGAACATCATATGAAATTTCTTGACTGAAAGTCAAGGTGCATTTCTTTTTCAAAAGAACCTGGTTTATCCTCCGGGTAGTTTGAAAAGAAATCTGATGAAATACCCCGGGTTTCTTACCTGGAGGTGTAATGCATCATCTGCTGAATAACCGACCTTTTTCAGGGCGTCTCCCTTGGAGTGATAAGGAGGGCTTCTACAGCACCTGAACTTTTGTGTCTTATCACTGGGGATTAAAAATCTGAGTTGTCAAAGACAATTAGCTCAAACATGCATGCATTTATCAAGGATAGACAAGCTAGGCTATTCCAGGATGCATATTTGAAAGTTCATGCACGATGATTTTGCCATATTTGCATCACCAAACATCCACCGAGGGTCAATTAAGACAACTTTTACTCGCAATGTGGACTTTTCGAGATGTTGAACGAGAGACTTTCAGTCAGAAAGGACTTTCCACTCGCTCTCATTGAAAAGGGGTATTTGTCCCGTCCATTAATGCGGGAACATTGAAAACACTCAATCTGACCGTTATCACATCTGCAAGGGTCTGAGTTTTCTCGTAAGTGGTACGACGCTGCCAATCTGAGAGGTCTTCTTCAGGGTCGTAATGCTGGCTTGGTCAATGGCTTAACAAAGGTGACTGTTCAAGTCAAGGCCATGAAAGAAGATATTCTGCAATTATCTCGAGGTTTACAAGTCAAGGATTCTGCAAAACGAGATAAAAATAATCCTGCTCGCACTTCTTCGAGCGTTGTTTATAAACATTTGAAGTTCCACGTTAATTCGAGTGCCCTAGTCAGAAGAGACTTCATGAGGGATGTAACGTGGGTTTGGTTCACAGGTTGAGGAACGAAATGATCGTTAGGCTCAAAAATGTGTGTAAGGGTGAGAATTAGTGATCATCTAGCATTGTCACCAGTCTTCTTCTCCGCCGTCTGCATTTTTCTGGCAAACTCCCTGGGTAATCACGTATTTAGCTTCTTTGACAACTTCTTTCTTGAGAAGTTTCTGTGTCAAGCATTTTCCTGGATACCATTCTATCTCTGTCAAACTTCCATAGGTTTGTCTTTGTCTGTCATGTGACAGATCTTTGTCAAGACTATGTTCTCAAAATGGAAATTTGTATCGAAGAAGAACTCAAGTTTGAACCCTTTTGGGGTTATTTACTCTACACTTGTTTAACAACTTTGAGGTGTTTGAGAGCACTTTTATCATGTTCAAAGAACTCCTTAGTTGAAACCTCATCGCTTTTTACAGCAGTTACCCAGAAATTAGGGACTCCTGTCTCCTCATCTTTCGTCGTTTTTCTTCTTTTTCTTTTTCTTCTCTTTGTTTTTTCATGGGCATTGGCCTTGCTTTTACCAGGCACACTGCTTTTTCATGCCCCCTCGTTTTCAGCATTTTTTTTGCTGCTTTTCTGATGTTGTCAGGACTAGCCTAAACAAGGTTGAACAGAGCCAAGTTATTAGGTTTTCGGAGTCCTCATCCTGATTCGATATCTTGGAGCCTGACGCTCGAATTGTGGTGACTTTGCCTTGCCCCAGTGTAGGGGATGATCACCAACTGGGTTCATATGAAATGAAATCGCTGGCTCAATTGGGCTAGCAAGGGATATAAGTGTGTGGGGTAGAAGAAAAACTGCTCTTCGTCATCCTAAGGCACTTAAATCATCGTGAGAGTTCATCTGCAATAAAAACACTCAAAGATTAATGCGAGTGAGAGCAAGAAAACTTTTATTCATCTTTTTCACCTTGTTCGAGCTGTTGCAGCTGATGATCAAAGAGAATTTTAGATATTACAAACTCCTCTTTCTAGGTGAAAACATCGCTGTTATCAATAAGATATTAACATGGTGAGCAGACTTTAGTTTGCTGCTCCTCTCTTGACAAAGCCCTCTTAGCCTCAACTGATTTTTGTCGTCGATGGTGTGTTTATTTTGGCAGACCCTATCGGGGACCGTTGGGTTCGTGAAGAGGCTGGAGCTGGAGCCAACATGGGAAGGGTGATTGGAAGAAAGGATGTTTTTCTTGTTTCCTCTGAGTCTGAATCCATCCTGTGATGTTGATTCATCTCAAGCTGCCCCAATGTGGGGTAGTTTTTTATAGGGGTGATTTAGAAGGAACCTCTGAATGTATGGGCTCGAAAATGGTCAAGCAAATGATTAATGGTATTGTATAGGGGAGAGAAATGAATTGCCCCTCGTCATTTTGGCCACCGTACCTCACGCGAGAAATCCCTTTACCTTGTAGAAATGAAACCTTATCGCTCATTCTGCAGGAATTTGGTATGTGAGGATGTGTATGGGCCCAGGGTTGCCTTCCATCATTCTGACCCACCTCGTTCAACACTTTAGAGTAGTTCAACACCTTTCGTCGGATTGTCAAAATTCTCACGGGGATTTGGTGAATTAAACAGGCAAAAATACCATGCAAAATCACTTTTCACGTAATGCACTTGAGGAAAGTTAGGCATTTATTTGCTTTAATATGCTTCTTCTTTCTTTTGTTATCTTGCATTATTACGAGGGATGTCTTTGAGGAAAGAAATACTTACCTATGCTGCAGTGGCAAGGTAATCCTGCAAAGTAACAAGAGAAACCGTGTTAATGAACGGCTTTTTAAGGGATAGAAATTGGAAACGATACAATTTACCCTTCTTTGATTTTGCCTTCAAGACCAGCAGCATCTTTTCTCCTCTTTATTTTGTTCAGCTTTCTCCATCAATGATTTCTTTCTGAGAGAAGCATGAACCTACGATTAGAAATAAGATGATGAAGGGTAAAATGAAAACGATACAGGTTACCCTTCTTCCACTTTGTCTTTAAAACTAGGAGAGTTCTTTCTCCTTTCATGATTGGGCACGAAGCTCGAATGAAATCCTCTATAATCAGAGGCACTCCCGACTGGAAAATCCTGCTGTTGGTGCATGCTGCGTCGACGCGGTCCCGGCCTGCTCTCTGATTCCTGAATGTACAAGACATTTGGCAATTGCTTGCATGGGAATCTTCGCAACAAAGCTAATCTCTACTTTAAAGGTCTTCGACAGATGTGGGCCTGGCTATCGTCAACACTTCTGTGGTTGTCAGGATCAGCCTCGACGCGATTTCGTCGTATGCGAAATCCTTTCCAGTTGATTGCACCATGAGTGTTCTTTACTCAATTCCGTCCTATGTAAAAGAGAACAAAATATGTCATTTCCATGCTAAAGTGAATGAACTTTAGGAACGAAATACACCCTTTTTGACGGGCTGGGGGATTGCATGCCCCCTAGCCTACTCTTCCAATTAAGCACTTCTTCGTCATGTTTCATCCGAGAAGTTCTAACACTGGTGCTCTATCGGGCTTGCTAGCACGTCAGAGTCTAGCATGCTCCCCAGTTCATTATCTGCAAAAGAAAAAGGATAGGATGTCATTTCCAAAATTTGTTAAGGAATAAGACATACCTTTTCTTTCAGAAGGAGTAATTTTTTCTTGATCTGCTCCTGACTTTTGTACGAAATGATGTTTTGCTCATGATGGAGTCAAGGAATGCTCAACATTCTTTTTGACTCCTTAGGGCTGATATCCTCCACTAGTGGTAAAGAGATTTGCCCCATGTTTTCTTTGAAGATTGGATGATCTTCGTTCGGACTGCTCCTATCAGATGAGTTAGTCCGCTATCGTCATCAGGGTTTGATGTGCTCTTCAATTTGTGTCATTTTCAAATGTCCCTTTTGTAGCAATAAATCAAAAGGAATATATTTTGAGACACGAAGTGAGCAGGTTAGAAAAACAAACAGGGTTATAACACATGCGTGTTTTTCAACCATCATTCTTTTTTATTTGATTTTTTTTTGGTTCTTTTTTTTTTGAAAAATGATAAAATGTTTGTTTTATTTTCAAAAGCTTAAATACGAGGAAGCATGAGGAAGCCCGGGCCTCAGAACACTTTCCTTTACATGGCTGGATATCATCAATGGGCCGGTTTGGGATACTTCCTCAGGCCCTCAAAACAAAACATTTGTAATTCTTTTGAACGATTCAGGCGAATTACATTTGTTGGAATGGATATTGCAAAACCAAAATTCCAAGCATAATTACAGATCCAGAAAACTGGGAAACTTAGAAAACACCTACGAATTTAAAAAGCAAGAAAAACTCCAACATAGGGGAGGATTCAAACTTATTTAATATGCCTCTATTCTAAAGGGAGGATAAAGGGAGGAAAATTGAGTCTTTAGTTTACTCAATGATGACATCTGCGCCTCCTGCTTGATTGGGTGGTGCATCGCGGAATGCAAGCATCTTTGTATCCAGCAATTTCTGGATCTTGCTTTTCAAGACGACACAGTCATTGACGGAATGTCCCATTTCGCCCAAATGATAGTCACATGCCTTGGAAGGATCATAGTTGGGGAAATGCTCAGGATTTTCACGCTTTGGCTCCTTAGCAAGCAACCCCTTTTCCAGAAGAATAGGCAGGATCTGAGACATAGGCAAAGGGAGTGGTGTGAACCGCTTTTTGCTATTTCGCCTTTGGGGCAGCCGGCGGCCTGAGGCCGGCTGCTGTTCACCGCTCATCTGAATCATTGGGGAATGACGAATGATTTGGGCGCATGCATCATCCATATCTGTCAGGGTTTCTTTCCCCTTCTCCATGCCAAGTTCCTTGCTTGTGGAAGTGGGGTCCATGAACCACCCCTCACGCAATCCCGTTTCAATTCGTTCGCCGACATGAATAAGACGATTAAGGGATTCAGCAGTGGCACCAACCAGACGGTGTCGGTATTCATACGGAAGGGACTTAATGAATAACTTCACTTGTTCCTGATCCGTGAGTTGTGGAGTAACCTGGGCGGCCAAGTTTCTCCACCTGGTAGCATACTCTTTGAAGGACTCGCTCTTCTTTTTCTCAGCGTGTTCCAAGTCGTCACGAGTGAAGGTGACGTCGAGGTTGAATTGGTACTGCTTGAGGAATGCATCGGCGACATCATCCCATGATTTAAAAGCGTCCACATCTTTTGACATATACCATGTCAGGGCCGGTCCCGTCAAACTCGCTTGAAAAGTCTGAATCATGAGGGGTTCGTTGTCAATATATTGGGTCATCCGCACATGATACATGTGCAGATGGTGTCTGGGACAGGAGGTGCCATCATACTTCTCAAATTCGGGCATCTTGAACTTTTCTGGTATTTTGACCCGTTTGTATATAGACAGGTCAAGCGGGACAGTGTGCTGCGGGCCTTGTAGCTGTTTCAGCGTCTCTTCGACTTTTGCAAGGCGTTTGTCCTGTTTTGTCATCGGTGCAGCTTCGAGTTCAGGCTTCCTGACGGCAAGGGGAAGCGGATCGTCCTCTAGCAGGGGCATTTTACTGTCACTGGCGGAGGCTTTGTCTTTTCCAGTGGACGGGGGTGGTGACACCGTCTCAATTGCTGCAGGCGTGGGTGCGAGCTTGCTGTTGATAGCTTCAATCTGCTTGGTGATGTTTTCAAGTGCGTTGAAAACCATCTTCATTTCGCTTTCCATGTTATTGAGGCGGACGTTTTCTTCAGCCATTTTTGTAACTACCTGTGAAAACGTTGAAATAAATGATTAAAATGTCCAAGAAATAATCATTTCATGACATAATCATAATATTATTGTGTATTTACTTTATTTGTAAAGAAAAATAAAGCAAAAAGGGGTTTTTATTAATATTAACATTACAAACGGCGTCCCTGGGGTTCGAACCCCGGTCGCCTCGGACCGTTTCGCTTCATCCCGGGTACCACTGGGCCAAAGGCCGCGGTGGTGTCCTTATCGCCCCAAAAAATTCTTATAAGGCGTAAAAACGGCCCGAACTAAATTAACATTAATACAACCCATAAACATTTTTGAAAAGGAAAATCAAAACCCCTGATCACCAAAAAAGATATGCACAGTGGGATTTTTGATTAAAAAGGATGCTATCCCCAAATACTCATTTTATAGACGATGGGAAAGCCATAATATCTCAAAGCTGCTTAATTTCGCAGTCGATGGGTGGCCTAACAATAACAAATAAGTAGGCAGCATAATGAAATAAGAAGGGATAGAATATATACCTTTCCTTGAACCATGTCAATTACAACGACATGCACATGAGAAGTGAGGTTCGGTTTCTATCTAGACTGGCTCAACAAAATGAAATTAAAAGGGAGCCTGACCGTCGCAGTCTCGCGTTGATGTCAAGTCCTTTTAACCTCAGCCAAATTGAAAGAAATATTTTATAGTCACGCAAATAGCGGCTAAAAATATTTCTTTACAATTTTCGGAAATGAATTTCGGGGAAAAGAAAGGCAACCTCTACATCGCGGGCTCGCGTTCGAGGTCGTATCTTTCTTAACACCATCCTAAGGTGTCCTATTGCGGCCCAGGTCCGGCAGCATGGTTGTGTGTGCAATAGTGTAGTGCTAAATTTAAAGCATGCGCAACAAATTATAAACAATCAATTCGAACCTGCAAAACAAATAACACCTTAATGTTAGGATCATACCTGAAGTCCCTGCTGCCAAACAAAAATTATTTTGAACAGGATAAAATTTTTGGCCTAAGTCCACTTTTACAAGTCCCCAGTGGAGTCGCCAGTCTGTCGCGACCTGACCTCTCCTCGGGAGAGGTCTCGACCGGTACGTGTTAAGTCTAGGTTCAGGACTTAACTCGGGCTCTCCCAAGCCCATACCATATCGCGACTTAGGGTTTAAATTCTTAACATGCAGGTGGTTTACATGCAGGAGTCGCCACTAACCGATTTGGGGTAGGCCGATTAGAAACCCAAATAGGGTGACGGGAGAATCACCCTATTCCTACGAACCAGAGATTAACTAGATTCGGGAACTTGGTTACACTAGTTGAATAACTAATGCCCTTTCGGTACCTTTCTACCCTGTTCAATTTTTGAAAACATTTGTCAGGCAATTTGGATTGATTTTAGGACCTTTCTCCTAACATGTGAGGTGATCAAGCGAGTGCATAATCAGAAGTGATTAGCAGTCAATGCATGCATGCAACCTAAGGCTCTAATTAAGTCAGATGACATTCAAACACACAGCTCATGCAATTGTATTAAAAACATGCATAATAATAACGTAATAGCAGGCTTATCTAATTAAACATGCAACTTACGCGATTAAATAAAACATGCATAATACAATAAAAGCACACAAACATGCCATAAAAAAAAGTTTTTTTTTTTAAAAAAAAAATTTAAATTTTTTTTTAAAAAAAACAATTAAAAAAACAAATAAATAAGAAAACCGAAAATCTGAAAACAATTTTTTTTAAAATTTTTTTAAAATTTTTTTAAAATTTTTTAATTTTTTAATTTTTTTAAAAAAACAGAATAAAAGACGGAAAATATATATATATTAAAATTTTTGAAAATTTTTTGAAATTTTTTTTAAAATTTTAAAAAAAAAACAAAAATCTGAAAACATTTAAAAAAAATTTAAAAATTTTTTTTAAATAAAATAAATAAAAAAAGAACCGGGTCGGGCGGATCCGGGTCGAACCCGACCCGGGTCAACGGATCCGACCCGGGTCGGATCGGTCGATCCGGGCCGGGTCGGAGTCGACCCGGGTCAACGGATCCGACCCGGGCGTTGACCCGGGTCGGATCTGCTGATCCGGGTCAGCCCGACCCGAACTCGCAGACCCGCGGGGGGGAAGCGCCGGCGAGGCCAAAATTGGCTGTCCGCCGGCCGACCCATGGCGGCGCCGCCCCCGGTTCGGCTTCTGGGAACTCCATCGGACCTCGCCACCTACCTGGGTTGCCGTCCGGCCGCCGCTCACCGGCCGGTGATGCGAACGAAATTTTGCTTCATTGGGGCATTCCATCAAACAGGCGACGTGCGAGGGGAAAATCGGAGGCTTTCGACCTCCTCCGGCGACTGGGTCGGCTCTGACGGCTAAGGCTCACCTCCGACGGCGACTGGGGGTCGGGGCCAGAGACGGTATTGGCCGGGAATCGCGCGACGCGGCCGGCGCGAGTCCCGGCCGCACCGGACACCAAAACAGAGGAAAACAGAGGCGGCTCTCGGCTGGGGGGCCTCACCGGTTGACGATGCTTGGGACGGCCTTCCGACGGCTGCGGCGGCGACGACGAGGCTGCGGGGTGTCCTCTTGACTCCGGCGGGCTCTTGGTTCTCTCTCGGTTTGGTCTCTCTCTCTCTGATCTCTCCCTTCTCTCTCTCTCTGTCTCTGTTTCTCTCCCTTTCTCTCTCTAGTCTGTCTCTCAGTCTCAAACTCTGTCTGCTCTATCTTCTCTCAGGACCGCCGACGGTGAGGCTGCTGGACACCCCTCCGACTCCGGCGGACTCTCGGCTCTGCCTCCGTCTCTCTAGTCTCTCTCTGTTTCTCTCTCTAAAAGGCCGACCTCGTTCTTTCTCTCTCCTTGGTCTTTTATATCCGGCGACGGCGACCTGTGCTCCCTCACGTCGGCTGACGACGTCCTGCACTAGCCTATGTCGCGCGAATTCCGCGGCCATAGGCCGGTGCAGGGGCGTCAGCCCAGAACTGCAGGGGGTAAAAAATAACAAAACAGGGAGAGGTGAGGGAGGAATGGATAAGGGGCGTCCGGGAAATAGGGGAGGACGGGACTGGCCATTAATGGCCAGTCCTTGTGGCGTGTAGTCCCGGTCTCGTTCAGGCCAGATGACGACGATGACGAGCGGCGCCGCCGTGCGTCGGCGTGACGCACGAACAGGGGAGAACAGGGGGAGTCTTCGACCGGGGAAGGTGGAAGGGAAGGAGGCTGGGCCGGGCCCGGGCCCGCGCGAGGAAGGAGGAAGAAAGGCGAGGCGGGGCTGGGCCCGCGCGGAGGGGAGAAAAAGTAGAGGCGGGCTGGGCTGGGCCCAGGCGGAAGAAAAGAAAAAGGGCCAAGGGCCCGAGGCGGGGGGGGAGAAAAAAAGAAAATAGGCCGGGTCGGCCCGGCTCCGACCCGGCCCAGCGCGATTCTTTTTCTTTTTTTTTTTTAAATTTTATTTTAATAAAGCCTATCAAAACAAATATGCCTAATTTCTATATGCAATGCATGTAAAATTGAAAATTTTTTTTTTTTAGGAATTAAAGAAATTAATTCCTAAATTTTTATGTAATTGATTTTGGGCAAATTAAAAATAGGTGTCAACATAATACTTCCATTAAAAAAAAAAATGGCTGGTCGTCGTCAATGTGGACCAAATGTAGAGTCTCCTCCAGCACGAGAAAGAAGCCTACAAGATGTTGAGATAGATAATTTAAGGAGACAAGTGCAGCAACTGCAGGAGCGGTTGCAACGCTTCGAACTTCGATAACATGATGTTATGCATCATGATTTAGTAGATGCTTTTTCTGATGAAGAGGATGTCAATCCTTTTGTTGGCACCCGAAGTCATGCTTCAAGCAAAGAAGAACTTCCTCGACGTCAGTATCAAAGGTGCCATAGAATTCAGCAAGATTCTTATGTGAAGGTTAAAATTCCTAAATTCGAAAGAATAATGCAACTGGAAGAATTTATAGATTTGCTGCACACTGCAGAAAGAGTCTTTGATTACAATGAAATATCAAAGAAACATGATGACTATTTGGTGGGACCACTTGAAAAAGCAAAGAGCTCATGAAGATAGAAGTTGTATCACAACTTGGGAGAAGATGAAGAAAGCATTTAAAAGGAAGTTCTTACCGGAGAACTACCGTCAAGACACATTCCTGAAGTTTCACAACTTCAAACAAAAGTAGCTGTCCGTGGAAGAATACACAGTAAAATTTGATCACCTCATGATGCAATGTGATGTTTCTGAACTAGAGGAGCAAACCCCTACCCGCTACCTTGGTGGACTTCAATCGGAAATAGGTAATGTTGTCCAACCATAACCTTATTGGACTTACAATGATGTTTGTCAACTTGCACTTAAGGTGGAACGACAACTTAAAAAGGCTCGCGGTAGTAGCACTCGGCATCGAAACAAAGAAAGCTATTCCAAGGGTGAGAGTGCTTCTCCTCCTAAGACTAGGGCAACTGCTTCAAATTCACTTCCTAAGAATAATGAAGCATAAAGTTCCAATCACCCTAACCCTACCGGTTTACAAAAGTGTTTCAAGTGCCAAGGGTTTGGACATATTGCCTCCGATTGTCCAAATCGAAAAATTGTCTCTGTATTAGAAGAAACGCCTCAAGAAGAAAAACATGATGACTCACGTAACTCCAATGAAGGCTCGAAAGAGGGAAATGAAATTGTCTATGCCGATCAAGGAGAATCTCTAATCCTTCATTGGACATTGAATGCTACTCCTAATGAAGAAGGCACGTGGCTTCGCAACAACATTTTTCAGGAGAAGAACACTAGAAGTGCCAAAACTTGTGTACGGCGCTCACTTTATTGCCAAAAGTTTTCGCCGGCTCACTTAAGTACCAAATCGGAGGAAAAACGATCATTTAAGTGCCAACGGCGAGAAATTCCGGCCAAATTAATACGTGGCTTTTATAAGTAAAATTTTAAACCGAGTTGGAATTTTTTTTTAAAAAATCGGTCTACGTGGCATTTCCACGTGTATAATTCGATTTTTTAAATATTTTTTCTGAAATTTTTTTCCTTCTTTTCTTTTTTCTTTTTCTTTCTTCTTCTTCTTCTACCTTGGGTCATCGCCGGTGACCGGAGACCGGCCACCGGGCACGGCCGGCCGCCTGGCCTCAATGACGGTGAGGTCGGCCTCGCCATGGCCGGGCGAGGCTCGACCTCGCCGGATCTGGGCGAGGTCGAGCCTCGCTCGGCCGTGGCGAGGCCGGCCTCGCCGTCGCCAAACCCAGCGACGGCTGGGCGAGGTCGAGCCTCGCCCGGCCATGGCGAGGCCGACCTCACCGTCGCCAAACCCAGCGATGGCGAGGCCGACCTCGCCGTCGCCAAACCCAGCGACGGCGAGGCCGGCCTCGCCACGGCCGAGCGAGGCTCGACCTCGCCCAGATCCGGCGAGGTCGAGCCTCGCCTAGCTGTAGCGAGGCCGGCCTCACCGTCGCCAAACCCAGCGACGGTGAAGCCGGCCTCGCCATAGCCGAGCGAGGCTCGACCTTGCCCAGATCCGGCTAGGTCGAGCCTCGCCGGCCGTGGCGAGGCCGACCTCGCCGTCACCAAACCCATCGACGATGAGGCCGGCCTCGCCCGGCCATGGCGAGGCCAGCCTCGCCGTCGCCAAACCTAACGACGGCGAGGCCGACCTCGTCGTCGCTGAGGCCAGGCGACGGGCAGTGGCTGGCGGCCGGCCTCCGGTCATCGGAGGTGACCCAAGGTAGAAGAAGAAGAATAAAGAAAAGAAGGAAAAAATAATTCAAAAAAATATTTAAAAAATCCAAGTGTACATGCTAAACTACGTCGTTTTGATGTGTACATGCTGACTGAGCATGCTGACTCAACCCCCGGCGAGCCACATCGGTTTCAAAAATTAATAAAAAAATGCCACGTCGGATTTTCGGCCAAACTGATCGGAGTTGACACTTAAGTAATCGTTTTTTTTTAAATTTTGGCATTAAAGTGATCCAAAAAAAACTTTTGGCACTAACGTGAACGCCGTACACAAGTTTTGGCACTTCTACTGTTCTTCTCCCAACATTTTTCACACTAAATGCACTTCTTATTGAAAGGTGTGTAATGTTATCGTTGATGGAGGAAGCTGTGAGAATATAGTGACTACAACATTGGTGGATAAATTGCACTTCAAGACGGAGAAACACCCACAACCTTACAAGCTTTCTTGGCTTCGGAAAGGAAATAAGGTAAGGGTTGATAAAAGATGTCTTGTTTAATTCTCAATTGGAAAGAAATATGATGAAGAAGTATGGTGTGATGTCATTCCCATGGAAGCTTGCCATTTGCTTCTCGGAAGACCTTGGCAATTTGATAGGAAAGTTGTCCATGATGGTCATAAAAATACCTACTCATTCAACAAGGACTAGAAACATATTACCATTGTTCCATTAAATCCATCCATAACCCACAAAATTCAACCTAGGGAGGGAAACACAAGTAAGGAAAACCTTTTCTTGAATGAAACATGGGTTAGAGAGAGTCATGGTTTAAAGCAAAACAAGTGAGAAAAAGAGTTCCTTACACCCTGAAAAGCATTCTTTAATGAATATGCTTGAGGATGTACTTTTAGCTTTGAAGAATTTCAAAGGGATCAAGCAAGTGTATTATCTTGTTCGCTGGAGAGGCCGACCTAGAAAAAAAGCCATGACAAGATTTGAGGACAAATCTTCAACAACCTGGGGATATTGATGCAGGAGCATCGGGCTTTATCGATCAATTCAAGTTGAAGTTGTCAATATGCAAGAACAGCTATTGGGAAAGTTATCAATTCGGTTGACAAATTATCGATTGACTATTCAAGCATCAATACTCAAATTTGTTGTCGATTTTGAGACTCCCTTGACTACCTAATGACTGGAGGGTGTTCTCATCAATTTCTATCATTGTTTAGTGATCTCCTACGATGACTATTCGGTTCCCAAGGATGACGAACGAATTTTGTGCGTAATTTTAATTACTTTGCGTCTATTCAAGTATCATTAGTGAGTCTTAAGTGTATTGTAGGTTTCAAGAGTCAAAGTTTAGGTCTCTAGGTGTTTTAATATTTTCTAATTCTTAGGTCTTTATTATGTTTTCTAGTTCCCAATTCATTGATATTGGGTAGTTACCGTGTCTTCAATGCTTAGTCTATTTCCTATGTAATCCGTCTATATAAGGAGGCGAATTTGAAAATGTAAGAAGTCAATTTTTGAATATTAAGAATATATTGGATTTTCCTTCGTGTGAGCAAATTTCTTTGAAAAGTGGATAACTCCGGCAGAAAGACACTAATGGTGCCATAACTTGTGTACGGCGATCACTTTGGTGCCATAACTTTTTTTCGGATCACTTTGGTGCTAAAATTGGAAAAAATAGATCACTTTAGTGACTCCGGCCAAAACGCTGACGTGGCATTTATATTTTTAAAAAAATAGTCTGACGTGGCTTTTTTTTCAAATTTTTTAATTTTTTTTTCTTTTTTTTCTTTCTTCTCCGGTGAGGGCGGCCCTCGCCGGCGTCGGGCGAGGGAAGCCCTCGCCTGGGCCGGCGTCGGGCAAGGGAAGCCCTCGCCGGCGTCGAGCGAGGGAAGCCCTCGCCTGGGCCGGCGTCGGGCAAGGGAAGCCCTCGCCGGCTTCGGGTGAGGGCCGCCCTAGCCGGCCATGGCGAGGACCGCCCTCGCCGGCGTCGGGCGAGGGCCGCCCGACTCAGGCGAGGGCGACCCTCGCCCGCCCAAGCGAGGGCTTCCCTCACCCGACGCCGGCGAGGGCCGCCCTCGCCCGACGCTGGCAAGGGCAGTCTCGCCGGACGCCGGCAGGGGTTGCCCTCGCCGGAGAAGAAAAAAAAACCAGAAAAAAATTAAATTTTGTGGTATTTTCTTTTTTTTATTTTTTTTAATGCTGACTGAACCTCTCCGGCGAGCCATGTACCTCTCCGGCGAGCCATGTCAGCGCCACGTAGGATTTCCGGCGAGCCACATCAGCATTGACACTAAAGTGATCATTTTTCAAAAAAGTTAACACCAAAGTGATCCGAAAAAAAGTTATGGCACCAAAGTGATCGCCGTACACAAATTATGGCACCAATAGTGTCCTTCTGCCGGATAACTCCTATCCTTGTATTTGTATCCTTGGAAGGTGGATTCTTCCTTGGTGGGCCAAAGAAGCACTGTATCCTCGGTTGGTGATATTCTGTAGGCTTTGGTGATGAGCTTCTCCTATCCCGAAGTCTTGTATCTTTGGCTGGTGATTTTTTATAGGCCTTGGTGGTGAACTTCGTTACTCTCGATCATGATCCTTGGTTGGTGGTGTGTCCTGTATACCTTGGTGACGATCGTAATTTGTCTTTCGTTTCCATTTTACCTTCAACAACTATTCCCATACACTTCGATTCCATCGACATCACTCAAAACGACATTTGCCCATCCCGCACCCGCATCAAAGGATGTGGCAACATTGTGGGCAAAATTTGAGTCACTTTATCTTATGAAAGGTTTAAATAGTCGGTTGCATATGCTAAAATGATGTTTCAATTCCGGGTGGCTAAAGGCACATCAATTAGAGCCCATTTGGATGAGTTTAACAAATTCGTGATGGACTTGAAAAACAACAATGAAGCCTTTTCTGAAGAGAAACAAGGCATGATGTTATTGGCATTACTACCAAAACTTCACTAATACCCTTCTAAGGGGGCGCACTATAATTTCCTTGGAAGAAATGAAATCCACCTTGTTTCTATGGAATGACAAAAAAAAGTTGCGAAAACGATGATTTGGCTCATGATGAGGCAAGGTTTGGTTATCCGAGGTAGAGAAAAACATAGAGAGTTTGAAAGTAGTATATGGAAGAGTCGTTCTATATAAAGGTTCAATGTACGGAATGGTCGATGCTATGATGAGGTAAGGCACTACAAGAGAGACTATCTAAAGTACAAGAGTAAATGAGTGACCGTGGAGTCTGCAGGTGATAGTATTGTTGTTACTATAACACATGATAATTCCAGTGATCAAACAGTGTACATGTTTCCCTTAAGTATGCTCTTCCTTCGGATTTAATTTCCCCATCAATAGGTGATGAAATAGGGGTTCTTCATCGTAAATTTTTTTTGCTTCTTAATATTTTCAATTATTTGGCTTCAGCCCCGTCGTTTACCAAAAGCAAAAACTTACAAATGCAAGAGTTTGTGTTGCATCTTGATATTTCACTTATTCGGCTTGAGCCCTTTCATTTTACTTTAAAACAAAAATAAAAGATGCTAGAATTGCAATTGAAGTTTCGACTTTCTCATTTAAACCTCTCTATTCAGATCTCTCTAGGCCCCTTCTTGCATGTCAAATTGCGAATCTTCACACGTTGATCTTAGGTCTGGTTCCAACTAAGTGAAGTAGAGTGTTAGAATGTTTAAGTATCAAAAATGCTTTCAACTATAATGTTTTTAGATTAGTTTGGCAGTTGTCTCATATACGAAATGGTACGTGTGCAGGAAAAAGCAAAAAATCTACCGTGATAACCGTTGCCATTACCGTTCCCGTTGGAGGTGCTATGATACTTCTCTTTCTTGCTTGTTGTTTGCTTCGAAGGAAGGACAAGAAGACATATGAAGTCATCCAAGGAAAGAGCGGTAAATTGACTAATTTGCCTTCATTTTTTCGTAAACTATCTGTGTCATATAATTACATATATTATGAAACTTCTTTATCTTTTGTAAGGAATCACATATATTAATCATATAAATTAAGAGTCCATTAGATATAAATGTAGCTTATATAATAGAAAAGATCAAGGACAAAGATCAGATTCTTCATGCTCTTTCAACCTTCAAAAATGTATTTTACTGCACAAGCAATCTTAATGCCATCACTAAGAGGAATTCTTTGGAAATGCAAACAGCTCAGTTCTGGCCTTCAAGATAAATAGATGCAGCAATTCTAAAAAAAATGTACCAAACACTTATGAAAATCTCTCCCTTTCATAGCCTGCTGCATCAGGACAATTCAAACTCCGAATCACCGATAACATTATTAGGAAAACAAAGCTGAAGGGCACTCTTTTAGACTTGCTTAGAGAAACCGCATCCAAAGAACAAATGGGATCTAGTCTCAGTGCTTTCATGACACGAAAAACAGAGAGTTTGACCATGATTAGAAGACTCTCTCAATTCCTTGGAAATAGGCAACTTATCTTGTATCGCCAACCAAAATATGAATCCAAACCTCAGCAAATAAGGTGAAAATCAAATCAACCGATACCTTTCAACTCTTGTGCTTCTTTTCCTCACAATCTCCCAAGCTGAAGAAGGGGTAAGAATGTCGCTAGAAGCAGCAGTGCAAGTATCTTGGTCTTCCAAAGAAGACTTTGGACGAAGTATACCCCAAACAGCTGTCTGGATTGATACCAAGTTTTCAGACCTCGCATTAGGCCTTTTTCATTCAGGGCACAGATGATATCAGCTGCTTTTGCAGTTCAAAGAAGAGCAGAATCGTAAACTACTCTCCTCGGGTATACATCCAGCAAGATCCCATTAGGATGCCATGAGTCATGCCGGAGGGGTATAGTTTCGACATGACCAACCACATAAACCATAAAATGCATTAACGTTTAGTGATTCCCTCCAAGCATAGGTAGCATGTGCAACGCAATCAACAGACCTAGAACTACCTTTGGCATGAAGAAGTGATCATGATACAAGATTCATATCATTACTTTGTTACCGATAGTATTGATGATATTGTAATATTTATCTTCATGACCAATCAAAAGGGGAAATGTTCCCAAGCACTAGCAACCGTATAAACGCCACTAGGAGCCAATGTAGATATAATTTGATAGTCAAATTGTGTTTTTTGGTAATGCAGGTGCAAATGAACTTACGACTGTGGAGTCCTTGCAATTTGACTTGGCTACAATGCAAGCTGCAACAAATAATTTCTGTCCTGAAAACAAGTTGGGTGAAGGTGGATTTGGTGAAGTTTTCCAAGTACGTATTACATATTAATTAGAAATAATCCACAATGCTTTACATATGAATTGAACATAATGGTGCCAAAAAAAAGAAAGAAACATGTCAAGGTTTTGTATTTTAGTTTTTAAGAAGTTGTGATAAGGAATTAAACGATAAATTCAAAACACTTTAGGGTAGACTTCCTAATGAACAACAAATTGCGGTGAAGAGGCTGTCTCAAAGCTCAAGACAGGGTGATGAAGAATTCAAGAATGAAGTTCTATTAGTTGCAAAGCTTCAACACAGAAACCTTGTACAACTACTCGGATTTTGCTTGGAGGGAGATGAAAAGTTACTTGCCTACGAGTTTGTGCCAAATAAAAGCCTTGATCACTTCTTATTCGGTATGTTGTAGTTTAACTTTCTTATGAGCAGAATGCACAATTTGCTTGAAACCAATATTCAAGCTTTCACTAGATGTGGAAACCTTGAATTTTTTGGTTTTTGGTCTTTCTACTGATGATAGGTTTTCTTGAGTTTTGGGTACAACGATGCAGATCCCGAAAAGAGGAGACAATTGGATTGGCCTTTACGTTACAAAATAATATCTGGGATTGCTCGAGGAATGCTCTATCTACATGAAGATTCTCGTCTCAGGATCATCCATCGTGACCTAAAATGTAGCAATATCTTGTTAGACAATGAAATGAACCCGAAGATTTCAGATTTTGGCATGGCAAGGATTTTTGGAGTTGAACAAACTCAGGCTAGCACAAATAAAATTGTGGGGACTTTGTAAGTCTTAGTGTTTGAATAGATGACTTTGTTATTGGATGCTGGACTTGCATTTTATCTATTTAAGGATGCTACGTGATCCGAATCTAAATTTGCAATATACATGTGGCTAATGTTTATTTTTGCAGTGGTTACATGTCCCCAGAATATGCAATGCATGGAGAGTTCTCAGTGAAATCCGATGTTTATAGTTTTGGCATACTACTTCTAGAGATCATTTGCGGCAAGAAGAATAACTACTACCACCAATTGGATGGGGGTGAATATCTTGCTAGTTATGTAAGTTTCACCGTGCTACTGTGACAAATATTGTCACAAATATTTACACCGCACTCTTTGTAATGTTGGTAAGGTGAAATTGAAATTCCTTTGTATAAACGTAATCCTTTAACTTACAGAAACACTTATGATTATTATTCTATTCCATGGTCATACATGGTTTTTTGCAAGATTCAGATGTCTTGCATGATGAGCAGTTGAATTAATGCTGCAATTTTGTGAATATTTTCCGGAATTATTCTTGCAGGCATGGAATCAATGGAGAGAAGGCACGCCCTTGGAAGTGTTGGACCCGGCAATCGTGGATTCAAATTTAAGAGATCAAGTGCTTCGATGCCTGCACATTTGCTTACTATGCATTCAGGAAGATCCAGCTGTAAGACCCACCATGGCCACTATAGTTCTCATGCTCAGTAGCAATTCCATTACCCCACCATCGCCTCGACATCCAGCTTTCTTCGTCCAAAGCAGATTGCGAGAACTGAGCATCCCAATGAAAGAGCTTGAATCGGACCAATCCACCGGGAGGACTATGCCTTCGTCGACCAATGACATGTCGGTTACCGAATTGTACGCCCGGTGAATGGCAGAGCGAGCAAAATCTTTCTTCATGAATGGTCTCGCAGTGAGATTGCTTGGCCTGCCACTGTGATTTTTTATGAACGATAAGCAAAAATCTATGTATTTGGAGAATAAGCTGTTCTCGAAGGGAGTTGTGTGCATTTAAAGAAGACTCTACACATGTTATCCATCATCGTTATTATGATTCGTCTAAGATTTTGTCACTATTTGAGGCTAAATCATACGTCGATTCACTATAATTTGGTGCATTTGTACATTATTGTGCTTCTACAAGGCTCAATTCAACCACTTCTTGTCTAGACTACATAATCGAATTGAAGTGTTCGTTAACTGACGCCACTAGTCTACGCATTTCTTCATTTATAAAACTAGTTGGATTTCGATGTTGTTAAAACTATACCTTTTAAGTGCTCCATCTCTGATGAGCTTTCTCTGGGGCGCTGATCAACCCAAGTGGGATTTGTGCGCTCTTATTGAAGAATGCAGATCTCGTTTGGCCCATTTTCGTGAAAAACATGTTATCCACGGTTGCCGTGAGGCTAATCAGTTAGTAGACTGGATCATCAGGCCTAGAGAATTGAAGCCCTCCCTTGTAATTGGTTGTCTAACCCACCTCAACCCTTTTGAGCCATCCTTCGTTCAAAAGCCCTTCTTTGTTGTTTGGAAATCGTTAGTTAAAGAAATGAAAGCGATCAGTTCCACCAAAAAAAAAAAAAAGTGTTTGTATTCTTTGATAGTAGTTATAGCTCGAGACAAAGGTTACCTACTTGCTTTGTGGATGCACTATCAGAATAAATTTGTTGCAATTGTGTGTTCTTTGTTCTTTAATTGATTGACGATATCTAATTAGATTGACTTGTCAATCTCTTATTGTGGAGTTGATGGCACGAGCGTCTAATTGTTATCGTTTAGGGACAGGCAGTAAAGACATCTCCAATGTTTTTTTGGCACTAGGTTTTGCAGAACTGTTGAAAAACAAAGACCAAATGAAGGCAAGAATTTAACGAGGTTCGGCAATGTGCCTACGTCCTCGGACAAAACTCTCACACTCTTCTTTTTTCTTTTGTTTCGTCAGAGATGATTTGCCATTATTCTCTATATGTACATAACAAGGTTGCTACAACCAAGGAAACAAACAACCATAAAAGGAAAAATATCCCTGAAATCAAGCTACAGAAAAAGAAAATACAATATTCACATCTCCTTTCCAGGAATAGGAGCACGAATTCCGCCAACACTCCTCCTCAAGTTGGACCAAAGAGATCATCGGAGGTCAACTTGTTCACCATCCCTTGAAACATTCCTTTAGACAGAGCTTTGGTAAAGACATTCGCTAATTGATCTTCACTGCGAATGTATGGGGTCTCAACAGTCTTATCTTGCACCTTTTCTCTCACAAAGTGATAGTCCACCTCTATGTGCTTAGTCCTCTCATGGAATACAGGATTCAAAGCAAAATGAATAGCGGCTTGATTATCACAGAATAGTTTTGTTTGTTTGGTTATAGAGTTGCAACCCAACTCTTGAAGCAACAATCTCAACCCCATTATTTCACTTGTAGCTGTAGCCATAGCTCAATATTCTACCTCTGCACTAGATCATGCAACAACCGCTTGTCTCTTGCTCTTCCAAGTGACAAGATTTCCTCCCACAAAGGTGTAAAAACCTATAGTAGATTTTCTATCAATGGGGCCATTAGCCCAATCCGCATCCGCATAACCAATGATGTCTGTGTGACCATTATTCTTCACTATTATTCCCTTTCCTGGAGAGGCCTTCAAGTACCAAAGCAAGTGATTTATCAATTCCATGTGCCCCTTTGTTGGTTTCTGCATGAATTGACTTACATAGCTGACAGCTTATGCTATATCAGGTTGAGTAATAGTTAGATAGATCAATTATCCAACAAGGCGCTAAAATTGCCTAACATCATGCAACAATGTATTATCAAAAATAAACTTACTATTATAATTCATGGGGTGCTCGCTGGCTTGACTCCTAACTTACCAATCTCCTTTAGCAAATTAAGAACATACTTTTGCTGAGATAAGAACAATTCTTTTTGCGATCTAGGGCGCGCATGGAATCCATTCTGGAATAAAAATTATGTTCCAGAATGGATTCCGGAATAGAAATGCGTTTGTTAAAAAATTTCCGGAATGCATTCTGAAGCAATTTTCACATTTTGGAATAAAAATGCGTTTGTTAAAAATACTTGACTCCAAAATGCATTCTTGATTCCAGAATGAGTTTTGGGCAAGAAAAAGAGAAGCTATTTTTTATTGCTTCTCTCTTCCAGAATGCATTCTCCCTATTTTCTTTCTTTTTCTCACTAATTTTTTTTTTCAGAAAATGCATAAAAATTGAAAAAATCCAGAAAAATTCATAAAATTTCCAAAAAATAAAAAAAAAAGTCAAGATTTCGAGAAAATAGGAAATTTGGTGAATTTTTTTTAAAAAAATAAAAAATTTCAAAATTTCACAAAATGGCTTAGAATACCTTTGGGTACCTACTTTAAGTGAAATTTAAATTTTTTAAGGTGCCCAAAAAAATAAAAATAAATAAAAAATTTCAAAACTTCACAAAATAGCTTAGAATACCTTTGAGCACCCACTTTGAGTGAAATTTAATATTTTTGAGGTGCCCAAAAAAAATAAAAAACTTCAAAACTTCACAAAATGACTTAGAATACTTTTGGCCACCCACTTTGAGTGAAATTTAATTTTTTTGAGGTGCCCAAAAAAATAAAGAAAATAAAAATTTCAAAACTTCACAAAATTGTTTAGAATACCTTTGGGTACCCACTTTGAGTGAAATTTAATTTTTTTTAGGTATCCAAAAAAATCAAAAATTTCAAAACTTCACAAAATGGCTTAGAATACTTTTGGGCACCTACTTTGAGTGAAATTTAATTTTTTTTAGGTGCTCACAAAATGGCTTAAAATACCTTTGGGCACCTACTTTGAGTGAAATTTAATTTTTTTGAGGTATCCAAAAAAATCAAAAATTTCAAAACTTCATAAAATGGCTTAGAATACCTTTGGGTACCTACTTTGAGTGAAATTTAATTTTTTTGAGGTGCCCAAAAAAATCAAAAAATAAAAAATTTCAAAACTTCACAAAATGGTTTAAAATACCTTTGAGCACCCACTTTGAGTGAAATTTATTTTTTTTTAGGTGCCCAAAAAAATAAAAATAGATTTCTTTTCCAAAAATCAATTCCTGTAGCAGAATTAGTCATGTTTTACCAAACAGATTTCTCCTCCAGAAATCAATTTTTGGCAAGAATTCCATAAATCAATTTTCGGTAAGAATTTGATTTTTGGAGCAAAATGGTTACCATTCGCACCCCTAGCAACCTCAATCCCAAGAAAATAGCTCAAATTACTAAGGTCTTTGATGTCAAATTCTTTATTTAAATGCTGCTTGAGAGCTTCAATCCTGGAATGATCACTGCCTGTAATCACAAGATCATCAACATATACTAAGACAACAACAATTCCTCTGTCCGTGACTATGGTAAACATTGAGGAATCTGCTGCACTTTGCTTGAATCTAACCTTGACAAGTGCAGTGCTAAGTCTACCGTACCATGCTCTAGGGGATTGTTTAAGACCGTAGATTGCTTTCTTCAGTCGGCATACAACTCCATCTTCATGCTGTAAGGGATGCCGAGGTGGAAGATCCATGTAGACTTCTTCCTCAAGATCTCCATGAAGAAATACATTCTTCACATTCAATTTGGAACAATGGCCACTCACAATTAACTGCCACAGACATAAGGGTATGCACCATATTCATTTTGACTACCGAAGCAAATGTTTCTTTGTAGTCTATACAATAAGTTTGCATGTACCCCTTTGCAACAAGTCTTGCTTTGTGTCTTTCAACTGACCCATTGCTATTGTACTTGGTCTTGTAAATCCATCGGCATCCTACAGTCTTCTTCCCTTTTGGTAGCTGTACCAATTCCCAAGTATGATTTCGATCAAGAGCATGAAGTCCATCCTTCATGGCATTAACCCACACATTCTTCTTACTTGCTTCTACAAAGCTACTGGGTTCCTGTTCTTCAATGGCAGATAAGAAACTCCAAAACTTGGGAGAGATTTTGTCATACCTTATATATTCATGTTTTGTGGAATAATATTTAGTAAAGTCCCGAAGGTGAGTTGAAGGTCTTGGTATGTCGGATGACCTTCGTGGCTAAACTGGTGTAGCCGATATGTTATCAGTTCCCCCTTCTGCTTCGGACATGTCAATAGTCCCTCTTTCGGCTTCAGTAGCAGCTTCAACTAGTGCCGTAGCTGACCTGTCATCAATTGTTTGTTCTATTGTTGGCACAACAGTGCTTTGTTGTTCTTCAATTTCGTAGCCCATTTGTGTGTTTTCTTGCCCCATAAAGTCTTGACTAGCGGACACTCTTTCAATGCGCGTAGTGTCAGCATTCACCGAGACTGGAGCAAATTCAAAAGAGAATTCGCTATAATCATCTTGCTCCTCCTGAATTTGAGTCTTGTTAGAGTAAAACATGTGAGCTTCATCAAAACTGACATCTCGAGAAATATAGACACGTTTTGTGCTAGGATCATAGCACTTGTATCCCTTCTTGGCAAAAGAATATCCAACGAACACACACTTGCGAGCACGAGGGTCTAACTTGCCCCCATTTTGAGAATGGGCATAGCAAATACACCCAAAGATTCTCAAATGGGAGAGATCAAACTTGCGACCGTGCAACACTTCCATAGGGCTTATATAATTCAAAATGCGACTAGGTAGTCGATTTATCAAATAGCAACTAGTAAGCACAACATCTGCTCAATAAGTATTGGGCAAATGTCCAGAGAATAGCAAGGCCCGAGTGACTTCCAATTGGTGACGGTTTTTCCTCTCTGCTACTCCATTTTGTTGAGGAGTATCGACAAATGATGTCTAGTGAGATATGCCCATTTGCCGTAACACAGCCTGGAATGCCTTATTGGTATACTCGGTACCATTATCCATTCGAAGAACTTTCACCGTAGTGTTGAACTGATTTTTCACCATGCTGTAAAAATCTTGAAAGATTGTAAGAACTTCGCTTTTGGACCTAAGAAGGTAAAGCCAAGTTGCACGGGATTTATCATCAATAAAAGTAACAAAGTACTTAAATCTTTCTTTAGAATCAACGGGAGAATTTCCCCAGACATCAGAGTGTACCACATCAAACAACTCAGTTGACTTATTGAAATGTTGAGGAAAAAGCAACCTATGTTGCCTAGCAAAATGACATGGATCACAACTACTAGAATCATGTATCAATGACAAGTCTAAAGCTTGCAACACCTGATCAGAAGGATGTCCCATTTGCCATTGCCATAGATGAGAAGCCATAGAAGTCTGTTTTGTTGCCACTAGAGCCGCGCCACCAAGATCCAAAGTGTACAGCCTGTCTCGTAGCTATCCCTCACCAATCATCTTCCTGCTAATGTGATCCTAAAAAATCACCTTTTGAGGAGTGAAGATGACATTGCAATTCCACTGTTTAGCACATTTGCTAATCGACAACAAATTAGATTTCAACCCTAGAACTATCAAAGCTTCGACTTTTTTCTAGAAAATATTTACTTGGCCCATACCTTGAGTTGGGACTTGAACTCCATTTGCAATAGTTATGGGAGGGTATAAAGTGCTAGAAACAGTGTTAGATAACAAATGTGAAGAGCTACACATATGGTCTGTAGGCCCAAAATCAACAATAATCTAGAAATTTAACTTGGTAGAGAGAGCATGGATATTACCAGAGGTCTTGGCCATATTTTCGGATTCAGTGCCTGTAGCACCCGATCCCTGCTCATGAGTTTGAAGCAATTGCTGAACCAGTTAGAGTTAAAAATTCTAGCTTAGACCGAAACTCTATGGCATCCCACTGAACCTCTAACTTCGTATCAGGACCTTTATCTCACAGCTACGGATTAAGAACCCAACATCGTTCCTTGGAATGCCCGCCAAGATTATAGTGATCATAGTGAAATCGTATGGGTTTCTTTCCCTTTTCTTTTGCCCATCGAAGCTAACATCACCTTGCTTGAAATTAGACATAGTATAATGGGTCGAATTTTCTAGTGAATCAACAGATGCCTTCACCTTGAATTTGCTGCCATGACTCTTTTCCATGTTTCCTCATTCTATATGATGGAACACACAGTATTGAAAGACGGCAGCTCAGGTCGCATAAGAATATCTCTTTCGGTCTCCTCAAATTCAGGCTTGAGACTAGCCAAGAGTTGGAAAATCCTGTCTTGTTCTTCTCGTTGAACATAGTCGCGAACATTTGGAGTAGCGGATCTGTATTGTCGAAGTTCTTCCCACTGTTTCTTCATTTTGCCCGGATGTTCCGTGAATGACTGATTCATCCCTTGCTTGGAACTAGCAAGACCTTGCTGAAGCTCAAACACTCGAGATGCATTATTGGCTTGTCAGTACATCTTGTCGCGACCCTAAAAAATTTTCATCATTTTCTCGGGCTAATGGATTATTAAGATTGAACTTAACTCGGGCTCTCCTAAGCCCTACCAATTCGCAACTTAGGGTTTAAGTTCTTAACGTGCAAATGTTTTCATGCTTGGAGTCGCCACTAATCAATTTATGGTAGGCTGATTAGAAACCTAAATAAAACATAGGGAGATATGTTTTATTCCTACGAACCAGAGATTCTAAGCCCGAGGACTTGATTACGCTAGATCTAGTCTAACGCCCTTTCGGTACCTTTTCTTTTCAAAAATATTTTGGCAGGCAGTTTGGATCCATTTTAGCTTAACCACTAACATGTGAGGTGCTCATGCGAGTGCGCAAACCACCAATTTAACACCCAAGAAAGCGTTAAATAAATTGCAAGATTAGAAGAATGACTTACCTCGAACCAACGCAAGCATCTGCATTGTTAGCTAGAAAACCACATCAATCAACCCTAATATGATTTCTAATTAACAAGCAATTCACTCAATTTTTGGATTTTCACTTGTTTAAATGAAATCTATATGCAATGACGTGCTAGAATGACATTCAATTAATGCAACCTAACGTGTAATTCTATATGACATGCGACGATGTGCCCTAATTCTAATGACGAACAACTGATTTATTTTTGGTATTTTTCTCATTGAAATTCGGAATTATGAAAAATGCCTAAAATAACATGCAACCTAATAATTTTTCTTTTTGGTATTTTCTATTAAAATTCGGAATAATAAAAATACCTAAATTATCATGCAACCTATGATGACTTAATATATCCTACCATGATTTCTTTTTTAGGATTTTTGTTAAAATTCGGAATAATAAAATAAGGTGAATAACCCGTTAGTATTAAAATAGTACCTAATTTAAACTAGGAAACATGCCACTTTAGGTCCCAATTTAAATTAAATACTTATCTCATCCTTCGGAATATATTCAAAATTCCTAGACATGCAAAATTCTAATTTAAATAACAAAACAGATTTTTTTTTGGTTTTCTTTTTATTTGAAAAGGAAAGCAATTTAAACAAATAAGGATAGCAAACACATTCAAATCAACCACGCGATCCGCCAAATTTGTTTCAAACTCGGATTAGGCACAAAAATCGAACTATCAATCATATCTATGGGGTTATAGATATTGATGGAAAGTTGATTGTTTAAATTTGGCAAGCAGATAAATTCCATCATCGTATCCAAATAGTTATGGATAAGATAATGAAATTCCGTATTGGCGCGTATCGAACCTTAGGGATAAGGTCGGATAGTCGCCCAGATACGTTGCTAAATTAGGAAAGTTTCCTAATTTTTAATATTCCAAACATTGCGGATATATCGAACATTATCTTAAGATATCTAAATATTCACGTGATATTCATGAAATATTCAAACATGCAAATCAGGAAACTAAATATTTGAAGAAAATATTCTGAATATATCCACTTACCTAATTTGAAAATATTTCCAAATTTGACTTGTTTCGGGATCGAGCACAGGCTTGCGGATCGGATCGAGACGACCAGCGATGAGACGGCGATGCACGGCGGATTACGGCTCGCCGGTGAGGACTATTCTCGCGTCGGGACGGCAACACGAACGGCGGCGGGGCTGCTCCGATGGGCTCGGTTCTGTCGACTCCGGTGTGCACGGCGGTTCGGAAAGGGGGCTGTTCCAGCGTGATGCTGAGGCGGCGGTGGCTGTGGCGGTGAGGCTATTCCGACGAGGAGCAGGCAAGGCTGACCGGCGGTCTGCTGCTTCGCTGTGGCTGGCGGTAGACGGCTCTCCGGCGACGGCGGCGTCCTGCTGGGCCGCTGCTCGGTGAACGGCAGCACGGGAAGGACGGCGACAGGGACTTGTCTTCGGGTGGCTGGCGGTAGGTTAGCAACGTCCAACACGGCAGGGTGGCTGGAGAGACGGCGGAAGGCTGCTGTGTGCAGCAGAGGAGCTGCTTCGCCGGCGCAGCTGTGGTGTGATCGACGATGCTGCTCCGGCGATGAAGGGCGAGCGACAGCAGGAGGCGCGGCGGAGCAAGCGAGCAGAGGTGGCGGCAAGGCTGCAGCACGGTGGTGGAGGTCCGACGCGCGGCCGCGGTCGGCACGGAGGGGCGGTGGCGCGCGCGTGAAGGGGGGGCCGCGCGCGAAGGGGGGGCGCGCGAAGGCTGCCTTCTCTCTTTCTCACTCCCACTCTATAAAATTTCTGATCTGCAAATTATGACGTCCCCCCTAATTTCTGACCTAAAACACATACTTATAATACTAATCCTAGGTCAATTAAATGGGCTTGCTAGTCCTAATGGGCTTAGGCTTGAGCTTAGGTTTAATTAAATTAAATGGGCTGAATTAACTTGGGCTGAATTAAGCTCAAAACATAATGAGCTGAATTAAACTCAAACTAAAACGACCGAGCCCGTTCGACTTGAAATTCCCGGCCCTTGCATTCCGAGCGAGCCGAGTGACATTCGATGAAATTTAAGCTCGTTCGCCATCGCCAATATGATGCAAAATGCAATTAAATTAAAATGAACCTAAACTATATATTATGCAATTTCAATATTTTTGCTTAGGGGTTAAAAATTTAATCCCTAATTTTCATGCAAATTATGACTAAATGGTCGGTAAAATTTAGGTGTCAACATATATTTTTTTTTTGATAACCCAGGGAACCCCCGCACGGCCGACAGCCGGGAGGTAAACCTTAGCAATATCCAAATAGGGAATCCCACAAATCCTTAGCAATATCCAAATAGGCGAATATCTCATATATTTGAGGCTCCATAGAGTTGAAAATCCATGACTTAACATTATGGTCATTGGCTTGCCATTCATCAAACTTGGGATCGGTCTCAACATGAGCTTTGGTCCGTCCAGTAACATGACCCAGTCTGGATCTCCCTCCAAGAGCAATTATGACTGCCCAAGACCATGGAAGATAATTCACTCCATTCAACAGCAGGTTTGTAAGCCATTGGTTGTTTGTGTCTTGCACAGCACCCTTTTCAGAGCTAGATTTGGCCATGGAGAGGCAGCAACTTGCAGCATGAATGATCAAAATAGCAACAAGAATGTGGATCGGCAATAAGAAATAGGAACAGGTCAATTCATTCCCGCTCTGATACCACGTTGAAAAACAAAGAACAAATGAATGCAAGAATTTAATGACGTTCGGTAATGTGCCTACGTCCTCGGACAAAACTCTCACACTCTACTTTTTTCTTTTGTGTCGTGAGAGATGATCTGCCATTATTCTCTATATGTACATAACAAGGTTGCTACAGCCAAGGAAACAAGCAACCATAAAAGGAAAAATATCCCTGAAATCAAGCTAAAGAAAAAGGAAATACAATATTCACATCTCCTTTCCAAGAATAGGAGCACGAATTCCGCCAACAAGAACCTTACCAACAGTAGATGATCTACAAGCCGTTACTAATTAGAGTTATATTTTTACTATTTTTTTGTTCGGTTTTGCCCATGGCCTCTGAGTGGACTTTATTGACCTTTTCTAATGTTCCACCACTTTTTTTTTGGTTAAAATAATTTTTTGCCCAAGGTCTCTTCCCTTATATTGGGTGGTTTACCCACTATTTTGCTCTTCTCTAGTTCGATAAATTAACAGCAAGAATTTAGTCGTGTACGCCCGCAGTAGTGAGTGAATTCTAATCAAGGAGTATCAAAAAATTCCTGGATCCGCTAGAATATATGGCCTTTATTCATACACGTGTCCTCTCCTTAACCATTGAATCGAAAATATACCTAATCATGTTGTTAATCGGCAGCACGGCGGAAGCGGATCGTAACTTTGCAATTAAGTCGGGAGTTATAAAAATTGATGGAGAAATAAAATGAGGAACAATAAAAGAACACGAGTAATTTACATGATTTGATCCGAATATCAAAATTTACGCCCACGAGGAGAGCCAATAAATATTTACTAATAAATTGGAGAATTACAGAGTTTACAATCACTCACACACTCGATTTTTCCAGCCCTAGCATATATACCCAATACCCACAGTATTTAACAACTCAACTCAATGGACTTTCTCTAAGCATAAGTCACTCCGAGCTCACGCCTCTCTTCGTTTGTGGAGCTCTCTTGGCTTCTCGGCTCTCTCTTGAGCTTTCCATCTTCAGACTTCCTCTCCGTTTATAGGAGAAACGAAAGGAAACAAGAAATGGCCACATTGAATGATTTCATTAAATGGTAGCGCAGGCGCCCACGTTCAGCACCGACGACACCTACCATAACGCATGCACATGGCTCGAAAAGAGATGAGCATGACTTCTGCTTTCCTCTCCTTTCCATTTAAAGACGGAAGAAGTTAATAAATGAAGACGAATGAAACTCACAATTTATTACTTTGGCCTATTCTTCTTGCGGCTACTTTGAAGGAGCTTTCATGTATGGTCAAAGAAGAAAAAAGCTTGGTGGTCCTCATTAAATGCTGCACGTTGGCCATGGAAAGAACAGGATAATTCGTCCTGCAGAACACGCACCGTTTCTCAGTAAATGCTCAAACTCGAGACGTGCTTCCTCATTTCTAGGCACCAATAAATATGGGCGTGCTAATCGGCTACTAAAATTCGAGATATAATCTAATAAAATAATTAGAAAAAAAAATTATAAATGATTAAAATAAATGAAATTTCATATTCAAATGATTGATTTGGCCTCCTGAACTACCTAGAAGTCCAACCCAGATTTTCTGTGAGATGATTTTTCTATTTTTCATGTTATCCACGGGTGAGCAGCCTACAATCCTGACTGAGTCCAGTGATTATCATTTCAACGCGACAGAATTGGCTTTCCCTATGTCTTGGCACTCCTTCTAGTGACAGAAAAGATCCAATTTAATTATGCGAATCCATAACATGTGCGGGGAACCGAGTTGGCTCTATATGTCCAACTCTTCTGAACGTGCCAAATTCTAAACCCTCAAAACTATGTCATGAGGTTTTGTTTAAATATTAAACGCACTTTCATCTCAAATGGTTTTAGATTAGTTTAGCAATTGTCTTACGTATGTAATGGTACGTGTAGCAACAAGTCTACCGTGATAACTATTGCCATTGCCGTTCCTGTTGGAGGTCTTAATGTACTTCTCCTTCGCACTTATTGTTTATTTCGAAGAAAAGGAAAGAAGTCGCATGAAGTCGTCAAAGGCCAAAGTGGTAAAATTGACTCTTTCCCTTTATTTTTTATTTTTCTTTCTGTAAACTCAATACTTCCGATGATTGAGCATATACATAAATGAAACTTTTTTAAGGACACTTGAGATGGTAAGAGCTAGAGTTACCTAATACAAAATCTTTTGGAATTCTAACAATAATTTAGGATGAAGGTTCTTCTTTAACTTTTTTGCATGAAATAGGCTACGAAGTTTTTAGCAATCAATTAAGCATTCTAGAATCTTAATTTGACAAAATACATATTTTACTTACGTTAAAAGCTGGAGAATATAACAGCAGGTACGACTAGGAAGCTTTTGGCAGCTTTTGGGCTCCAGATTCATTTCATAGGGCAACGAGGAAGGCGGTCCGACTTAAACTTTATTTACCTTTTCTCAGGATCGTGCCTAACTCCTGTTCCTTATCGTGAAGGAGAATCAATGCGTCACCCCGAGATGCCCCACAACCTCGCTCAACGAATTTTCCCGAGGGATCAAATTATTCCGATGTGAATGAAAAATCGTTTTGGAGAGATTCAATAGCTCAAAGACGAAGAAAGTCGGTCCATCCATCCATCAAGTCGAACGTCGTGAGCTTTGCATCTCTAGGCAACATGTCACGGTCGGCATTGTCTTGGACAAAAAGAATGCAGGAGTAGTAAGATCACTTACGTTACCTTTTATTTTTTCGCTTTATGTGGTCTCTGCATATGAAATTATATACATCTTCATTTATTAAAATAAAGCCGATTCTATACAGAGTTATTCTATACAGAGTTAGTCGCATTTTCTCGCTATATACTTCTATCGTTTTGCATTTTAACGGTTCTAGAAAAAGTTATCTTTCTATGCAGTACAAATTATTCGGGCGACAATAAGAACACATTGGTCCCGAATTTGGTGATTTTTTCCGCTATTAGGGCCGTATCTTCTTGGACCAGTATTTCTTTAGTTCAATAATTAATATCTTAGAGATTCTCAGTTTAAGTCTTTTAAGACCTATTCCTTTTGGACTCAATTCTATATGCACTTGATATAGCAAGTTAGCAATGTTGGAGTGTGGTTCATTCTCCCCGGCGATAGGATAACATGGGGGTATTGCTCAATAGGATTCCTAATTAAATGGTTTCTTAATTAGAGTATGTTTCCTAGAAAGATATTTCTTATTTTGAATAAAATTATTGCTTATATTTTTTTTTCTTATAATTGAGAAATGTAATAGAGATGTACGAGGTACTAATTATAGTGGAATCTTCAGCTGGACGTAGCTCTGGTTTAAGGGTGAATCAGGATAAAATCTTACGTTTTAAGTTCTCTTTCTCATTTTTACTTTCTATTTTCTTTGTGATTGTGCAACGAATCTCACGAGTAAGAGTATCGTGCCAAGAACTCCTTGGAAATTTTTTTTTCTTTTTATTTTGGGCCAGCATTTGAAAAGCTGATGTCGACTTTTCTATTCCCTTATTGTACACGAAAATCGAAACCCATCGCAATGACTTTTATCCTTATTGACTGGTTTGTCATCATGAACCTTCTCTTTGCGTACTCAGCAGGCGAAGCAGATTGTTCATTGCATTTCCCTAAGATGGCATCCTATTCTTTGATTAGTATAGACGATGTCGTATTTCATTTCATATGCAACATTCAAGTAACTTGTTGATAAACTGCCGTATACATTCAGAAGATAATTGCTGGCCTAAAGTTACTTGCGAAAAATTCAAAAATTGGAGGTAGATTATTAGTAATTTAATTGAAATTCCAAAGTGTTCACGTGTATATATATACATATGTTAAACATGTATACCCTGTTCACAAATTAAATCTACCAATGACTTGACAAAACCATGCACGCGACAAATTGACCATACTAATTTAAGATTTTTCGTGATATTTACCTTATGGATTTCCATGTGAACTTGTCACGTCAACATACCACATCACAATGTGTTATCCACATCAGCGAATTAAACGGTAAAATTTGATAGATAATAACGGGGTGTAAATATGTCACAAGCATATCAGTTTGGGGCTTTTGATAGTCAAAAAAATTTTTTGGGTAATTTTATCGTAAATGTACTAATTTGAAATTTTTTGTAATATTAACCCTATTAAATTTGATTCTTTTGGAAAGAAGAAAAAATATTAACACGCGAATCCTGACCCAAGGTGTAATTTCAGCTCTTTGAAAAAGATTAGGTGCACCCGATCCTCCGCGTAAGCCCAACTCATATACTTGATAAAATGAGGTGGGAACCATATGAGAATAACCTGATCTAACGGTGGATTGAGCTGGGCTCAGATTATGCAGGTGTACCCAATACTTGCTCCTCCTCCTTTGTCCCCTTCCTCGCCCCTCTCTCTATTGAGCTACATAAGATCAAGACGCAAATCTATTAAATTGTAACTGTGAGGAAATATTCAGCGGTTTGCAAGCGTCACGTAAATGGCTGATGTGGCGCATGTTTATTATTGATATCCAATTAGATCTTGACACATGGATGTTCACTTCAAAATTAAAAAACAAATATTTTTGTTCTCTTTTCTTCCTCCATCTTCCAACCTCCGCTCCGGACTTGGCTATCTATCTCCGCCGCCAAGCCGCCGCCACCACCATCCTTGAGCCTTGTTGAGCTTGTCGTCGGCAGCCATGGATGAGCCAACCTCTGCGTCCACCCTCTCCATCGTCCCGGCGGGTAAGCCTTGGCCGCGAGCTCTCGTCCACAAATATGGAGATGTAGAGCAGCGATCGGCCATGGACGGACAGATCCGAGTGACGACCTCCGTGGCCAGATCTGGCATTCTTTCAAAAACCTCCCGGCCATGGACGGTGGCTCGAGTCGTTTGACCCGATCGACAGTCTCGCCGCTGTCGAGGTTGTCGCTAATTGCAAGATCGTCTTCTTTTCTTCTGGGTTTCTTTTAGGGTTCATGGGTTTTGATTTCTGGCAATGAAGTTCTGTGAATTGCATGGGGTTTTCTCGATTCGTGTTTCAAGATGCCTAAACAAAGTGAAAGTCCGTACTATTGCTCCAGATCTGGAATTTGTTGGTGAATGAATAGAGGAAGAGGAAGCGCTCGTCCATGGCCGACCTTCGCGATTTATGGACGAGCCACCCTCCATGGCGTCCCAACCTGCTCAAGTCATGGTTTTTCAGCTCTGGTGTTCTCTCGCGGCCATGGATGGTGCCTTGAGTCATTTGGCCCTAGATATGAAGTTTGTCCACCCGTTGCTCTAGATTTGGAGTTCGTTTGAGGATGAACAGAGGAAGACGAAACGCTCGTCCATGGCCGACCTCCGGGCGATTTATGGACGAGCCACCGTCCATGGCCACCCCTCCTACGCGTCTTCACATCTATGACGAGAAGCCGTGCCGCCGTCACCAGTGGATGAGCGGCCGTCCATTCCGACCGCCGCCGTCCATGGAAACCCAGATGTAGAAGAATGCACTGTTGAAGAACGAAGGAAAAAAAGAAATTTCATGTCATTTTTTTAATGCACATTAGTAGCCATATGTCCATATATTATTGGGTGAGAGTAAAATATGGTTGCCATGGCGCTTTGTAATCGCTCAATATTTTCTCGTCAGCGGCTCATCTGATCTCGAGGGAGATGGAGCAATGGACTGTAGGGGTGTCAAAAGTACCCGCTCAAACATGACCCGATCCAAACCGACCCGATCCAAACAAGGAATTTTCATATTGGGTCGAGTTAGCCTTAAGTTGTTTAGGTAACAATAAAAACAAGACTTAAACTTGTTTTGGATCTACCCGAGCCCGCCCAAAACAAGCCCACCCATTTGTCCTTCTTGTTCCAAGCGCGCCGGAAACCCTATCATTTTCTTCCAAAGCCAGTGACGGACGGAAACCTCCTAGCGACGGGAACTTCATCGTCGCCTTCCCTCCTTCCTTCGACCTCCATATCCGAGGCTCTCGCGAGCTTCAAGTTCGCCTGTCGGAGATCCCTCTCCCCGCTTCAATTGCCGAATCTCTCTCGCCGGCGCCTGGGCAGAGCTCGTGATCGCCGACTCCGAGGAACCGCCGCCATGGCTCCTCCGGTTCCGTCGCAGCGGTCACCGTCGCTGTCCCAGCCTTCCGGGTGAGTCCTCCTTCCCGTTTGAGTACATTGCTGGTATACTAGAAGATAAGACGGTGTCTACAGAACCACATGACTAAATTAGAGCACATTTCAAGAGACATCGAAGTGGGGGTTCGGCGGTCCTGCCCTTCTTCTCCGGCGTATTTTCTCTTTGGGGTTTTTCCCTGTCGTGGGTAGTCGTTGCTTTTGGGAATTTCTGGCTCTGAGGTTTGGATTCTCTTTTTTTCCTCTTTTGGGCTGCCTGATCATGGGCGCGCACGCGCGGGGTTGGCGTTTTTCTTATTGGACCGTACTTTTTGCTTTTGATGGGTTTTTGTTTCGTTTCGATTCCAGCTTAGGTTCTGCATCGATTGGAATTTTCTGAGCAGAAATTGATGTTGTTGGGTTTTGTAGGTAGAAGGACGAATGTACCTAAAACCTGGGTTTTAGGACTTGCGAGCGAGGAGAGCTTTTTCAGTCTAGCAGAGGTAGACGATTTGCAAACCCCAGCTTTAGCTTCAGTTTGATTGGTTCTTGTTCTTTTATCATTTGCATGCTTGAGCCTAGCAGAGGTAGACGATTTGCAAACCCCAGCTTCAGCTTCAGTTTGATTGGTTCTTGTTCTTTTATCATTTGCATGCTTGAGCCTAGCAGAAGTAGACGATTTCCAAGTTAGTTCTTTTTTATTGGTTCAGTTTGATTGGTAGGGCATTGCTTAAAGATCCAAGCTAGGTTTAGTTCTTTTTGATTGGTTCAGTTTGATTGGTTCAGTTCGATTTCCAAGTTTGATTGGTTCACCATACTTACTCTGGTGCTACGGTAGGGCATTGCTTAAAGGAAAATAAACATTGAATGCTTGAGCCTAGCAGAGGTAGATGATTTCCAAGTTAGTTCTTTTTTTGGTTCTTGTTCTTTGTTTCGTCCACTTGAATGCTTGCTTATTTATCTATGGAAAGCGCATGCTTAAAGATGATGGTGAACTGTTTTGAACCACTTGGACACTGTCATTTGCACGTTCCTTCGACTCATCAGTCTTGATAGAGCCTTGAAAATAATCAGTGGACTGAAAGCTCTTTAGTGATGTAAAATGGTAATACGACGAAATCAGGCTCCTGAGGTAATTCATTATTTTGAAGCTGTTCATGCTTGCTCTTGAGATAGAATTTACTTTACCATGTCAACTTTCTATGGCAATGATAGTTTTTGTTGATTTTGGAATGTTAATTACTTTTGCTGATTGTTAGATGTCTTCGTTGACGGATTCTAGCCTCAAAAATAAAAGGAAGAGATCCATTATGTGGGATCACTTTAAAAGGATTCTATGTACAGACAAGAATCAAGAAAAGGCTGAATGTTTATATTGCGGGATCCACATTGGTTGTTCTAGTACTCAAGGGACTAGTTCAATGCATCATCATTTAGATAGATGTAAGGAATATCCATATGCAAACATCGAGAAAAGGCAAAAAAAATGTTTCGGGTCAACCTGTTGGGGTTGGTAGTTCACCATGGAAATTTGACCAAGATGCTAGTGTTGACACCTAAATTTTACCGATAATCATTTAGTCGTAATTTACATAGAAAAATTAGGGATTAATTTTTAACCCCTCAACAAAAAATATTTAAATTGCATAGCATATAGTTTTAGTTTAATTGCATTTGCATCAAATTGGCGATGGCAAACGAACTTAAATTTTATCGGACGAGACTCGGCTCGCTCGGAATGCTAGGGCTAGGAATTTCACGTCACGTGGGCTTGGTTGTTTTAATTTGGGCTTAGCCCAAGTTAATTCAGCCCATTTAAATGCTAATTAAGCCCTAAGCCCAAGCCTAAGCCCATTAGGTTAATTAATCCCATTTAATTTGACCTAGATTAGTCTATATAAATATGTTAGTAGGTCAAGTTAGTGAGGGGATCATAATTCAGAGATCAGAATTTTTGTGAGAGTGAGGGTGAGAGAGAGAGAGAGATCGGTCACACCGCCGCACGCCATCCCCTCGCCGTCGCGCGCCGGCACCCTCGCCGCCGCACGACCGGCGCCCGTGCCTTATGCCTCGCGTCTTCACTGCTCCGGAATCAGACAGCCCTCCAGACGTCCAGTTGCTGTTCCGTCCTTGCATGAACGCCGGAGGACCGCCGTTCATAGCTGCTGCCCATGTCACGTCTTCTACGGTTTTGAAGAGGAGTCGTTCTTCCTTCGTCGGTCCGCAGTGAAGCCTGACGAACGTCCTTTTGCGTTGAGCCTCATCTTTTGTCAACGTGGACTGCTACTCTTCTTTGATTCGTCACTAACGCTGCTGCATCTTCAGTCCACATTCTTCTCCAATTTCCCCAGTCAACAAAGGAGTTGTTGTGCCCAGTCAACCGAGAAGTTCCAGCTGCTGCTCCTTCACGTTCTTCCGCTGGCCCATGCATGTTATTCCTTTTCACCACAGCCACGAAGACGAGATGCCCATGCAGAATGTGCAGAACCCATGCAGAATGTGCAGAACCCATGCAGCAGACCTTGAAGAGGAGTCAACCGTGAAGCACTTCCCCGACGTCAAGGCTTGATAGCTTGTCCCCTGCCCAGCTAAAAATCGTTCACGTTGAAGCCTTGAAGACGCCCACGACTTCAACAGCATCGGAGGAAAATCAAAGGGGGAAGACGTCCATAAAGATCCCTGCGTCTCTGCGCTACCGCCCGCTATTGACGCACACACCGTCGCACCGGAACTCCCTCGCCGTGCCGAGCATCTAGCCTCGGCAAAATAGCCACGCCATCGTCACCGGAGCAAACCACCGAGTACTCGTCTCACCGCGGTTGTCCGGACAACCGTGCCGGAGCCCTGTCAAGCGCCAACGTGAGCCTCGGTGTTGTCATACCTCGCCAAGTTGCTGTTCCGCCGGCACCCACCAGCCCCGCCGTGCTGTCGTCGTCGTCCCGTCGCCGTCTCGATCCCGATCCCGAGCCAATTCGAAGTTGGTAATTATCCAAATTAGGTAATGATATCATCCGATGCACTTTCAAATATTTAATTTCCTGATCTGAACCGTTTGAAATATTGCGTGAATATCATGTTGGAATGTTAGATATCTTTAGGATAATGTTTTAGATATCCGCAATATTTTGAGAATATTCAAATTAGGGAAAATTTCCTAATTTAGCAACGTATCTGGACGACTATCCGACTTTAATCCTAAAGTCCGATACGCGGCGATACGGAAAATCATTATCCTGTTCATAACTATTTGAATACGATAATGATTCTAATTTGCTTTCCAATTTTGAATGATCAATTATCCGTTAATATCTATGACCCTTTAGATATGACCGATAATTTGATTTTTGTGCCTAATCCGAGTTTGAAACGAATATGGCGGATTGCGTGGATGGTTTGAATCGGTTGTTATCTTTGCTTGTTTAATCGTTTTTCTTTTCAAATAAAACAGAAAATTTTCAAAAAGATATCATTTAGATTTAGCTTAGAATTTTGCATGTCTAGGAGTTTTGAATATATCCCGAAGGATGAGATAAGTATTTAATTTAAATTAGGACCTAAGGTGGCATGTTTCCTAGTTTAAATTAAATATGGATTTAATCATAACGGATTATTCACGTTATTTTTTTATTTCGAATTTTTAATCAAAAATCCCAAAAAGAAGTCATGCTAGGATAGTTTAAATCATCATAGATTGCATTCTATTTTAGGCATTTTTACTATTCCGAATTTTAAAAGAAAATACCAAAAAAGGAAAGTTATTAGCTTGCATGTTATTTTAGGCATCTTTTATAGTTCCGAATTTCATCAGAAAAATACCAAAAATAATTCATTCATTCGTCATTAGAATTATGTCACGTCGTTGCATGTCATATAGTTTGCATGCTAGGTTGCATTAATTCGCATGTCATTAATTGCACGTCATTGCATATAGTCTAGATCTCATTTAAACAAGCGGAAAATCAAAAAAGAGAAATTGAGTGATTGTTTGTTAACTAGAAATCATATTAGGATGTTTGATGTGATTTTCTAGCTAACAATGCAGATGCTAGCGTGGCATTCAGGTAAGTTGTTCTCCTAAGCTTGCAATTTATTTAATGCTTTGATTATTGGGTGTTAAATTGGTGGTTTGCGCACTCGCATGAACACCTCACATGTTAGTAATTAAGTTAAAATGGATCCAACCTGCCTGCCAAAATATTTTTGAAATGAAAAGGTACCGAAAGGGCGTTAGACTAGATCTAGCGTAATCAAGTCCCCGGGCTTAGAATCTCTGGTTCGTAGAAATAAAACATATCTCCCTATGTTTTATTTAGGTTTCTAATCAGCCTACCATAAATTGATTAGTGGCGACTCCAAGCATGAAAACGATTGCATGTTAAGAACTTAAACCCTAAGTTGCGAACTGGTAGGACTTGGGAGGGTCTGAATTAAGTTCAATCTTAATAATCCATTAGCCCGAAAGAGATCAAATTATTTTTAAGGGTCGCGACAGCTAGTAGAAAAGAACTAGCGACCATGTTCATTCTTGGTGAATTGCCCTTTAAGTTTGTAGAAAATGAGGGTTTTTGGCGATTTGTGTATAGAATGCAGCCAAAGTTCTCACTCCCTATACGTAACACGTTGAGGAGTGATTGTTATGCGTTAAACGTGGAGGAAAGAAGAAAATTGATGAAATATTTTGCTGACACATGTCCTAGAGTTTGTTTGACGACCGACACATGGACCTCTTGTCAAAATTTGACTTATATGTCTCTCACTACTCATTTTGTTGATGCTGATTGGAAGTTGCAGAAGAAAATCCTAAATTTTTGTCAAATCCCGGGTCATTCTGCCGAGATAATAGGAAAGGCGGTTGAGAAATGTTTGACTGGTTGGTGGATTCAAAGTATTTTTTTCCATTACCGTGGATAATGCAAGTTCAAATGATTTGGGAATTCAATACTTGAAAAGAAGACTTAATTCTTGGAACACTCTGGTATTGAGAGGTGAATTACTCCACATGAGGTGTTTTGCTCATATATTGAGTTTGATTGTGAGAGAGGGGTTAAAAGACATAAATGATTCCATTGTTAGAATACGTTCGGCTGTACGTTATGTGAGGTCTTCTCCTGGGAGGTTGAGGCGATTTAAGGATTGTGTTGAATTAGAGAATATTAAGTCCAAGAGTCTTGTATGTTTGGATGTGGAGATTCGTTAGAACTTGACATATATGATGCTGGAGGCGGCTTTGAAGTTTCAAAAAGCTTTTTTCTTAATGGAAATTCAAGATAGAAATTTGTTGAAGAACTGTCCAAGGCGAAAGGGTTGCCTACTAGTGATGATTGGGATTATGCCCGTCACCTTCTTCCTTTCCTGAAGTTGTTCTTTGATACGACTTCAAAAGTTTCGGGTTCTTCTTATGTCACTAGTAATGATTTGGCTAAGGATGTCTATGGGCCTTTTGGGATGATTAATGAATATTGTGAGAAAGAGGATAAAAGTTTGCAGGAAATGGCTAAAAGAATGAAGACCAAATTCAGTAAGTATTATGGCAACGTGAACAACATCAATCTTAATTTGTTCATTGCTTGCATACTTGACCCTCGACATAAGTGGGAATATGTGAAATGGTTGATAATGATGTTTATGAGAGCAAGCAAGCAGAAATTTTATGTGATAAGATAACATCATTGTACAAGCAATACCGCACCGGTAAGTACTCCCAAGGCAACTTGAGATTAAAAGGTACAAGGACAGTAAATGTGTCAAAGTCTCCCGTGGTTGGTGCGGACTTTATGACTGCAAAGAATCTTAGCCAAACGGGACAACAAATTTTGGAAGAAAAATCTGAATTGGATAAATATTTGGAGGAAGGATGTGAACGTTATAGTCCCGACTTTGATATCTTAACTTGGTGGAAAGTTAATTTTTTAAGATATCCTATCCTCTCTTCCATTGCTCGAGATATTTTGGCCGTGCCCGTTTCGACTGTAGCATCAAAAGCCGCATTTAGCATGGGAGGTCATGTACTTGATGTCTTTCGTAGCTCCTTGACCCCAAGAATGGTGGAGGGTCTTATATGTGCTCAAGATTGGCTACGATCCTCTCCACTTTCACTTTCAATTGAGGATGACTTAAAACAACAAGAAAATTTTGAGTCAGGTTAGAAAACATAATTGTGGAATATTTATTCTTTTCTCTATTACAATGGATACTTGAATTTTCATTTTGATTGTGAATTTAATGCAGAGTGTTCAACTACAATTATGGAGCCGAACTCGATATCGGTTTCTCTTGATGATTGATGAAGTTGGAAATTGGTACTTGCTAAACCAATTTTTTTTATTCTTAATGCAAATTTACTTGTGTCTTCTTTGTGCTTCTTCGGGGGCTTGTTGTGTTGGTGCACAGTTTGTTCTTCTTACAATGAAATTTAATTAAGAGGAATTGGGTTTTGCTGGAAGCTGGTTTGTATGTTTGTCACGCGTTCCAAGCTGATTTGTATGAGGAATTGGGTTTTTCTTATGTGGGCAGGAAAGCATAGAGATTTCTAGGGAGAGAGACAGCAGAATTTTTTGCTGTATATTCATTTGTCAAACTCTTTCCTTTTTTCATATGTGATATTTAATTTTCTTGCAAATCAGAGTTTTTCCGCTTAGTTCATCTATGTTTACAATTGTCTTTTGCACTTTTCATACTCTCCAATTTTATTAGATATGTGCCATCTTGCATGAGGAGACCTTTCGAACTTAACTTTTCTTGTTTTTGTTTCTTAATTTGTGCAAATCAGACGTGCATGTGGTGACCGGCGCTCCCGACTTCGTCTTCACTTCCGAAGTTCAGTCGCCCAAGCTCTTCATCCGCAAGGTTGGCCCCCGCTCCCGCTCTTTGCTCGAGTCTTGGGTGTCCGATCTGCGATTGGCTGTGAATTGTTGTTGGTGGATCCGCATCTTTTTTCTTGGAACAAAAGGATCAATTTTTTGAATCAACTGAAGGCCCTCAGCATTCTCATTTTCCTTAATGAATGCGAGATCACGAATTGTCATTTCGCTTTACTTCTTGGGTAGTTGATTTGATGTTGCAGCTTCTTTAACTAAGCAGCCATTGCAAGAAAGAAATTTTCTTTTCGGTCATGGGTTGCGATGCTGCGTAAATCTCGGAGGCTAGTTTGCAAGTTCCTCTTCGTGGAACTTGGATTGCGTCTTTCCCGTTGTTTCCCTGATCCTTTTGAGCTTTAGTATAGGCAATTACAAACACCATCCTCTGCTTTTTGGGAGAAGTAGATGCAGTTTCTCCTGCACCACCCCGCATCACTCACCAAGACATGGACACAACAATTAGCTCCCATGAAAAGTGCTGATAAAGTTATTGAGAAAATGAATCGACCGCAAGAAATGATTAGTAAAACTCTACACACGAACCCGACCCGGCCTGACCCGAACCCAACCCGACCCGATTGTGCGGCTATATCATGTTCGGATCTTGTTTCGGGTCGGGCCAAGCACATATATCCATTGTTTCGGGTCGGGTCATGTATCATGAAAACCTGACCCAACCCATTGACACCCCTAATGGACTGTTTTCTTTTTCAAAGAAGAAAATCCACCAATCAGTAAGGACGAAGGTTCCTTCTCTTTTATCTCTCTCTCTCTCTTTTTCTTTTTGCATGAAATGAACTCCGTGGTAATCGAACTCGGACTTTTTGCACGTTTTTATTGATGTACAGAGTTATTGAATTTGTGTCGTACATGTGCCCGCTCCTTAACCATTGGACCAAAAAATATACCCAATCAATTAGAAAACAAAACATTAAGCGGAGATCTTCTTTGAATGGATGATAATAAATGGAAATTCATATTCTAATAGTCCATATGGTAAATCATGTAACTTGTCCACGTCTCGAAGCTACCAAAATTTCTTGATGTTACACGCGCGAGAGCATTCCACAATCTTGACCGAGTCAAAGTGGCAACCAATTAAGCATTCTAGAATCTTAATTTGACAAAATACATATTTTACTTACGTTAAAAGCTGTAGAATATAACAGCACGTACGACTAGGAAGTTTCTGGCAGCTTTTCAGCTCCAGAACAAGGATGCGATCACATGGCAAAGAAGATGGTGCGGCTTAACTTTATTGGCCTGTTCTCGTGATCGCGCCTAACTCCTTTCCTTCTCATAAAGCAATGAAGATGATGCCCCACAAACTCGCTTAGCCTTGACTTCAGGACGTAAAATTATCCCAATGTGAATGAAAAGTCATTTGTGGAGAGAGTTCAATAGCTCAAAGACGGAGGAAAGTCGATCCACCCACCTATCGAGTCAAAAGTTGCGAGCTTTGCATCTCTAGGCCACGTGCCACGGTCGGCCTCATCTTGGATAAAAAAATTCCAGGAGTAGCGTGATCTCTTACGTTACCTTTTATTTTAGCCTGTTGAATAATACTTTTTTCAATAAGTAAACATTCATCTGACATGCAAAGAAAGAGAAAGAGTCAATGGTTTCGTTAGTATTAAAAAAAAAATGTGGACGAAACAGATTTCGACGAAGCAACATGTGTAGGAGCTACCCAAGCCATATGTCATGCATTATTAGCCTATCGACATTAATCAGAGAAAAACCCCAAACACCCCAAAGAATCGAAGAAAGATGGGTCCCCCAAATCTCCCTCTCTTGCTTCTTCTCACCTTTGCTTCCACCATTAACGCCCAAAATCTCTTCTCACGACCGTTCTGTGCCACCACCGGCAACTTCACCGCCGACAGCACCTACCAAACCACCCTCACCACCCTTCTCTCCTCCATCTCCACCCTCAACTCCTTGTCCCTCACCTACGGCTTCTTCAGTACCTTCGTCCGTGTTTCCAGCGCCTCCCAAACCCTCTACGCCGTCAGCTACTGCCGCAGTGACCTCACCGCCGAGAGCTGTCGTGCCTGCCTCAGTGGCTCAGCCAATGAAATCCGCCGTCTCTGCGCCCTCCAGAAGGGGGCGATCCTCTACATAGAGAACTGCTCCATCCGGTACTCTAATGCCTTGATCTTGGGCGCAATCACGATGGACCCTGACTATCAACTGTTCAATGTGAACAATGTCACAAGCCCAGACACATGCCGTTAGAAATTAAATCAAATTTGTTGATACTTGTTTCCTTTTTTGAGTCTGTCCATATTTTCATATTTTGATTTTTCGTATTTTTAAGTGCTAATTATAGTTTCAGTCCAAAAGAGGAAAGTTTTCTAAATCAATTAGATTTCCTATTTTGAATAGGTTTTCTAATTGAATGGTTTCCTAATCGGAATAGGTTTCCTAATTAAAATAGGTTTCCTAAAAAGAGATTTCCTATTTTGAATCAAACTATGGTCTATATATAGTCTATTTCTCTTGTAATTGAGATATGCAATACAAATGCGCGAATTGCGATTGTTTCACCTTCAAAAAAAAATTTCCATCAAATCAAATTATTGCCGCGTCTCTAACGCTCAACACATACAACGTGGCGTTGCTGCTACTTCTAGACAATCTGCGAGGAAAGGCGGCGGGAAGCTGATTCAAAGAGTGTTTTCAAGTCTAGGCTAGATCTAATTCAATTTGAGATTATTACATCAATAGGATTTTTATTTTTTATTTTTTGGTTGAATTACACCAATAGGATTTAACCGGGAGATTTTCCTTGAGATATAATTCAAAATTGATTTTCCTTTCTTATAGGTTGACACCCAATAAAAGTGCTTATTATAAACCATTTTCAATTACAAGAATTTTTGCTTTTCTTTTACTAGCATAATTATCATAGATGACTTTTTTTTGTTACGGAAGCAGCAATCAAACAAAAAAATAGACAAAACAAGAAAAAAAATTAAACACCCAATTCACATAATTTGATCGAGTGATCTAGTCCATGGAAAGAACAACTATAAATCAAACAATACAACGGAGCTTACAACCACACTTGAGTCACTCAGTTTCTCAATCTCTAATTATATCCAATAACTTCCAATCAAAAAAATTATACTCAATAACTCACACAGTGTTTAATCCAATAAGTCTTCACGAAATAATCTCTCAATCTCACAAAAAAACATATACAAAATTTTAAGACAAGATTTTCAAGGCCTAAGCACTTTGTCAATTCCAGAGGATGTAATTTGATGAACAGATTATGCCTTGGATTACGGGCAAAATCGCTCACGGAAGCACCAATCCCAAAGGCATAAAACGTATCCACTGACCCATAAGCAATATATGTTTTTTTTTTTTTTTTTTTTTTTTTTTCATATATAGACTTGTGGACTTATGGAGTTCTTGGACGACATTGGCACGAGAAAGGAAACTGCATGTACAGAATCCTAAATGAATTCGATCAACAAAGTCCACCTCCTGACTTTCCTTCCGTATCTTCTATTTTCACTGATTCCAACTTGTAAAAGGAAACAATTATGTTTTGAACAATTTCGGACGTCCGTAAAATATTCAATTCGAAATATTTAGACCTCTACAAATAATAATTAATCTCAAATTGGATTTCATCTAATGAGCTCAAACTCAAGACATATTTTAATATTCTCTAACTTTGTTTTCATTGCCGCTAATCTTGACCCAAGTAAAGCTATCATAGTAAAAAAAATATTTACAAGAATGGAAAAATTACCAAAACAGTTTTAAACTTATTACAATTATGCAAATTCAGTCTTAAACTTTTTTTTTGGCCAATTGAATCATGAATCTTTTGCATCTGTTTCAATTCATTCCATCCAACCAATTTCGACTAACGGATGCTGATGTGGATACTGGTCATCCTAAGTTGCACGGCAAGCGCTGGCGTAAATAATTTTTTATAATATTTTTATATTTTCCTATTTTTATTTTTTGCTTTTATTGTTCCCTTTTATTTTCTTTTTCTTTCTTTCTTTTTTTCATCCCTTTATCTTCATCCTCTAGCTGGTCGCCAATTCCAACGGATGTTCAATTGTTCATCCTTTTCTACTATTTAAGGGGTATATAGTTTTAAAAATGGGAAATCAATATATAGTGGCCAGTTACCAGAATATGGGTCGTCAAATTTTTATGGTAAATGAATGATTGTTACTTGGTGGCTTGCAATTGCAGGTGCCAGTTTCAGTTTTGCTGTGGAAGTGGACTAGAATGGACTCGAGCTCATGGTGGTTGTGCAAGAAACTAGGAGCAAAAGGGCTTGGCCTCCATGGACCCGGGGCTGGCCGCCAAGGATCAAGCACAAGCGTTAAGGTTCCCATATCCAAGCACCGAGGTCTCTAATCCAACCGCCTTAATCTAGTCATATTTTGGAAAATGGTTTCATTTTTAAAATAGAAAATATTTTTTTTTTCGAATTTAAGCATAGGCTTTCCATTGATTATTGAAAGATTTTATATTGATTCATTTTCCTAAGCAATTCAAATACTTGAAAACAAGAAAAAAATTCCAATCGAAAATTTTCCACGAAACATACAAAGTATTAGTCTTAATTTTGTGTTTTGATTGATGAATTAATACTCAAGAAAGACAACAAAAAAGTGGAAAGAAGTGTCAGAAAAGTCTTAAACTTATTGTATTTGTATCAATTCAGTTCTAAATATTTTTTTGATGTCAATTTAGTCCTTCCAGCTAATTTTGGCCGGATATTATTGACGAGTATGCCAACTAGCCTATGTGGTACTGCCAGCGCTGACCTAGACAAAATTTTAATTTTTATTATTTTTATATTTTTATTATTTTTTCTTTCTTTCTTTTCTTTTTTTTCCTTTCTTCCTCCCTTTCCTGATGACCGGCCGTGGGCAATAGCTAGCCACCGGCCATGGGCGGGCAGGCTACCCTTGCTCGGGCGAGGGTCGTCGTTGAGGGCGAGCCTTGGCAAGGGCGAGCATTAGAGAGTGTCAATCTTGTCCAAGCTAGATCTGGAAAGGAGAGCCCTCGTTGAGGCTCGCCCTCACCTGGCCACCGCTCGCCCAGGCCATGCCGGGCCTTAAGGATGTGCGTTCCTTCAATAATATAATTCTGAAAAGAAAACGCAGCATACAGCTCCAGCTTGTCACGCAAACGCACTTTGACCCGGCCCCTATGGATGCGCGGTGGAAAAGATCAACTTCAAAGGTTCTATTGTTTCTTTCCATTATTGTCCTTATCTACTCCAATCGCAATCATCGGTTATAAAATATTATACAATGTAGTGTGAAACCTTCGTAGCAATTGCTTAAAGTCAACATGGAATCATGGTGGCCTGACGTTAGGACCGAGATAAACGTGTTATCACATAAGTCAAGATCAACGATACGCAAGTGGGCATGATCATTCATGCAGATAATTTTATTGGCAAGTGTTCAAAAGCTAGGCTCTACATCGTGTGCGTTCTAAGCTATATAGTATTTAAAATGCTACCATGATGAATCAAGTATATAATAAAATTATTTTTAGCGGTCGGGATAGTATAAGCCCTAAACATAAATTTGATGTTGACATTGAAAGTGTTGAGAAACAAGAACAATGAAGACATATTTTGGGGCAATTTTCTCATCTTCTTTCACTCTGTACATATATGCATTTATACCACCGCCCGCAGCGGCTGCGTTGGTTTGCGCTCTGGTCCCCCCACGAAGGGACCAGAGTTCAAACCCCAGCGTAGTCGTTAGTGAGTCGTAAGTGTGGCGCCGTGGTGGTGGGTCCTGCGCTAGCGTCACCCCGGGTTTAGTACCGAATAGCCTGTCGGGCGAAAGGGAGGTTCCCGGGTCATCAAAAAAAAAAAAAATACATATATGCATTTATCATACAAAAAAGGAAAGAATAAGCAAGATTACAACGATTACACTCTCCTACTTTATCTTCGAGTATCCTTAATTGAATCAATTCAAATCAAGGTTAAAGATAAAATCGTATCTTTCTCCAACCGAAAGTTGACGTTAACCAAAGGGTACAAGAACACTCCACCTGTTTATTTGTGTTTGCTGTCTTCGAGGTTTAAGTTGAATCGAAAGTCTGTTTGTTCCATATTACCACAATTTGGGGCTACGCGAGGATATCCAAGTGGAGTAGATATAAGAGACGGTGAGGAATTGTTTCTAAAATACGTATGATGCATATGCCAATCGATTCGATACGAGGAACTTCATCCCAGGAGTGGAGATGGCGCCATTATCGAGGAATGCCTAAATATTTGTATGTCATTCCTTGGTAAAAAGAAGAATACCCCCACTCACTTTCGCTAGCTCTTTGTATTCATCTACCAAGGAGGTCGAGACAGATTTGACAAGTAACTATTCCATCGACATGCAAAAGTTGATCGTGACAACTTCGACATTTTGAAGTGATCGCAAAGCAGAGTTTCGTGTTGCCCAATTCTTTTTACTATGGCTCGTGACTTCATTATGCCCACGTTCAGTGCTAGCCGAAAGATTACGAAAGATAATAGGAGATGTTGACTGTGAAAAATATAAATATGGCTGGTTGAGAAAAAGGACGGTTCAAAAAGTTATATTTATCTGAAATAGGAAATTTCAATGGTTTCATCGGTACAAAAATTCAAGCCGCCACAACCAATCCGCACCCGAAAATAGAAGACGTGGACGAAAGAGACTTCGACGAAGCAACTTGTGTAGGAGCTACACAAGCTATATGTCATGCATTATTAACCTATCCACATTAATCAAAGAAAGACCCCAAAGAAACTAAGAAAGATGGATCCTCCAAATCTCCCTCTCTTGCTTCTTCTCACCTTTGCTTCCGCCATTAACGCCCAATCTCTCTTCCCACGCCCGTACTGTGCCCCCACCGGCAACTTCACCGCCGACAGCACCTACCTCACCACCCTCACCACCCTCCTTTCCTCCATACCCACCCTCAACTCCCAATCCCTCACCTACGGCTTCTTCAATGCCTCCGCCGCCGTCTCCAGCACCTCCCAAACCCTCTACGTCGTCGGTTCCTGCCACGGCGACCTCACCGCCGAGAGCTGCCGTGCCTGCCTCAGTGGGTCAGCCATTGAAATTGGCCGTTACTGCCCCCTCCAGAAGGGTGCGGTCCTCTACAGAGAGAACTGCACCATTCGGTACTCTAATGCCTCGATCTTGGGCGTAGTCACGATGAACCCTGACTATCAGCTGTACAACGTGAACAATGTCACGAGCCCAGACACATACAATGCGGCGTTGCGGCTGCTTCTAGACAATCTGCGGGGCAAGGCGGCGGGAAGCGGCTTGCAGAGGAAGTACGCAACAGGGAACACATCGGAAGGTTTCGACACGATCTACGCCATGACACAGTGCACGCCGGACTTGACCGAGCAGCAATGCAACGACTGCCTGGTGACAGTCATCGGAAGGCTCACGAACTGCTGTGCCGGGAAGATGGGAGTGAGGATCATGGCGCCGAGTTGCCAATTTCGGTATGAGACCAATGATCGGTTCTTTGACCCGGTCGGCGAGCCACTTCCGTCGCCCGCACTGCCACCGCCACCGCCGGTGGCAGATGCAATGCCTCCACCACCAGGTACGTTGGCTGTTGCTCAAAAGTTAGGTACAAGGCCATTATGTGCTTTATTAGAAATTGAAGACGATCCGCTTGTTTACAATGTCAATTTTAATATATCACGTTGCTTGATATATCAATTTAGTAATTTCTAATCAATGAATGATTGGTTCTTCGACCCAGTTGCTGAGTCACTTCCGCCACCTCAGCTGCCTCCTCCGCCAGCATCAGGTACGTTGGATCTTGTTTAGGGGTTAGGTAGGTGGCTTTTCATTTTTTTATTTAATCCAAATGGATTAAGATCATTTGATTATTAATTATGAAAGTTCCACATTAGATTTACACTATTAATCGTTCAAATGAGTTTAATCTATATGCTCTATAGATCATCTAATATATTTTTGGGTCAATACGTTGGATAAATACATTTTTGCTACAAAGAAGGTACGGAATTATTCCATATTTTCATCAAAAGAAGGTAGGGTCCTTATCTCTATCTTTTATGCATGTACATGGCTAATAGTCAACTGTCCTGGTCAGTTCATTGAATCAAAAGTTGTGGCATTCATTGCTCACAACCTGTCACATGACATCTTTCAATTAATAATAAAGTGAGTTTAGGCTAAGGGTAATGAATCATTAGCAGATGTTCATTAATTCTCATTTTTTAGTCACCACCGTTCGTGAATTGATATAAATACAAAAAGGTTTTTTTTAACAATAAAAGAAAAGAAATAGAAAATCACGAGGCCATAATTGAAGCGTTGGTGTCACGCAAAAACATGAGATTTTAGATTATTACTAGAACTTTATAGCATCTGAGGCCAAAGGAAAAGAGAAGCTAAAACTTAATTTTGTTTGATTGTCCAAAAATGAAGTTAATCAATTTAGTATTGTTTAGCAATGTTAGACATTCTTACAAATGCTAGAGTTTCAATTGAAGTTTAGACTTTCACGTTTAAGCCTCTCTATTAAGATCTCTCAAGGCCCCTTCTTGCATGTCATATTACTGATCCTCGCGATTCCGTCTCAGGTCTAACTCCAACCTAGTGAAGGGGAGTATAAAATGTTTAAATATTAAACACGCTTCATCTAAAGAGCATTTAGATTAATTTGGGAATTGTCTCATATTCGCAATGGTACGTGTACAGGAAAAAGCAACAAATCTACCCTGATTACCATCGCCATTACCACTCCCACTGGAGGTGTTATGCTACTTCTCTTTCTCACTTGTTGTTTGCTTCGAAGACAAGGAAAGAAGAAGTACGAAGTCGTCAAAGAAAAACTCGGTAAATTGACTATTGGCCTTTATTTTTTCGTAAACTACTTGTGTCATATGCTTGAGCACATAATGAAACCTCTTTATTTTTCATAAGGAATCAACTATATATATCATTCAAATTAAGAGTCCATGTGATATAATTATAGCTATAGTGTAGCTTGTCGTGCTGAAAATTTGCTATGAAATAATACAACTTGTGTATTTGGTAATACAAACCCTAAAGCTGTAATACCTTCCAATTGGATGAGACAACTCCATAAAGTCAATTTAACTTAATATATCAGCGACATTTTTCAAAAATTGCACCGATGCCCCTTTTCATAATTTAAGCTGGTCGGGCAAGCCGTACCAAATCAAACTAGTGGAGCTAATCCTTATTACAAGCTTTAAAAACAACGTATTTGTATTTTTCAATGCCTAAATATCAATAGTTTTCCTTATAAACTTGTTACCAAAGCCAACGCACATTTGAAATCAGAAACAAAACCAGCATCAACTTTTGTTAGTAACATTGGGACTAAAATTATACGATTCAGGATATGCAGGGGTACATATAATTGTTTCCCTTCTATGTACTTACAAAAACTTTTGCATCACTATAATAGCATCGAAAAATGACGGTATCATGATTTTACATCAATTATATTGTAAACAAGAAAAACTTACATATCACAGGAGGAATATATAAAGATCTTATGGAAATATTGAATCTCATAAATTTAATTTTGTTACTAATTCGTGTTATCAAATGAGAAATCACAAGAATACTATTTCATTTTTATAAATATGAAATAAACCAATCATATTTTTGGGCCTATAAATGATTCCAAACAAGCTAAATCATTCATTGACCAAAGAAAAGACATGAAACAAGTTTAAGATTGAAGTACTATACCTGTGTATAAAACAACCACCACCTGAAAACAATCAACAACAATCAAGATTCAAAGACAGTATTCGTTAATGGAAGAATCCGATCCTTCATGATCTACTATACTTGACTGCACAAGCATATATAATGCCATCAATAGAAGGAATAGTTTGGGAATGTAACGGCTCATTTCTGGCCTTCTAGATGAAATAGATGCAGCAATTCCACAAAGTTTCACCAAACACCTATGAAAGTCTCTCCCCTTCATAGCCTGCTGCATCAGGACAATTCAAACTCCCAAAACACCAATATCTCTAGTAGGAAAACAACGCTGAAGGGCACTCTGCCAGACTTTCTTAAACTGCATACAAAGAACAAATGGTATGTCAGCTTATCTTGTATAGCCAACCAAAATATGAATCTAAACCTCAGCACATTAGGTGAAAGCCAAATCAGTCGTTGCCATTCAACTCTTTTGCCTCTATTCCTGGCAATGTCCCAAGCTAAAGCAGAGGTAAGAATTTCATTAGAAGCAGCAGTGCAAGTATCTCGGTCTTCCAAAGAAGAAATTTGAAGAGTCACCCAACAAACAGCTGCCTGGATTCATACCAAGTCTTCAGACCTCGCATTGAGCCATTTCCATTTGTAGCACAAATTATATCAGCCCTTTTTGCAGTTAAAAGAAGAGGAGAATCATAAACTACTCTCCTTGTGTATACATATAGAAGATCCCATTAGGACGCCACGAGCCATTGCCAACCACATAACGAGGCCTCAATATACTCCTAACCTTTAACAATCTCCTCCCAGCATAGGTAGCATCTGCGGTCTGCACCGCAATTAACAGATCTAACACTACCCTCAGCATGAATAAGTGGTCATGATACAAAATTCATTTGATTACTTTGTTTATTATAGTATTGATGATTTTTTATTTCTTCATAATCAATCAAGAGATGAAAGATTTCTTTGGGTTTGGGGGACAACCATGCCATTCTAATCTGGTGCTCTTCATTGCGATAATCTTCCCAACCACTGGCAACCATATAAACGCCACTAGGAGCCAATGTCAATGTTTTGATAGTCAAATTGCGTTTTTGGTAATGTAGGTGCAAACGAACTTACCACCATGGAGTCCTTGCAATTTGATTTGACTACAATACAAGTTGCGACAAATGATTTCTCTCCTGAGAACAAGTTGGGTGAAGGTGGATTTGGTGAAGTTTTCCAGGTACATATTACATATTAGTTAGCAACAATCAAGAATGCCTTACATATGAATTCAACATAATGATGTTGAAGAAAAAGAAAAACGTAAAGCTTTCTTACGTTAGTTTTTAAGTTGTGATATGGAATTAAATGATAAATACAAAACACTTTAGGGAAGACTTCCTAATGAACAACAAATTGCGGTGAAGAGGCTGTCTCGAAGCTCAAGACAGGGTGATGAAGAATTTAAGAATGAAGTTCTATTAGTTGCGAAACTTCAACACAGAAACCTTGTACGACTGCTCGGATTTTGCTTGGAGGGAGATGAAAAGCTACTGGCCTACGAGTTTGTGCCAAATAAAAGCCTTGATTACTTCTTATTTGGTATGTTGCAGTTTATCCTTCTTATCAGGAGAATGTATAATTTGCTTGAAATCAAATGTTTGAGCTTTCACTAGCTGTGGAAACCTTGAAATTAAGAGGTTTTTGGTTCTTTTAACTTATTACAGTTTTTGCTACCTTTGATTGATGAGAGTAAATATATTCTCCTTGAGTTTTTTAATAGGTGCCATATCCTAGCACATTAATGAATTTTGGTGCAATGATGTAGATCCTGAAAAAAGGAGACAATTGGATTGGCCATTACGTTTTAAAATAGTATTTGGGATCGCTCGAGGAATGCTCTATCTGCACGAAGATTCTCGTCTCCGGATCATCCATCGTGACCTAAAATGTAGCAATATCTTGTTAGACAGTGAAATGAACCCGAAGATTTCGGATTTTGGCATGGCAAGGATTTTTGGAGTCGACCAAACTCAGGCTAGCACAAATAAAATTGTGGGGACTTTGTAAGTCTTAGTTTTCAAATAGATGACTTTTTGATTGGATTTGCTCATTTTATCTATTTAAGGATGCTACGTGATCTGAATCTAAATGTGCAAGATACATATGGTTAATGTTCAAATTTGCAGTGGTTACATGTCTCCAGAATATGCAATGCATGGGGAATTCTCAGTGAAATCCGATGTTTATAGTTTCGGAGTACTACTTCTAGAGATCATCTGCGGCAAGAAGAATAACTTCTACCACCAACTGGAAGGGGGTAAATATCTTGCTAGTTATGTAAGTTTCACCGTGCTAATGCGGAGCACCGCACATTTTGTAATTTTGGTCAACTTAAATAGCAATTCCTTTGAGAAAACCAAGTCCTTTTAGCCTAGAGAACACTTATGACTATTTCTGATCCTTGATCATATATGGTTTTTTACAAGATTCAGATGTCTGGCGTGATGAGTCATCGAATTAATGCAACAATCCTGTGACGATTTTCGAACTTATTCTTGCAGGTGTGGAATAAGTGGAGAGAAGGAACGCCCTTGGAAGTGTTGGACCCAGCTATCATGGATTCATATTCAAGAGATGAAGTGCTTCGATGCTTGCACATTTGCTTACTATGCATTCAGGAAGATCCGGTTATTAGACCCACCATGGCCACCGTAGTTCTCATGCTCAACAGCAATACCAATATCCAGCCATCTCCTCGACATCCAGCCTTCTTTGTCCAAAGCAGATTGCAGGGACTGAGCATCCCAATGGAAGAGCTTGAATCGGACCAATCTACCAGGAAGACTATCCCTTCGTCAACCAATGGCATGTCGGTTACCGAACTATACCCTCGGTGAATGTTGGTGTGACCGAAATTTTTCACCATGGATGGTCTAACGGTGAGATTGCTTGGCCTTCCGCCATGATTTTTTATGAACCATAAGCAAAAAACTATGTCTTTGGATAATACGCTGTTAATTGCTCAAAGGGGGTCATGTGCACTTAAAGAAGACTCTACACATGTTATCCATCATAGTTATTATGACTCTTCTAAGATTTCGTTACTATTTGAGGCTAAATGATACATTGATCCACTGTAATTTAGCGCATTTGTACATTATTGTGCTTCTATAAGCCTTAATGCTACTTCTCTTGTCTAGACTAAATAATCAAATTGAAATGTTCTTAACTGATCCACTAGAGTGTTTAAGTGACTCGAGTATGATTTAAATATCCATTGTATTACTTGATTTATAGTAAAATTTCGTACTACTCTCCCCCGTGAATGTAGATCACTACGACTGAATCACGTAAATTTGATATTTGATTTATTTTCTTGTTCTGTCTATTTTATTATTCGGTCCTTTGCTTCCACAACAATGCAGAGCTCGATAAGAGAAAGCAATTGGATTGATCAAGACGTTACAAGATAATATCTAGAATCGCTCGAGGAATGCTCTATCTACGTGAAGATTCTAGACTCAGGATAATTCATCGTGATCTAAAGCCTGGCAATATCTTGTTAGGCAGTTTTATGAATCCAAAGATTTCAAATTTCGGCATGGCTAAGATTTTTGGAGTTGATCAAACTCGGGCAAACACTAAGAAAATCATGGGGACCTCGTAAGTCTCAAATTCTTTCTTAGATGACTGATAATTTCTTGTTTATATGATATATCTTATTGTTGATTTATGAATTAGAAACAACACCATGCTCATATGCACGCTAATCCTCGTACATATTCGTCAGACTTGGGTCATTCCCAACTTGCTTACTTTATCAACTTATGATAACATAATGGATGCTATAGCCCATGTATTTGGTTTGTAGTGATTACTTGTCTCTTGAGGATGCAATGCGTAGGCAAATCTCAGCAAAATCATATGTCAATAGTTTCGGTGTCCTAATCCTAGAGATCATTAATAGTAAGAAAAATAGCTGCTTCTTCCAATCAGACCGGGGGTGAAAATCTCACCAACTATGTAAGTTGCATCAGTGCTATTACGACATATATTACGCTGCACCGATCTATTTAAGTTGAAATTCATGCACTGAAATAATTTTTATAGGCATGGAAGCAATGGAGAGCCGGCACACAACTTGTAGTGTTAAATCCGTTCATTGGCGACTCACATTCAACAAATGAAGTGCTTAGATGCCTCCGCATTGGTTTACTAGGTGTTTAGGTAGACCCAATTGATAGACCCACAATGGCAAGCATAGTCCTTATGTTCAACAATCACTCTGTTAAGCTTCCACAGCCTTGACAACCGGCCTTCTTCCTCCGAAGGAGCACGAAGAGACAGTTGAAAGAGCTTGAGTCGGACGAATCTACTAATAGGTCTATGCTGTGGTCAACCAATGAAATGTCGGTCACTGAAGCGTGCCCTCGGTGAATCGTGACGTGAGTCAAAGTCTTTCTTCATGATAGTCTCACAGAGACCTCGAGATCCTTGGCCTTCCACAGGGAGCACTAATAAACAATCAACAAGCACCTATGTTTTTCGAAAATAGGCTGCTAATTGCCATCACAGTGGCTTTGCCTATTAAGGAACAAAACGACTCACCAAATTATTAGGTTCTCCTATTAATGAATCCATGCCTGAATCTTCCTCCAAATGTCTCGTGGATTTGCTGAATTCCCTCACCTATTTTAGTTCAAGTAAATATATCAACTCTCACATCTTAGGAAATTAAGATACCATCCTCTAATCATTTCCATATAATTAAAATTCATATGGATAATAACTTTATTTCCTCCAAATTTGATGAGATATTGCAATTTTTCCTAGTTTGCAACTCCACATGCACACGTGAATTTCGGCCACGGTGTGTATTCAATGGTCTTAGCTAAATTTCATGCTCCTATGGGCTTAGTCCAGATAATATAATTAAGCTCAAAGCCTCCCTGCTTAAGTCCATAAGCTCCAGTGCAATCAAAATGCAATTTATGTGGGCTTAATGCCATTAGATTAAAATGCTTTTAATAAGCAAATGCAGATTAATAATGTTTTTGCCTAGGAATTGGAGTTGATCTCTAATTTTCTATGCAATGAATAACTAAATGAGTTGCCAAAAATTAGGTGTTAACACTAATCTATGTTATGTATCATCCATCACATGTCCTTGTGTGGACTACGTGATACAATAGGATTTATTGCTAGGCTTAGTCTAATAGATTAAATTAATCACATATTAAGAAAAAGTGAGAACAATGAATCTCACTTAAAAATACAAGTTTTTACCACATGCCATTTATAGAATGATTTATATTTCCAATGCCTTTCTACGGTATTAATAAAGGAAATTTGTTATATGAAGATGTCCAAGTAATTAGCTTAATACTATGATTCCACTTAACCAAGACCTTGCTTGCATTTATAACCATTGGATAACTACCGTTTGAACATCAATCACTAAGATAAAATATTAGCAACCCCACAGTTACCTAATTTATGAGGATGATAGCCTAATCCATACTTAGATTGTTTTTACAATTACAATTTTTGTGCAACTGGTGTTGGTCATGCTGCAATTATTTATCACACATGCTGGTCCGTAATTATTGTAATACATTTATTTAGATTCTCCAAATAGTTCTCACAATAATAATAACTTGGAGACCAGACCATGCCGTTGACATCTATTTTTTTAACTGTCCAATTAAATTGCACATAATTTAGGAGTTAATTTTCTTTAATTCCTAAAATCATAAAAAATTCTATTTAATTGCATGGCATATAGACATTAGGTACATTTTGCATTATTAGAAAATGTTTTTTGTTTATTTTAATTAAAAACAACAACAAACCGCACATCTGTCGCCCCCGTTCTCAGCCGTGGAGTGAAACGAACGGTGGAACGGCTTCACCGTTTTCCACCAAATAAAATAAGCAAAAGGGGAGCACTCAGAAGAGCACTCAGCAAAACCAGGGGGGAGCACCGAGTGGTCGGCCACCTTCCCCTCTCCTTTCTCTTCCACCCGAGCAAAACACTCCTCCACACCGGCCTAACGTGGCCACAAAAGCAAAAAGGATGGATGAGCAGCAGAGAGTAGCATCGAAGGGAGTGGAGGCAAGTGGCCGTCGTGCAGAAAAAGACCAAATAAGGGAGAGAGAAAGGCAGCCACAGTAAGAAAGAAAGAAACAGAGCAGAGAAAGAGAGTGAAACTAAGAGATCTAGAGAGAGTTTGAGGGAAATAGAGGGTGAAGAAGAGTGAGCTTTGAGCGTCCGAAAGTCGCAAAAGGAAGCAGCCGGCCTCGCCGTTTCCCGCAGACCGACCGACAACCCTCCAGAAGCGGCCCCGATCTGTAAGTTTTTCTCCGGCCTCTTCTTTCCTCTGTAATCCCCTATTTTGTTTCACAGGTCGGTTCGGACTCGAGCCGATCGTTTTGCAAGAATCTCAGCCCATAGCGGTCCTTCTCGTAGTCTACACGTCGTCACCGAAGGTAAGTATGGGGGTCATCGGAGGAGGCCAGAACCTCGAAACAGGTCGGAGTTCCCTGTTTCTGGCCATCAGTGCCAACTGTTTGATGAAATGCCCAAATGAAGGCCGGAACTATCGTCACCGAAAGCTGTTCTCGTTATCTACGTTTCACGCTTCGTTTATGCTTGAATCGATATTCCCTGCCTGCCTTTGTGTGTTTCTTGTGTTTTTACGCCACGGTTCGCACATGTTCGAGTTGGCCATGCGTATGCATCCCTTCACCGGAGACATTTTCCCGCACCGACGAAGCCCGCGGTTCGAGGCCATCTTAGTTAGCATATTCCTCCTCGCCTTTAGTGTGAATATATGTCTTGATTTTCTGAAATGGTATTTGTTTTGATGTGTGTTTTCGGTGACATTAACGTGGCCGGAATGCATTCGATGTTGGTCAAAGTGGTGGCAGACGGAGTGGTGACGGTCGGCGAAGATGTGCCGTTGGTGGTGGTCGTCGGCATTGGTGGTAGGCGTCGATGGCCGGAAGTGAAGAAGTCTCATCGTGGGCCCTCGGTGAAACTTTGGTGATGTAAGTGTTCCTAGAGAGAAGAAGACATCCCAGAGAAGAAGACCAGAGGAAAATATTAAACATTTAAAAAATAATAAAAAAATGGATGTGAAGAATTGTGGACCTGCTTTGCAATTTAAATCAATTTTTGCTTGGGCCAAATTTAGTTAATTCGGACCGGGCCCAAAGTCAGTCCTAATTTCAGACCCAACCCGGACCCGGGGTCCGGGTTAGACTCCGACCGGACCCGGTTTAATATTATATTAATAATTTATTATTTTTTATTAAAAAAATTTAATTAGGAAATAGTTTAGAAATTATTATTTATGAATACTTTTATAAATTATGGGAATTATTTGACTAATAATTGTGTCTAAAATCGGATAAGTCTATAAGGCTATACAATAGGATTTTGAATGTTGTTTTCATAATTATTGTGTTGTTATTATGCATATTATTCCTAATTGTGTGATTGCATAAATTGCCATGTATTGATTATTATCTCCTTAGTTAATATGAGACCCCTTAGGTTGCATATTTATATTAACTACTGGTTGTTAATTCAATGATTATGCACCCACATGGTCACCTCACATGTTAGAAGATAGGTTCTAAAATCAATACAAACTGTTTGGTGGATATTTTTTTGAAATGAACAAGATAAAAGGTATTGAAAGGGCACTAGTTACTCAATTAGCGTAATAAAGTCCCCAAACTCATTTAATCTCTAGTTCGCAGTAGTAGGGCAATTTTCCTATTGCCTTACTTGGATATCTAATCAACCCACCATAAACTGATGAGTAGCGACTTTTAGATAAAAATCACTTGCATATTAAAAACCTAAACCATAAGCCGTAATATGATATGGGCTTGGGAGAGCCTGAGTGAAGTCTTAGACCCAGACTTAGCACGTACCAGGCTATGATGCTTCACCGAGATTTTAAAGGCGATTGTGACACATGCTCTCCTTATTATAATTCCTTGCCCGTGCTCATGTTCATGCACAAGCCTAATCAATTCATCAAACTAGCTAATCATGAATTCTTGCTTCACCATCTCTCTCTCTCTCCCCTTCTTCATCAAAATTTTTGGTACTAAAGCTACACCTAATTATATTTATCATGATTGCCCAAACGCCGCCCTCTTCAATCCCAACTCCACTTACCAATCCAAACTTGACACCCTCCTCTCTTCCCTCTCCTCCGTTGCCAACGACTGCACCAATGGCATCGCCAACGCCAACGCCAGCCAAAACCCTCCCAATCAAGCCTATGGGCTCTTTCTCTACCATGGTGACCTTGACATCGCCTCGTGCAGCGACTACGTGCCCACTGGAAAGCAGGATATCCTCTTAAGATGCCCTAACTAGCAGGTCTCTGTGATCTAGTATAACGATTAAATGTTGCGGTACTCGAACCGGTCCATCTTCTCGGCCATGGAGTGATGGTTGTCTCTCCTTTTGTACTGCAAAAGTTGTCTCAAGAAAAGTACATTGAGAAGGTGCTAAACATATTCGGAGTTCATAATCCAAAGCCAAAAGCACTCCTTTAGGAAGTCACTTTGAGCTCTCAAAGGAGCAGACACCAAGGACAGAAGAGGGGTGAGAGTACATCGCTAAAGTGCTTTACGCATAAGCTATTAACAGTTTCATGTATACTATGGTGTATAACGGACTAGATGTAACTCATGTAGTGAAAGTTTTGAGCCGTTTTATGACAAATTCGAGAATGAACCGTTGGGAGTTATAAAATGGCTACTAAGATAACTAGGAGGCACTTTAGGTATGGCACTTTAGTTTATGAGAAATAGTGTAACATTACAAGGTTTTGTTGATGTAGATTTTGGTGGTGACATGTACAATAGGATGGGCACCTAGGTTATATTTTTACCTTAGGAGGAACTCGGGTTAATTGGATGTCTAGACTTCAGTGGTGGGTGTCCCTCTTGGCCATGGAAGTAAACTATGTTACTATATTTGAAACTGGCAAGGGGATGATTTGATTGAAGATTTTTTTTCAAGGAAATAGGTACGGAGTAGGATAGTAGTGCTCTTTTCAATTACAGTCAGAGTACTATTTGTCTTGCAAAAAATCGTATGCACTGATAAATGATGTCACATTGTCATTGAAGAAAATTCTTAGTTTGGAAAATCCAATAGATTTGTTAACTTAGAGTGTCAACATTGAGAAATTAAGGTTGTGTATTACCTCAATTGGCTCCCATGGTTAGTGACGAGGACATGCCATCGCATTAGGACGATTTAGGTTACAAGAATGAGTAGAGACTATGAGAGACTATTATTGTTTTGAAGATTAGCCACAAAGTGAGAAATCGATGGAGTTGTGGAGTCGAATATTTGCAAGTATTATAAAAGGGTATACATGTAATTTCTTTCATAAGTTTGGATGCTCCAAACTCCTGTTATATACTGGGACGATCTTTCTTATGATTGTAACTCGATATTGATAGTGAAAAGAATACCTAATGCAGTAATGTGATTTTTTCTTTTCTGATTTTGAAAGGATTTCCATGTAAGAAATTCATTTGTCCTTTTCTATGATTTCTTTTCTTTTATATCATGCATTCCTAACCATTACAAGAAAAGTTGGTGTGGCTATTTTCTTAACTCTTCCATCATCCCCATAAGTGGGTTAAAACCGGACATCACTCATATTTTTATTTGGTTAATTTTGTACATCAATGATATTCACGACTAATAACTCACCAATAAGAGGAAGATGAAGTTTCCTCTAACTAGAGTCGGCGTAAAACATATTCTTTTTTTTATTTTTAATTAACATCTTAATTTAAAATGTCTCACATTATCCGTTTATCCAATTAATCATGGGAAATTTTGTCCTAAGTCACATAATTTTTTAAAGAAAAATATATCGAAAACACTGTCTATACTGAGTGAATGATTGGACTAAGGAATTAGGTGATATTGGAAGATGACATAAACATTTCTCCAATCAATACGGCTGTTGATCGTCGTGGCCTCTCACTTTGAGGGGGTGAAAACCTATTGAGTATCTGTGCTTGTGATATTATCTAAACACTATATGAAAATACCAAGCTCTCTATCTACTTCTGAACTTTTTATATTTCTTATTATGCCTTGTGTGAAACCTCTTCATCCGAAACTTGTTTTCACCAATGTCAGTAACAAAAAGTAAACGAGAATGTTGTCTCAAATGGCGAAGCCCATGAATTACGTTCCTTTCTTTTCTTATTTTCCTTCCAAAAGTGTTTCTTATTTTATGTGGAGAAAAGTTCGATAGGTTCATAGACCAATTGGTCCAAAAGTGATTTTTACTTTGTCTCTTTGTTATCGAAGAAAATGTTTGATCGCTTCCTTTCATGGGTTTTGTTGAATTTTCTGTAATCCCACAGCATGCAACCAGATATCTGATTAACAGATTCGTGCCCTTAATTGTTTTCTCATTTGTGTTTATCTAGCTTTAATGCTTCATTCAAGTCTTCAGTTCCATAAAGTCAAAAGGTACATGTCAGGTGCAAACTTTCCTCGGTGAATCCGGCAATTATCTCAATCTCATACCAGTTAAGCATTGTGGATTCTAACATCACTTCTGTGATGAGATTATTTGGCGAACTTTCACACGAAAGCCATTGATAGTGGACTTTGGACTCGAGTATTTGGCCTTTGACGCTCGCTTTTAGTCAAATTTGGTGGCTAACACCAAATTAAGAATTTGTGCACTGCTATAATATAAGAATTAGAAAAGTAAAAGAATGTTGTGCGATGGACAGATTATGGAGGACCGCATAGTTCTTCTAGACAGTTGCTCTTCAAGGAGGACATTTTTAACAAGATAAAATCTCATGCCTGAAGAATTTAAAGAACGTGGTTTGAGCGGAACAAGACAGTAGGACCATATATTTAAATGAGTTTATACCTTTTTTGAACCTGTTTTTTTAAATTTGCTCCTGCCTGTAGTAGCAAATTAACAATGCAAATTTCTACAATGTCATGCACTCCAATTAGATGGTTGCAAAAAGGAATTGAAACATCATTTAGAACAAAGCTTGCAAGATCGAGAATCACCAAGATTTCCAAAATATGAGGGGTCTACAATCTACACGTCCATCTTAAAGTTAGACAAGACTTTTCGATGGAGTCATGGCGTGCAAGTTGCATGGAACGTGTTGAATGGAGAAAACTTATTGGGACGACACTTTGAATTTTATTGTTCCTATAATTCCAGGCCGATCTAGCTAAACTTATTGGGACGACACTTCAAATTTTATTGTTCCTATAATTCCTTGCCGATCTAGCTAAAAGCCAATACAATCATCAATCCAACCATGAAATCTTGCTTCGCCGTCTCCCTTTCTCTCTCCTTCTCCTTCTTCTTCGTCAGAATTTTCAGTACTGAAGCAGCACCCATTTACCTATATCATGATTGCCCAAACACCGCCCTCTTCAATCCCAGCTCCACCTACCAGTCTAACCTCGACGCCCTCCTCTCTTTCCTCTCCTCCGCCGCCACCAACAGCCCCAATGGCTTTGCCAACGCCACCGTCGGCCAAAACCCTCCTGACCAGGCCTACTGACTCTTTCTCTGCCGCGGCGACCTCGACACAGTCACGTGTAGTGAGTGCGTGGCCACCGGAAAACAGGAGATCCTCCAAAGATGCCCTAACCAGCGAGTCTCTGTGGTCTGGTACGCTGAGTGCATGTTGTGGTACTCGAACCAGTCCATCTTCTCTTCTCGGTCATGGAAGGATATCCTACTATAACGTTGTTTAAAATCCGGAACATCCCTGACCCGGCCAAGTTCACGCAAGTACTTGGAAAGAGCATCAGAGACGTTGCCTATAGGGCTTCAGGCAGCGCGTCGGGGAAGAAATTCGCAGACGCAGAGATGGACCTCACGAGCTTGCTGCAGCTGCACACAACGGCGCAGTGCGCGCCGGACTTGACGGAGTGGGAGTGTAACAGATGCCCCCTTTCAGCGATCGATATTCTCGAGGGGAAGCAAGTAGCGCTGACATTCACTCCGAGCTGCAGCGTGTGGTACGAGGTGTATCCCTTTTACAAGACTGCCGCCATGCGGGCCCCACCTCCTCCTCCGGTTACGACATCTGGAGGTATTGGCAATTTACTGTTTTCTTTACTATAGTTTACAGTTTGCTAAATTGGAATACCGTTACAGACCAAAAAAATAAAAATAAAAATGGAATACCGTTATGAGAAAAATTTGCCTAAAGGCTGTACGTGCAATGATAAGGCCATTTATTGAAACTAAACTATCCTTTCATTATTCCAAGACATTGTTTTGAAGAGAGAAGCAAACAAATGAATCAAAATTCGGGATTCAATTCATGTTGGGGCCAAACGGAGGAGATTATGAAAAGCTGACATGACTGAAGAGGTTTTAAGGCGAGTTTAAGGTTCGAAAGTTGGAAAATGGTGAATATAGATTTGCCTCTAGTTACAGATACGGTTGTACCTTCTGGGGTCCTTGACGTAGATGAGGAATTATCATCGATAAAAACATGCTATCTATCGTGGGCACTCGTTTTTTGTCCTTGGTTATTTTAAACTCGTTTCTTGTTAGATTTAAGTTTATTTAGTATTAGTAGGACGATATATATGTTTGGACATAGGGGGCCTCTGTCAACGAAGAAAGGGGTAATCAAATGGCCCTACTGTCATTAATGGAGGAAGGGTGACGGCGAGGCTTGATTTGCTACGAGTTCAAAGCATGATCATGCTTTATAGAGCCTGTTGAGAGAGAGAATGTGTGTGTTAAATTAAGTCTGGAGATCGAAGCCGTTGGTCGAAATCTTGAAATTAAGTGTCGAGCTTGAACCGGTCGATTGAAAACCTGACCCAATTGAAGTCCGGCCCATATTGTGTGGAAACAAAAATTTGCGTGCGAATATGATTTGGTTGCTGACTTAAGTCTGGATCAAATTGAAAGGCAAATAAACACCATAGTTCACAATGGAGTCAAAGTCCACGTTTAAGTCTGGCCAAGCAATTCCAACGGGTCCGCTCTACAAAAAAAACAAGGAATTAGCGATAAATTTTACGATAAAAAATTTGACAAAATCTGTCGTAAATCGAATTTGCGATGGAAAAAATTTCGTCGTTAATAGGGCGTCACAAAATTTTGTGATGGAAAATTTCCATTTCCGTCGCAAAATTACAACGAAAAAAAATTCGTCGCAAATTAGCCACGAACTTTATTTGTCGCAAAATTCGCCGCAAAATTTCACTACAAAAAAATGAAGTTTTAGCGACGAATTTTGAGACGAAAAATTTGGCAAAATTCGTCACTAAACGAATTTGCGACGAAAAAAATTCCATCGCTAATTCGGCGTCGCAAAATTATTTATCGCTAATTATTCGTCACAAAATTCGTCGCTAATTATTTATCGCTAATTATTCGTGGCAAAATTCGTCGCTAATTTCGATAAAAAAAATTCATCACTAATTTGCCAATTTTTTTTGGGTCCCTAATTTTTTTTGGTCAATAATAACGACGAATTTTTATTAATTATTTAGCGACGAATTTTTATTAATTCTTTAGCGATGAATATTGTTTAGGGACGACTTCGACTTTAAATCTAATTAACAGCAAAATTAATTCGTACAATTTATATTTAACATTGATTAAGCACTTAATAACATCAAAATATTATAATAATATGAAAATGAAATACATTCATCTGCATTTTCCACAAGAATGACATATATTTTCCTTTATAGTACACATAATGAGAGAATAAATAATCTTAAGCACTTTAAAGCACTTGCTTAAGCAACCTGCAATTCTTTCCAGGACAGGAACATATTGGGCCAATTGCACTTCTCACATTGAAGATGCTAAAGCAAAGCTTATCCCCGATATGTATGAAAAGATACTTCCAATCTTGCGTCCCACTGCTTTTTCCTATAAGGTTTGCATGAAGTGCTTCATCACCTCCTCTAAAAAAGTGACATTCACTTGTTGACATACAATGCGATACTCAGTCCCACAAGCCCAGAGAAGAATGTGAAATACCTACAATTGCCAAAATTTCGCATCCAAAATTAAAAGGATTGCACTTAGAACATTTATATATCTTTAAGCCATGAAAGCAATTGCTAGAAATTTCCGGTGACACATTTTCAGTCTAATTGATCCTCTGAAAGAGCAAATTAAGAAGCCTAGATTAACAAACCTACCAATCAATATGCACACCGCACAAGATTAGATTGGCTCTCATTGTACAATGATGTGTAATAATCCTCTTCTCTAATGTCCAGTGTATCCCGCCTCAAAGTAACCTGCAGGGAAAGTGAAGAGAGCAAGAAGCGGTGGATTTAAGTTTAAAATCTTCGACATGCCGAATTGCAATTGTACACATATGCAAGAGAACTCACAGTTCTAGGTGGAAGTGCAAGATCAGCAGCTCTCCCCTTTTTTGTGCGTCTCAGCAAAATGTTTTTCAAAATTGTGCTTTTGTAATATCATTGCTCGCCTTCTGCCAACGGCATTTCCATGTGCTTGTATAGGATTCGCTATATACTAGATAGAATATATACTCCATATCAGAGTTCAAATGAAAACATTCCATATGATTTGCCCAAAAAAAAAAAGGAGAGAGAGGCCAAAGGACCAATGAAAATGCAACTCACTCGATTCCACCAACAAAAGTGCCGTACAGAACCGTGAGAGCATTCAGGACATTGTTTTGAGGAACTGCAAATGAACAACATACTTACAAAATAGGTAACAAAGGAAAAAAACATTCACTGAACCAGTGCATGCAATCAACAGGTGAAGCTCTAAGACCAATTGATAAAGTTAATGCAGAAAACAAAGAGTGAGATTGCATTAACGAAGATAATGAAAGTGAAGTCAACCCAGACGACAAACAAAATTGAAGAGGAATTCCTCACATATAATGGCAAAAGGAAATAAAAATTAGAAAGATCATCTGAGTAAAAGATGCATTCATCTATTGTGTACACCCTCAGTCTATAGTATTTGTGATGTTCTTCATAGTATACCTATTTCTTTACTCTGCCAAACATATCCCACATAGAACTCTTCCTTAAATTATACCTATTTGATGCTTCACTCTTAAAAGCAATAAGATGTCATTAGCAATATAAACTAGATATAGGAGCTCCAAGCTCCACAATGGCCCCACTATCCAAACTTTCAAGGTCTTTACATCAAGAAGGCGATATCTACTCTATCATCTAGGAGAAGAATCTAACATTCCAAAAAAAAAAAAATTCTTTAACAGGCATGATGCTTGATAGTTCACCATTTTGGATATGTGATTGCCACTCAATCAAAGATAAAGAGATTCTTCAATTTCTCTTTTCTTTGCAGTTTTCCCCCTGGCAGGATGATCATCAATTTAGGGACACTCTCCACTACGGTACCCAAGAGGGTGCAACCCACCAAATCATGTCAAATACAACATACAAATCAACAGCATCCACATATCTACTACCAACTGTAGACCAAGATTTTGAAGGCTAGGGATATATTCAGAAACAAATTTTGTGCATGCTTCAATGAATAATGATATGAGATAACAGCCCTTAAACACGTATCTCACAGGGGAAGATACAAGTATGGACTTGTTCTCTAAATGGAACATCCACCATGGTGGGAGATATTACAGTAATAGTTGCATCAAGATCAAGACGTCCTGTGAGAACTACGTAGCAACATGAGATCTGAATCATGTCACACTCTTAACCTAGAGTCTCGATAACTTATACACAGGCATATCACATTCAAACAAAGGAAAAATAATGTGCAGATGAAAGTATAAAGTCACATCCACATCAAAAAGCTATAGTGAAGGCTTAGCCCCAGCACTGCAGATCTTAATGTGTCAGAAAGATGAGACCGAAGCCTGAGGTACAAATGTTTTGGCAGAAGACTGATGGAAACTGAAGCCTGAGGTACAAACACTTTAGCAGCAGGCTGAATTGAGACTTGAGATTAGGACGTTGCAGCCTTCACTTGAGGATAAAATTAATAAAGATGTATTGCCTAGAAGAACATGGCTATGACACTTTAAACCCGTAATGCCGAGCAGCAAAGATTAAATGGATGTAGCTAACTTGTACTTTAACATTCATAGAGACGCTAAGTATTCTTGCGAAGAATGCCACATGCACTGCTTCTTTAAATATCTATGCAAAGATTGCCACATTATTTGGTATACCAAGTCGCTAAACCGGTCTTTTTGCACGTGTAGTTGCCTCTAACCATTTTGTGTCAACATGAACGACTACGGTCCTACAGGCTGAGATTGCCTGTTATACCAGAAACCACCCATGGGACAATATAACCCGATTATCTTGTGATTAAAACTTTACATACCTATAATCAAGTGTTCTGCAATCACAATCTTGACATAAGTAGAATGAATACGGCACAATTCGAAGAAAACGGACCCGAAAAGTTTATTGCAGGACAATGCGATTGACTACAGAAGGTGAATAACAATTAACCACTTGTATAAAATAGAAACTTACAAGAGAGTAGAGCTCCCCAACACGATTTTGAAGAGGTGTTCCACTTAAAGCCCATCTGTATGAAGACTCCAGTCCGAGAACTGTTTTTGCAGTATTACATCGCCTATCTTTGTCAAAGTGAGCCTACATTGAATAAAATTGCATAGGCATAAGTGGGAAATGTACATGCAGATGAATGTTCAAAGATCACGAAGCAAATCATACTAAGAGATCCTGGATAGAAGTTTTTTTGATAAATTGTGGAAAAGAACATGCATATACGGTTCCCTAAAAGTAATCAAACCTTCGATCAAAAGGCCTAACCTTACGAAAATTTGTCTTGCCAAGAGCAAATTAACGCATTCATGCGTGGCTTCACCCAGCCAAACAAAATAACGAATCACGTGTTGCCAGCATGGACATATCGAAATCTTTATATCGGTTACAAAGCATTGAACTATGATAGCACTCATATCACCGCAAGATACTCCCATTCACTCACCTCATCCAAAATAATGCGCTCCCACTTCACTGAGTGTAAAAGCAACTTCCCCACACGATGGCTTTGATCATCCTCCAAAGCACTAATGTTCTCTACTGTAGATTCTATATCTCTTTGTTGCGTTGCCTGTCGTGCCCAAATTATCCGCCTGCAACAAAAATCAAGAAACTCATCAAACCAAAACGCAACGTCAAACGAACCAAAAATACATTCCTACAAGCAACCTCAGACCCAGAAGTGCAAAATCTGCCTCTGGGTTTTCATCTCACGACCGGCGATTCCTTCTCTCAATTTACCCAAAATTCCAACGAAATCGACTCAGAAAACTCACGGTGTTCACGGTGCTCTCGAGATTCTAAGCAGCACCGTAGGCCGAGAAGATGAGCAGGAACCCACAACTCAGGATATGGACATCACGGGCATGGTCTCTCGGAGGCGACGCAGCCGGCGGGGCCTCGGCGGCGACCAGCAGAGCCTCCTCATCGGAAGCCTCGGCCTCCTCCTCCGGAGCAGCGATCTCTCGTTCCTCTTGCTCCGCCTCCTCCGCCTCTAATTTCTCGGGGAGCTCCTCCTTGCCCTCGACGGGGGAAGGAGCCGCTGCCCCTTCGGGCTCCACGGCCTCTAGGGCTCAGGAGGCCATGAGCGAGGAGGAGTCGCGGGAGGAAGCGCGGGGGGAAGGGGTACCGAAAACCCTAGCGAGCGCGAGAGGTTTGGGCGTGTGGGGGAGAGGGAAGAAGCAGAAGCGAGAAGGAGAAGGAGAAGCGGAAGCAAATCTGATATGATCGAGAAAGAGGGAGAGAGAGCGAGAACAGTGAGCGAGAGAGAGAAAAATTGGGGTGAGGACGAGGCTTTGGGGCGCTCTTTTTTTAATTAAATTAAGGTTCGTTGCTAATTTGTGACGAACCTTATGTTCATCGCAAAAATATTTATTTCTTAAATTATGGTTCTTTTAATTTATTTTCTTTTTTTACAAAAAAAGAAAATAAAAAATAATTAAAAAATTCGATTTTTTTAAAATAAAAATATTTAAAAAATATTTTATTTTTTTATTTAAAATAAAGTCATGAGATTGAAATCATTTTCCAATGATATCCAAACATCAGAAAATGATCATATATCACCATACGAATGAAAACTAAACGTATTCATGAAAAATGATTTTCCGAAAAATACTTTTCTTTATCATTAAGTTTTCCGCAAAACAAACGTGCCCTTAGAGTAATTACCAACTTCTCCTCTATCAAGTTTACCATATTGCATTACCGACTCCTAATTGATTTACTTACCAATGTTTATTTTCATTTTTTTTCTACACCAACTTCTCTAATCTCTAACCAAACAAAGCTTTTGTCATTGTTTACGAACTTTTATTTACATTTCTTACCAATAATTTAAATTTACCGAGTATTATATGAAACTATCAGCCTAGCTTTCTTTGCGTGATTTGGGTAAATTTTCTCCAATCAAATCAATTAGTTTTGGATTAACAAATCTCATTTGAGTTATTAGCATTTATTTGTTATCTTCTCAAATTTACTAGCTTTTCATTAAGTTGCTACTTTTATTTGCATTGGTTTCCAACTTTTTATATTTACGGGCTCTTTTAGAAATTACTAACTTTTATTGAAGTGATTACCAACTTTTTTCGATCAAGTTATTAATTAGTTTTATGTTACCTTCTTTTATTTGAGTTACTTACCAATGTTTATTTGGTTTTCTATTTTGAAATGACTGACTTTTCTTATCTCTAACAAAAATACATTTCTAATTTTCTACCAGCTTTGAATTTACCTTCTATTACATGAAATTATCAACTTTTTTGTGTGCCTCATTAACTTTTGCCCAATTAAGTTACCAATTAGTTTTGGATTGTCAACTCTAACTTGAGTTGCTTACCCATTTGGTTTTTTAACTTATCAATTTTTATATTGAGTCATGCTTCTTTTTGCATGACTTATTAATCCCATTTTACGATTTAATACCAATTAATTTTCTATTACTAACTGTTATTTTACTTAATTACTAACATTTATTTGATTTTTCCATCGCTAATTAGCAACGAATTTTTTTTCTGTGGCTAAATCTAAATTCGTGGCTAAATCCTTTTTTTGACTGTTTTTCGTCGCAAATTAGCGACGAATTTTTTTTCCGTCGCTAAATTTGTTGCAAATTAACGACGAATTCTTTTTCTGTCCCTAATTTGCGACGAATTTTTTTCGGTCGCAAATTTGTGATGGATTTATTTCCATCGCTAAATTCGTCGCAAATTTGCGATGGATTTATTTTTCCAATGTAAATTTTTTTTTCCGGCACAAATTTGCGATGAATTTTTATTTCCGGCGCAAATTTGCAACAGATTTTTTATTTCCGGCCCAAATTTGAGACGGATTTTTTTTTCTGTCGCAAATTTGCAACGGAATTATTTTTTCATCGTAAATTTGTGACGGATTTATTTTCTGTCGCAAACTTGCGACGGATTTTTTTTTCTGTCGCAAATTTGCGACGGATTTTTTTTTCCGTCGCAAATTTGAGTTGGATTTTTTTTCCGGTGCAAATTTGCGACGGATTTTTTTTTCCATTGCATATTTGCGATGGATTTTTTTTTTCGTCGCAAATTTGTGACGGATTTATTTTCCGTCGCAAATTTGCGTCCAATTTTTTTTTTCCGTTGCAAATTTGTGTCCGATTTTATTTCCGGAGCAAATTTGCGACGAATTTATTTTCCGTCGCAAATTTGCGAAGGATTTATTTTCCATCGCAAATTTGCGACGAATAATTTTCGCCGCTAATTTGAGACGCGAAAAAAAGTCCGTCACAAATTTTGTCGCAAATTAGCGATGAAAAATTCCCCGTCGCAAATTTTCGTGGCAAAATCCATGTTTTTTTTTGTAGTGTAATATCTTTGCCCTTGAGTAAGAGAGAGGACTAGCATTGGGATGTGACTACTACCTCACAACAAAGCAACATTGGTAGCAATTCCTCGTTACATCCTTTTCCGAGCTGAACAAATTAGTTCTCACCCTTAACTTAATCGACGTTACTAGTATTTCCATTGGCATTCGGAGGTGATTTTCCGTACAAGTTGTCCCGCAATTACTTCATACAAATCACTTATATACACCTAAACAAGTTACGTGATGTGGTAGTCAAGCAAGTTGATGTGAAATAATCAACATTAACATCGGAACCAGCAGGTTATGTTAGACGGCATTGTGATCTCAGACCATGATTACCTGAGCCCACAATGTAGGTCCGCAACCACTATCTTAGTAGTCGATTGAGGTCGTCCTCCACATATCTAAAGAAAAAGAACCATAGATCGTGCACCCAAGAGATCGTGGTGAGCATTGAATGTTGGTCACCGGAGGAGAAAACCACCATTGTGGTCGTCGCTTGTGAAAGAGATCTTTTAAGTACATCTAGTGCATAATGTTCTCATCTATTACAACTAAGAAGAACTTCATGCTTCAAGCACTTAAAAATCCTTATTCACATAACTTGAAATTGAGCGCATAGTCCTCTACTCTAAAAGCTTAAGTTATTTAAGTAGTGTGATGGATATATTTTACATGTTAATGGTTTTGGCTACTCTTTTTTAAGTCTTTTTTTTTGTGCAAATGTAAGTAGTATTTATAAGATGATGTACAGAAGCTTAGGGGCATTCCCCAACATTACAAATAGTACTAAGATTACAAAAAAATGGAATGGAAGAGTCTCCATACAGTAGCCAAAGTTTCATTTGTTCGGGACGGTCTCAAAGATTTGTAGTGCGAAGCTCGTCCTCTGACAAGTTTGTGAACTTTAGCCAAAATGATAAGGGCGTCATTTGACTTTTGTTGGAAGCGTCTATGATTACGCTCCATTCAAATGCAGTATATAATCGCTAGGAAAGATACTTTCAAAAGTCTCATCACCAAGTCCTTACCTTTTGTAGCCTTGATCATCCATTTAAGTTCATCATTCCATCCTTCTATAGGACGTCAAATTCCGTATTATGCAAGAATAGTGCGCCAAATGCTTCCGATCGAGGTGCATTGGAAGAATAGATGGTCTCTGCTTTCCAGACTAGACATACAAAAATTGCAATGAATATCTACTTCAGGCTTCCAACGTGATATGATTTCTGCTGTTTGAAGTCTATCTCTACAAACTAGCCAACCGATGAAGTTATGCTTACTAATACCTCCTTTTCCAGATCAATTGGGACCATTCCATAGCCGGTCTCACATTTTTGGTTTCATCGTATACCTCTTGGCAACAATATCTTGGTCTAGATATGATTGAAGCTAAAGCCCGTCTTAGTTGAAGAATACAACGCCAACTCCACGCCATAGAGCCCTTGATTTCAAGCTGCATAATTGAATTGCCTCTACACTTGGTACTATGAACCCATTTACTCCACAAGGAAGATGACGGATAATTTATGAGGTTCCAAAGCATTCGGCCAGGCAATACTTTGTTCCATAATTTTAGATGAGGCAACACTAGACCTCCTTCCTTTTTTGGCGAACAAACAACTTCCCAAGCAACTTTGTGTGATCCGTGGCCTTCTGTATTTCCAACCCACAAAAAATGTCTAATCTTCTTTTCAATTTCATATATAGTTTGTTTTGGAAGTAAAAACATTTGCATCCAAAAGGTACAGATGGAAGTAAGTACTGATTTCGTCAACTAGAGACGACCAGTGTAGCTAATATGTTGCATGCCCTAGCCTTCTATTTTTTTGAAGATTTTATCGGTCAGACTCTTACAATCAACGTATGTGAGTCTTCTTGTAACAAGCGGAACACCAAGGTATCTAATAGGGAGGTTACCTGCGGGGAAAGGTATGTGATCCAATATAACTCCCTTTTCTTCTTCAGACAACCCAGAGAAGAAGATTTGGCATTTATCTGGATTGAAGTGCAGTCCTGAGAAAGCTGCAAATTCATCAAGTACATCAACAAGGCAAATGACTGAATCTACATCCCGTGAGAAAAAAGAAACAAATCATCTACGAAGCATAAGTGAGTGATTTTTTCCGTTTTGCAGCGCCAATGATATTTGAAGGAGGATGCTACAACTTTCTCAATTATGATCCTGTTGAGGATTTCCATAACCAAGACAAATAGATAAGGAGAGAGTGGGTCACCTTTTCTTAGTCCATTGGTACCAGCAAAGTAGCCAACTTGTTCGTTGTTGAGGTTTATCGAAAACCTCAGTGTTGTTATGCATTGAGCTATCAGATCAAACAAATGCTGAGGTATATTGATAGCCATAAGAACACCAAGAACTGCTTCCCATTTTACCATATTAAAAGCTTTCATAAGGTCAATTTTTATTGCCACGCGTTTACCTTTATTGCCCTTATGATAGTTATGAAGAAGGTCCTAGCAAAGCAGAATATTCTCCGATATCTGTCTACCCGAGATAAAAGCGGCTTGGTTGAGGCCAACAACCAAAGGAAGGAAATAGCTAAGTCTTTCCGCAAGTAGTTTCGATATGATCTTATATAGAACATTGCAGCATGAGATGGGCCTGAAATCCGTGAGGCGGGATGGATTCTGTACCATCGGCACAAAGGATAACAGAGTAGAATTGATAGCTTTCAGCAGTCTTCTAGAGGAGGAGAAGTCCATGATAGCATCCTCTATATCACACCCTATGATGGGCCAGGCTTTTTTAAAGAATAAACCGTTGTATCCATCTGGATCCGGGGCTTTGAAATTATTTAGGCCTTTGAGCACTTTAATGATCTCAGTACGTTGAAAGTCTAGTAAAATGATGGCGGTATTGACATCTTTAGGGAATAGGGAAGCAAACTGTTCGTAAGGGAAATGAGTGTGCCTGGAGCTACCAAGTACGCGGTGGTAAAAAGAAACAATTGCATCCCTAAGAACTCCCTCATCTGTTATAGCAGAACCATCATCAAGTGAAAGCTGGTTAATTCTGTTATGAGCACTTCTACGCATCAAGGAGGCAAAGAAAATCCTGTTGTTCTTGTCCCCCTCCTTCAACCATAGATTTCTAGATTTTCGCATTAGAAAGACTTCTTCATGTTTGCTATGGGTTAGTAGTTGCTCCAATTTCTAGATTTTTAAGTCTTATTTGTGACATTTCTACCTTTCTTTCAATAACGTATTTGCACAAGTTGAAAGACACATTTGACCCCCCCCCCCCCCAAAAAAAAAAAGTTGAAAGACACAAAAGAACTATCCAATGTTGTTGAGAATATGTCTCAGGAGCCCGTGAACGAAACCTCGTCAAAGTAGAAATTGCAAATCCAAATAAGTGGTAGTTTGACGCCCAAACAAGCAAGAAAGCATCGAAATACTTTTCACGTTAGAGTACGTTTCCTAGTTACAACCGGCTAAAAGGTATATATAGGAGGTGGGTTTTGGATTTGCACAAAAGACCAGAGAAGCCTTTTGGCTGTAACAATTAATTATGCATCGTACTTGTGGATTACATCCTAAAGAAATGGCAAGTGTTTTAAAGCCAACAATTTTGTGGTAAGAAACTTGACAACTTTTTGTGGAATTGAGTAGAATTAGGCACAGGCGGAGCAAAAGTTGATTGGAACTCGATTTGTCTACCCAAAAAAGAAGGCGGCCTTGGGATTAGGCGAATTGTGGATTATAATAGAGCCTTGACTCTCAAGCACATATGGATTCTCTTTACTGATAAAGAGTCCATGTGGTGTAAATGGATCCATTCAAATTTCTTAAAAACAAACTTTTGGGTTGCTCCTAAACCAACCTTCTGTTCCTGGACATGGAAGAAGATTCTGGATTTGCGCACTCAGGCTCATTCCCTCTTCCGATGGAAAATTGGCAACGGACATTCCATTTCTTTCTGGTATGACTGGTGGCATAACCAAGATCCTTTATACCTTATCTTTAGCAACTCTGACATTTACTGGTCACAGATCCCCAGAGATACGACGGTTTGGAGTTTCTTTGATAGTAGTTGGCAACCCTCCCACACTCTTGACACTATTTTCAGTTGGATGGATCCTCCTCCAATCTTTCAAGATAGCACCTCTGATGAGCTGATCTGGATACATCATCCGTCCAACACCTTCTCGGTGGCTTCTGCATGGAATCACCTTAGAAGAAAAAGGAGTGATGCCCCTTGGCACACGTTTATATGGGACCGTCATATCGCCCCCCAACATGCTTTTCTCCTATGGGTAGTTTCTTTAAATCGTCTGCCATCCCAGACCCTTCTACTTCAAAACCGCAGGATCGACACTGCACTTTGTGCCTACTGTAGCTCCAGACCCAATTCAGCCAACCATCTCTTTTTTGAGTGTCCTTCTACTGGCAGGCTGGCCTCCTTCTGGGCTACAAAATGTAGCCTTCCATGGAGGAATCGGCCATGGCATGATCACATTCGATGGGCTATGACAGTCTGCAGTGGTATCTCCTTTACACAATGCCTTTCACGGTTTTCCTTCGGCGCTCTAATCCACATCATTTGGACTGAAAGGAACAAAGCTATCTTTAGAAACAAGTGCATCTACATTCCTGGCATGAAGAAGCATCTTCTCAAAGTGGTCAAAGATAAAGATATATCTATGGAGGGGTACAAGATACTCCCAGGAATCGCTCTTTTCAAATGAAATGGGGTCTCCCGTCCTCCATTTTTGATGTAAACCGGTCTTCTTAATCCGGGTTTCCTTTCTCTTTGTTAGCCTTTTGGCTCTTGTATAGTTCCTGCCTCTCCCTTCTTGACCATGCTTGGACATCTCTATGTCCTTTTATGGTCTGGCCTTGATTCAGGCTTAGGTTGTAATTAGTGTTTGGAAAAGTAATTCATTTTTTACCTTACCAAAAAAAAAAAATTTCTACATATGCAGAAACTACTTGAGCGGTGCTTCTATCAAACAAATGAAATAACAAGTAAATGAGATAGACATATATGCATGTAGATTTATAGTGGTTCAGCTTGGAATAAGCCTACATCCAATCTTCTAGACTAATAGCCACCAAAATAGCTCTTGAGATGTTACAGATTTAGCTTGCGCTGCTTCTATCCAAAGCTAATAAGTCACACTGCCAAAAATACACACAGTACTACAGCACTTGCATACTTCTCAAAAGATTAACAATCAGTGTATGACTCTCAATAAACAAATCAATTGATCATAAAATGTGTGGGGTGTTCTTTCAATTATTGTAACTTGTCTTCCTCTACTTTGCATTTCAGTAATCCTTTTTATAGTCATCGATCTTGAAGTTGACCATTGAATGATCAATGTAGCTATAGCATATTGCAATAAAATCACTAGAGATTTAGTTGCCCATACAATAAGATCTTTCAACAATCTTGCCGCTTGCAAGAGTAGAATCTCTGAGTTAGGATATAAGAATTATCAAACTCCATCAATTTTTTCCAAGCATGTATGTGAATTAGACTTCCACAAATCTGTTTACCTATTGATTTGTCCAAGTCCTCACGAACTTCTCATTCTCTTTGACTTGTTCAGCCTTAAGGTCCTTCCGGTCTTTCAAGTTCTTTCATTTCGCATTTGGGATAGTTTCGGTGGTGTTGAGTCAACAATATTCACTTGAATAGAAACAATACTCACATCTATCAAATCACAAATCGCAAGAGATAGTGTTGTTTGTATTAAATTTTCGGAGGTTACATTTTCGTGTTTTTAAGCAATCTAGTTAAGAAGACTCAAGTATTCTTTTGACTAATATCATTGGCAACCTGAAACTCCGGAAGAACTATATAAAGAAAAATCTAATTGATTGTTACCTATTTGGTGGAATGGACTATTACCAAGTAAAGTTAACTTTATTTGGGGAAACCTCATAATTATTAGGAAACTTTTGTATGGGCGACAAAATCTCCAGTTATTATGTTCATAATTTCCAACGGCAAATTGATCCTCTTGAAGATTGTTTAATGGCTCGTTCAGAAATTGAATACTATGTAAGGGGATCAACGCATGATGAACAAAAACTATAGTATACGTTTCGAGAAGTGTACAAGCGTAGGTGGTGCTTGTATCTTCAGGTAGAAGCAACACGTGCTTCATTGTTATTGCTCACACGATCACTAGTGAATTCTAGCCTGTTGGTGGTGTTAGTATAGGAGAATGGACGTAAATTTGATCTAAGCCAAATTACTAGAAAGATTTGCGTGCATCTTTTTCTATCTCTTTGCTTATTTTGTTATTTATTTGATAGAAGCAGTTTGCACTTGATATTATCACTCTATTTCTGCATCTATCAAACTGTTTCTACATCTATTAAGCTTATTCTTTTTTCTCACTTTTACTCCAATTTTACATCGAGTTCTAAATACATAACAAATGTACTTATGCCATAAGACATTTTTTTCCTTTCTTTTCCCTCACTAGCATTCAAACAACATGTTAACTCAATCCCTTTAAATTACTTCAGTTCTTTTCTCTCATAATTGTTTAGATCCCTTCTTTCCTATCGAATTACTTCTACGAAAGTGAGATTATTCTCTCTCAGAAATACTCTTCCCCTCTGTAGTTCAAGGCGTAATAAGCAAGTCACATCAAACGACACATATATTTTATGGGAATTGCTATCAATAATTCGTGAAAACGAGAAAATAACATAAACAATAAAACCTGGGAACATACACCCACAATGAAACCTTGGACAAGCAACTTACCTGCGGATGCAATAGTCCTAGCAATGCGCCATCTCGAAGTCAGGTCAATGGGAAAAGGAACTGATGTTACTCATGTTAGCAACGGAAGACGCAGACTACTATATATTGGGGGATGAGACTCGCACTTGTATTGGGATGTGACTACTAGCCGCACAACATAGCGACATCTGTAGCACTTCCATGTTACGTCCTTTTCTGAGCCGAACAAATTAGTTCACACCCTCAACTCGATTGACGTCGCTAGTAGTCCATTGGCATCGGGAGATGATTATCCATACAAGTTCTCCCACAATTACTTCGTACAAATCACCTTCATACACTTAAACACATTACGTGATGTGACAGCCAAGCAAGTTGATGCGAAATAATCAACATTAACATTGGAACCGTTACTGCAGGTTAGGTCAGACAGCATTGGCGGGTGATGCGAAATAATCAACGTTAACATTGGAACCATTACTGCAAGTTTTGTTAGACAACATTGGCGGCTGATGGGAAATAATCAACGTATTACTTGCATTCAAATCTTGACCGAGTCAAGTGACAATTAACACAACATGACACAGTTGGCTTTCCCGAACTCTATGGCACTCCTTTGAATCTTGACAATATCTCTTCTATTTTAAAGATTTTTCTTTTCTAAACGATGAAAAAAATTCATTTTAATTATGCCAAACTCACAGTTTTTACTCTAAAAATTACTGAAGTTCTTAAAACAGATTTATATTATTAGTTTATTAGATGATATGTCAAGTTGTTATTGACTTTTAAATATGACCCAATTATGTCAAGGATCAATGCCAATCTAACTCATCTCTTAGGAAAATCAATGTAAACCGACTTTAGTAAATCTGCTAGCTATTTGGTTTAGGGTTTCAAATTAGTAAATCTATCTACTTGGTTTATGGTTTTAACTTTAGTAAATGATATATTAGACCTATTATTAACTTTTAAATAAAGGATGACTCACAATCAAACATAACTCTTAATAAATCAATTTTGTAAAATATTTTTTAATAAATCTCGCTCTCTGGTTAAGCGTTTTTGCTTGTTGACATATAGTAGTACTTATCTCTCTTCTTTGTATTTTTTTCTTCACCTTATCCACTATAGGAAAATTATTCAAAAAGTCCCAAAACTATTGCACTTTTGCCAATTAAGTCCTAAACATTTTCACATTTTTTTCAATTGAGTCCGTTCGGCTAATTTTAGCTGGAAATCACTAACGTGGTTGCCGGCCATTCTACATGGCATGATCAGCACTGACATGAACTTTTTTAATAATATATAAATATTTTTCAAATTGTTTATTTATTTATTTTCTTATTTTTGTTGTTTCTTCTTCTTTTTCATCTTCCATGTCCGGCAAGAATTGCCGTCCCTCGCCTATGGCCAGCGACCCTCGCTGGAGTTGGAAGAAGAAAAAGGAAAGAAAGAAAGAAAAAGAAGAAGAAGAAAATAAAAATTAAAAAAATTTGAAAAAATATTAAAAATTTATCAACATTAGTGTTGGCTATCTTACGTGGCACTACTGTCGTCCATGTCAGCGATTTTCAGGTAAACTTGGTCGAATAGACTCAATTGTCAAAATGTGAAAATATTTAGAACTCAATTGACAAAATTGAAAGATTTAGGACTGAATTGAAAAAAATGCAGTAACTTTAGACCTTTTGGACAATTTTTTAATTCTCCTACATCAACACGAACCATAACCTCTGAAAATTTAGTTTGACAACTCCGACTCCCCAAGACTTATATAGGACGATTTTCATTTTTCATGATACACATGCACAATCATTCTAGATTCTCAGACTGGCTTCCCCTGTGTCCAGGTACTCCTTTTATTCCTAATACCATCTCTTCGATTTTGATATTTCCTTTTGGGATAAGTGCATTGCAAGTCTTAAAACTTGTTATAAAAATGCGATTGAGTCATAAAACTTTCAAGAAATGCAATTAAGTCCTAAAATATGCACCAAAGTGCAATTGAATACTAAAATTTTCATAAAGTGCAATTAAGTTTTAGAACTTATCAAATTGGTCTAAGCAATTTGATTGCACTTTAGTAACAAGTTTTAAAACTCGATTGCACTTTCATGATAAGTTTTAAGACTTTATTGCATTTTTTGAAAGTTTGATTGTTTGAAAGTTTTAGGACTCAATTACACTTTTGTGACAAGTTTTAGGACTTCCGGTACACTTATACATTTCTTTTTCAAGTACTAAAAAATCCATTTTAATAATGGGAATCCATAGTCTGTGCAGGGAATCGAGTTTGTTCTGTACATTTAACTCATATGCACAAGCCAAATTCTACACTACAAAGCTAACTCCATGGGGGTTTTGTTTTAGGAAAATACTAGATTTATTACGACTATTTTGTATAATTAATTTGTTAAATGGCATATCAGGCTATTGGAGATTTTTTTATATAACCATTTATTAAGCGGATCGCTCACAATCTAACATATCCCTTAGTAAAATTGCCTTTTAAATCAGTTTTAATAAATTTAGCACTGTGATTTAAGGTTTTAGCTTGTTGACGCATACCATTTTTCGTTGTTTATCCATGAAATATGACCAAATATTTTGTCATGATGTGCAGCACACAAACTTCTCAGTCACAAAAGTCATCACATTTTCGAAGTATGTGCAATCAGGTGACGGAACCCTCTGAACATATGTTTCTTCCTTCTATATGTAGCGATGGGTAACTTCATTATGTTCATTTATTAGTTATGCTGCATAATCTTGTTTTTCGTGACAACGGATGTTTTTTTTTTTTGTTCATCTCTTAATATTATTATCTGTCAGATATGAGCCAAAAGTTAGATATTATGTCATAATTGGCAACCCGACATTTTTAATCTCATTGAAAATCACATTACAATCGCAGAAGGATACATTTGTAAAAGGGTAATTATTTTTAAATACTTATTACCAAAGGATTATTTCCTGCTCATCAAGAGGATCCTCCCAAGAACCTTCGTTGGGAAATTTTGGTTTTCTTCTTAATTTCGGGCCAGCATTCGAAAAGCATTTGATTTGGAGGCCCGGTTTTGACTAGGCCAGGTTGGGCCAAAGAGCAAAATGGTACGTTTGAGAATATGCAATCAACATTAAGGCTGCGTTTGGCCGTCTAAATTTCTAGCCAAAATAAGTTTGAAAAGGACAGGATATAAAATCCAAATGATTTGTTATATAATATCCATTGTTCGGTAGATCGCGGAAATAAAGTCAGATATTTTCAATCTTATCATGTCCACTATATTGCTATGAATGACATGTCAATGTGAATAAACCTAAAAATTACATAAACGAAAATGGTAAGAATCTCTTACCACACTCTTGCCTATTTCATTTTTATTTGCTTATTTTTTTATTATTTTGCCCTCTCTTTTTTTAATTCTTTTTTTATTTTTTGTTCCTTTCCATCATTCTTGAATAAAATTTTATTAAATAGTAAACTATAATAATATACCTAAAATATGTAAAAAATATAAATACTAAATATATATTTTTTATATGAAATTTATATCACAAGATAGAAAGAATTTTGAATATATAAACAAAAATAAATATAACTAAAAAGGAAATTGTTGTTTATATCAATAAGTAGTATTTATATTCAAATATAATTTAAATTTTATTAATTTAACAAGTTTTTTATTCAAAAAAAATAACTTTTATATTATGGATATTAGAAATCCTATACACCTTTAACCCCCCTCCCCCATGGGATAATTTTATCTGGACCATATCCTTCTTATATCCTATCTTGAGTAGGTATCAAACATAAGATTGGATAATTTTTACCCCATCATGAATTTTATCCTTATTATCAAATGTAACCGAATTGTTTAATCCTTCACTTCTTACGCCGGTGTCCAAGCCTATGTTTGCTTTGCTTAGCTAGTCTCAGTTGTCGCTACCTCCTTGGTTGTCAACTCCGCGCGCCTGAGAGAGAGAGAGAGAGAGAGAGAGAGAGAGAGAGAGAGAGAGAGAGAGAGAGAGAGAGAGAGAGAGTTTGAGTTTGTTGCTGATGGTGGTGATGATCGGAATAGCCACATTGGTGGAGACAATGTTGGTGGTGGAAGGGTCCGGGGATGGTGCTACGGAGGGCCAGTGGTGATGTTTGGCAACGGGTGGTGATGGATGGATGGATGGATGGATGGACGGATGGAAGAGTTTCCTTTGTGAAAAACAAGAATTAGGAGGTCTTGGGTCGCTGGAAAAGGAAAGAGAGAGTGACGTGGCAGCATTACAACCGTTGATAATGCGAGTGTTGATGGGGCGCCATAGGATATATCTAAGGCGATAAAAATATCAATTTTGTAAGGTGACAAAAAACTTACTTTTGTTGTACATCAAACATTTATAATTACCGACAGAACCTAATCATTCTTCCAATAATGAAATTAATTATATTTGTTACAAATATACAGAAGAAATAATATGAATTTGATATATTGCAACCTATTAGCTAGCTAAAAGAAATGTATGAAGTTCATATATATAACCGACTTTCACGGATATAATACGAAGAACTCTATCTAATCGCTCGTTGGTTAATTCATTCCACAAAAGTGCCAACTTTATATATTTTTTTAATTTTTTAATCTAAAAGCAAGGGTTCTTTTAGAAAAACAATAATTAGAAGACTACAGTACCCTCAATGCTATGCATTTGTTGAATTAATTGCTCTAAATGGTAACTCACTTCTTGTGTTTGTAATAAATTCAACCATTAGATATCAAGAGTGACAACTTTCATATATAACTCAGCAGTTCTTGTACATAACGACTACATATAAAAATTTGATACTGCATTATCTCATGTTCAAATAAAACTCCAAGGCGACAAAATCTTATGTTTGTCGCCTTAGGTCATTGTTTGTCACTAAAGGCGAAAACCTTCTTAATTTTGTCTCCTTTGGTCCTACCAAAGGCGAGAAAAATTCATTTTTGTCACCGCAGGTTCAGAAATATTACTTCTTTGATTGAATTAATGGCGACAGTTACTTCCCAGGGAGGGCTAACTTGCAAATCGGTTCATCCTAAGGGGACAAAAATACTTTGGGTAACCGCTTTTGTCGCAGAAAAAAATTGCTGTTCTTTTTATTTTGGGCCAGCATTTGAAAAGCTTGGTATCAATTTTTCTTTCTATTTCCTCTTTATAAATGAAAATCTCCTCACGAAACTTGTGTAACTTCTCGATCCCATCCTTTTGGCAGATTTTCACGAATCAATTGAGTGAAAATGAAGAACAAAACTCGTTTACTATTTTCATTCGACCCGATGATCTTCGTAACTTGAAAAAACTATTTTTGATAATGTTCATGAAATCGTAGAAAGCCCCTCCCCCATTCGTGTCTATTATATAGTCAATCAATAGTGCTTAGATATCGAATTATAACAACTCCTATTGTGATAAAAAGAAGATTATCATCAATTACATGCCTGAAGTTAAAAGTCAAATACTCGAATCAGCATCACCCAGCCCGACTCCGCTTCCAGGTACACACTTTACTTAAATTTATTCCAATAGAAAATTAGCCCAAGGATGAAAGGAGTCAATCGATTCATTCAGCCGAGTGCACATTGCTAGCTCCGCATCTCCCGGCGACGGGTCACACGCTCAGGCATCACTTTGCATCGAAGGGGAGGGGATTGAAGGTGGCAGTGTAGACATGGTGGTTGCAGGCTGCTTCAGCTTCATATAGTTGAAGATGAGAAATGTGAGTCACCCTCTGTGATTGTGAGTGAACTGTGTAACGGAAATCATGGTTGGATTTTGGCAATGCTCTGGAGAAAAACTTGAAGTAGAGATTGAAGAGGATGAGGACAAGAAAGGAAAGAAGACCATTAAAAGATCTTCAAAAGATAAGGCTTTTTCCAACACGAGGCACATGGTCCATGTCAAATACACAAAATCAGGAAATTATGCAAATGCAAATGCAAATGCGACTATTCAACAAACGCAAGGTCACTCTCACAGAGAGGCTAAAGTCGTTCGTAGGAATATTGCAATCTAGCTTTACACCGGTGAGTTTTGGAACTTCAGCACACTAGAGTGGCCTGCATCATTTTATTGTAACCGAGTGCAACATATTATAAAGTATGAGGAAGAATTATCATTTTTTTTAATATTTCTATTACGATGGTATAAGAAGAATTCCCAACATTATATTATAAGTGCAAAACTTTATAAAGTGTGATCCTTTTTAAATTTATATCATCACTTCGTTTTATTTTGATGAAGCGAATGCAAAAAGTTTCTTATTTTAAAAATCATGAGATATAGATATTTCAATATTTACCAAGAGTAAAATGTCGTCCAATGCGAATATCTTATTTTTATAAAAGTTATGACGTTCTATTATAACATAATGTAGAGTAACAAACAAAAAGTCATACTGCAAAGTTGTTTATACAGGAGAGAGGGGATGAGGGGAGAAGGCATTTCTTCTAGAAGTGAAAATTGTGGACAACATGGCAGCGTTAGAAACTCAGCCTAAGAGCGCGGTCAGGCTAGCAAGACCCTCTTATAAAATATGCAATTAGGTCAAATCAAATAAAAAGCAACATAAATTCAAATAAGGAACGAGAGAGATACGTTGGAGTTATTGCTATATTAATTGAATTTAAAATTTATCAATAAAGTAAGATATAAGTATTCTTAATTAGTATAATATGTGCTGGCTTGTGCGGACCGAGTTCTGTAATGAGAAAATCTATAGTTGAAAACTTCATAAATAATGATCAAATCTCTCATCTAACCTTGATGCACAAATAACCTCACATAAGGATTAGTTACTGAGCCTTAATCGTGAGGAATAATCTCATTGAGTCAATGATGCAAAAGATGATAAAGGAGAAGCACTTGTGCTTAAGATCATCGCTATTTCGCATAAAAAACAATGGATTCCAATTAACATGCAGAAATCTTTTTATTCTTGATTACTGTGTTTTAAATTCTAGTGTCGTGACCTTTTTTTTTTACGCTGTCAAGAAAGAGATAGGTTTAGGGGTATTGCTTAAATTGCCCCACCCATTAATATAAGCGTAGGCTCTCTTAAGTCTATACTTCGCATGACGTTGGATTTCGTTTTAGACTTTTTACAACCTAAGTATTTTCTAGGAGTCGCCACTAGCCATTTAGGATCGGCTAGAAACCAAATGAGATACGGGAGCTTCATCTCATTTCCAGCGCAACTAGAGATTCTAGATTCGGGAACTTAGTTACGATAATGTTACTATAAGCGCTCTTTAAGTACCTCTAACTTGGGGAATAAGACTCGCACTTGTTATCTTTGCCCTTGAGTAAGAGAAAATACTAGTGTCGGGATGTGACTACTTCCCGCCCAAAATAGCAACATTGCTAGCAACTCCGTGTTATGCCCTTTTCTGAGCAGAACAAAATTAGTTCACACCCTTAACTTGATCGACATTGCTAGTATTTCCATTTGCATTGGGGGGTGATTTTCTAGACAAATTCTTCCCCAAGTAGTTCGTACAAAACACTTACATAGACCTAAAGGCCTTAGGTGATGCGGTAGTCAAGCAAGTTGATGCGAAAAAATCAACGTTAACATCGGAACCATTACTTCACTTAGTTAATGCTAGTCGACATTGGCAGTTAAACATCCAAATCTTGACCGAGTCAGGTGACAATCGTTACAACATGACAGACTTTTCTTCCCTCAACTTTACGACACTCCTTTTAGTCCTGATAATATCTCTTATATTTTGAAGATTTTCTTTTTTAAACGATAAAAAAAATTCATTTAATTACGCCAACCTCACGGTTTTTACTCTAGAAATGACTGAATTTATTAAAACAGATTTGTAGTAATAGTTTATTAAATAATATGTCAGGCTGTTATTGACTTTTAAATTTGACCCAATTATGTCAAGGATCATCGACAATCTAACTAATCTCTCACTAAAATCAACGCAAAACCAACTTTAGTAAACCTAGCTACTTGGTTTAAGGTTTTTAACTTAGTAAATCTATCTACTTGGTTTAAGGTTTTAACTTTAGTAAATGATATATTGGGGCTAATATGAATTTTTAAATATAACCACTTATTTCAAGGATCCTCACAATCAAACATATCTCTTAATAAATCAATTTTGCAAACTAATTTTTAATAAATCTTGCTCTCTGGTTACGAGTTTTGACTTGTCGACATATAGTAGTAGTACCTATCTCTCTCCTTTGTATTTTTGTCTTCACCTTGGCTACTACAAGTGAATTCTACTGCATAAACACGAACCATAACCTCTGCAATATTTGGCCTGACAATCTCCGACTCTGCATCAAGCAAAACCATTCAAAGCACCAAAAACACCGAACCATAACATGACTCACTCATCATCCACCCTTTATTTCCTTATTTTTCTGACTGTTCCGATCCGAACCTCCGCACATCATGCAGCATTCTGCTACGACACCATAGGAAACTTCACGCCGAACAGCGCCTATGCAAAGAACCGCGAGACCATCCTCAGCTATCTCTCCAACAACGTGTCTGCACACGATGGGTTCTACTTCACGAGCACGGGCCAGGACCCAAACACCATCTACGCTCTCACTTTCTGCCGTGGCAATACGTTGACAAATATCTGCGAGAAATGTGTGACCTCAGTGGCCGATGATTTGGTCGAGAAGTGCCCTAACCAGAAGGCGGCTTTCTCCTGGGGAACCGATGGTGATCCATGCTTTATCCGATACTCGGACACTCCGATCTATGGCATACTGCAAACGGAACCCACCCTTTTGGTTGATAACATCGACAACATCACCATGAGCCCAGCGATATGGTGGAACTTGACATTAGGAGTGGTGAACAAAGCAGTGGACAGCACTTCGAAGCTCAAGTTCACAACGGGGCAGGCCAACTTGCCGGACAACCGTACGATCTACTCGTTGTTACAGTGTAGTCCTGACTTGTCGGTAAACAATTGCAGGACTTGCTTGGACGAAACCATTAATTATTATGATGACTGTTGCCGCGGAAGGCAAGCCAGCGGTGTTTATAAGCCAAGCTGTATTTTCCGATGGGATTTCTACCCGTTTGTGGACTCGAGCCACAGCCCGTTGTCTTCTTCTCCACCACCTCCAGCTGCTCCGTCGGCTCCTGGTGGAAATATCGACAAAGGTATGTTGCGTTTAAGTTCGTGGAAAAAGTAACATAGCTTGCTCTGACGGAGACTATTGAGTTCTCTTCTTTTTTTCTCTTTTTTTTTTGGTGAAAATTCTAGAGTAGCCAGCATTTTGAATTTTAGTTCTTAAAATTGCACTTTAGAATTCATACTTACTAGGTTTTGAGTTAATTTCATTAAAAAGCCTGAATTGTGAGTAGCTTTAATCTTTATCCCTAATTTCGAAATTTATCATAGAAATGTCCAACATTCTTGTTTCGCTCAAATATGGTTTGTGTCAATTTCTCGACGGTGGACATAGGATAAAATATTAAATCCGCCTATTGTACCACGTGTATTTACTCCTGAACTACTCTTAGTTCGACACTTGCACTCCACTACACAAGAGAATACAAAGTTACAATGGGAAAAACAAATCGCAACCTATGAAAAATAGTTGATAATTTTCATAATAATGTCAGTAAGCTATCAATAAGTCATCGGAAGATTAGGTGACCGGTAGATTCCTTTTGCCTCAACAATTTTTTTATACTTACCAACTCTTTTAGAAATCTAAATCTACAGATGAAAAGTCCTTTCTTACACACAATAGTAGAATCGTCCTATGTTTATGTGTTAATACGGGCAATTTATGCGTTGCAAGGCCAAAAGCGTGAGAACCTAAATGGAATTTTAAGTGTGAGGGTCAAAAGTTTATGTAAACCTTCATGGATTTATGTGAGTAGAGTAACAGCTAATGGGTTTTGTTAAAAAAAATGCCTTTATGTTTTGAAAATCGTGTTGATCGCTATTTGGAATCTGGGCATCCACTCTTTTATGATTGCAATCAACTGATGCTTTTAGATATGCTGAGAAAGACCATTATCTGATCAGGTACCTTGGCTGCAACTATCGTTTCAGTCGCCGTTTTTGTAATGCTTCTCTTCATCGGTTGTCGTTGCCTTCGGAGGAGGCGAGCACAGAAGAAAAATGAAGCGGCACAAGAAGAATGTGGTAAGACTGTCGTTTTTCAGGGAAAAAAATAGAAAAAACAAAAACAAAAGATTGAAACTTTCATTTGAGAAACTTCAAGATTGTGAAGCTATGACAGTAAGACATGAAAAACAAGTACAAGTCTAAACAACTTTGTTGTTCACTCATGAAGGTGTAAGCGAGATCGCATCCTTGAAGTCCTTGCAATTCGATTTGGATACTTTACTTTCAGCAACGAACAATTTTTCTCAAGAAAACAAGCTTGGCGAAGGTGGATTCGGGGAGGTTTACCAGGTACGTAAGTGATCATTAAATTCTTTTGAAATCGCTTGATGCTCGGTTTGGATTTGGAATTGAAAAGATGACATATAATATCCTCCTTGAACTTTGTTTTGGTTCAGTGAGGTACCTGTAATTTTTCAAAAGTGCCTTTTTTTCTAAAAAGAGCTAGATGCAGTGTACTTTTACTGATGTAATTTGACAATTAAATGATATTTTGTGAGGTCATCGCCAACTGTTCTAAATGCTTAAACTTTTATATAAAAGTATGGTTTAATATTTAAATATTTTATCACTCTCCTTCACAAGCGTGAAAATATTTTATTAAGGAGACAAATAGGGATTTGGAAAAATTTGAATTTAGGATCAATCGCTCTGATGCCATGTGAGATTTTGTGAAATTACAAATGTTCCAAAATCTCAAGTTATTAGATGAATTTGGGGTTTGATTATTAAATATTCTAACATTAACCATTGCTGAACCAATCCCACGTCTTGAACTTTCAGCTCACTTACATCGCAATGGACGTCAAATGGTCTATTTCATCCCTTTTTCCTAAGAATCTTCATAATAAAGTTTCTAAATTTTTCTCTCTAGCCATAAGAATGACTGGTGGTCAATGGCTACTTATGATCGTAACTAGTGTCCATGGCACTATTGTGTGGATGTTATAATAGCATGACAACGTGACCGAACAATTTTAAATCTTTGGGAATTGAATCAAAACATGGTTCAAAAGATAATATTGCACATCAGTTAAAAGTTCAGAAAGTTATTATCCCAAAATTAAAAAAAGAAAGTGAAGAGTGAAAGATCTTGTCAACTTTCACAAATATTTTCAGGGTAGGCTTCCCCATGGACAAGATATAGCTGTGAAGAGGCTATCCCAAAGCTCAGGACAAGGCGGGGTAGAATTTAAGAACGAGATTGTGTTGGTGGCGAAGCTTCAACACCGGAATTTAGTGAGATTGCTTGGATTTTGCTTGGAAGGAGGGGAAAAGCTACTCGTATATGAGTTTGTCCCTAACAAAAGTCTCGACTACTTCGTGTTTGGTTTGTTCCACTTCACTGGCACTAAGTTCATCTCCTTGGTTAATGTACGACATAGACGAGTGAGCGAATAATTGTATACTCGTTTACTCGATCATATATAACATTTTGAATCTAACTGATAGACTTCCTAGATGATGCTGTCGTTTAAATCACTACAGACCCCAAGAAAAGCAAACAATTGGATTGGCCAAGACGTTACAAGATAATATCGGGCATCACTCGAGGGATGCTCTATCTTCATGAAGATTCTCGGCTTCGAGTCATTCACCGGGATTTAAAAGCTAGCAACATCTTGCTGGACAGCGAAATGAGCCCAAAGATTTCGGATTTTGGCATGGCGAGGATTTTTGGAGTCGATCAAAGTAATGCAAGTACTAAAAGAATCGTAGGAACCTAGTAAGTATTGCATTCTTCAAAGTTTACTGTAAGGTAGCTTCTGATTAAGAATTCATAATGGGATTAGTATAGACATTAGGCATCCCAACATTTATGGTTCTGGTGGTGGTTTTCAGCGGTTACATGTCCCCGGAATATGCGATGCATGGACAATTCTCTCAAAAGTCAGATGTTTACAGCTTCGGTGTCCTCCTCCTCGAGATAATTTGCGGCAAGAGGAATAACCACTACTACCATTCTGATGGAGGCGAAGGTCTCGTGAGCTATGTGAGTTTTTTGTATGATTTAATCGTTCTTTGTGCTCTCAATCAACGATGTTGTTCTCCAGTTCACTTGTGTCCAATTGGGCTGCTCTAGGCTTGGAAACATTGGAGAGACGATGCACCTTTGGAAATAATGGACCCGGCATTGGAAGAATCTTATTCTAGAAGCCAAGTGCTCAGATGCATACATATCGGCTTCCTATGCGTTCAGGAAGATCCCGCTGATAGGCCGACTATGGCGGACATAGTTCTTGCGCTGAGTGGCCAAACTCTTAATCTGCCAGTGCCACGAGAACCCGCCTTTTTCCTTCAAACGGAACTGCCGAATAACATCATAGGGAATGTCCAGGGACGACATTATCAAACTACCAGCAGCTCTGTGCCTCTGTCGGTCGATGGAGTGTCGATCACTGAAGTCTACCCTCGATGAAGTACATGAAAATCTATTCACGGCATGATTTCATTTGCTTCTCGAGCAAATTATGTGGATGTTGTGTTCAGAAGTAGTATTTAGTTTTACATGAACTGTTTGATGAGTGCGCTTGTTTTTACTAATAAACTGGTAGTATTGCGGTTTCTCTTTGTATTAAAGGAGCCACCTATTTCTAGTTGGATTGACTTCTAAATTTTTGCGTTTAATTAATATCATCCAACATCAGCAAAGTGGGAGTAAGAAAAGAGCTAGGGGCATATTGGAAAGAACCATTACAGCCAAACTGTAACACATATTACGACTATCACATTGGTGGAAGCAAATATTGTAAATGGAAATAAACATATTAACATAGATCCATAATGTAATAGTCATTGCTGAACCAAATTTATTAGTTTGGGCGAAATGAGTAGGCCTCATTGTTGGTTGCTTGTTTGTAAAACAAACAAAATATTGTTTTTTTTCCTTTGTCCCACACAGGAAAATTTTGAGAAGGTAAGCCACTTTATTTATGTGTATGTCTTCTTGCCCTTTATAGTAAATACAATTGGGTGTGGGCTAGTCTACACACCGCGTGCATATGCCTGATTATTAGGCACACTTAACACTATTATTCTGTTTTTATTTATTTATTTATGAAATTCGAAATTAATAAAAAATATATATAGCATTATTGTTATTTGTTATTATTATTTTATTTCAAATTTTCATATATATTTTTTTAACGTGACTTTTGACTTTGTACCAATTCACTATAGATCTTTTCAATGAAGGGTCGCCTTCATTTGAAAGGGTGTGATTAGTGAGTCGATTTTTGCATGGTTGAATATTAAGTCTCTTCATTCGGAATTTTGAGACACCTTTTCATTTTAGAAAACTACAGCCATTCTTTCTAATTATTTTCGTAGAAAGACCTTGGAGATATACCAAAATTGCTATTCGGTATTCTCAATCGAGACTTTGTTGTATCTTGGAGGAAATTTGCCGGTGACCATTAGCAACTTCGTAGAGCAAATAATTCCTTAAAGAAAGTGATATCACATCTCAAAATCTGACTTTATTATATTTCTCGATTAACATTGACATTTTTTCCCCAATACTCATATCTCATTTGCAATCTTTAAGTTGACATTAGCCCCAATTCCTTTAACATTTCGAAAGCAACTTGTCACGAGCATGTTCCAAGTAGGTAGTACGTTGTAATCCAGATGGTCTCCATTGCAAGCCTCGTGGCCGTAACAGTCATAACTGGAGACGCTGTCATGGTTGTAGTAGTCATTTAGAATCGGCTGTATTGATACATAAATCTCGGAGAAGTCTGCGAACACAATAATTATGGATAAGCATGGTCCGAGTTGGGCCGGTCTAGCACCTAACCCATGGATCAACCCACATAGTGTTGGTCCCCAAATTTTGAAATGGAAGATTGACCTGTTAAGTTTGGGACTGAGGACTGGATCAATCCTGTTGGTTTGGTCCGATTCCAAGGTTAACTCGAGACCAAGTAGAACTTTTTGTTTTTCATTTTTTGTAATCCTTGAAAGGACAAACACACTTTTTCAAATTACATATACATCGACAATGAGATATTAAGAAACCAAACTACAAACACTGATAGATCGAGGAGCATTATCATAGGGATTTTCCAACTAGCTTAAAGCTCTTAGAACAAGCACAAACTAGGAAGCGGAAGGGGAAATATATATACTCATCACAAACTGGGAAATCACATTAGCTTGAAGCTCTCAGATCAAGCACAAACAGCGAAAGTGAAAAAATAAATACCCAACAAAAATCAAGAATTCACACGAGCTTGAAGCTCTCAAATCAATCATAGACCAAGAACTCACCAGCTGAGCTACGTTCATGGGGTGAGGGAAGAGAGGTGAGTAAGTTGCGCTTGTGAGGTGGGCCAAGAGAGGCTAGCAATGTCACCAGTTAAGCTACGTTCATGAGGCGAGTAAGACGAGGCGAGTGAAGAGAGGCGATAGGATTTTTATTTTGAATGGCAAAAGAAAGAAAGGGGAGGCCTAGGGTTGGTTTGGGTTGGACTAGCCCTAAACTCCTAGGACTAGAGGCTAGCCCAATCCCCCTAAGAATTGGATTGGGACTGGCCAGGTTGGATTGGTCCAAGGTTGACCCTAGATCGATGCTCGCCCCTAACAATAATAACAATCAACACCTTCACTATATTGGTCTTTATTGCGTATTTGTTGCACCACGGTATTGTCTAGCATACCTCTCACGATTTGGCATGTATGATGATTCACTAGGATAATCACCAAAAAAGTCATAAATATTTTGATAATTTGTCAATATAAATATTCTAGCCAATTTTACTGTAAAATTGCTGAGCTAGATGATACCTGGTAATAACTTAATTGACATGGCAATTACACACGAAAGACATATTAATATTGGATAAATTCGTCAAAATTGTCAGTTTGAGGTTTTTGGTTACTCAAAAATTAGTTTTGAGTAAATTTGTTATAACCGTACTAGTTTTAGGTTTTTGATAATCCAAAAATTATTTTTAGATAAATTTATCACAAATGTATAAATTTAAAATTTTTCGTAGTATCAACTTTTTCTTTTTTTTTCTATATTTTGTCCTTTTGTTTTGCTTTACTCACGGTATAATCTCAATGCGATAGAAACAGTAAAATCTCAATTCGAATTGGTGATCTTACATCCTTGACTGCAATAAATAAATAAATAGGGAAAGAACAAACGTCATTTTCTCACATTGTAACGTTTGTCCGACCATGAAAGTCCTCTAATTCCATGATTAACGGATAGGTAACTGGGTGTAGGTATAAAGCCTCTAGAGCCAGCCCAAAGATTTTCAACCAAGTGTGAACCAAATCCCCCGATTACATTATTTAATTGCTGAATTGAAGATTTTCAACCACAAAAGAACACTGATTCTTTTGCCTTTTTCCTTCCTTACTTCTTCCCGCTCTGTTTAATTTGCAAAAAATAAATAATTTAAAAAATATTTTTCATTTACTATATTTTAAATTTGCTTTTGTACTCTTTTCTATCTTTTATCAGGGCAGAAGGATACTATTGATGCCATAACTTGTGTACGACGATCACTTTGCTGCCATAACTTTTTTTCGGATCACTTTGGTGCTAATTTTTTTGGAAAACGATCACTTTAGTGTCAATGATGACGTGGCTTGCCGGAAATCCTACGTGGCGCTGACATGGCTCGCCGGAGAAATCCATGGCTCGCCGGAGAAATCCATGGCTCGCTGGAGAGGTCCAATCATCATTAAAAAAATAAAAAGAAAAGAAAATACCATATAAAATTTAATTTTTTTCTGTTTTTTTTCTTCTCCGGCGAGGACAATCCTCGCCAGCGTTGGCCGAGACTGCCCTCGCCTGGGCCAGCGAGGGCGACCTTCGCCGGCGTCGGGCGAGGGAAGCCCTCGCCGGATCTGGCAAGGGCGACCCTCGCCAACGTCTAGAGAGGGAAGCCCTCACTCAACGCCGACAAGGGCGGCCCTCGCCGGAGAAGAACAAAAATAAAAAAAGAAAAAAAAATTCAAAAATTCAAAAAAAGCCACATAATTTCCACGTGTACAAATTAGATTATTTTTTAAAAAAATATAAATGCCACGTCAGCTTTTTGGCCGGAGTTACTAAAGTGATTTATTTTTTTCCGATTTTAGCGCTAAAGTGATCCGAAAAAAAGTTATGGCACTAAAGTGATCGCCGTACACAAGTTATAGCACCAATAGTGTCCTTCTGCCCTTTTATCATGTTACTTTTGCTCCTGCCTAATTTACCATGATGCATATTAACAACGTAGAAAAGTATCGCAATACATAGTCTCATTCTATTAATAGTGTTATTTGACCGTCCGTTGAATCTAATAGTATGGATCCATTTGTTTGAAGGAAAACTGTTTTTAGGGGAGATTGCGTATACAAGTTTAGAGGAGAGCAGCGAACAAAATAAATTACTTGAACAGCTTGATTCATATAATCATGTTAGATGATTGAATAATATGAGTAAACCTTGTCGCGACCCTAAAAAAATTTGTCTTTTCTCGGGCTAATGGATTATTAATATTAAACTTAACTCGGGCTCTCCCAAGCCTTACCAATTCGCAACTTAGGGTTTAAATTCTTAACATACAAATGTTTTCATGCTTGGAGTCGCCACTAATCATTTTACGGTAGGCTGATTAGAAACCTAAATAAAACATAGGGAGATATGTTCTATTTCTACGAACCAGAGATTCTAAGCCCGGGGACTTGATTACGCTAGATCTAGTCTAATGCCCTTTCGGTACCTTTTCTTTTCAAAAATGTTTTGGCAGGCAGTTTGGATCCACTTTAACTTATGTCACTAACATGTGAGGTGTTCATACGGGTACGCAAACCACCAATTTAACACCCAGAAATCAAAGCATTAAATAAATTGCAAGCTCGAGAGAACAACTTACCTCGAATCTAGCAAACATCTGCGTTGTTAGTTAGAAAACCACATCAATCAACCCTAATATGATTTCTAATTAATAAGCATTCACTCAATTTCTCTCTTTTTGGATTTTCGCTTTATTTAAATGCAATCTAGTCTACATACAATGACGTGCGAAAATTGACATGCGAATTAATGCAACCTAGTATGCAAACTATATGTCATGCGACGACGTGACCTAATTTTAATGACGTGCGAATGATTTTTTTTTTGTATTTTTTATCAATGAAATTCGGAATTAAATGAAATTCGGAATTAATGAAAATGCCTAAAATAACATGCAATCTAATGATTTCTCTTTTTGGTATTTTCTATTTAAAATTCGAAATTCAAAAATACCTAAGTTAACATGCAATCTATGATGACTTAATCTACCCCAGAATGATTTCTTTTTGAGATTTTTGATTAAAAATTCGAGATTATAAATTACTTAAATTAAAATGCAATATATCCTAGTAAAACATGAAACAATTCACCATTTTTTTGGGGGTTTTTTATGAAAATTCGGAATAATAAAATAACGTGAATAATCCGTTAGGATCAAAACAATACCTAATTTAAATTAGGAAACATGCCACATTAAGTCCTAATTTAAATTAAATACTTATCTCATCCTTCGGGATATATTCAAAAATCCTAGACATGCAAAACTCTAATTTGAATCTAGCTAATATTTTTTGAATTTTCTGTTTTATTTGAAAAAGGAAAGATAATCAAACAAATAAGGATAACAACCGATTCAAATCAACCACGCGATCCGCCAAATTCGTTTCAAACTCGGATTAGGCACAAAATTCGAACTATCAGTCATATCTATAGGGTTATAAATATTAACGGATAATCGATCATTCAAATTTGGAAAGCTAACGAAATTCATTATCGTATCCAATTGGTTATGAATAGGATGATAATTTCCCGTATCGCCGCGTATCGGACCTTAGGGTTAAGGTCAAATAGTCGTCCATATACGTTGCTAAATTAGGAAATTTTCCTAATTTGAATATTTGAAAATATTACGGATATATAGAACATTATCCTAAGTTATTTAAATATCCACACGATAATCATAAAATATTCAAACACACCAAATTAGGAATCTAAATATTTGAAAAGAATATTCAGAATATATCCACTTACCTAATTTGAAAATACTTCCAAATTTCGAATTAGATCGGGATCGGCTTGCTGATCGGGAATAGGACGACCAGCGACGATGACACCGACGATGCACAGCAACACCGGCAAGGCTGTTCGTTGGATTTGATGCGTGCGTGGGCGAGTGACTCCGAACAGAAAATTTCAGGACTGCACGATTCCCGAAAAATGGGCGTAACCTCCTCAATACACGTCGGATTGACCCGATTCCAAAAGCCACGGATCAAGGACTCGTAGATCTACAACTTTCGTGTTTTGAATCTCCACAAATAAGCTCTGTGGAGTGAGCAATTGTGGGAGGAAGTGGACAAGGAGCAGCAGCATTGGTGAAGAATCAGAGAAGCAGCAACCGTCCACGTTGACGCCAAAGGGGACTCAAGACAGCAAGGCGTCTTCGGGCTTCTGTGGCGAGAGAGAGAGCAAAAGCAGCAGCGTTGGGTGGAAGGTAGCGACGATGACGGGCGATTGAGGTGCGACGACGGCGGTGCGACGATGCGCGGCGTCCCCGGTGGTGATGCGCAACATCACTTTTCTCTCTCCCTCTCTCTCACATTTGTGTCTCTCTAAAAATTTTTGATCTCTAAATTGTGACCTCCCCCCCCATAATTATGACCTAATAACATGTATATACAGCACTAATCCTAGGTCAATTTAGATGGGCTCTAGTCCTAATGGGCTTAGATTTGAGCTTAGGCTCTAATTAACATTTAAATGGGCTGAATTAATTAACTCAACATTACTAAATTAAGCCCAATTTAAAACAACCAAGCCCGTGCGACGTGAAATTCCCGGCCCTTGAATTCCGAGCGAGCCGAGTTTCGTTCAATGAAATTTAAGCTCATTCGCCGACGCCAATTTGATGCAAAAATTGCGATTAAATTAAAATGAACCTAAACTATATGTTATGCAATTTTAATATTTTTGTTTAGGGGTTAAAAATTTAATCCCTATTTTCTATGCAAATTATACTAAATATCGTGTCAAAATTTAGGTGTCAACAAACCTATAATAACTTCTTCAACAAATTGACTTTACAAAGTAACCCGCATAAATAAAAGCTTGAGTCTGACCGGTTCGTGTGACATGTAAAGTGTTTCATGTTCTCTAAATAGCCAGGCCTATGCTCTGTTCCCTAGATTATGAAGTAAAGATAAAAAGAGTTTTCATTCTCTTTTCCACCTTTCCACCGCATTTTCCCCTATTAGATTTCGAATGAGCTTACCTAGAATATAGACCTTTCAAAAGCATAAACTTATCTGAACAGCAGCCCGCATGTCTAGCTTCCAAATTCAGCTTCGATCCTTGGGCAATAATCTCATCTAGGGTGTGGATCAGTCATGGAAGCTTCGTTTATTGATGTCGGTGCTGAGCCATTTATGAATGAAGCCGACATTCCTCTACCGCTGGCATCTGTCAAAATATGCAGGCCATGTTGGCGTCGGGAGGGTCGTGCTCCGGCTCTCGAGCATTAAGACCACCGAAGCCATGGTAGGCCATCTCTCTACGTTCTCTTGAACACATAACAATGCAATGTGGATGCATCTAGACATTTCGCATCTCAAATTGCCATTTAACATCTTATCTATAAGGCGAAAAGGTGTTCCCTTTCTCCAATTTTTCCATGCCTGCAGTGCAGAGTCATAAAAGCAAGCATACAGGTTTTGTTATTTCACATGCGCATGGAGAATTATAAATTTTCACTAACTAAATTGTTGAATGAACTCTGCAATTTCGTACTCACATAGCTTAGTAGGTGCTCCGAATTCCCTGAACTGCTGTAGTATGAATTCTTCTTGCCACTGATAATCTCTAATACCACTATACCGAAACTATACACATCAGTCTTCACAAAGATCTCTCCGTGCTTTACACCACTGCAACACATAAAATGTACAAATCCAAGAATCATCAATTGGGAAACTTAAATTGGTGTATGTTTTCATTGTGTACTTTCCTAGACAGGTTCAAACAGATGACGACGAAGCTTTAGAAAAGTTTGAAACTTACAAAGTTCCTGTGATTCGTGCAGTATTGTCTCTACTTTGGTCCAAAACAAATAGTCTGGCCGTGCCAAAATCGGATATCTTAGGATTCATATTCAGAACATTGCCAGGCTTCACATCACGGTGTATGATCCTAAGGTGTGAATCCTCGTGCAGATAAAGAAGTCCTTGAGTGATTCCTCTTATTATACTCAAACGCCTCTCCCAACTTAGCAATGTACGTTTAACTGAATCTGCAAAATAGAGATCATATAGGTTCTAAATTGTTCTGCGTGTAATGCAAAGTGCTGCCAAATGGTTTGATGGAAAAATCTGTGCAACCAATACATTTACACCTATCAGTGAAATAGAAGCGACAAATTTGAAAATCCAAGTTCGTACCAGAAAAGTATCCTTCAAGGCTTGCATTGTGTGCCAACTCCAATATAAGAAGCCTTTCCCCGTCTTCCAAGCAATACCCATGGAGCTTAATCAGATTTTTGTGCTGAAGCCTGGCCATTAGAGTGACCTCATTCTTAAAATGTTGCTGACCTTGATTAGAACACCCCTCAAGCCTCTTCACAGCAATGTATTGTCCATTTTCAAGCTTTCCCTACAGTACAATTTTCATTAACAAACAATGTCTTTTTTTTTTTGGTAAGGTAATTAACATGATTATTTTATTCGCTGCTCTCCTCTAAACTGTATTTGAGTAATACATATATCTTCTAAGCAAATGGAACTTCCTACCTACCAATGACAATGCGTAATGACTTCGACATATTACCTGCCCATATCAAGCAATGCGCTTAATCCAATTTGAAATTGAAACTCATTATTGATAACATTTTAGAATCAAATGATTCTTTTTATAGCATTGACATCCGAAAATCTGGCCCAATTAATCCCCATAGATACATGCAAACTGACAATTTCACGTATAACGTATGAGGCTTTATCCCACGTAGCAGGCATGGACTCTGTAGTATAATTGTAATTCATGAATGTTAAATCGCCAGTGATTGTAAAATTGAACTAACCACTGGTGACTTGGGCATTTGAAGGTGGACGAGCAGGAGGGTTGGCCTTGGCAGTTCCAGTTGGCAGCCGCGGAGATGGTGGTGGATTGCCGGGATTGGACTCGAGAAATGGGTACAATTCCCATCGGAAAATGCAACTTGGCTTGTAGACAACCCCACCTTGTCTTCCGTGGCAACATCCTTGATAATCGTTAATGCATTCCCCCAAGCAACTATGACAATCGACCCGAGACAAATCAGGGCAGCACTGCAACAGTGCGAACACGGTCTGCAGGTTTGGCAACATAGTGCTCCCTGCTGCAAACTTGAGCTCCGATGTCCCCATTGAAGCCCTTGCCGCCAGCACCTCTGTCAAGTTGCTCCATATCTGATCGAACTGATTCTGATCCATCGGGACGTCGCCAGCACGATAAACCGGAATTGTTGGAAATGTCTGCTTCACTCCATACATCGGAGCATCGGAGTAACGGATGAAGCACGGAGGAACTCCTGTCCCCCATGAGAACGCAGCTTTCTGGTTCGGACACTTGACCATCAATTCTTCAGCAGCAGAGCTTATGCACTTGAAGCAAGTGTCGTTTGAAGAGTCGCCTCTGCAGAAACTGAGCACGTAAACAATATTTGAGCCTGTCCCTACGTTCCCGGAGTAGAACCCGCTGTTCGAAGCCATGTTGCTAGGCAGAGAAGAGAGGACGAGATCGCGGTTCTTGGCATAGTCGCTGGCTGCCGTGAAGTTGCCCGTCTTGTAGCAGTAAGAAGCTTCGGAGAGGTTGAACGTTAGGATGTGAAGACAGAAAAGGGCAGAAGGAAGACGACGAAGAAGTGGAGGGACAGAAGGAGGCTGTGCAGACTTGGTGGTGGCAGAATGCTTCAGCTTCATTGTTGAAGATGAGAAGTATGAGTCGTCCTCTGTGACTGTGATTGAAGTGCATTATCGAGGTCATGGTTGATCGGACCGCGTGGTAACATTACAACTAAAGAGTCAAAGCTGCGATAAATCACACAGATACAGTGGAATTACATATTTTCAGAATATCTCTCTCTATTTAACTTTTTAAGTGGGAAAAAAAATAATTATCTCAATGAGGGTCGATGCATTGAATGTATTCAATGTACAAAAGTCAGTATTCTAATATATATTAGATTAGATAAGTGCATCTACATTATTTTTTTGTCAATGAGTATTGAGAACCTTCTAACTTGTCAACTAACAACGATTAGAAAGCATTTTTAGAGATTTTATCCTTACCCTTTTGTCTATAGTTTTTCCACCTTCCTTTGATAATCGTCATTAGGTTGAAAAACTCGTGTTTGAACGAATCAAAGTGGTGTTCCAGAAGCGAAGTATGGACTTTGGTTAACATCAACAATTAATATTAACATCAAATCATTTGTGTTGGGCTTATACTATCCCGACCCCTTAAAAAAATTTATTATAAACTTAATCCTTCACGATAAGCGGTCCCCAAAGTTGCCTAAGACCAGACCTGAGCAAGTCTTTAAAAGGCTCTATCTCGATCCTCGTTCAGACCATGGCATCATTGGGATGTAAAACTTTCAAAGGTTATTCCCTTTTCCTAAAAAAGATAAAGATACAGGAGAACTTGGGAATACGAGGCATGCATGTATTGACACATTAAAATAAAGAACATATTCATGGAGCCTACCCCATGCATGTATTGACACATTAAAATAAAGAACATATTCATGGAGCCTACCCCATAAGATGGGGATAGGCCGCGGAGGCCCTCATAGAAATAAAAGCTTCCTTCCATTAGTGAGGTTACCTTTTAATGAAATACCAAAGATCCAAGAGAAGCCTTTGATAGGTACATAAATTATTGAAATCGTTGATCTTGACTTTCTGTGGTAACACGTTTATCCAGGCCACTATGATTCCGTATTTACTTTAAACAATTGTTACGAAGGTTCAGATTATATCATATAACATAGGCTAATAAAGGATGATAGGGAATTGGAGTAGGCAAGGTCAATTAGTCAAAGTGCCTTTGCGTGACTAGCCTGAACTTTATGCTGTGTTTTATATAATCTTTTATTTTTGAAATTTAAAAATATTTATTAAATTTTGGGACAGTGAAATGCTTTTTACTTAAAAAACTCCGTAGGAGGACGATCTTTAGGATGGAAAAATATTTCTTACTTAAGAGGGATAGACCAAGCGCAAAGTAGCCTAGCGGTTAGGGTTAGCTGGGATGGGATAATATAATATGGTAAACCGAGGCCGATTAGTCTCTTAAGCAAATAATTCAACATAAAATAACGCTGTAGATTTAGAAGTATATGATTTCTTGGTATGATTGCACCGAAAGTTTTGATATTGTAATAGAAGCAGTGTTGACCAGTCGATAAGGCTGACAGAAGAAAATGAAAAAGTGGCCGCTTTACTTATAAAGAAGGAAAGCGCACGACCGAGAGTCAACAAAAGGAAGAGCTCGTACGTCTAAAGGAAAGGAAAAGAGAAAACGAAGAAAAAGATAAAGAGAAAAATTCATTTCGGACACCCAACTTGCCGGATTAACTACATTTTGCAGCGTCTAGTAAGGATTCAATCACCTAGTTTATATGATCGGAGTAATTTTCGGAGTTAGGTCATGAATTTTGAACCACCAAAGCCCGATTCAGGAGTTGTTAAACCGTGGAGTTATATGGAAATGACAGTTTAGAGTGTTGACAGAAAACAATTTCGAAATACAATTTGATTGGAATTAATTTTTGAAGTTGTGCGCTCAAATTCTGTGTAGCGCACAGCTCTGAATAATTTCTATGGATGAGCATTTTGTTAGCGCGTAAAAGTTGCTTTGTTAGCGAATAAGCTTAACTTAGTCAATTTGTGGTTATGATAGGTTTTACTTGGTTTTGATATTATTTTCCACTAAATTGATAGGATTCCGAGTTCATGGGCTTGAAATAACTTTCAAATTTTGGTTTAGATTTTCCCAAGTGAGGGGTGTTTATCTCTTCTATGAATTTATAAACCCATGTCTTAAAAGTGATAGATATTTGATATTTTATGAGTTATGAAAAGCATGTTTATTGCATAAAATTTTGGATCGGACATTTACTATGTTTTGGCATTTGAGAATGGTTTGAGATATGTTTTAGAAAAAGTGTGGCGCAATGTTTTATATATAAATTGATTTGTGAACTTGGTTTATGAAATAGATTGAGATGGTTTGTGAAATGTATTCTGATTTATGAAATGGATTTTGAGATGGTTTTGAAATGTATTTTGAATTATAAAATGGATTCTGGATTTAGTTTGTAGATTATTGGAGGATGATGGTTTGATGCTTATTATCATTGTGAAGCTTATTTGGGCTCTCTGGGTATGCATATTGGTCTTAGGATATCCTTATGGACTAAGCTACAAGCTAATAATACGTAGGCACCTTGCAAGAGAATATTGATTGCCTTGTCATGAGACGTTATGTCGTGACCATGATTGGATATTGAACATGAGATTAATCAATGGACTTAACCATTTATATTCATTTATGATATTTGTTGACTAACGAAATATTTTTGATATGGATATGATCATGTTAAAGTGACATAACTCATTTTTATCTCATATGTGTACTATATACTAGATTTGAGATAAGCAAGTTATGGTAATGTTTTACAAATGTGCACAATGATGATCGATCTGCTTAGAAGATATATGTACTACTCAATGAGTTGTGGTTGCTCATCAAGAGCTCTATCAATCCTTATCAGACTAGGAGCACCAAAGCAAATTTGAGCAATATTATGATCACATAATTTTTATTGGAAAAATACAATCTAGATTATGTTGAACATTTGCCCTAGTGGTCACCTTTCCTACTTGGAAAAGGGAAGGTAGGAAGTTCCATTTGCTTAGAAGATATATGTATTACTCAAATACAGTTTAGAGGAGAGCAGCGAATAAAATAATCATGTTAATTACCTTACCAAAAAAAAAAAGACATTGTTTGTTAATGAAAATTGTACTGTAGGGAAAGCTTGAAAATGGACAATACATTGCTGTGAAGAGGCTTGAGGGGTGTTCTAATCAAGGTCAGCAACATTTTAAGAATGAGGTCACTCTAATGGCCAGGCTTCAGCACAAAAATCTGATTAAGCTCCATGGGTATTGCTTGGAAGAAGGGGAAAGGCTTCTTATATTGGAGTTGGCACCCAATGCAAGCCTTGAAGGATACTTTTCTGGTACGAACTTGGATGTTCAAATTTGTCGCTTCTATTTCACTGATAGGTGTAAATGTATTGGTTGCACAGATTTTCCATCAAACCATTTGGCAGCACTTTGCATTACACGCAGAACAATTTAGAACCTATATGATCTCTATTTTGCAGATTCAGTTAAACGTACATTGTTAAGTTGGGAGAGGCGTTTGAGTATAATAAGAGGAATCACTCGAGGACTTCTTTATCTGCACGAGGATTCACACCTTAGGATCATACACCATGATGTGAAGCCTGGCAATGTTCTGAATATGAATCCTAAAATATCCGATTTTGGCACGGCCAGGCTATTTGTTTTGGACCAAAGTAGAGACAATACTGCACGAATCACAGGAACTTTGTAAGTTTCAAACTTTTCTAAAGCTTCGTCGTCGTCTGTTTGAACCTGTCTAGGAAAGTACACAATGAAAACATACACCAATTTAAGTTTCCCAATTGATGATTCTTGGATTTGTACATTTTATGTGTTGCAGTGGTGTAAAGCACGGAGAGATCTTTGTGAAGACCGATGTGTATAATTTCGGTATAGTGGTATTAGAGATTATTAGTGGCAAGAAGAATTCATACTACAGTAGTTCAGGGAATTGGGAGCACCTACTAAGCTACGTGAGTACGAAATTGCAGAGTTCATTCAACAATTTAGTTAGTGAAAATTTATAATTCTCCATGCGCATGTGAAATAACAAAACCTGTATGCTTGCTTTTATGACTCTACACTGCAGGCATGGAAAAATTGGAGAAAGGGAACACCTTTTCGCCTTATAGATATGATGTTAAATGGCAATTTGAGAAGCAAAATGTCTAGATGCATCCACATTGCATTGTTATGTCTTCAAGAGAACGTAGAGAGACGGCCTACCATAGCTTCGGTGGTCTTAATGCTCGAGAGCCGGAGCACGACCCTCCCGACGCCAACATGGCCTGCAATTTTGACAGATGCCAGCGGTAGAGGAATGTCGGCTTCATTCATAAATGGCTCAGCACCGACATCAATAAACGAAGCTTCCATGACTGATCCACACCCTAGATGAGATTATTACCCAAGGATCGAAGCTGAATTTGGAAGCTAGACATGCGGGCTGCGGTTCAGATAAGTTTATGCTTTTGAAAGGTCTATATTCTAGGTAAGCTCATTAGAAATCTAATAGGGGAAAATGCGGTGGAAAGGTGGAAAAGAGAACGAAAACTCTTTTTATCTTTTCTTCATAATCTAGGGAACAGAGCATAGGCCTGGCTATTTGGAGAACATGAAACACTTTACATGTCACACGAACCGGTCAGACTCAAGCTTTTATTTATGCGGGTTACTTTGTAAAGTCAATTTGTTGAAGAAGTTATTATAGGTTTACTCATATTATTCAATCATCTAACATGATTATATGAATCAAGCTGTTCAAGTAATTTATTTTATTCGCTGCTCTCCTCTAAACTTGTATACACGATCTAATGTAATGTACGAAAGACATTTTTTATGTTAATGAGCTCCACGCTGCATAACAATTTGATGTGTTAATCTCTCTCTCTCTCTCTTTGGGCTCTTCCACTGAGGGAAAGGTATAGCTGCACTACAGTTAAAGCTGCTGCCTAGCCACATGCCAATCATTCGTGAATTTTTAATTTGCCATGTGTCAACTTAACATGCGGGGCATTTCGGTTTGATTCATTGGTAATGGACATTCTGTTTCCTTCTGGTTTGATTTGTGGCATTCCAGAGGCCCTCTCTACCAGCTTTTCAGTAATATGGATATCTATCATTCGCGCATTCCAAGGGACATTTCGGTTCGGAATTTTTGTGAGGGTAGCTAGCAACCTTCTAACCCCCTCAACAATATTCTAAGCCGGATGGATCATTCTCCAGCCTTCTCCAACAATATGCAGGATTCTCTTTGCTGGACCCCTCATCCATCTAAGACTTTTTCAGTTGCACTTGCTTGGAACCATATACGACGGAAAGGATGGCCTGCTCACTGGCATTCCTTCATTTGGGATCAGGATATTGCTCCTCGCCATTCTTTTCTATTATGGTTGATTTCCCTCAATCGGTTACCTACCCAGATGTTCCTCCTTCATAATCAAAGGTTGGCAATGCTCTCTGCGCTTATTGTGGATTTTCACCGGATTCTATCAATCACCTCTTTTTTGAATGTTCATCTACAAATAGGCTGGCTTTTATGTGGGCAACAAAGTGCAGCCTACCCTGGTGCAACTGAACCTGGCACGATCAGTTGCGCCTTATGTCACATCATAAAAGCTTGAAAGGAACCTCATTTGCGCACCAAATTGAGCTTTACAAAGTAAAGTCAAGCTTTTATTTATGCGGGTTACTTTGTAAAGTCAAGTTGTGCCTTATATCACATCATAAAGTTACCTACCCAATGAATGTTTGCGGTGGAGCCTCATTTGCGCACCGGATCTTTAGGTTCTCCTTTGGCGCCTTATGTCACATCATTTGGACTGAAAGGAACATCGCTATATTCAGGAACAAGAGTATATACATCCCGGGCATGCGCAAGCATCTTGTCAAAGTCGTTAAGGACAAAGCCATCTCTATAAGAGGAATAGAGGACACCTTTAGGAACCGTCTTCTACAAAGGAAATGGGATCTTCCGACTATGATCTTTGTAAGGAATAGGGATAGCTCTTAGCTCTCGGCCGTGTTTGTTTAGGGTCGGCCTTAATTTTGCTGTTCGGTTTTGTAACCCCAATCTTCGGATTGGTTGGGTGTCCCTCGTTGTAGGTTCTTTTTTTCCTCTTTCTGTTTCTAGCCTTTGGCTTCTTGTATAGTTCCTGCTGAATCTCTCTTGACCTTGTCTAGACATTTCTTTGTCTTAATAGGGTCAGGGCCTGGTTTGAGCTTTAACTTGTATTGGTGATTTGAATAGTTATATACATACTTACCTTACAAAAGAAAAAAACTTAACATGCGGGGAAAACTTTAACGAGAAAAAAAAGAGAGAAAATGACACTAATAATTTATAAACTTTGACCTTATGTGTAATATCATATTTGGACTTTTAATACAATTAATGTGGTCTTTGAACTATTCCTAAATATTCAATCTAATTCATGAATTTTCAATTTCTTCAATCTATTTTCTCAACCAATTAAATCAGTTATTCGCTACTATTTACAAGTTTACATAATTATACTATTGCCAAAATTTTAGAATATATTTACATTTCAACCATTTTCAAAATCAACAAAAAAAAGGCTATCTTTTTGTCACATTTTTACCTCTTTGAAGTCAGCCAGCAAATTGATTTTCCACGTTGAAGTCAGCCAAGTATAGAAAAGGAAAGTTGGACTTTGGTTAACTTGAATCAACCGAATTCAATTAGGATTACATGGAATATACGTTTCCATGTTGAAGTCCGCTACTCCACTTTGCTTGGCTATACGTTTTCTGTTTGTGGGAGCTTTGCGTGCTGCGATTGGTGTGAAGGCAGAGTGAGTCTTCTTGCCATTTATGTAGTGAACATTTTCTTCGTGAAAATACAACAAGAATATATGTGTTTGAAGCTAATTATATTTTGTGAGTACGATTTGTATATTCATCTCTGCGAGATTGAGAGATTATTTGTATGAATTATAAGAGTTAAATATCGTGTGAGTTACTTGGTGTAATTAGACATTAGAAAATACTGAGTGTTTGAGTAATTCGAGTAAGACTATTATCTCCGTTATATCGTTTAATCTATAATCTAATCTATGATGTTTTACCCGTAGACGTAAGTCACACTAATCGAATCACGTATATCTAGTATCTGATTTAATTTTCTTATTTTGTTTTCGATCGCTTGTTTTGCAACACTTTCTTCGTAGATCCGTGACTGCTCTAGTATACCAGTCCTTGTACTCACTTGACCAAATGATTATTTTGCGATGGTCCCATAAAAGTCTACTCGTGTGATATTGTCGTGACCTAAAAAAAATCGGTGTTTCGATCTTAGGTTAATGGATTACTAGATCAATTAAATTAATTAACCCAGCTCGAGTTCTCCCAAACTCTACCAAATTGCAACTTAGGTCCAATTGTGAACATGCAAATATTTTCAATAGGAGTCGCTACTAATCATTTAGGGTAGGTTGATTAGAAACCTAAATAAAATAGCGGGAGTACTATTTTATTCCTACGAACCAGAAATCATAGATTCGGAGACTTGGTTACGCTAAATTCCTTAACGCCGGTACCAATTTCAAGAAAAATACTCAATTTAACAATTCTGAAAAAATTCCGATTTAAAGTTCAAAGGTGCAAAAATTTCTTTTTGATTTTCTTTTATTTAAATGAAAGCTAACATATATGTAATGACGTGCAAAAATTGACATGCGATTAATGCAACCTAACATGCGAACTATATGTCATGCGACGATGTGACCTATTTCTAATGACGGACATATTATTTTTGTATTTTTCTTTATGAAATTCTGAATTAAAAATGCCAATTATCTAAACATGCAATTTTAAATTAAGGAAATTAACCTATTCTAGCTCAATCTTTTTGGTAATTTTTTTTAAATTCGAAATTAAAATCAAGTAAAAAAAATATAACCGCTAAATCTTTCGAATTAAGTTTCGATCTGAAGTCTGATAGATCGACCCTGAAATTCGACATATCCGCTATGGAAATAATTCTATCTAAAGCCTAATAGATAGATTTATTTCCACATGTGCGGTTGCGAATTAGGAAATTTTCCTAATCGATCACATCTTGAAAAATTTTGATATCTCAAATATTTTGGATATATTCAAAGGATTTTGAAAATTCTAAAATCTATCCAAATTTGATAAATAATAGATATCTAAGGTTTCAAAAAAGGAAATAAAATCCTAATTGGAATAATGCTTATTATCCAAATATGTAAAATTAGATATCAATAAGTACAAATTAGGCAATAAAATATTCAAATTGATTCAGATGAGGTATTTACCTGATTTGCGGATATCTTCCAAATTTAAATCACCGATGGATCGAGCTTGCGGATTGCAAGACGACCGGCGATGGGCAGTCGACGGTGGCGCAAGGGCGGCGTGGGCATAATGGTGAGGCGGCGCTTTCTCGCTCTTGCTCTTTAGTCTCGCTGAAAATTCCAGAAGACAGCAGGTGTGTCGAGCTCGGCTCGATAGCAACATCGGGCTCAGCGAACGGCAACGTCGTCGAGGTGGCTCGCGGCGAAGGATGGCTGCTTCGTCGATGGAGGGAATTGCAGCAACTGCGGGAGTAGACGGACGTCCTTTGTCGGGATGGAAGCAACGGCTGCAACTCGTCGGGACAGGGGCAGCACCAGCGGTTGGCACAGCAGGCTATCATCTCGCGTCCGCAGGTCTGGCAGCGAAGAAGTTGATGGCGCGGTGCAGGTACAAGGTAGGGCGGTGAAGGCAGTGCAGTTGTGTATGCCCCCCCTCTGTTAACCGATTCTTTCTTTATCACCTCCTCCTCTTTTTTTTTTCCCTTTTGTGGCCGTCTCCCTCGTGAAAAAACAATCCCCCCTCCTCCTGACTTCTCTTGTACGTGTATATATATATATATATATATTAGTCGACATATATTGCTCTTTGCCAAGTGCCACAGAAAGTTGGACACATGCTGAGAAGGAAACCAAGTCTATCTTCCTATTTTGTTGACCCGCGTTTATACGAAATTGATTTCCGTAATCTACCGAAACTTTTGTTGGACTCAATAAATCATCCACTTGAAATCTAGATATCTACTTTCCTTTTTTTTTTAAGTCTATTTTTTTACTATCCGAATTTCAACATGGTTTTGCACTCCAAATTGAACAGGAAATATGGATTTCCACGGTGGACATCCATAAATATTCAACTTTCAGATTTTTTTTAATTTGTTTTGGGTAGGGTTTCATCTATCGGGTTTAGGATTATGCTTTATCATTTAATTCTAAGTGGGCTGAATTAATTTGTGCTTTTCTTTAATTGAGCATAATGGGCTAATTTAAGCTCAAATTAAGACAACCAAGCCCGTTTTGACGTGTAATTTTCGGCCCTTGCCTTCCGAGTGAGCCGAGTCTCGTTCGATGAATTTTAAGCTCGCTTGCCACCGCCGATCCAATGTGGAATGCAATTAATCTATATGAACCTAAACTATATGCTATGCAATTTTAATATTTTTGTTTAGGGATTAAAATTTAATCCCTAATTTTCTATGCAATTAACACTAAATGATGCGCCAAAATTTAGGTGTTAACAGATACCAACTATACTAGCTCATGACTAGTTGAGACGAACTTGCGTGTGAAAAGCACCCGCCATATTCGGCCACAAGAACTTTCGTAGAAATACGGCCAAGGAGATTGTCCAAGTTGATTCCATTGACCTTGAGAATTGGTACTTAGGGGAGTAGGGCCTTGAATAGAAAAATATATGCGAGATCAAGAATTTGATTAGACAATTCAAAAGTTCACTTACTCGATTGAAAGAAAAATACAAATTTAAGGACCAAAAGTGGACTTTTATACAAGCTTATAATGACTAAAAAGATAAGACTACAAGAAAATCTCAAGAACCAACTAAATCCAAATGCAATGTATTCTTCAGAACATGAGCTCTTCCTTCACCATGAGCTCTTCCCTCACCATCTGCCTCCGTCTTCTCTTCTCCATCAATTTGCTCATCAGCATCTCTCACATCAGTGAAGCGGCACCTATTTTAACCGGCAACTATTGCGCCGACACCAAACCCTTCCTTCCTAATTCCATCTACCAAGAAAACCTCAACAATCTCCTCTCGTCACTTTCCTCTGCCGCCGATTCCGCCGGCAACAACATCAGCAGCTGTGGCGGGTTCGCCAACGCCACCGCTGGTAAAGTCCCACCACACCAGGCCTACGGGATCTTCCTCTGCCGTGGCGACATCGATGCCGCGACTTGCAGCAATTGCGTAGCCACAGCGGCCCAACATATTGGCCAGCAGTGCCCTGGCAAAAGAACCTCCATCATCTGGTACGACATATGCATGCTGAGGTACTCGAATCAGCCCATTTACTCGGTCATGCAAAAAGTCCCCGTGTCGACGCAGGCGAACGGTTGGAACGTCACAGATGACCGATCTCGGTTCATTCAACTCTTGGGAGAGACCATGGACGATGTAGTGCGGAGGGCTCCGAGCAGCGGATCGGGGAAGAAAGTGGCTGCCGCGGAGGCAGAGCTTGCGGGCTCGCAACGGCTTTACACGCTCGCGGAGTGCACGCCAGACTTGACGGCATCAGACTGCGTCACATGCCTCCAGTCGGCGATCGCAGGTCTCCCTCAGGGGACACCAGGAGGAAGGGTGTTTACTCCCAGCTGCAACGTGAGGTTTGAGGAGTACCCCTTTTACAACGCCGCCGCGTTGGTGACTGTGACGACCGTGTCGACGCCACCACCAGTCCAGCTTCCTTCTGCTCCTGCTCCGGTGACTGGACCTAAAGGTACATAATATTTTTTTTTGTCTCACTCTTTCCAGCAATATTAGAAATTACAATAGCTGTTTTTTCGCTTGGGAAATAGTCAATTTTCTTTTACAAGTGAATGTGTGATAACATCGTCAATTTAATTTCGCTTCATAGGACAAAAGAAAAAAAGATGTAAATTTTATTATAATAATCATAATCATTGATGATGTAAATTTTATTATAATACCCACACATTTAAGGTTTATAATAATATTCACTTGCATATATGGATTTTATATTAATATTTTCTCGAAAAATGCCATCTTAAAGTGAAGTCATGAGCGAGCGGATGCATACGTTTTCCGCTAAACACGGGCATGAGTGGACGCCGAGGGACTGGCACCAATTTGCCATCGGTGGATTCCAGTCAAAGTCCAAGTTGACTTTGACTTGCAAGAGCACTTTTAAGGTGGCCTTTGAACGCATTTTATTAGAACAATGCACGGGAAATTAAATCTCACTTATAAATTGATTTGCAAAGTAATTTGTTGGACTCATATTTGATTCTTAGATGTGATATACTTATTTAGGTACTTGAATCATATCATTTACTAAATAAATTTTGTAAATATGTATTGCTTAAATTTCTCGTGTCAGATCAAGCTGTTGACGAATCAACCGATTTTAGCCATCCGTCAATCAAATCACATTTGGTTATCCATCCATTTGATGCATTCATATAGGACTTAGAGGGCGATAAATCAGTGTGTCTTTATTCAGAGCAAAAGAAACAATTTTTTCTTTTGGAAAATATCTTCAAAACATACAAAAGCTATCACCACAACTGAAAGCATGATCCTCCATATGCAGGAAGAAGCAATAAATCCACAGTGATAAGAATCACTGCCATTGCAGTTTCTGTTGGCGTACTTACGGTGTTTCTCTCTCTTGCTTGTTGTTTCGTTCGGAGGAAAGTGACCAAGACCCATGAGCTCGTCCAAGAAGAAGCCGGTAATTGACTAAGTTCGTGTTGAAAACATTGTGTCCGTGGCTTTGGATAAGTACTATGCTTTCATTAGAATGACCTGTCTCGTGTTGTTTCATCATGTAGGCATGAATAAAATTACAGACGAGGAACCCTTGCAATACGATTTAGCTATAATACAAGCTGCTACAAACAATTTTTCTCATCAAAACAAGTTGGGTGAAGGTGGATTTGGTGAAGTTTTCCAGGTATTATTAGTTCAATACATCAAGAAATGCTTATGTTTAGTCGGAAGACTTATTGTCAAAAGAAAAGGAAACAACTGAAACGAAAGATCTTCTGGTGGAATGTGCAGCAGTAGTCCAGTACTAAACGTGAAGAGGTCCATTATGGAGCCATCTTCAAACCCATAACATATCTTGTTCAACTCAACTTCGCTCAATAGCTTTTAGTCATTTTGTAATGAGTCAACTAGATATTGACTATTTTGTACCATACCAATTATCCGACGTAGCTGTTTGTTTCAGCAACATTTTCACAACTGCACCTTAAAATACTTCAGATATTTGGGAAGCTTTTGATATGAAGATGATCGAGTAACTAAACAAAAAATGCAATCATTTCAGGGGAGGCTTCCTAATGGGCAAGATATAGCTGTGAAGAGGTTATCTCACAGCTCAACACAAGGTGCTGAAGAATTTAAGAATGAAGTTATGTTGGTCGCAAAGCTACAGCATCGAAACCTTGTGCGACTACTCGGATATTGTTTGGAGGGAGAAGAAAAGCTACTTGTTTATGAATTTGTGCCTAACAAAAGTCTAGACTACTTTTTGTATGGTAAGTAAAGTTGAGTATGCAACTGTCATCTCTAATATGTTGTCCTCTTGCTCATAATACGATGAAATTGCATTTCAAAATAGGCATCTGATCTTAGCAAGCTAGACCAATTACTAAATTGCAAACAAATCTTTAATTATGCAGATCCTGAGAAAAGTTTGCAATTGGATTGGTCAAAACGTTATAAGATAGCGTGGGGAATAGCTCGAGGAATGCTCTATTTACATGAAGATTCCCGGCTTCGGATCATTCATCGTGACCTAAAAGCAAGCAATATCTTGTTAGACAGTGGCATGAACCCAAAGATTTCAGATTTTGGCACAGCTAGGATTTTTGGAGTTGATCAAACTCATGCAAGCACTAATAAAATTGCGGGGACTCTGTAAGTTTTAAATTCTCATTACATTGGCTGTTCATTTGGTCATGTCAAGACATGTGTTCTCGTGAAATGTACTTCGTACGTTGCATCAATTCGAGGACACTTAGATTGAATTGTTGTATCCTCTATTTTAGGCACGTATGTTATATCGATTTGTTTTTTTTATTTGCAGGGGTTACATGCCTCCGGAGTATGCTAGGAATGGGAAATTCTCTGTTAAATCCGATGTCTATAGTTTCGGCGTCCTATTTCTCGAGATCATTATCGGGAAGAAGAATGATTATTTTTGCCAATCAGAAGGGGGCGAAGATCTAGCTAGCTATGTAAGTTGCCTATACAATTGTCACTAACCAGTTTATTTATGTAAATGTCACACTGCAGTGTCTGGTATTTCGACTGAGTCGGGCCGAAATTCTGGTAAAAGAAGTACGTGTACACTTTGCCCCGTCCAAACTAACATGACTTCAGTATTGCGACATTGCTTGACATAAGTTGTCTAATACTAATTATATACTTCATTGAATTAATGCTACAATTTACCGACGGTGTTTTCTTTCTAATGGATTGTAAACAGGCATGGAAACACTGGAGAGACGGGACGCCATTGGAAGTTTTGGACCCGGCCATCCTAGACTTGGATTCAAGAGATGAAGTGCTGAGATGCATGCACATTAGCTTACTATGTGTTCAGAAAGATCCGGTTGATAGACCCACCATGGCGACAGTACTTCGCATGCTCAACAGCCAGCCCGTCGCTATGCCACAGCCTCAACATCCGGCCTTCTTCCCTCGAAGTAGAGATCAATCCATTAGTAGATCGATACAGCAATCTGTCAACGGAGTGACAATTACGGAAGCATACCCCCGATGATACAAGTAATTGTTTTATGTAATAGCTTCATAGGCCTTGAAATGCTTGGCCTTCCGTGGATACCATTAGTGAACAATAAGCAGCCTCTATTAGTCTAGAGTCCTATGTATGACTTTCTACTTCTCGACTGTGTGCTTTGATCTTTAAGTCATCAGTTTCCTTGAGTTGCTCACTATCCACTTAGGGCGCGTTTGGTAACGTTTCTATTTTTGGGAACAATTTTTTTTCAGAAATAGTTTTTTCTATTTTTATTTCCTTGACGAGTTTCTAAGTAAAAGAATGTGTTTGGTAACTATACAAAATTTCTATTCTTGGAATAGAAAAAGAACATAAATGTGTTTGGTAACTGCGCAAAATTTCTATTCCTGAAATAGAAAAAGAACAGAAATGCGTTTGGTACAACCAAAAAAATTTCTATTCCCAATTTTTTTCATTCAAGTCTATATCTTTTATTTAACTATATGTACAAGTTATAAGTGAAAAAAACCAATATAATCAAAAAATTAGTAGGTAACATAATACGTTTTTGCGGTTTGGTTTGGTTTCGAAAAAATTGAAACCAAATTAGACCACAGAAAATGGTTTTGTTCAATTTGTGAACCGGTTTTTCTCAAGAAAGTACTCAAACCACAGATTTAAACCTTTTTTTCGGCTCACTAGTTAGAATTATACAATTTTTCTGAGGCATTAATGTTATGATGCGAATGTGCTACTTTTTCTCTCAATTCGCTCCACATTTAGATTGTCCATGGCAGCTTCAATATCAAACATCTTCAACAAGACTCTCCTGAGCGTTGGGTTGATTTTGCTAAGGTCGAAAAATGGGTGAAACTCAAAGGACTGGATTGAAGAAGAGCTTCCAATGGCCCAAAAGACCTCGACGTGTTTGCATTACTCGAGTATTCTGAATCACTATACACACTTTGCAAAGAAGCAATGTCGCAACAGGTATAGTTTTTTTTTTTTGGTAAGGACCGCAACAGGTATAGTTCAACTACATACAATACAATAAACATCCCGTCATCTGTCCAACGTAACACGGCAATACCTAAGCACATTCACTGAAGAACCTCGCAGGAGGAATCCTTCGAAACTTCTTATGACCAATTAATGCCCTTTTGATCCCATACGCCACTGAAAGTTACTGAACATCATGCAGGCATTTTCGAATCGTAGCTTGGAAATCATCGGACTCGACGTCTGTGGAAGGAGGGTGCATGCAAAAAACATACGAGATGGGCTTGGATACCTCCATCAGTTTCTTGGTGGGTATAACATCCGACAGTTCCCCGAAGCTCTACTCAGCGAAAGGATATGACTGGGTGAGAAAGAAGAAGCTGCTCCTTCCCAGCTTCTCCACCTGGAACAATAATCACAAAGGTGTCAAAACAACACTGGGGACTAACGACGGATATCTACAAAAGATGTCTTGAACACACTATTATGAACTTTAGCAAAAGAGTTTAAAGATGCTACTCAAAACCGAGCTGAAAGATTCATCTGTGTAACTACCGATTAGCAAAGTTACACTCGAGAACAAACATAAAAATCTAGTTTACTGGCCATGAATGGAAATTGCGAGCTCTCTACCAAGCATGATCAGTTGATCACCTATTCCTTACAAGATCCCATGAGCAAGCAAACGCAGCAATGACAAAAAATTGTTACCATCTTTCAGAAACGGTAATTACCTGCAGTTTTGAAAACCTAAGGTTATTCATAGTAAGAACAACCGGCACTTCACATAAAGTGTCAGCAAGTAGCCGAATTGCCAGATACTCGAAGAAATTCTTCATGAAACTTATCTGTCCCTCAAAAAAAAATTTATGTCCACAAACTTCAAAATCAGGAAACCACAAGACGCATTTCACTGACTTCCACAGAACTTGACTCTCTGCAGATTTCCCTATGATGGTTTGGTATGGGTGATGGAGTCCCCACATAATCTTGACATGAGTCAATAACGGGTCAAATATGGAGGATTCCAGAAGACGTGAGGTGGCAACCATTCTACAAGGATCATAACTCCGGGCAATGTTGGAGGTAAAATGGAAGGTGGTGTCATCCAAGATAAGAATATTCCCATCATCAGCAAAAGAAGGAAATAACCGAATAAGTAGTGCCGGATCAGCATCACCATTTTCTGGGATGCATGAACTTAGCTTAGTGACTAATGAAAATGATGTGCCCAGATCATGAGAGAAGGAACATGAATCACCGTTCCGACAACCCTGCAAGTCCAATTACACAATCAATTAATGAATTACTTTCACTTTGCATGTGGGAATAAAGTAGCAGCAGACATGAAAACAGGACTAAAGAGCATATGAGGAGAGTGTGGCATGACTTGGACATAATCAGCTACAGGTTTGCGTACACAAGCAATTCCAATACCAGCTTTTTTAAACTCTTGCTTCAGACAAGGAGCGACCTGTTTAAGCTGAAAAGCCTCTAATCTTTTAGGAGGACTATATGCAAGCAATCCCAATACCAGCTTTTGGAACTCTTGCTTGGGACAAGGAGCGGCCAATTTAAGCTCAGAAGCCTCTAATCTCTTGGGAGGACTATATACGCAAAATCCAGAAGTTTATTTGCTTCTATGACCTTTTCAACATCCATGAAGCATCAACAGAATTCTTTTTATAAGTGCCCTATCAAGGTTTGTTTAGCTTTGCAGTAACTTCTACTATAACCTTTAGTTCTGTAGCCCGTAGTTGTGTTATAGCTGTGGCTTCAAAATGAGTATAACAGAGCGTGTTCTAAAAGTGCTATAGACCTTCAAATATAAAGTAATTAATACGAACTCTCCAGATCAGAGCAACTTCTCCAGAAGCTGCTGAAGAATGAACACCATTGAAGGTTCTAACTGCACCAGCTTTTGAGTGCTTGCCAAGCATCTAAGAAGAATCGAAGCAGTCTGAAAAAACTAAAGCAGGTGCCAACCAGTGCTCCTAGGCGCATGTTCCAAGGCAACTTTCAATATGAGGCCTTCAAATGACAGAACCATAAGATTGGAAATTCTTGAGAAAAAGGATAAATTGCCTCAGAAAATTCAAGAACATTAGGAGCTGGAGAAGGTGTTCGTGGTGCTCTTAATTTGATTAAATCAAATACATAACTAGATACGAAGAAACTTAGCGAAGCATGTACCACTGAGCATGAACAACAAAGCAATGAAATTTGATATGCTGACAACTAAGCACGAGCAGATCAATTTACAATTATATATGGAGGGGTTCCATCGCCCTATGGATCAACACGGTCATTCCTTTAAAAATGGGGAAGAATCTCAAGTATGCGTCATATGCATTCTGTGAACAGAGTCTTGTGAATTGCAGTATGCGCCAAGATCTGGGTGGGAAGGCCGCCCTCGCCGCCATCGACTGAGGGCGGCCCGCGCCCAGTTCAGCGAGGGCGACCCTCGCTCGACGGCGGCGAGGGCGGCCCGCGCCCAGATCAGCGAGGGCGGCCCTCACTCGACGGCATCCCTATAGAATCGCCACACTATCAAACAAAGACGAGAACAGAAAGGCGTACCGGCGGCTTTCGACTGGCCGGGGCTTCGCCGCGAGTGACGGGGGCGGTGGCCGGTGCTTTGAGACGGTCTGCAGAGTATGGAGGATGGAGGAGGAGCTGAAGCCGCGGCTTGAAAGGGAAGAAGACGGTTTGCAGACGACGGTCCTCAATTTCTCTACGTTTTTACCTTTCTATTTCTTTTTTGTTTCTTAGTTTCTATTTCTGTGTTTTATTTCTGAAAACAAAGAAGTAGATTTTTCTACTTCTCATTTTTGTTTCAAATTTATTTTTTGATCATCTTTTTATTTCGAAATATTAAAAAATTAAGTGATGTTATCTAATAAATTTTTATTTTTTTTTGTTTTAAAAAATAAAAGAATAAAAAAATAAAAAAAAATAGAAACATTATTAAACGCGCCTTTAACCCGGTGCTCATGACGCACTACGGAACCTCCTCCACCACTGGTTTAAAACCATACTCTAAACCCAAGATATGAGATCTTAGAAAGGAAAAAGATCCAAGACAGAAGCATTGCCTGACATCTGTAAGTGCTGGAAGGTCAGAAGGAGAAGCGTTATAAGCTTTGAATGGAAGCCTCAGTAAACAAAGTAGTAACTCAATTGATTCTATTTTTTTATTTTCAAAATCAATTTGGGAACATAAATCTATTTATTAATTTTTTTTTGCTTAGGCACAATTTTGAAAAAAATTAAGCCCAGAATCAGTTTTGAAACAGAATTAAGAATAAAAAAAAAGTAACTTTTTGATTTTGGAATAATTTTTTTAGAATTGATTCTTCTTGATTTTTTTTTTGTTGCTGTTGTTCTTCGGCCCCGCCACCCACTGGCCATCGGCCACTGGCCGCCCGACGCCGGCAACTGGCCACAGGCTAGGGCTGGTGAGGGCGGCTCACGGCCTCGCCTAGCCAAGGTGAGGCTGACCTTGCCGTCGCCACTGGCGAGGGCGACGGCGAGGGCCGCGATGCCCTCACCGGCCCCAGCCTGTGGGCGGTCGCCGGCGCCAGCCATGACCAAGAAAGGAAGGGGAAAGAAAGAAGAAAAAAGAAAAAAAATTAAAAAATTCAATATATTATTAAAATGTTATTAATAAAACAAAATTTTGTGTAGTTACCAAACGCATTTACGTTCTTTTTCTATTTTAAGACCAGAAATTTTGGACAGTTACCAAATACCTTCAAATGTTTAGAAATTATTTTCGGGCACGGAATAAAAAATAATCATTTCTGCCCAGAATCTAATTTTGAGCATAGAATGGTTGCCATGCGCAGCCTTACTATCTTAAGATAGCGAAATTCCTTATCACATACATAGTAACTTGCAAGAACGGTGTAACAACTACCCAGCTCTTCAAATTAACGGATCAACAATCTTTTTCAAATAACCAAAAAATGTTATCACTAATAGAATGTCACTTAAATTTGTTTTTTTTTTTTTCACTTTTTGGTTTAAAACCATACTCTAAACCCAAGTAGTTACTTATATGACATAATCTTGGCACAAATATGCCCACTTGGTCATTTGACAATAAAGGCATCAAGTTCAAATGTGGACTGCCTGCTTCAAGAGGTCTAAGAAAAACAGATGAAGCAAAGACATACAATTAATTCGTTTCGTAATTCTAAAAGATTACAATAAATTCATCATGGAAAACTCATAAAATTCTGAGTAGCTTCTGAGTTTCCCTTCACTCTGTTTATAGAAGATTCGGATGATTTTGTGTAGTATGGATTTATTTGAAAATTAATGTCGCTGCATGATTTGGTCCCCATTAAAAATTTCAAATCAATATTTTTTTTTACTGTGCACAAGATAGTACAGGAAATTTCTGCTTTGTTTAGCAGCATTGGATCATGCATGGAAGAGAAAATTCCGCTCTAAAAGCTTGAGTTATTAGAGGAAAGTGTAGTTTAATATTTAAATATTTCGTCACGGTCTATACAAGGTGTGCTTAGAGTGGCCATTTCGAATCCGATTGTGGTGTTGCCATCCCTAAGAGTAACTAAACGGCCCAGAACTACCATGGAACAGGAGGGCTGCCCCTATTGCTGTGATCTTGTATTTTTAAAAAACGATAGACCAAACAACCGTCGAATTATCGTAGATATGACAACATTTTTTTCCCGGTCTTCAAACTTGTTTCTTCTTTTCGAATTTTCTCATTTCATTAACATGAGTTGCAGGTGGGTATAGTCCAGATCCATAAAACCCATATCTTGTTAGGCTTTACTATTCTAAACCTATAACAATTCATTCTTTAAAGTTTGACAAACTCATACATAACCAGCCCACTAAATAGGAGTCGCAAAGCAGGTCTTTGACCCATTTTTACACCTGTAATCAATGCAAATAGAAAGAGACGTCTGCTCTTGAGCGCGCACGGTGTAATGACAGAAGTTTTCGACAGCTTGCAGCTGTGAGAGCGAGTGACTAGACGAGACGAGCTTACGTATAGAAAACACCCCTCATATTCGGCCACAGAACTTTTTGGAGAACAAGCCAAGAAGATGGTCCCAGTTGACTCCATTGACCTTTTCTAATGGTCGACCTTTATTTACTTCGCAAATATTTTTGCCCGTACGTGAGATGTATTCCTCGTAGTCTTAAGTCGCACGAATTTGGACATGCACGTCCCCAGTCCTGAATAAATCCTAATTAAGAAGCCTTGGAAAATTCTTGGAATGGCATGAATATTCATTTAAGGAAGTATAGTAATGACCATGCCCGAAGAGCAATTTCTTCGGAGAGAGAGAGATGATTTATTTGGTAAATGAGTATACGACCTCATCAACATCCGTATTTACTTCTACCAAGATCAGGTACCAAAGTCCATTTTGTACTTCTCTTTTACGGATTAGATTTTGTTTGATGGTGCAAATTGGACATATAATTCTCACACCTCAACTGTTTGTTGTAAATGTAAATTGACAATTAATTTTATTGTGCAGAAAATATAATATGGGATTGTTTAAAATGGTTTTAAGACCAACAAGTACAATCCTTTGAATTCTCCATTTGCTAGAATAAATGCATTGTAATTCCTCTCTTCTAAGCATTAACGTTAGTTAGGAGGGATTCGGAGGGAAGGAAAAGTATATTAAAAGAATATATAATTTTATTTAGATAGAGGGAAAGATGTTAAATTATGTTTCGAATTTGAGCCTGTGAACGAGAGACCCGGTCCAATTAAAGGTTTTGTTTTTATTCCGTTGGAGAAGATAAACATTCACTCGTTGATCGGTTTGACCTATCAAAATATGGTTTCCTTATATGTTGTACGGTAGACGTCTTCCAACAACAAAGGGATATTGGCCGCTATAGGACTAAAAGGGATTGAACTCATTTCTGGCCGTACAAAAGAAAACGTGTGTTCGACCAAAAAGAGAAATAAGAAAACGAGTAGGGACAAGAAAGAAAGAGGACGATGCAGAGATTCTCTCTTTGGTCGCGCACGGAGGAGCTCTAAACACGGTGGATTTTGTAGTGCGAGTTTTGTACCCAATTGAATTGTTTATCTATAAACGCTTTGGGTTTTGGTGTGATTTATGTGCGAAAAATATCCGAGGGTGTGAAGATTGTAAATATGATTCTTCAATTATAGTACGTTACTTGTTGATATCTCTTCACATGGATGTAGGTACTGACATTCGAACCGACCCACGTAAGTCTTTAGTGTCCTTTATTATTCCTCATTTATTTCTTTGATGATTTCACACAGATTTAATAATGCAAGATCGTGTTAGTTTTCGAGTTAATTTTACAACAAAAGAGACGCAGAAATTATTAGAAGAGGTTAGAAGGGATTGGTAAAGTCATTTTTATATACATTTTAAATTTCTTCGAATGTCTCCAAATATGAAAGAATTTGCATAATGATAGCAAATTTGTTCTTTGTTCTCACTTATACTCTAGCTTTACATCTATTTATAAATACATACCAAGGATATTTACTTTCTTTTTCTCACTAGCATCAAAACAACATATTAACTCAATCTTATAATCTTTTCTCTCATAATTATTTACATCCCTTCTTTCCTTTGGAATTCCTCCTACCAAAGTGAGATTATTCTATCTTTGAAAAATGTTTCCCTTTGTAATTCAAGGTGAAATAAGTGAGTCGCATCAAGCGGCATATTTAAATTTGGGCAATTGCTGTTATTAATTCATGAAAAAGAGAAAATCACGTAAGAATAAAACCTGGGAACATACACCGCAAATGAAACCCTCGACGAGCAACTTCACTGCCGGTGCAGTTATCACAATACAAGAACGCCATCTGGAAGTCAAGTCAATTGGACAAGGAACTGTAGTTTAGTCTCACACGCTTAGATAGGTGTCGAGCTCAAGCTCAACAAATGAGGGTGATTTGGTATTTATAGGTCGAAGGAGGTGGCTACGCCCCCTAAATATCAAGATATTTCTAGTAAAATACCTTCCTAGAAATATCCTATATGTTTCTAGATAAATTCACCCTAGAAATATCGAGAAAACATCTCCCTAGATGTCTCTATAGATATTTCTATCTTTCTCTAGATAATTCTAGAGTCTATTTTTCTACACCCTTCATTAAATATTTTTCAACATAATACCTAAATATTTAGGTAATCTAGAAATTTCCAGGATTTTTTTAGAGAAGAGAGGATGTGCATTTCTTCAACACCTAGTACAATCATAATCAGCAAGGGCGCCTTGGCAAGCCGCATGACCAGAGCATTGAAAATTGAAAGCCATGTTATGTCTATCAACGTGTTTGTCTTTGCTGCATATTTGCTGCACCGTGGTCTCGTCCGGCATGCCTCTCACAATCCGGCAGATATAATGAAGACCGATAATGGTGGCCACGACTCTCTCAAGAGAAGCCATATTCGTTTCTCTATACCTTTGCTTCTCTATCTGTCCTCGTGTTTTCTTGGCTGTTTCACTAGACAATACGAAATATGTTTGTATACTGGAATGCCCCGGGCCTTTTAACATGCTCAGCTCTGTTGCAACATTAATTGTTACGCCCTCCCTTTTCTTAGTTATGCCTATGATGACGTATTTCACCTCCAAATCATCGCTTGTCCCTTGCTCGATCGACGAATACCATGCTTGGTACTAAATTAGAATCTCCACACTGAAACTTATTCACTTGATGTGTAGCCGAAGAATTCATGATGCTCTTGTTGCATCCTAACCTTTAGAATTCGTTATCCTCCTCTTGTACCATTTACGATGAATTGCTAGTTATCTCGGGTTTACTAATTGAGTGGAGGACAGCTGCTCGGCAATTCAACCTGGAGCTCGGAGGCGTACATCTTCACAAATAACCAGAATAGATTGTTGTACTACACTTTGGAGGGGAAAATTATTCAAAAAATCCTGAATCTACTGTAGTTTCGTCAATTCAATTTTAAACCTTTTAATTTTGCCAATTAAGTCCTAAACCTTTTGAAAATTTGCCATTTGTGTCCATCCGGCTAATTTTGGCTTGAATTCGTTGACGTGGATACTGACCGTGCCACGTAGGAAGGCCGGTACAGACATGGACAATTTTTAATGATGTTTTAATAATTTTTCAAAAATTTTATCATTTTTATGGTCACCAATTTAATTAAAATTGATTTATGGTCTCTACTATTTCGTTGAAAAAGGTATCACCCTTCTTTTTCACCAATTCAATTGACATTGAGTGTTGAAGCGTGGAAGGACTCAATTGCTTGACCGCGAATCCAAATCTTTAGATTTCAGCCTCAATAAATTCTCAGTTTTTCATGTGGCTTGCAAGTTCATTCTCGCATTCCAAGGTCCAAGACGAGTATCAATGGAACAAATCCACCTTGGAGTAAAACAAGAGCTAGAATTATCATATCAGAATATCGGAATGTGATTGTTTCAAGCATGATTTATGCTATTAGTCAAATCGGACGCATAAATAACTAGTCAAAGATTTCTAAATGGCGAAGAATTCCCCTAAGAAAATCACTAAATCTGGGCAGAATAAGAAAGCTGCAGGGCGGAGTAATCATTATTACACTTGTACACTAGCACAAGATCATAAGGAGCGAAATGGAAGATGTAAATCCCAAAACTACCGAGATGGAATCTGTAAATCTATACAATTTATGGAAGGAAAAATTCTACTTTCTTGTTTTTTTATAATAAAATTCCCCTGCTTTTAATTTTTTTAATTAAGTCCTACCTTCACAATTTTTCTGATCAAGTTCGCCCGAATTTAAATTCAGCCAAATCTAGTTAACATGGCAAGTCGGGACAACGCCAAGGGACAGTGTGGATAACATTTAGTCAATGCGAATACCCACGTGAACATCACCTTGAAATTTAGTCAATATGAACAACATCTAAATACATTATGGATTAACAATGTCGATGCCCATGTGGACATCCATGCTGGAAAACTTTTATCCATGTTACATCCCACCAACCGCATCAGCTGAATTGGGTTAGATTTTTTGTCAAACGTAGTTGATTAAAAATCGTTTCAAACGAGAAAGGTTCTTTCTTTTAATAGAGCTGTAGTGTTCTGTTGACAACTCTTCCAAGTACTTCCATCAATCAAAGCTTAGGCAGTATCAGCTTACGACAGGAGGCAACAAAAAGTTTCAAGGGTCTTGAGGGAAGCTCTAGGATGCAGTCGAGTATATGGCATTCATAAAGATCAAGTTCTTCTAGGTAGATTAGGTAAGAAAGACGTGGCAATTTGGGACTCTAACAAGAGACCGTCATATATGTTAAGCCGAAAGGAAGCCCTGGCAGCGACTGTAGATCGTAACAACCTAATAGTCTATTTAATTTTTTAATTTACTGTAGAAGGGTCACCCTTCTTGTTCACCAATTTAATTAAAATCGAATTGAATTTATTTTTTATTTATTTAAAAAAATATTTATTATATATTTTTAAAAAAAATCGAATTATTTATTATTTATTCTTTTCTTTCTTTTCCTTTTCTTGTTTTTCTTTTCTTCCTCTTTTTCTTTTTCTTCTTCCTTGGGCCGTTTGCCGGCCATGGCGATGGCCGACGAGCTCGCGGCGACCACTAGCAGCTAGCTGCGAGCTCGCCCTTGGCCGGCAAGCTCGAGGCTCGGCTAATCCAGGTGAGCTCGGGCTCCGCTAAGGCCGACGAGCATGGGGCTTGCTCAATCCAAGCGAGCTCGAGCTCGGCCAATCCAGGCGAGCTCGAGCTCGGCCGATCCAGGTGAGCTCGTGGCTTAGGCGAGGCCGGCGAACTTGAGCTCGCCTGTGGCCATTGCCAGACGAGCCTCGAGCTCGCCAGTGGCCATCGGCAGCCAATTGTAGCAGAGGAAGGTGGAAAAAGAAAAGAAAAAATAAAACAAAAATAGAAAATTAAAAAATTCCAATTTTTTCAAAAAAGAAATATAAAAATAAAAAAGAGAATTAAAAAATAATTAAATTTTGGATTTTTTTAAAATAAAAATAATTTTTTTGCCTGAAATAAAGTCATGTGATTGAAATCATTTTCCAATGAAATCCAAACATTAGAAAACGATTTTCATCGTGTATCATCAAATAAAGAAAAATTAAGCGTCCTTTTGAAAAAAAATTTGCAAAAATTATTTTTTTTTATTAATAAATTTTTTGCGAAACAAACGCCGCCTCCATAATTTGTGGAATAGCAGCCGGTGAATAATTCCTTGACTGTGGGTTTGTCACGCAAACGCGCTTTGGCGGGCACCTACTAAAGTTGAAGCTCATCTATGCGCTTTGACGGGATCAACCCCAGTTTTGATCCAGGCTCGTAAGTCTTATCTTCAACAATGGAGCTGAAGCAGCAGGCGACCGCTATTCGTGATCCAGAGGTCCGAGATTGACAAGCAAATTGATGCAGCCCACCGCGGTGCCGAAATTCCAAAACTCATCTGCATTAAGCTAGATGCACGCGATGCTCCCACGAGAAATTTTAGCCTCTGTGAGAGTGACCTCGCGTTTGTGGAATAGTACCCCGCGCCATTCAAGCCACCCCCCGTGGTATGTCAAGGGTTAGCATTTGCATTTGCATAATTCCTTGATTTTGTGTTTGTCACGCAAACGCGCTTTAACATGGTCTTCTCCCTCTGTTGTCCCCATCTACTTCAATCTCTATCAACCACTTTTTTGATCCAGACATTACCAAACTCCAGCCATGACTTCCACAGGGGACGACTCATGCGTCTCATCTTCAACAATGGAGCTGAAGCAGCCAGCGACCACCATGTCTGCACAGCCTCCTTCAATCCGTCCTTTTCTTCTTCGCCATCTTCCTTCTGTCCTTCTCTGTCTTCACATCCTAATGCTCGACCTCTCCGATGCTCAAATCTGCAACAAAACGGGCAAATTCACGGCCACCAGCGGCTACGCCAAGAACCGTGAGCTCGTCCTCTCTTCCCTGCCTAGGGAAATGGCTTCGAACGGCGGGTTCTACTCTGGGAAGGTAGGGAACGGCTCGGATGTTGTTTACGTGCTCAGTTTCTGCAGAGGCGACTCTTCGAAGGATACATGCTTCAAGTGCATAAGCTCTGCTGCTCAAAAGTTGATGATCAAGTGTCCAAACCAGAAAGCTGCGTGCTTCTGTGGGAAATACCTTCCGTGCATCATCCGTTACTCTGATGGTCCAATGTACGGTGTAAAGCAGACAATTCCGACGATATTCCCTAATGACACCGCCGACCTCCACATGGATCATCAGGATCAGTTCGATTGGATATGGAGGAACTTGACGGAGGAGCTGGCAGCAAGGGCTTCGATGGGGACATCAAAGCTCAAGTTTGCAGCAGGGAGCAAGGTGTTGCCGAACTTCCAGACCTTGTACTTGCTGTTGCAGTGCAGCCCCGATTTGTCTCAGATTGATTGCCAGAGTTGCTTGTCGGATTGCATAAATGATTATCAAAGATATTGCCATGGAAAACAAGGCGGCTTTGTTAACAAGCCTAGCTGCATTTTCCGATGGGAATTGCACCCGTTTTTCAACTCCGATCCTGACCCGGCTGCTTCTCCACCTGCAAATGCCCAAGTCACCAATGGTTGGTTCAATTTTAAGGTTACTGTTGAGTTTAGGTTCATGAATCACAGCTCTCATTCAGAGTCTGCGCCTGCTATGTGGCATAAAGTCTTATCCAATGCACATGAAATTGCTTGTCCATGTATCAATGGGGATTAGTAGGGCCCATTGTTTGGATGTCCATGCTATAGAAAGAATCATTTTAATCTGAAATACTAACAATCATGAGTTTCAATTGCAAATTGGATTAAATGCACTGCTTGATGTTGGCAGGTAATATCTCGAAGTCATTACGGATCGTGGTTGCTGTGGTAGGTTCGGCAGTTCTCTTCATGATGATTATTGTCTCCGTGTGTTGCTTTATTAGAAGGAGAAGACATAATCCATGGAAGGTCACATCTGGTTAGTGGATTTATCGGTAGTTTTGCGTTCTGCATTGTAGTTGGTATTCGATGACTTCTTATCAAGCTACGCATTGTAGTGTGCGAGAGCGAACGGTGTGATTTTGGTTTATATTCCCCTTCTGAGAGATGGTGCAGAATCTAAAACCAATTCTAGTTTTTTGTTAAATAATTAAGAGAGCCCAAATGGCATGTGAAGAACAAGAAAATTTGGATTTTTTTTGTGATTAGATTCTGGTGATCTGATGTTGATTGCTCTACATTTTCTTCAGCAAAAGATGAGATCAAAACTGCCGAAAGCTTACAGTTCAAAATAAGCGAGATCAGGGTTGCCACAAATTTCTTTTCAGAAGCCAATAAGCTTGGAGAAGGTGGATTCGGAAAAGTGTATCGGGTAGCTGGAAAAAAACAATTCGTCAATGTTTATTTGGGAATTACATCACTACATGGAGATAAACGTTGTTTCTTGCAAATGAAAATTTGACTGCAGGGCAAACTTGAAAATGGACAAGACATTGCTGTGAAGAGGCTTGAGGGGTGTTCTAATCAAGGTCAGCAACAGTTCAAGAATGAGGTCACTCTGTTGGTCGGACTCCAGCACAAAAATCTGATTAAGCTCCTTGGCTATTGCTTGGAAGAAGGGGAAAGACTCCTTATTCTTGAGTTCGCACCCAATTCAAGCCTTGAAGGATTCATTTCTGGTACTAATTTGGACGTTCAAATTTATCGCTTCCATTTCAATGATAGTTAATGTACTGACTGGACAGATTTTTTGCATCAAACCATTTGGTAGTACTTTGCATTACACGTAGAAGAATTAATGTCCTAAATGATGTCTATTTTGCAGATTCAATCAAACGTATGTTGTTAACTTGGGAGAAACGTTTCGGTATAATAAGTGGAATTGCTCGAGGACTTCTTTATCTGCATGAGGATTCGCGCCTTAGGATCATACACCGTGATCTGAAGCCTGGCAATGTTTTGCTGGATGAGAACATGAATCCCAAGATAACTGATTTTGGCACGGCAAGGCTATTCGTTTTGGACCAAACTAGAGCAAATACTGCACTAGTAGCAGGAACTTTGTAAGTTTCAAATAAACTTAACTAAAGCTCCTTCGTCTGTTGCAACCTTTCTAGGAAAGTATACAATTGAAACAAGCACCAATTTCAGTGTCCCCATTGATCATTCTTGGATCCATTTATTTAACATGTAACAGTGGCTATATGGCTCCTGAATATGTAAGACATGGAGAGATCTCTATGAAGACTGATGTGTATAGCTTCGGCATAGTGGTATTGGAGATCATCAGTGGCAAGAAGAATTCAACCTTTAGCATTTCGGGGACTTCAGAGCACCTACTGGGCTACGTGAGTATAAAGTTGTGGAGTTTTGTCCAGCAATTTAGTTAGTGAAAATCTATAGTACTTCTACTTGCGCATGTGAAATTACAAAACCCATTTACTTGCTTTCGTGACTGTGCACTGCAGGCATGGAAAAATTGGACAAAGGAAACACCTTTTCGCTTTATAGATCCGATGTTAAATGGCTGTTCGAGAAGCGAAATATTAAGATGCATCCACATTGCATTGTTATGTGTTCAAGAAAACGTAGCGAGACGGCCTACCATGGCTTCGGTGGTTTTAATGCTTGGGAGCCAAAGCACGACCATCCCAATACCAACACGGCCTGCATATTTGACAGATGCCGGTGGTAGAGAAATGTCGACTTCATCTGTTCATGGCTCATCACCGACATCAATAAATGAAGCTTCCATGACGGATCCACACCCTAGATGAAATTATTACCTAAGGATCCAAGCTAAATTTGGAAGCAAGATTGATGCGAACTGCTGTTAAGATGAGTTCATGCTTTGAAAGGTCTAAACTCTTGGTAAGTTGAATAGAAATCTAGCTTAGAGAATATGTGGTGGAAAGGTGAGAAATAGAATGGAAACTCTTGTTTATTTTTATGAGGGTTACTCATTATTTGAAAATCCATGGAACACCCTGCAAAAGCATATAGAAATAGCAAGAGTAAGAAAACACAGTTGATTTTCTTATTTCAGAGGGTTGGCACCTACCACCTGCCTTTGCTGGATGGCGCTCGCTAATGACTTATGGAGAGCCGGCCCACCTCTCCAGGGATGCACGTTAATGCTGCTGCTTGACCGCATTCAATCATTCATGAAGCTATTAATTAACAATGTGTCAAACATAACATGAAGAGCAAACTTGAACATCAAACTTGAACATGAAAAACGAAATACACCAATACACCAATTTCTAGCCAAAACGAGAAAAACCACAAAACAAATATCTCCCTCTTCGTAGCTCTGCTGCCCCCCACCACCCAAGTGACATGCATCTTGCAGCTTTCGCCGTCGACATCATTGTCAAAGTATCGTAAAGAACTCAATAGTACAATTTTATCATTAGTGGTTAATAGCCAAATGAAAATCGAAATTTACCCTTACCAAAAAAAAAAAAAAATCGAAATTTAGGGTCAAGGTTACAATTAGGAGTTCAATATAAGGTTGATCCATTCAATTTGCAAGTTATTTCGTTTTCATATCAGAAGTATTCTATATTGAATTATTGCCCCAGAGACTTTGCGATCGTCCTTTTACCATATCGTAATCTCCCATTCCCACTGGCATTACCCACTAGGCTTCTTTGCTCTGGGTCAATCCGTCAAAGTCAGAAAAAAGTTTCCACCTTTTACTTTTTGGTTTTCTCCCAGCAATAATGATGTAATAGTCCTACGTATTCTTTCGAAAAGAATAGATTTACAAGCATATAGGAAACATATTGACGTTCCTAAAGATCATCCTCTTATGGTACTTGTTAGTAAGAGGTGTAAGCATCAACGTATTTAATTAGGGAGGTAATTGAGACTTGAAAAGATTTAAATTCAGGACCTTTAATTTTGATATCATGTGAAATTTTGTGAAATTACTATCAACTATTCTAAAAACTTAAACTGTTAGATAAAAACGTGATTTAATATTTAATTACTCTAATAAAACGTATTTTTTGTATTGTCCCGTTGAAATTAAAATGTTATCCAAACATTAAAAAAATATAAAAAAAGATTATAAATGAGCGAATCTATATGTGGACGAGTATTTTCTGTTAATATCTAGTGTTTTTAGAGGTAGAAAAAAATTAAAGAGCATACCCGACAAGACTGAAATTAAGAAAAAATTGAAATTCAATCCTGACATTTATATTGGCTTTGTTCTGCCAAACCAGTTGGTGAGTGGATGATAAAGTTCTAAAAAGAAAACACCAGCACGTGGTTCAGTCTTGTCACGCAAAAGCACCTTGACCTGGGCCAAAGAGTCGTGCTGAAAGAGATCAACGTTCCATACTAGCGTTTGCTTTTCGTTATGGTCCTTATCTGCACTCCAAATCTCTATTGTTAGATTTAGTCTCGATTTTGAGCTGTTATAACAAAGCTCACCGGACGACCACCTTGCCCGACCAATTAGTGGAGTGTTGAACTGCAGAAAATCAAGGGTACGTAACATTTTCTTCACAATTACACAACAAAAGTGTAGTCAGCCATTACATGCTAATTGCGGAGTAAATGACATGGTGTAATCGCATTATGATTTCTCTTTACATAATTTTTCCAAGCCTAAAAAACCAGTCCACATCCTTAACTTGATTGACGTTGCGAGTATTTCCATTGGCATTGAGCGGCGACTACCCGAACGACTTGATTGACCTTGCAAGTATTACCATTTGCTTTTCCAGTTGGAATCAGAGTCCGTGAAGAAGGTGGTAAAACGATGAGTAAATTGTGGGATACGTTGAGAGTGTTCTGGGAATTGAAGGATTCTGGTGGGCCTGCTGGATCCGAAACAAAGGCTTCTGTGTCAGAAAGGTCGGCAATATTTATCCTGAGAATCTCCCACTCTGCATCATGCAAAACCTTTGAAAGCAGTAAAAAAACACCAATACGTAACATGACTCGCTTATCATCCACAATTTGTAAATTATGGGATACGTTGAGGGTGTTTGGGAATTGAACGGTCCCACAAATTCCTCATCTTTTCTTCCCCCTGTTGTGGGAGCGGAGGGCCTTGGTCTCCTCCTCGTTCATCTCGAGAGAGTAAACGGAGAGGGCAGACAACAAATCGGAGGCGTGATTCGGATGCTTGGACAACCTTCGCGTTTGTCATTTCTAGCTCACTGGAGGACCACCTTGAAGGACCAATTAATGGAGTATTGTACTGAAGAAAATCAGGTGCACCTAACATTTTCTTCACAACCACACGACACGCGTGTAGTCGGCCACTACATGCTAATTGCGGAGTAAATGGCATGGTGTAATCGTGTCGTGATTTCTCTTTACGTCCTTTTTCCGAGCCTAAAAAACTAGTCCACATCCTTAACTTGATTGACGTTGCAAGTACTTTCATTAGCATCGAGCGGCGACTACCCGAGCAACTTGATTGACCTTGCAAGTATTACCATTTGCTTTTTCCAGTTGGAATCAGAGCCCGTGAAGAAGAAGGTAAACAATGAGTAAACTATGGGATACGTTGAGTGTGTTTTGGGAATTGAATGGTCCCACCAATTCCTCATCGTTTCTTCTCATTCTGGATCCGAAACAAAGGCTTCGTTGTCAGTGCATATGAGCCCAACAAACACGACAGCCCCACGCACCGAAACGTCTGCAATATTTAGCCTGAGAATCTCCGACTCTGCATCAGCCAAAACCTTTGAAAGCAGCAAAAACACACCAACCGTAACATGACTCACTTATCATCCACTCTTTATTTCCTCATCTCGCTGACTGTTCCGATCCGAACCTACTCATACGACCCACCAATTTGTAACAATACCATCGGAAACTTCACGTCTAACAGCACCTACGCAAAGAACCGCTGTCCTCAGCTCTCTCTCCTCCAACGTGTCTGCACATGATGGTTCCTATGCCACGAGCATGGGCGAGAACTCAAATACCATCTATGCCATCGCTTTCTGTCGAGGTGTTACTTTGGCAGCTACCTGCGCGAGCTGCATGAGCTCCGCAGTCCAAGATTTGGTTGTGAAGTGCCCTAACCAGAAGGTGGCTTACTCTTGGGGAACCGGAGACCCCCCATGCTTTATCCGATACTCGGACACTCCAATCTATGGCAAACTGCAAATGCAACCTACCCTTACAATTGTCAACCACGGCAACACCATCACCATGGACCAAGACCAGTTCGATGATATATGGGGGAACTTGGCGCAAAGACTAGAGAGCGAAGCCGCGGACGGCTCTTCGAAGCTCAAGTTCAAGACGAGGCAGGCTGACTTGCCGGACAACAAGACGATCTACTCGTTGGTACAGTGTAGTCCCGACTTGTTACCGAATGATTGTGGGAGTTGCTTGGACGAAGCCATTAATCATTATAATAATTGTTGCCGTGGATGGCAAGGCGGCTATGTTTACAAGCCAACCTGTATTTTCCGATGGGAATTGCACAACTTTTTCGAGTCAAGTCCCAGTCTTCCATTGTCTTCTCCGCCACCTGCAGCTGCTCCCCCGGCTCCTAGTGGAAATATCGCCAAAGGTACTTCGCGTTTAAGCTCATGGAAAAAGTAACATCGCTTGTTATGACCGATACTATAGATTTATCACCAAAAAAGCCTTAAATGTTTTGTAATTGTGTCAATTCCGTTAGAAACCCTTTTTTTTTTTTGCCAAATGAGTCATAAACCTTTTGTATTAGTGTCAATTCAGTCCATCCGACCAATTTTGGCCAACCAAAAGATTCTTTATTGTGGATTAGCTACTCTCATTTAAGTTACTTACCTTGTTTTTTGTTTTATTACCAACTTTTCTTATCTTTTACCAACTTTTGTAACCATTCTTAACTACATCTTCAATTTACCAACTATTATATGAAATTACCAACTTCAACTTAACTGGTTTATCAAACCTTCTCCAATAATTTTTCAATTAGTTCCGAGCTACCAACTCCTATTTGAGTTAGAAATTTTATTTCATTTTTGGTTAGTTTACTGACTTTTTTTTATTGATTTTTCTAATCGAAAAAAAGGTTAGTAAGTCACTTAAATAAAGATTAGTAATTTCGTAGAATAGTTGGTAACTTTAGGGCGATGGTAAGAAAAGTAAATAATTAATGGTAAAAGAGAAGAGATTTTTTTTTTGGGTTAGAGATGAGAGAAGTTGGTAATCTAAAAAAGATAAAGTTGGTAACTAACTCACATGGGAGTTAGTAATACAAAACTAGTTGGTAATTCAATCATAGAAAAAGGGTCAGTATGCAAGATAGATAAAAGTGGTAGCTCAATAGATTAGTCGGTAGGTTTCAAAAAATCAAATAAATGTTGATTAGCAATTCAAATGATAGTCGGTGGCACAATGATAACTTAATCATAGAAGAGTAGGTAAGTCACACAAAAAGTTGGTAATTTCCCATAATAGTTGGTAAATTTGGGGCGTTGATAAGAAGGTAAATAAAATTTGGTAAAAGATAAGGCAATATTAATTTTGTCATGGATAAGATAAGTTGGTAATTTGAAAAAAAAAATGAATAAACGTTAGTAACTAACTCAAATAAAAGTTGGCAACATAAAATAATTGGTAGCTTAATCGGAGAAAAATTGGCGATCATTATAATTGACGTCGGTAATTTCTAATAAGAGTTAGTTGGATTTTTTTAATGTTATTTTATTTTATTGATTTTATTAATTTTTTTGAATTTTTCTTTTTCTTTTTCTTTTTCTTTATCTTTTTTATTTTTATTTTTCTTTCTTATTTTTTATTTTTTTTCAAGGTTGGCGAGGGTGCTAGTGACCCTCATCGGAGGCCTTGCCCTTGGCCGGTATGGCCGTGAAAGCATGTAGCAAGGCCATCGTGGCCTCGCCGACAGCGAGCAAGACGGCCTCACTCGTTCAGGCTCCTCTTCCTCCTCCTCCGGTCGAAGCCCTCCATTTTCTCTCCCCTCAGTAGTCCGAGGATGGTCGTCAACCGCCTCCCTTTGGTGCCCAGTTCCTGCAACATCACCATGAGTTTCTTCATCTTCATCTTCATCATCATCATCATCTTCTTCTTCTTCTTCTTCTTCTTCTCCCAGTTCTTGTTCTTCTTGTTTGGCAACAATGGCCATGATCGGCTTCTGCCTAAACCCTTTAACTTATGCCGCCGCCAAGACCAACAAGTCCACCCTCTTCTACCTCATTGTCACTGTTGTGACCTCATCTCTTGAGGGTCGCCTCGAGAGAAGTAGGTTTAGAGATACTTTATTGAACTCTCCCTAAGTCTGTATCTCATATGACGTTGGTTGTTTAAATCCATATGTTCAATAGGAGTCGCTACTAACCATAATTAAAGGTCGACTAGAAATCCTAAAATCAAAACATGGGAGTATCGCCTCGATACATACGCAATCAGAGAATCTTAAGGATCAGAGACTTGATTACATTAGTTTTTCAACTAATGCCCTTTCGGTACCTAAACTCGACTATTTTTAACAAAATGTCAAGGCAGTCCTTTTTTACTAATTGAGAATCTTGAAATTTCGTCGTCATAACCATTCTAAAGAAAACACCAAATAAAGTATTTAAAGTGCACAATCAAATGAAATCAAAATGAAAGTACACAAAGAGCGACCTAGCATCATCTCTAAAAGAAAAGCAATAAAAAAATTCCTAAGATAAAGCCATAAAGACTTATTCAATTTTTGGTACAAATTTTATTCAAACCTAAAGTGTTTATTAAAAGCCCTAAAATAGGTGAATTCCAATTTTTTTTTAGCTTTTCTCACACATTTTGTATTTTTTATTTTTTCTGATTTTTTATTTTTTATTATGGAAAAATGGACTTCGGACCTGGCCCGCTTAGCTGGTTTGACCCGGACCCTAACGGTCCAGTCAAACTCGCAATTCGGATCGGTTCTTGCGGCTTAGTCTGAATTCGAATATCTTCTGATGGGCCATCATGACAACTCAAGCTGAAATTTCTAAACTTCTTTTATTTAATTCATTTTGGCCCAATTTCGAATTCAGCCCAATCCAACCAACATTGACCCGATTAACAAGATCTGACTTGACTCTGATTTATCCGAATTTTCTATTTCCTTTTCTAATTCTTTTGATTTTCTCTTTTTCTGGTCTTCTTCCCCGATAGTCATTCTCTTCTTTATTGGAACTCCATCGAGAGCACATCTTTCTCACTTCTTTACTGAACTTTGCCAAAAACCTTTAACCAACACTCCAATCACCTCCAAAATATTCTTTGAAATTAAGGGTGCGAATGGTAATCATTCTACTTTAAAAATCAAATTCTTGCCAGAAATTGATTTTTGGAGGAGAAATCTATTTGGTAAAACATGATTAATTCTGTTCCAGAAATTGATTTTTGGAACAGAAATCTATTTTTATTTTTTTTGACATCTCAAAAAAAATAAATTTCACTCAAAGTGAATGCCCAAATGTATTCTAAACCATTTTGTGAAATTTTTTATTTTTTATTTTTTTATTTTTTTTGGGCACCTCAAAAAAATTAAATTTCACTCAAAGTAGGTGCCCAAAGGTATTCTAAGCCATTTTGTGAATTTTTAAAATTTTTGATTTTTTTTATCCCTCAAAAAAATTAAATTTCACTCAAAGTGGGACCCCAAAGGTATTCTAAGCCATTTTATGAAGTTTTAAAATTTTTTATTTTTTTATTTTTTTGGGCACCTCAAAAAAATTAAATTTCACTCAAAGTGGGTGGCTAAAGGTATTTTAAGCCATTTTGTGGAGTTTTGAAATTTTTTATTTTTTTTATTTTTTGGGCACCTCAAAAAAATTAAATTTCACTCAAAGTAAGTACCCAAAGGTATTCTAAACCATTTTGTGAAATTTTGAAATTTTTTTATTTTTTTATATTTTTTATAAAAATTCACCAAATTTCCTATTTTCTCGAAATCTTGACTTTGTTTTATTTTCTGGAAATTTTTATGAATTTTTTTGGAATTTTTCAATTTTTATGCATTTTCTGAAAAAAAAAATTAGTAAGAAAATAGGGAGAATGCATTCTGGAAGAGAGAAGCTATAAAAAGTAGCTTCTCTTTTTTTTACCCAAAACTCATTCTGGAATTAAAAATGCATTCTGAAATCAAGAATGCATTCTGGAATTAAGTATTTTTAACAAACGCATTTTTATTCCAGAATGTGAAAATTGCTTCAGAATGCATTCCGAAAATTTTTTAACAAACGTATTTCTATTTCGAAATCCATTCTGGAACAGAATTTCTATTCTGTTCCAGAATGGATTCTATGCGTGCCCTAAGCTACCACCGGCGAATCACCACCGGCTACTAGTTGGCCTGCGGTTTCTACATTATCAGACTAACTTCGATGACCAAATTCTATTTTACGGCCAACGAACTTCCGGTCACAACAACAAATTCTAGATCTAAACAAACAAGCAATCACATGTACGAAACAGAGATAGAAAACTAACGGTAGCGGCCTCAAACCGCAGGCACATCTCCGGCGAGGGGAATGAATCCAGAGAAAATTTCAAAAGTTGACAGAAATCACCGAAAAAAAAACACAAAGAAACTCGAGGTCAGATATAGCTTGACGATTATGAGAACAAAACATGAATTGATTCTAAGTTTAATCACAGATTCAGATTCAATTGTCTCTTTGGCATTTCATCAAATATGTGATATGCAAATTAAAATATATGTTCTAGAGTGAGATTCAACGTAATTTTCGGCTTGACAATGATATATCACAATCCAAATCATTATTATATTCCATGGCACGGCTTCAATGTCACACTATTTATCCAAAGTCTCATTGATTCAATCCAGTGCTTTCGCGCTCAATGGATGGATAAAAACAGAACAAAGCAAGGCATAACTGAGTAACTCACCTGGACAGAAACGGAACTCCAATCGGCGACGGCAAGGGAAGTCTGGCTATGCTTCCTCTTTCTCGACAAACGAACTGCGATTCCGACGTGATTTTGGATGAAAAGTGATGAAATCGGCTTCGGAAACTTGGACTTCGGTGTACGATCCGAATTTCCGATAACCTCCGGTGACGATGAACGGAAGAGGAAAAGGGAGAAGATTTGTCCGGCACTTTTCCGATCAAAAATCGCCGGAACGCTCTTCTCGCATACCTTTTCCTCTATTCTCTCTTCAATTTTTTTTTCCGCTTTCGATTCCCCCGCTTTCTTCTTCAGTCCCGCGAGTATGGTAGCGCATGATAACTATTCTGGTTCTGTCCAGAAATAACTTTGGATCAGAAATCTGTTTGGTAACGCAATTCTATTTTTCTATTTCTGGAACAACTTTTTATTCCAGAACCGATTCTGAACTAGAAATCAAAACAAAAAAAAAGTAGGTTTTTTTATTTCTAAAGAAAAAGAGAATTCTTTCTTCAAAACACATGTTTATCTAGAAGTCATGATCTTTGAGGTCGGAAAGAAAAGCAAAAACTCAAAAATTTCAAAATTTCACAAAATAGTTTAAAATTTGTGGCTGCCTACTTTGAGCGAAATTTAAATTTTTTTAAGTACCAAAAAAATTAAAAAAAAAGTAAAAAATAAAAAATTTCAAAACTTCACATAATGGCCTAGAATACTTGTAGCTATTTACTTTGAGCGAAATTTAAATTTTTTTAGATGTCAAAAAAAATAAAAAATTTCAAAACTTCACAGAATAACTTAAAATACCTGTGGCCACCCACTTTGATCGAAATTTAATTTTTTTAGATGCCAAAAAAAATTTAAAAAAAAGCAAAAAAGAAAAAATTTTAAAACTTCACATAATGGCTTAAAATACCTGTGGTCACCCACTTTGAGCAAAATTTTATTTTTTTAGGTGCCTAAAACAATAAAAAATCAAAAAATTAAAAATTTTAAAAATTCACAGAATGGTTTAGAATACTTGTGATCATCCACTTTAAACGAGATTTAAATTTTTTTAGGTGCCAAAATAAATAATTTCAAAACTTCACAGAATTACTTAGAATACCTGTGGTCACCTACTTTGAGCCAAATTTAATTTTTTTAGGTGCCGAAAAAAATTAAAAATAAGCAATAAAGAAAAAAATTCAAAACTTTACAGAATGGCTTAGAATACCTGTAGCCACCAACTTTGAATGAAAATTTATTTTTTTTAGGTTTCTAAAAAAAGAAAAAAAAATCAAAAAATCAAAAATTTCAAAACTTCACAGAATGGCTTAGAATACATCTGGCCATCCACTTTGCTGAAAAAAAAATTAAAAAATCAAAAAATATAAAATACCATTTGGGCACCTAAAAAAATCAAATTTCACTCAAAGTGGGTGGCTAGAGGCATTCTAAGTCATTCTATGAAGTTTTAAAATTTTTGATTTTTTTATGTTTTTAATTTTTTTTGGCACCTAAAAAATTTTAAATTTCACTCAAAGTGGGTGGCCACAGATACTCTAAGTCATTCTGTGAAGTTTTGAAATTTTTGATTTTTTGCATTTTTTTCACCTCAAAAAAATTAAAATTTCACTCAAAGTGGGTGTCCACATGTATTCTGAATTATTCTGTGAAGTTTTGAAATTTTTGATTTTTTGATTTTTTTTGGGCACCTAAAAAAATTTAAATTTAGCTAAAAGTGGTTGGCCACAGGTATTTTAAGCCATTTTATGAAATTTTGAAATTTTTTATTTTTTGATTTTTTTTAAAAAAATTCAACAAAGTTCCTATTTCCTCGAAATCTGAATTTTTTAATTTTTCGGAAATTGTGATGAATTTTTCTAGAATTTTTCAATTTTTTTGGATTTTTTGAATTTTTTTTAGATTTTTTGGGAATTTTTTTGGATTTTCTAATTATTTTTATTCCATTTTCTAAAAAAATGGATTTTTGTTCCTGGAAATAGAATTTTGTGTTATTTATCAAACAGATTTTTGTTTTAAGAAATAGAAATTTTATGCTGTTATCAAACGGGTTTCTGTTTCAAAAATAGAAATTTTTTGTCATTATCAAACGGGTTTCTTTTCTCAGAAACTCATCTTGGAACCAGAAATAGAAAAATCTGTTTCTATTTCAGGAACTCATTCTTGAACAAAACGATTATCATTCTCTACCAATATCTATTCTTCTTATCCTATACCCCCTTTCCAAACCGTTTTCTTTTGGTTTGTTATTTCTAACAGACATTCCAGTTCATCTCTTCTTCTAGAACCTCCATCGGATTTGCTTTGGTGACCTCGGGTTCGCTCACGGACGAAGGGCATACGTCCATCACTGTCCCTCTTCATCACCTTCCTGTTCCTTTGCTCACAAAAGTGAGCGTAAGGAGGAGATAAGAAAAGAGCCAATGGATTGGGCTTCCGTAAGATAAATGAGCTTAAAGGAAATGAAGTGAAGGAAAAGCTAGGCTGTAAAATAAAATTGAAAAAAAAATTAGCCAACAAATGAATTAGGCCCAAATGATTTATTTTCATTTTTTTTTTCAAAAATTTCTATCTTTATAATTTTTCCAAAAAAATTGATGATTGGATGGTTGACGAAAATTCAAGTGTCAAGAGTCACCTCCTTCCTCTACACCCTCTCCTACCTTGTCGCCCTCTGGCGCCGCCCTGCCGGCCTCATCTTGGCTCACACCCAGAAGCCCAAAGACATTGTGGCCTCGCCGGCAACGAGCAAGGCAATGCCCACTGTCGCGAAGGCTCTCCCCAAATTTGGCGAGGCCACCTCGCCTATGGCCACCCAGATCTGACGACGGCCTTCATGGCTTCTCCAGTCACCAACAAGGTTGCGACGGTCTCGCCTAGGGCCTTCACTGTCGAGGGCAAGGCGGCCCTCACCCAATTTAGGCGAGACCTTCGCAACCGGCGATAGTCGCCGGTGGCCCTCACCGGCATTGAAAAAAAAATTACAATGAAAAATAAAAATAAAAATTCAAAAATTTAAAAATTCAAAAAAATATTAAAATATTATCCACATTAGCTCCGGCGAAGCCGCGTAGAATGATCAGCATCCACGTTGGATTTTCCAACTGCCAAATGGTTGATGGCACTTAAATGATTTTTTTTTTTGCTGGAAATGGCATTTAAGTGAGCCAAAATAAAGTTATGGCACTCGAGTGAGCACCGTACGAAAGTTAAGGCATTCTTGATATCCTTAACCTGTGAACTAACAATAGCATAATATTTTGCTTTGAGCGGTTAAATGAATTCTGCAAGGAGGAGGGCACAGTAAGAGACTACACTAGTGCTAGTGAACCATACATAATAGGTTTCATAGTTGATGAGCAAAAAAAATCCTCTCTAGTGCTATTATAGCTAAGAAATTCGTAGCTGATGCACTTAATACGGCAAACTACTTGATGAATAGATCCACATCAATTGTAATCGGATGTTTGACTTCTTAGAAAGTGTGGTCAGGTAACGTTGCCGATTATTCAATTTGCAGAATATTTGGTCGCTCATCCTATGTTCGAGTGAGCGAAGCTTGATGGGAGAGCAAGAAAATGTATATATCCTAGGTTATGCATAAGGTGAATGGGGATTTCGGTTGTGATGCTTGAAATTAAATTCACATGTTATCAGTAGAAAAGTTACAATTGATGAATCTCCAATAATTCTGGTTAGGATTGATTGTAGTAGTGTTTATACATATCTAGATGGTGCTCAACTCAAGGTGGAGTTACAACTAAAGCATCCTAAGGTAGCAAGTGCTAACATGGTAATCAATGGAGGTGGTGCCTATTGCAAGATGGAGCAAGTGAACCCAACGGTTGTTGTAACTGCTGAGTTTTGTATATTCGATCTCCTAACATATATGGATGTAATAGTGATTTGCTTTATTTATGATAAATGATGTTGTGTCTGCAAATTCTCGTGGGGCCTTAAAGGAGTAGGTGGAGTGGGTGTTCTTATGAGGTTCCCGATTATGGCATACTTTAAGTGTGGCTTGGACATTAGAGATGTCTTTGGCGATTGAGCCTATGAGGGACTATGGGAGAGTATGAGCGAAGTTCAAATTTTTAGCAAGAATTCAAGCGTGGCTCAAACTTGAGAGATGTCTATGATGGTTGAGCCCATAACGGGTTGTAAGAGAGTAATAGCAAAGTTCATATTTTCAGCAAAGCTGTTATGACTTGGCTCCAGCATGGAGCTATGGTGGAGAATATTAAAAGTACTAAGGTGGCTAGCATGGATCACCTAAAGAGGAGTGAATAGTTGATTTCAACAATTCTTGACCAATTTAAAGTGGAAGTAAGAGATCAAGAATAAAGTCTGAACAACGTTCATATTTTAAACAATCTTTGATAACAATTGTGTAAGTTTGTGATGTACAAAATGAAAGAATCTTTAAGGGAAGAGAAAATTTACACACAAGACATATAGCGGTTCAGTTTAGATTAAACTTACGTTCACTCTCCCACACTAATAGCCTACTGACTGAATTTTACTATATGATCAATAAAGAGATTATAGATTTAGAGTGATAACACTTTGTGAATGATAAGTTAATCTATCTTACTCAATCATTCTTACAATATATCTCTTAATATTATACATTTTGGCTCACAAAGGACAAGTAGCAAAGATTAGAGTATGCTCATACTTTGCAATTGTAGATTCTAGACATCGTCTATCATTTTGCTCCTCAACACTTGTTTTCATTTTATACTCATCTTCTTCCAATCTAGTTGTTGGACAATCTTTAAAGGATTATCTTCCAATTTTCGTCTTGGACAGATTTGTATAAAGAGGAATGAGTAGTCATTGAGTGGCATAGTCTGAATCCTGCTGAATTTGATCGACCATACAACCAAAGTCTTGGTTTCTTTAAGTAGAGCTTATCCATTTGATAGGAAACTTGCCCTCAGAGTTGATTGTCAATCAATTTTAGATATTCTGTGTTGACACCTATTTTTAATTTGCCCAAAATCAATTATATAAAAATTTAGGAGTTAATTTCTTTAATTCCTAAAAAACAAAAAAATTTAATTTTAAATGCATTGCATATAAACATTAGGCATTTGTACAAATAGGATTTATTAATCTTATTTAAAAAAAAAAGAAGAAAAAAGAAAAAAATCGCGCTGGGCCGGGTCGGAGTCAGGCCGACTCGGCCCATTTTCCTTTTCTCTTTTCCCCCTCGCCGCGGGCCTTCGGCCCATTTTTCTTTTTCTTTTTCCTTTTCCTCTCGCGCAGCCCAGCCCAGCTCGCCTCACTCTCCCTCCCTCTCCTCCCACGGGCCCAAGGCCCTTTCTCTTCTCTTCTTCTCCTTCGCGCGGGCCCAGCCTGCCTTTTCCCTTTTTCCCCGCGCGGGCCCAAGCCAGGCCCAGCCTCCTTCCTTCTTCCTCCCTCGCCGAGCGTCGCTGTCTTTCCTCTGTTCTCCCCTGCGCGCGACCGAAGCATGACGCACGGTGGCGCCGCTCGTCATTGTCGTCATCCGGCCAGAGGAAGGCCGAGAGAACACGCCACAGGGACTGGCCATTAATGGCCAGTCCCGTCTCCCTCCTTTCCCGGGATGCCCTTATCTTCTTCTCCCTCTCTTCCCCCTGTTTGTTTTGTTTTCTTCCTCAGCTGCAGACTGACGCCCCCCCTCTGCACTGACCTATGGCCGCGGAATTCGCGCGGCGTAGGCCAATGCAGAACGTCGTCAGCCGACGTGAGGGAGCACAGGATCGCCGTCGCCGGCTATAAAAGGCCATAGAGAGAGAGAGAGCGCGGTCGGCGGTTTTGGGAGAGAAACAGTGAGCAGAGAGAGAGAGAAACAGAGAGAGAGAGAGAGAGAGAGAGAGAGAGAGAGAGAGAGAGAGAGAGAACCGAGGTCGCGCCGGGGCCAGGAAGAGAGCCCACAGCCTCACCGTCGCCGCCGCAGCCGTCGGAAGGCCGTCCCAAGCGTCGTCAACCGGTGAGCCCCTCCAGCCGAGAGCCGCCTCTGTTTTCCCCTGTTTTGGTGTCCGGTGCGGCCGGGACTCGCGCCGGCCGTGTCGCGCGATTCCCGGCCAATACCGTCTCTGGCCCCGACCCCCAGTCACCGTCGGAGGTGAGCCTCAGTCGTCGGAGCCGACCCAGTCGCCGGAGGAGGTTGAAAGCCTCCGTTCTTCCCCTCGCACGCCGCCTGTTTGACGAAATGCCTCAATGAGGTCGATTTCTGGTTCGTCCGCCGGCCGGCGAACGGCGGTCCGATGGCGGCCCAGGTGAGTGACACGGCTTCGTGGCGGTCCTGCGGGGTTGATTTGGCGGTGGTGCCGGCGTGGGTCGGCCGGCGGACGGCCAATTTTGGCCTCGCCGGCGTCCTTCCCTCCCCCCGTGGATCTGTCGAGTCGGGTCGGATGCGACCCGGATCGACCGATCCGGCCCGGGTCAACGCCCAGGTCGGATCCGTTGACCCGGGTCGGTTCCGACCCAACCCGACCCGGTTCCTTTATTATTATTATTATTATTTTATCTTTTTTTTTTAAAAAATATAATAATTAAAAAAAATTAAAAAAATAATAATAATAAATAATAATAATAAATAAATAACATTTTAAATTTTTTTTTAAATTTTTTTTTATAAAATTGTTTTCAGATTTTCGTTTTTATTATTATTATTATTTTTTTTAAAAAAAATTAATTAAAAAATTAATTTAAAAAAAAAGTAAAAAATTTTCTAAAAAAAGTGTTTTCAAATTTTTGTTTTTATTATTATTATTTAAAAAAAAAATTTAAAATAAATAAAATAATTTTTTTTTTTAAAAAAAAAAGTTTAAAATTTCTTTTCTTATATATGGTATGTTTGAGTGTTTTTATTTTATCAAGCATGTTTTATTAAATCGCATAAGCTGCATGTTTAAATAAGATAAGCTTATTGCATTGTTACTATGCATGTTTTTAGTACAATTGCATGAGTTGTTGTATTTTCGAATGTCATCTGACTTAGTTAGAGTCTTAGGTTGCATGCCTGCATTGATTGCTAATCGTTTCTGATTATGCACTCGTTTGATCACCTCACATGTTAGGAGAAAGGTCCTAAAATCAATTCAAATTGCCTGACAAATGTTTTCAAAAAAAAATGATGAACAGGGTAGAAAGGTACCGAAAGGGCATTAGTTATTCAACTAGTGTAACCAAGTCCCCGTACCCAGTTAATCTCTGATTCGTAGGAATAGGGTGATTCTTCCATCACCCTATTTGGGCGTCTAATCGGCCTACCTCAAATCGATTAGTGGCGACTCCTGCATGTAAACTACCAGCATGTTAAGAACTTAAACCCTAAGTCGTGATACGGTATGGGCTTGGGAGAGCCCGAGTTAAGTCCTGAACCTAAACTTAGCACGTACCGGTCGAGACCTCTCCCGAGGAGAGGTCGGGTCGCGACATTCTGCATTATTAATTTCCCTTGCAAAGTGTCCTTTGAGATTGAGTCAATCAAAACATTTTATTTGTGAAATCCAGATCATATTACTAGACGTTGTGTATGTTTTGAGTTTGCGTCAAAGTCTGGATATAGTCTGATTCTATATAATCTGGTATTGCATTCAGAACTTATGTCAAGATGGGTTGTTCATTGAAGTCGAACCTTTCAATTCCATTATAAAGTCTAAAATTCTTCATCTGTCGTATAAAGTCTGAACTTTGTCTTTTGTAGTATAAATTTTAAACTTCTCCCTATGCCATTCACAAAGTCAGAACTTCTTGAAGTAATAAGTTTGCCATCTTTATAGTGTAACTTACTAAATCAAAATACTTCAAAGTATTTATCAGACTTACAAAACACTCATGTTGAAGTCCATGGACTTCTTGGTTGTGGAAATTAAAAAGAAAAAGATAAGAGAAGGTCACACAAATTAATTTTCCACGTTGAAGTCAGCAAAGTATAGAAAAAGGAAAGTTGGACTTGGTTAACTTGAATCAACCGAATTCAATTAGGATTACATGGAATATACGTTTTCATGTTGAAGTCCGCTACTCCACTTTGCTTGGCTATACGTTTTCTGTTTGTGGGAGCTTTGTGTGCCCGGGTTGATACGAGGGTAGAGTGGGTATTTGCGCCATTCATGTAATGAACATTTTCTTCGTGAAATTACATCAATTTATGTGTTTGAAGCTAAATAAATTTTCTGAGTAAGATTTGTATATTCATTTATACAAGATTGAGAGATTATTTTCGAGGAATTGTGAGAGATAAATACTATATGAGTTATTGGATTTAATTGGACGTTAGGAAACACTGAGAGTGCTTGAGTGACTCGAGTATAGTTGTAATCTTCGTTATATCGTTTAATTTATAGTGAAATTCCTATGCTGTTTTACCCATGAACGTAAATCACACCAATCGAATCATGTAAATTTATTATGTGACTTAATTTTCTTTTTTTTTTTCGATTGCTTATTTTTCGCAACATTTTCTTGGTAGATCCATCAGTGCTCCAGTATACCAATCCTTGTACTCACTCGACCAAATGTTTATTTTGCGATGGTCCCATAAAAGTTCCCGTGTGATATCAACTGTACCAGCGCGTGACTAGTTGAGACCAACTTACGTATGAAAAGCACCCGTCATATTCGGGGGAGAAATACGGCCAAGGAGATTGTCCAGGTTGACTACGTTGAAGTGGAGGATCGGTACTTTGGGGAGGGGCTTGAATAGAAAAATAATGTAAGATCAAGAATTTGATTAGACAATTTAAAAGATCATGGACACGATTGAAAGAAAAATACTAATTTAAGGACCAAAAGTGGACTTTTATACAAGCTTATATTGACTAAAAAGATAGACTATAAGAAAATCTCTTCCTTCGATGTATCCACCAGAAGAGGAGCTCTTCCTTCGCCATGACCTCTTCCTTCACCATCTCCCTCCGTCTTCTCTACTCCATCAATTTGCTCATCAGCATCTCTCACGTCAGTGAAGCGGCACCTAATCCAATCGACAACTCTTGCCCCGACACCAAACCCTTCCTTCCTAATTCCACCTACCAGAAAAACCTCAACAATCTCCTCTCGTCACTTTCCTCTGCCGCCGATTCCGCCGGCGACAACATCAGTAGCAGTGGCGGGTTCACCAATGCCACCGCTGGCCAAGACCCACCAGACCAGGCCTACGGGATCTTCCTGTGCCGCGGAGACATTGACGCTGCGACTTGCAGCGACTGCATAGCCACTGCGGCCAAAGATATCATACGGCAATGCCCCGGAGAAAAAACCTCCATCATCTGGTATGATACATGCATGCTGAGGTACTCGAATCAGCCCATTTACTCGGTTATGCAACAAGTCCCTGTGTCGATAAAGGTGAACGGCTTGAACATCACAGACGACCGATCTCGGTTTGTGCAACTCCTGGGGCAGACGTTGGACTACGTAGTGCGTACGGCCCCGAGCATCAGATCGGGGAAGAAAGTGGCCGCTGCGGAGGCAGAGCTTGCGAGCTCGCGACGGCTTTACACGCTTGCAGAGTGCACGCCCGACTTGACAGCATCAGACTGTGGCGCATGCCTCCGGTCGGCGATCGCGCTTCTCCATCAGGATACGCCAGGAGGAAGGGTGTTGACCCCAAGCTGCAACGTGAGGTTTGAGGAGTACTCCTTTTACAACGCCGCCGCGTTGGTGACTGTGGCGACCGTGGGGACGCCACCACCGGTCCAGCTTCCTTCTGCCCCTGCTCCGGCAACTGGACCTAAAGGTACCCAGGTTTTTTTTTTTATTTGAAGAATTTCTCACTCTTTCCAGCAATATTAGAAAAAAAAAGTCAGCAATATTAGAAATTAAAATAGCTGTTTTTTCGCTTGGGAAGTAGTCAATTTTCTTTTACAAGTGAATGTGTGATAACATCGTCAATTTAATTTCGCTTAATAGGACAAAAGAAAAAAGATGTAAATTTTATTATAATAATCATAATCATTGATGGAGTAAATTTTATTATAATACCCACACATTTAAGGTTTATAATAATATTCACTTGCATATATGGATTTTATATTAATAATAAGGTTTCTCGAAAATTTTATTATAATACCCACACATAAAAGTCAAGTCACGAGCGAGCGGATGCATACGTTTTCCGCTAAACACGGGCATGAGTGGACACCGAGGGACTGGCACCAATTTGCCATCGGTGGATTCCAGTCAAAGTCCAAGTTGACTTTGACTTGCAAGAGCACTTTTAAGGTGGCTATTGAACGCATTTTATTAGAACAATGCACGGGAAATTAAATCTCACTTATAAATTGATTTACAAAGCAACTTGTTGGACTCATATTTGATTCTTAGATGTGATATACTTATTTAGGTACTTGAATCATATCATTTACTAAATAAACTTTATTTGTAAATATGCATTGCTTAAATTTCTCGTGTCAGATCAAGCTGTGGACGAATTAACCGATTTTAGCCATCCGTCAATCAAATCACCTTTGGTTACCCATCCATTTGATGCATTCATATAGGACTTAGAGGGCGATAAATCAGTGTGTCTTTATTCAGAGCAAAAGAAACACTTTTCTCCTTTGGAAAATATCTTCAAAACATACTAAAGCTATCACCACAACTGAAAGCATGATCCTCCATATGCAGGAAGAGGCAATAAATCCACAGTGATAAGAATCGCTGCCATTGCAGTTTCTGTTGGCGTACTTATGGTGTTTCTCTCTCTTGCTTGTTGTTTCGTTCGGAGGAAAGCGACCAAGACCCATGAGCTCGTCCAAGAAGAAGCCGGTAAATTGACTACGTTCGTGTTGAAAACATCGTGTCCGTGGCTTGGATAAGTTCCATGCTTTCATTGAAATGACCAGTCTCGTGTTGTTTCATCATGTAGGCATGAATAAAATTACAAACGAGGAACCCTTGCAATATGATTTAGCCATAATACAAGCTGCTACAAAGAATTTTTCTCATCTAAATAAGTTGGGTGAAGGCGGATTCGGCGAAGTTTTCCAGGTATTTTTGGTTCAATACATCAAGAACCGCTTATATTTTGTCAGAAGACTATTGTCAAAAGAAAAGGAAACTAACTGAAACGAAAGATCTTCTGGTGGAATGTGCAGCAGTAGTCCAGTACTGCAAGTGAAGAGGTCCATTATGGAGAAACCTTCAAACCCATAACATATCTTGTCCAACTCAACTTCGCTCAATAGCTTTTAGTAATTTTGTAATGAGTCAACTAGATATTGATCGTTTTGTACCATACCAATTATCCAACGTAGCTCTTCGTTTCAGCAACATTTTCACAACTGCATCTTAAAATACTTTAGATATTTGGGAAGCTTTCGATATGAAGATGATCGAGTAACTAAGCAAAAAATGCAATCATTTCAGGGGAGGCTTCCTAATGGGCAAGATATAGCTGTGAAGAGGTTATCTCAGTGCTCAAGACAAGTTGCTGAAGAATTTAAAAATGAAGTTATGTTGGTCGCAAAGCTTCAGCATCGAAATCTTGTGCGACTAATCGGATATTGTTTGGAGGGAGAAGAAAAGCTACTTGTTTATGAATTTGTGCCAAACAAAAGTCTAGACTACTTTTTATATGGTAAGTTAAGTTGAGTATGCAAGTGTCTTCTAATATGTTGTCTTCTTGCTCATAAAATGATGAAATTGCATTTTCAAAATAGGTATATGATCTTAGCAAGCTAGACCAATTACTAAATTGCAAACAAATTTTTAATTATGCAGATCCTGAGAAAAGTATGCAATTGGATTGGTTAACACGTTATAAGATAGCATGGGGAATCACTCGAGGAATGCTCTATCTACATGAAGATTCCCGACTTCGGATCATTCATCGTGACTTAAAAGCAAGCAATGTCTTGTTAGACAGTGGCATGAACCCAAAGATTTCAGATTTTGGCACAGCTAGGATTTTTGGAGTTGATCAAACTCATGCACGCACTAATAAAATTGTGGGGACTCTGTAAGTTTTAAATTGTCATTACATTGGCAGATCATTTGGTAGATCATGTCAAGAGATGTCTTCTCATAAAATTTACTTTGTACGTTGCATCAATTCGAGCACACTTAGATTGAATTGTTGTGTCCTCTATTTTAGGCACATGCGTTATATTGATTTGTTTTTTTTATTTGCAGCGGTTACATGCCTCCGGAGTATGCTAGGAATGGGAAATTCTCTGTAAAATCCGATATCTATAGTTTCGGCATCCTACTTCTAGAGATCATTATCGGGAAGAAGATTGATTATTTCTGCCGATCAGAAGGGGGCGAAGATCTAGCTAGCTACGTAAGTTGCCTATACAATTGTCACTAACTAGTTTATTTATGTAAATGTCACACTGCAGTGTCTGGTATTTCGACTAAGTCGGGCCAAAATTCCGGTACAAGAAGTCCGTGTACACTTTGCTCCGTCCAAACTAACATGACTTTAGTATTGCGACTTTGCTTGACATAAGTTGTCTAATACTAATTGTATACTTCATTGAATTAATGGTACAATTTACCGTGGGTGTTTTCTTTCTAATGGATTGTAAACAGGCATGGAGACACTGGAGAGACGGGACGCCATTAGAAGTTTTGGACCCGGCCATCCTAGACTTGGATTCAAGAGATGAAGTGCTGAGATGCCTGCATATTAGCTTACTATGTGTTCAGGAAGATCCAATTGATAGACCCACCATGACGACAGTACTTCACATGCTCAGCAGCCAGCCCATCGATATGCCACAGCCTCGATGTCCGGCCTTCTTCCCTCGAAGTAGAGATCAATCCATTAGTAGATCGATACACCAATCTGTCAACGGAGTGACAATTACGGAAGCATACCCCCGATGATACAAGTAATTGTTTTATGTAATAGCTTCATAGGCCTTCAAATGCTTGGCCTTCCGTGGATACCACTAGTGAACAATGAGCAGCTTCTATTAGTCTAGAGTCCTATGTATGACTTTCTATTTCTCGACTGTGTGCTTTCATCTTTAAGTCATCAGTTTCCTTGAGTTGCTCACTAGCCACTTAGTCCGGTGCTCATGACGCACTACGGAACCTTCTCCACCACTGGGGGACCAAGCAGGGCATAGCTAGCGGCATAGGAGCCAACATTTCTATTTCTCGACTGTGTGCTTTCATCTTCAAGTCATCCGTTTCCTTCAGTTGCTCACTAGGCACTTAGCTCGGTGCTCATGACGCACTACAGAACCTTCTCCACCACTGGGGGACCAAACAGGGCATAGCTAGTGGCATAGGAGCCAACACGGCATCAGCGGTTGACAGAGCGTACCCTTGGAGTTGGGCAGAGGTTTTCCGACAAGATATGAGATCTTAGAAGGGAAAAAGATTCAAGACAGAAGCATTGCCTGCTAACACCTGCACAGCGCTGGAAGGTCAGAAGGAGAAGCCTAATAAGCTTTGAATGGAAGCCTCGGTAAATAATGTAGTAACTCTTGCTATCCTAAGGTAGCGAAATTCGTTGGCACATACATAGCAACCTGCAGGTACGGTGTAACAACTGCCAAGCTCTTCAAATTAACGGATCGAAAATATTTTTCAAATAACCAAAAAATGTTATCATTAATAGACGTCATTTAAATTTTTTTTTTTTTCACTTTTTGGTTTAAAACCAGACTCTAAACCCAAGTAGTTACTTATATGACATAATCTTGGCACAAATATGCACTACAAAAAAACACCGGATTTGCGACGGCATTTGCGACGGAAATTTCGCAAAAATCCGTCGCAAATCGCATTTGCGACGGAATTTGCGACGGAAAAATTTCCGTCGCAACTAGTGCGTCGCAAATTTTTGCGACGGAAAATTGAAAAATTCGTCGCAAAATCCGTCGCAAAATTCGTCGCAAATAGTCCGTCGCAAATTTGCGACGGAAAAAAATTCGTCGCAAATTTCGTCGCAAAATCCGTCGCAAAATTCGTTGCAAAATTCGTCGCAAATTTGCGACGGAAACAATCCTTCGCAAAATTCGTCGCAAATAGTACGTCGCAAAATTCGTCGCAAATAGTCCGTTGCAAAATCCTTCGCAAAATCCGTCGCAAAATTCGTCGCAAAATCCGTCGCAAAATTCGTCGCAAATTTGCGACGGATTAAAATCCGTCGCAAAATTCGTCGCAAAATCCGTCGCAAAATTCGTCGCAAATTTGCGACGGATTTATAAATTCGTCGCAAAATTGTCGCAAAATCCGTCGCAAAAACCCGTCGCAAATTACGTCGGCAATTTGCGACGACCTCCATCCGTCGCAAAATTCGTCACGCATTGCATCGGAAAACGCGTCGCGAAGTTCATCGCAAATTTGCGACAAACTTTAATAATAGCAAAATTCGGCTTGGAGATTTCCTCGTTATTTTTAGATCATTTCGGCCGTAAATTATTGTCCATATCAATCAAAATAGACAATGACATATAATTGAAACATAAAAACGAACAAAACATACATTATGACAAACCGGCCACAATGACATATAATTAAAACAAATAACAGAAGGAAAGTTTTATAGTCTGACGTACTTTGCTATTTGATATCAAATCTTACAATACATTCAAAACATGAAGTAAGAGACGGGACAACCATAAAAGACGCAACAAAAACCATACAGAAGAAGACGCAGCCTTGCCTTGGTACGATGGCAGGACACCAAAAGTAGTCACCTCCGTCGAGACCTGAGGAAATGTCGATACATAAATCAGTCCAGAATATAAAAAAAAGCGATTATGCATGGATGTGGAAGTAACTAGGTGTAAAATAACACAAATACGTTTCAGAACGAACATAAATGTTCATACATATGAATATGAGTGAAATTATGAAAAACCAAAATTGCTTACCTAAAAACGTCAACTACAAACCGTCGAGAAAATCATCATCAGCAGCATCAGCATTCCCGGCATTAATGGGTTGATCATCATTGTGCTCAGCACCTGTTGGATTGGCTGAAGGTACAGGAGGACCGTAATTGTGATCGATGTTAAGGTGTTGCATAACCATTCTCATTTGTTCTTCCAAGTTATATATTCGTTCATCCTTCTTAACAAGTAAATCAGTCAGACGATGCACTTCTTGGGTCAATTGCTCGTTTGGTCGTGACCTCCTTCGACTAGTCCCAGCGCCTGATGAACTTCCAGGAGTATTCGGCATGAACATCCTTGACAACGATCCCAGACCAAATATTTTCCCTTTTTTCACCCCACCCGTTGCCTCCATCCATAATGCCACATTATCAACTGGTGGCCGGGACTCAGGACAAGTATCACTACCACTAGCAGTGCTCATTACAAGTTTATCATAGTTGTCCTACATTAACATACCAGAATATGAAAATAAAATAACTATATAATATATATATATATATATATATATATATATATATATATATATACCATCAATCAGCAAAGCATTCACGGTCAAACTTGTAGTTTATATATAAGCTAAAGTATAACTTTACATACCTTAACAGTTTTTGCTCGCTCGCCAGTCCATGTCTTATCTTTCTTTTGAAATGTGCGTTCAAATGTAGCTGCAAATGTCGGTTCCGTCCCCAATTCTTGTGCCTACAAAATGTAATCTTCAGTAATTGAATTAAATTAACTTATAACGCATTTAACAGTCTTACCAATCGTTTGCGATGCTCCGCAATGTTGATAGAGCCCCCGGCATATGTGGCTGACCCATCACTAGAACTAGAAGATCGATTCTTCTTATTTTGCTCACAGAGTTGCCGACTCTGTTCAGATTCCCAAAATCTGGTAATTGCCACCCAATTGTCAGCTGTGAAGAAAGACGGCTTCGCACGCCGGCTTTTCGCTCTATTCATGACATTTCGCATAAAATCACTTATTTTCCTATCGAAAATTCTTCTCATTTCATTGTCTTCCGCTTCCTCCCACTTAAACCTCCACTGCAATAAATAAAAACATAAATTGAAAATTATGTTGATGATCACATATCCATAATCATGAACCAGACACATATATAAATATCTTGTACAGTTCATGTCGGGAAACTATCCGGTCCTTTAGGTATCGAGAACTACAGAGTTGTTCTGGTCCCTTTACATCATTCTTGACTATCAATATACTACACCAAACTGAATTGACGAGCAAATAAAATATGTAAAACTTACCTTGAACTCATTCCACCACATTTCTTTCGCTTCTTGTGGAACACTTCTGTAATTAAGATACTCTCCCATCCAAAAGTTTCTTACTATTTTGTTCAATTCTTTGACAACAGACGTAGCATCCGTGAATCTGCATTTATACGAATATTGTGCAACATAGACAATTCAGTTGACATCAATATCTAAAGCCCTAAATATGACATATACTAAAATAAAAATGAAGCACTTACGAATCTCCAAATGGGCATATGAAGAATCGGTTATCTTCTTGACCGATGTTTCTGTCAATATTCGATTGTTCCGCCGAATAATTGGGTGGAACAGAAGGAGAGGGAGCTAAAGGAGATCGAACTGGAGAACGTTCAGTTCGCATGTGGTCAAGTCCCGTAACATGTTGTTCAGTGTGGGAGGAAGGGCCAACGTGCCCATATTGCGTAGGATCATATTGTGGTTGAGGGTTAGATGCCGGGATCTGAGAAGATGAAAGGGACGGGGACGAGGACGAGGACGAGGAATAGCCTTGTCTTCTAGGCATGTGACCTCCACGTTTATAATGACAAGTAGGAAGGTTATGCGAATATGTAAAGAACTATTGACTCGTATTACGAACACATAATGATGTTACCGATGACGAAGCTTACCATTTTGATGGAATGACTGAGAAAAAGTTTCCTTGATATGAGCCAATGTCGAGTGTTTATGACGTGCAATTTCCTACAAACAAATATACTCAAAATCCCATTCATTTTTTATATGAAACATCAATGTATGAGCACGATATGGGTGGCCACCGGTATGAAACATCACTATATGAATCGCATTCATTTTGATTAAATTTTTTTAACCACGTACAAAAATATAAATTTCACTGAAAGTGGGTGGCCACAAATATTCTAAGTTATTCTATAAAGGTTTGTAAGAAATAAATTATTATTATTGTTAAATTTTTTTTGGGATCTAAACAAAAATTGCACTAAAAGTTGGTGGCCACCGATATTCTAAGACATTCTGTAAATTTTTGAAATTTTAAAATTTTAAGAATTTATAAATTATGAAATTTAATATTAAATTTTTCCGAGGAAAAAAAATTTCCATACTAAAATTGGGTGGCCACAGGTAGTCTAAGCTATTAGATACAATATTCCAATTTTTTGAAGTCGTTCTTTATTTTAATAATTTTTAGGGCACGTTAAAACAATTAAATATAACTAAAAGTGGGTGGCCACAAGTATTATAAGCTATTCCGTGAAATGTTGAAAATTTTTAAATTATGATTTTTTTTGCCATCTAAAGAAATTTAAATTTCACTACAAGTTGATGGCCATCTAAAGAAATTTAAGTTTGTTATAAATTTTTAAAAACTTTTACGGTCAAATTTCATATTTGTTGTCAACATATACCGTTTTTTAAATTTTCCATAATTTTGCAGGAATTTTTGTAGAATAGTTTAATTTTCAAGCATTTTCTGTGAAAACGCCTAATTAACGCTAAATCATCCACGTAATAAACAAATTAAACAGTCGACCATCGATCAATGCTACATGCAATCTTGAAATCGACCCGTAATTTAACTAATGACAAGTTATCCTAAATAATCCCTAAACAACTCCGACTAATTACCTAATTATACTAACTAGTGCTTAAAGAGTTGGCTTACTTGGTTCAAGCACAACAAAAACCGGCGAAATGAACACTGGCGAACCCGGCACGGGCGTGGGCGACGGCGGCAATGGTGATTGCGGCGTCGGCGGCGGCTGTAGTTCGACCACGGTCTCTGTGCTCCAGTGCGGGCGGTAACGGGCGAGGGCTGCTCCGGCTCGAGCCTCGGCGCGCTAATGGTGGGCAATGAGGGCGACAGCGGCGGAGGGCGGGGACGGGGCCGGGGCGGGGAGGGGGCTGGGGCCGGGAAGGGGGGCAGGGGCCGGGGGCGGGGGCGAGGGCGAGGGGGTGGGGGGCGGTGACGGGCGCGGAAGGGGGCGGGGCGGGCCGGGGTGGAGGGGCCGGGCCGGAGGGGGCGGGGGCGGGGCGGAGGGGGGCGCAGAGGGGGGCGGGGGGGGGGGGCCGGGGCGGAGGGGGCCGGAGGGGGCCGGGGCGGGCCAGGGGCGGGGGCGGAGGGGGCGGGGGGCCGGGGGGGGCGGGGCCGGGGCGGAGGGGGCGGAGGGGCCGGAGCGGAGGGGGCGGGGCGGACGGGGGCGGCGGGGGCGGGGGGGGGCGGGGGGGGGGGGGGGGGCGGGGCGGAGGGGGCGGGGGCCGGGGCGGAGGGGGCGCGGCGGAGGGGGCGGGGAGGGGCCGGGGAGAGGGCGGAGGGGGCGGCGTGGCGGGGAGGGGGCGGGGCAGGGGCGGGCTGGGGGCGGGCTGGCGGGGCGAGGGGGCGGGGCGGGGTCGGGGGCGGGCTGGCGGCCGGGGGCGGGCGACGGGCGGGGGGGTGCGGCGACGGGCGGCGGACCTGCGAGGGCGACGGCGGACGGCTAGGCGGCGGCGACGACGGCGACGGGGGGCGGGCGCGACGGATCTGCAACGTGCGAAGAAGAGAGGGCACGGTACAAATGCAAGAATTTGCGACGGACAAGTTCTGTCCGTCGCAAATTTGCGACGGACCGCGTTCTTCCGTCGCAAATTTGCGACGAACACCATCCGTCGCAAATTTGCGACGGAAGAACGCGGTCCGTCGCAAAATTTTTCGGATTACTTTTCCGGTTGAAATTTGCGAAACGTTCGAAATTTGCGACGGACAAGTTGATCCGTCGCAAATTTCGAACGTTTTGCAAATTTCTACCGGGAAAAATTTGCGACGGACGAGTGTGTCCGTCACAAAGTTTGCATGCCAAGTCATGTGTTCAGCAGTGGCTTTAGACGCATAAAGCCTTTGCAATCTGGGGATTAAGGGCAGATAAAACATTTGCTTGCATGCTCTACGCTTCTGATGACGACCCGGCCTCCTGTTAATCTTGTACCTAGGTTGGCTACAGAATTTGCAAGATTCTGCGTTTTCGTCATCTCTCCAATATAGCATACAACCCCGACTACATACATCAATTCTTACAACCGGAAGACCTAAGTTATCCACTAGCTTTTTCATATCATAAAAATCACTTGGCATGTTGTTATCATGAGGCAATGACTCTCGCATTACTTCAACAAAAGAGTTGAAGCAATCCGCAGACACATTATGCTCTACCTTGATATTTAATAGTCGGGCTGTTACCGATAACTTTGTGTGGTCCTCACAACCTGCCTATAGAGGTTCATCTGCTGCTTTCAACACATCCCAGAACTGATTAGATTGAAAAGTTTCATTATACACATTCTCCTCAAAATCCGTTACTCCTATATCATCCAATTGTGAAGCATGACTACTACCCAATTGTTCACGTGTAGGAGTAAAACTAGTACTTGCATGATTTGATTCTGTGCCAAAATTATAACGAGCTCCATCAATCACCATCCTCTCGTATGGGTTCAATTGCTCATAATAGCCACATTCTTCACTAACTGAAAATTGGTCACTTCTTCCATATCCTTCATCAGCTATAAATGGTTCACCATGGGAAGTCCAATTATAATAGTTCGGAGTAAACCCATATCTAATAAGGTGTTCTCTAACTTGATCACACTTCTGGAATTTACCATTATCGCACTTTTTACACGGACACCTTAACTTATTTCCATCCATAAACTCATATTTACTACTAGCAAAGTCCAAAAATAGTTCCAACCCAGTACTAAACTCATCCGTCAATCCTTGACGTCCAGGTAAGTTCTTATTATACATCCAAGCCCTTTCTCTTTGCATTATGTCTGTATTAAAATAATAAATGCTGGTAAAATATTGAAAATATCATATCTATTGTTCGTAATTAAAACTATAAAATTTTGGAAATTAGAATTTTTTTTCTTCACACAACAATTAATATGAAATTGCAAAAGTAGAAAAATTTACAATGCAAAGAAGACTTACCCAAATATTTGGCTGAAATATTGATAGGACAAAGTGATCAATTGGATGAGAATTGCAAAGTCCACTTGGATTGCGAGACCTTCAATTAGGCACAAACCCAAAAAAAAAAATCACTTAAGAATTATTTTGTAATATTTTTTAAAGTACGATGGACACGGAATTCATCCCTAGCAAATTTGCGACAAATAAAAGCAAAATCCGTCGCAAATTTGCGACGGATCATATAATCCGTCGCAAATTTGCGACGGAAACGATTATCCGTCGCAAATTTGCGACGGAAACGATTATCCGTCGCAAATTTGCGACGGACACAAAATCCGTCGCAAATTTGCGACGGAAAAGATTATCCGTCGCAAATTTGCGACGGATTGTAGTATCCGTCGCAACTTTGCGACGGATACCTCATTCCGTCGCAAAAGGCGCGGCCTTTCGGCTCATCCGAAGGCCAGCGACGTGTAACCGGTCGCCGGTCATTAAACCGGTCGTTAAACCGGTGATGCAGATAAGAAAAAAATACAAATATAAACATATATTTAAAAAAAAATTACAATGTAACGACGAATAGTGACGAAGATAGCAATTTTGCACTTACCGGTACAAAAGCTTCACCGAGATTAATATGTGCGTCCGTAGATGTTGCTGAGTTCAGTGACATGAAAGGGGGAGAAAACCAACAGAAAGCGAGAGAAAGCGAGAGAGAGCGAGAGAGAGAGAAAGTGATTATCAGTTGGGCTGATAAACTACGAATTTGCGACGGATGTACCTTTTCGTCGCAAATTTGCGACGGAAGTACTTTGCCGTCGCAAATTTGCGACGGATTTTGCGACTGTATTTTTTTCCGTCGCAAATTTGCGACGGAATTTGCGACGTATTCGATTTGCCGTCGCAAATTTGCGACGGAATTTGCGACGTATTCGATTTGCCGTCGCAAATTTGCGACGGAATTTGCGACGGACGTAAGTTTCCGTCGCAAATTTGCGACGGCAAATAAGACCGTCGCAAAATCCGTCGCAAATTTGCGACGGAAACTTACGTCCGTCGCAAATTTGCGACGGCAAAAATTCCGTCGCAAATTTCACGTCGCAAATTATCATGATATAATTTTGGTACGTGTATGCCCACTTGGTCATTTGATAATAAAGGCATCAAGTTCAAATGTGGACTACCAGCTTCAAGAGGTCTAAGAAAAACAGATGAAGCAAAGACATACAATTGATTCGTTTCATAATTCTAAAAGATTACAATAAATTCATCATGGAAAACTCATAAAAGTCTGAGTAGTTTCTGAGTTTCCCTTCCCTCTGTTTATAGAAGATTCGGATGATTTTGTGTAGTATGGATTTATTTGAAAATTAGTGTCGCTGCATGATTTGGTCCCCATTAAAAATTTCAAATCAATATATTCTTTTTGCTGTGCACAAGATAGTACAGCAAATTTCTGCTTTGTTTAGCAGCATTGGATCATGGAGGAGAAAATTCTGCTCTAAAAACTTGATTTATTAAAGAAAAGTGTAGTTTAATATTTAAATATTTCTTCATGGTCTATACAAAGTGTGCTTAGAAATGGCCATTTCGAATACCATTGTGGTGTCACCATCCCCAAGAGTAACTAAACGGCCCAGAACTATCATGGGACAGGAGGGCTGCCCCTATTGTTGTGATCTCGTCCTTAAAAAACGATAGACCAAACAACCGTCGAATTATCAAAGATATGACGAGATTTTTTTCCTGGTCTTCAAACTTGTTTCTTCTTTTCGAATTTTCTCATTTCATTAACATGAGTTGCAGGTGGGTATAGTCCAGATCCATCAAACCCATATCTTGTTAGGCTTTACTATTCTAATCCTATAACAATTCATTCTTTAAATTTTGACAAACTCATACATAACCACCCCACTAAATATGGGTCGCAAAGCAGGTCTTTGACCCATTTTTACACCTGTAATCAATGCAAATAGAAGGACACGTCTGCTCTTGAGCGTGCACGGTGTAATGTTGTCCATGTGCATGGCGAACACCAAAGATACTTCACAAAAGATGTCGACTTTACCAGCTGGTAATGACATAGAAGTTTTCGACAGCTTGCAGCTGTGAGAGTGAGTGACTAGACGAGACGAGCTTACGTATGGAAAACGCCCCTCATATTCGACCACAGAACTTTTTGGAGAACAAACCAAGAAGATGGTCCCAGTTGACTCCATTGACCTTTTCTAATGGTCGACCTTTATTTACTTCGCAAATATTTTTGCCCGTACGTGAGATGTATTCCTCGTAGTCTTAAGTCGCACGAATTTGGACATGCTCGTCCCCAGTCCTGAATAAATCCTAATTAAGAAGCCTTGGAAAATTCTTGGAATGGCATGAATATTCATTTAAGGAAGTATGGTAATGACCAGGCCCGAAGAGCAATTTCTTCGGGGAGAGAGAGAGAGATGATTTATTTGGTAAATGAGTATATGACCTCATCAACATCCGTATTTCCTTCTACCAAGATCAGGTACCAAAGTCCATTTTGTACTTCTCTTTTACGGATTAGATTTTATTTGATTGCACAAATTGGACATCTAATTCTCACACATCAACTGCTCGTTGTAAATGTAAATTGACAATTAATTTTATTGTGCAGAAAATATAATATGGGATTGTTTAAAATGGTTTTAAGACCAACAAGTACTATCCTTTTAATTCTCCATTTGCTAGAAAAAAAAAATGCATTGTAATTCCTCTCTTCTAAGCATTAACGTTAATTAGGAGGGATTCGGAGGGAAGGAAAAGTATATTAAAAGAATATATAATCTTACTTAGATAGAGAGAAAGATATTAAATTATGTCTCTAGTTTGAGCCGGTGAACGAGAGACCCGGGCCGGTTAAAGGTTTTATTTTTATTCTGTTGGAGAAAATAAACATTCACTCATTGATCGGTTTGACCTATCAAAATATGGTTTCCTTATATGTTGTACGGTGGACGTCTTCCAACAACAATGGGATATTGGCCGCTATAGGACTAAAAGGGGTTGAACTCATTTCTGGCCGCACAAAAGAAAACGTGTGTTCGACCAAAAAGAGAAAGAGGAAAACGAGTAGGGACAAGAAAGAAAGGGGACGATGCAGAGATTCTCTCTTTGGTCGCGCACGGAGGAGTTCTAAACACGGTGGATTTTGTGCCGTGAGTTTTGTATCCAATTGAATTGTTTATTTATAAACGCTTTGAGTTTTGGTATGATTTATGAGTGAAAAATATTCGAGCGTGCGAAGATTGTAAATATGATTCTTCGATTATAGTGCATCACTCTGTCTCTTTGCATATACGTTGATACCAACACTCGAACTAAATCATGTAAGTCTTTAGTATCCTTTATTGTTCCTCATTTATTTCTTCGATGATTTTGCACAGACTTAACAATGCAAGATCGTGTTAGTTTTCATGTTAATTTTACAACAAAAGAGACGCAGAAATTATTAGAAGAGGTTAGAAAGGATTGGTAAAGTCATTTTTATATACATTTTAAATTTCTTCGAATGTCTCCAAATATGAAAGAATTTGCATAATGATAGCAAATTTGTTCTTTGTTCTCACTTATACTCTAGCTTTACATCTGTTTATAAATACATACCACGGATATTTACTTTCTTTTTCTCACTAGTATCAAAACAACATATTAACTCAATCTTATAATCTTTTCTTTCATAATTATTTACATCCCTTCATTCCTTTGGAATTCCTCCTACCAAAGTGAGATTATTCTATCTTTGAAATATGTTTCCCTTTGTAATTCAAGGTGAAATAAGTGAGTCGCATCAAGCGGCATATTTAAATTTGGGCAACTGCTGTTATTAATTCATGAAAAAGAGAAAATCACGTAAGAATAAAACCTAGGAACATACACCGCAAATGAAACCCTCGACGAGCAACTTCACTGCCGATGCAGTTATCACAATACAAGAACGCCATCTAGAAGTCAAGTCAATTGGATAAGGAACTATAGTTTATGGTGCGCATGATAACCATTCTGTGCCGTGGAACTATTTCTGAACAGAAATGATTCTTTTTTATTCTGTGCTCGGAAACAATTTCTAAGCATTTGAAAGCGTTTGGTAAACTATCCAAAATTTCTACTCCTAGAATAGAAAAGAATAGAAATACGTTTGGTAACGGCATAAAATTTCTTTGCATTAATAATATTTTTAATATTTTAATATTTATTTCTTTTCTTTTTTTCTTCTCCTCCTTCTTGGCCATGGCAGGTAAAATATTTTTTAATTAACAATACTTTTATTAAAAATAATTTTTTAATTTTTTTGGCCATGGCCGGTAAAAAATTTATTTATTAAAAATACTTTTATTAAAAAATAAATTTTTTTTATTATTTTTGGCCATGGCCGGTAAAATTTTTTTATTAATAATATTTTTTTCATTTTTTGGTCATGGCCGGTAAAAATTTTTTTATAAAATTTTTTTTATTAATAATATTTTAATAAAAAATATTTTTATTGAAAATATTTTTTTTTCATGGCCTGGTCGCTAGCCATGGCCGGTAAAATATTTTTTTATTAATAATATTTTTTATTAAAATATTTTTTCCCATGGCCTGGTCGCCGGCCATGGTCGGTAAAATATTTTTTTATTGATAATATTTTTTATTAAAATATTTTTTCTTTTTTTTGCCATAACCTAGTTACAGGCCATGGCCAGTAAAATATTTTTTTTAATATTTTTTATTAAAATATTTTTTTCCTTTTTTTACCATGACCTGATCGCCGGCCATGGCCAGTAAAATATTTTTTTATCAACATTTTTTATTAATAATATTTTTTTCCTTTTTTTTGCCATGGCCTGGTCGCAGGCCATGGCCGGTAAAATATTTTGTTTAAACATTTTTTTGTTAATAATATTTTTTATTAAAATATTTTTTTCCTTTTTTTTGCCATGGCCTGGTCGCCGGCCATGGCCGATAAAATATTTTGTTTAAATATTTTTTTATTAATTATATTTTTTTATTAAAATATTTTTTTCCTTCTTTTTCCATGGCCTGATCGTCATCTGTGGCCAGTAAAATAGTTTTTTTATTAATAATATTTTTTATTAAAATATTTTTTTCCTTTTTTTTGCCATGGCCTGATCGTCGGCTGTGGCCGGTAAAATATTTTTTTATTAATAATATTTTTTATTAAAATATTTTTTTCCTTTTTTTTGCCATGGCCTGGTCGCCGGCTATGGTCTGTAAAATATTTTTTTTATTAATATATTTTTCACCATGGCCGAGCCGTCGGCGACCGGCCACAGCCTAGAGAAGAACAATATAAAAAAGAAAAGAAACAAAAGAAAAAGAAGAAAAAGAACTTATTCTCAAAATTGTGCCGAAAAACAAGAAGCAACTTTTTTTTACTTCTTGTTTCTTTTCCAAAACTGTTTCTGGGCACAAATTTTTGCAAAAATGTGCCCGGGAACAAAAAGTTTACCAAATGTATTTTTGTTCCCAAACTATTTCTGGAAATAAAAACACAGAAATTTTCACTGTTTGGCACGTTACCAAACGGGCCCTTAGTCTCACATGCTTAGATAGGTGTCGAGCTCAAGCTCAACAAATGAGGGTGATTTGGTATTTATAGGTCGAAGGAGGTGGCTACGCCCCCTAAAATATCAAGATATTTCTAGTAAAATACCTTCCTAGAAATATCCTACATGTTTCTAGATAATGTCTCCCTAGAAATATCGAGAAAACATCTCCCTAGATGTCTCTATAGATATTTCTATCTTTCTCTAGATAATTCTAGAGTCTATTTTTCTACGCCCTTCATTAAATATTTTTCAACATAATACCTAAATATTTAGGTAACCTAGAAATTTCCAGGATTTTTTTAGAGAAGAGAGGATGTGCATTTCTTCAACACCTAGTACAATCATAATCAGCAAGGGCGCCATTGCAAGCCGCACGACCGTAGCATTGAAAATTGAAAGCCGTGTTATGTCCCTCATCGTGTTTGTCTTCGCTGCATATTTGCTGCATCGTGGTCTCGTCCGGCATGCCTCTCACAATCCGGCAGATATAATGAAGACCGATAATGGTGGCCACGACTCTCTCAAGAGAAGCCATATTCGTTTCTCTATACCTTTGCTTCTCTATCTGTCCTCGTGTTTTCTTGGCTGTTTCACTAGACAATACGAAATATGTTTGTATAATGGAATGCCCCGGGCCTTTTAACATGCTCAGCTCGGTTGCAACATTAATTGTTGCGCCCTCCCTTTTCTTAGTTATGTCTATGATGACGTATTTCACCTCCAAATCATCGCTTGTCCCTTGCTTGATCGATGATTACCATGCTTGGTACTAGATTAGAATCTCCACACTGAAACTTATTCACTTGATGTGTAGCCGAAGAATTCATGATGCTCTTGTTGCATCCTAACCTTTAGAATTCGTTATCCTCCTCTTGTACCATTTACGATGAATGGCTAGTTATCCCGGGTTTACTAATTGAGTGGAGGACAGCTGCTCGGCAATTCAACCTAGAGCTCAGAGGCGTACATCTTCACAAATAACCAGAATAGATTGTTGTACTACACTTTGGAGGGGAAAATTATTCAAAAAGCCTTGAATCTGGTGTAGTTTCGTCAATTCAATTTTAAAATTTTTAATTTTATCAATTAAGTCCTAAACTTTTTGAAAATTTGCCATTTGAGTCCATCCGGCTAATTTTGGCTTGAATTCGTTGACGTAGATACTGACCGTGCCACATAGAAAGGCCGGTGCAGACATGGACAATTTTTAATAATTTTTTAATAATTTTTCAATAATTTTATTATTTTTATGGTCACCAATTTAATTAAATTTGATTTATGGTCTCCACTATTTCGTTGAAAAAGGTATCACCCTTCTTGTTCACTAATTCAATTGACATTGAGTGTTGAAACGTGGAAGGACTCAATTGCTTGACCGCGAATCCAAGTCTTTGGATTTCAGTCTCAATAATATCTCAGTTTTTCATGTGGCTTGCAAGTTCATTCTCGCATTCCAACGTCCAAGACGAGTATCAATGGAACAAATCCACCTTGGAGTAAAACAAGAGCTAGAATTATCATATCGGAATATTGGAATGTGATTGTTTCAAGCATGATTTATGCTATTAGTCAAATCGGACGCATAAATAACTAGTCAAAGATTTCTAAATGGCGAGGAATTCCCCTAAGAAAATCACTAAATCTGGGCAGAATAAGAAAGCTGCAGGGCGGAGTAATCATTATTACACTTGTACACTAGCGCAAGATCATAAGCAGCGAAATGGAAGATGTAAATCCCAAAACTACCGAGATGGAATCTGTAAATCTATACAATTTATGGAAGGAAAAATTCTACTTTCTTGTTTTTTTCTAATAAAATTCCCCTGCTTTTAATTTTTTTAATTAAGTCCTTCTACCTTCACAATTTTTCTGATCAAGTTCGCCCGAATTTAAATTCAGCCAAATCTAGTTAACATGGCAAGTCGGGACAACGCCAAGGGACAGTGTGGATAACATTTAGTCAATGCGAATACCCACGTGAACATCACCTTGAAATTTAGTCAATATGAACAACATCTAAATATATTATGGATTAACAATGTCGATGCCCATGTGGACATCCATGCTGGAAAACTTTTATCCATGTTACATCCCACCAACCGCATCAGCTGTATTGGGTTAGATTTTTTGTCAAACGGAGTCGATTGAAAATCGTTTCAAACGAGAAAGGTCCTTTCTTTTAATAGAGCTGTAGTGTTCTGTTGACAACTCTTCCAAGTACTTCAATCAATCAAGCTTAGGCAGTATCAGCTTACGACAGGAGGCAACAAAAAATTTCAAGGGTCTTGAGGGAAGCTCTAGGATGCAGTCGAGCAGATGGCACTCATAAAGATCAAGTTCTTCTAGGTAGATTAGGTAAAAAAGACGTGGCAACTTGAGACTCTAACAAGAGACCGTCATATATGTTAAGCCGAAAGGAAGCCCTGGCAGTGACTGTAGATCGTAACAACCCAATAGTCTATTTAATTTTTTAATTTACTGTAGAAGGGTCACCCTTCTTGTTCACCAATTTAATTAAAATCGAATTGTATTTAAATTTTTTTATTTTAAAAAAACATTTATTATATATTTTAAAAAAATGGAATTATTTATTATTTATTCTTTTCTTTTTTTTCCTTTTCTTGTTTTTCTTTTCTTTCTCTTTTTCTTTTTCTTCTTCCTTGGGCCGTTTGCCGGCCATGGCGATGGCCGACGAGCTCGCGGCGACCTCTAGTGACTAGCCGCGAGCTCGCCCTTGGCCAGCAAGCTCGAGGCTCGGCTAATCCAGATGAGCTCGGGCTCCGCCAAGGCCGACGAGCTTGGGGCTTGCTCAATCCAAGCGAGCTCGAGCTCGGCCGATCTAGGCGAGCTCGTGGCTTAGGCGAGGCCGGCGAGCTCGAGCTCGCCTGTGGCCATTGCCAGACGAGCCTCGAGCTCGCCAGTGGCCATCGGCGGCTAGTTGTAGCAGAGGAAGGTGGAAAAAGAAAAGAAGAAAAAATAAAACAAAAATAGAAAATTAAAAAATTCCAATTTTTTCAATAAAAGAAATATAAAAAATAAAAAAGAGAATTAAAAAATAATTAAATTTTGGATTTTTTTAAAAATAAAAATAATTTTTTTGCTTGAAATGAAGTCATGCAATTGAAATCATTTTCCAATGAAATCCAAACATTAGAAAACGATTTTCGTCGTGTATCATCAAATAAAGAAAAAATTAAGTGTTCTTTTGAAAAAAAAATTTGCGAAAATTATTTCTTTTTTTTAATAATTTTTTTGCGAAACAAATGCCGCCTCCATAATTTGTGGAATAGTAGCCGGTGAATAATTCCTTGACTGTGGGTTTGTCACGCAAACGCGCTTTGGCGGGGACCTACTAAAGTTGAAGCTCATCTATGCGCTTTGACGGGGATCAACCCCAGTTTTGATCCAGGCTCCTAAGTCTCATCTTCAACAATGGAGCTGAAGCAGCAGGCGACCGCTATTCGTGATCCAGAGGTCCGAGATTGACAAGCAAATTGATGCAGCCCACCGCAGTGCCGAAATTCCAAAACTCATCCGCATTAAGCTAGATGCACGCGATGCTCCCACGAGAAATTTTAGCCTCTGTGAGAGTGACCTCGCGTTTGTGGAATAGTACCCCGCGCCATTCAAGCCACCCCCCGTGGTATGTCAAGGGTTAGCATTTGCATTTGCATTTGCATAATTCCTTGATTTTGTGTTTGTCACGCAAACGCGCTTTAACATGGTCTTCTCCCTCTGTTGTCCCCATCTACTTCAATCTCTATCAACCACATTTTTGATCCAGGCATTACCAAACTCCAGCCATGACTTCCACAGGGGACGACTCATGCGTCTCATCTTCAACAATGGAGCTGAAGCAGCCAGCGACCACCATGTCTGCACAGCCTCCTTCAATCCGTCCTTTTCTTCTTCGCCATCTTCCTTCTGTCCTTCTCTGTCTTCACATCCTAATGCTCGACCTCTCCGATGCTCAAATCTGCAACAACTCGAGCAAATTCACGGCCGCCAGCGGCTTCGCCAAGAACCGTGAGCTCGTCCTCTCTTCCTTGCCTAGGGAAATGGCTTTGAACGGCGGGTTCTACTCCGGGAAGTTAGGGAACGGCTCGGATGTTGTTTACGTGCTCAGTTTCTGCAGAGGCGACTCTTCGAAGGATACATGCTTCAACTGCATAAGCTTTGCTGCTCAACAGTTGATGATCAAGTGTCCAAACCAGAAAGCTGCGTGCTTCTGTGGGAAATACCATCCGTGCATCATCCGTTACTCTGATGGTCCGATGTACGGAGTGAAGCAGACAATTCCGACGGTAAGCTATAATGACACCGGCGACCTCCACATGGATCAGGATCAGTTTGATCGGATATGGAGGAACTTGACGGAGGAGCTGGCAGCGAGGGCTTCGATGGGGACATCAGAGCTCAAGTTTGCGGCAGGGAGCAAGGTGTTGCCGAACTTCCAGACCTTGTACTCGCTGTTGCAGTGCAGCCCCGATTTGTCTCAGATTGATTGCCAGAGTTGCTTGTCGGATTGCATAAATGATTATCAAAGATATTGCCATGGAAAACAAGGCGGCTTTGTTAACAAGCCTAGCTGCATTTTCCGATGGGAATTGAACCCGTTTTTCAACTCCGATCCTGACCCGGCTGCTCCTCCACCTGCAAATGCCCAAGTCACCAATGGTTGGTTCAATTTTAAGGTTAGCTGAATACTTCGGGGACCCTTGTTTCTCACATCGGGTACGCCCACGTGAGCTTAGGGAAACTGAAGTGTTGTCCAACGACATGTGACCCATGTGTGCGGAATGCGGGGGTTCGGGGGCAGCGCCCCCGACACGGGTGCCCCGCTGCCCGGTCAGCGGGCGGGGGTTCGGGGGCAGCGCCCCCGACGGGGGTTCCGCTCGCCGGTGAGCGGGCGGGGGCTCGGGGGCAGCGCCCCCGAAACCTCAACGGGTTTGGGCTGGCCCGTATGGTGCGAAATTAAGAGATTTCATATAGGTTTAGGTTTTGGGCCCGTTTGGGGCATATATATATTTTGCTCGTTTTTATCATTGTAACGTGTTGAGTGGCTGTAAACCTAAAATCATAGTGAAATCTCTTTGCAGGACGTAGCCCTATTCGAGGGTGAACCTGGGTAAATTCGTGCATCGTCTATTTTCTTTATTTTCTGCATGATCGTTCTGTTTCGGTTCTCGATACATCCCTTCAGGTTCAATTTTAAGGTTACTGCTGATTTTAGGTTCATGAATCACAGCTCTCATTCAGAATCCGCATCTGCTATGTGGCATAAAGTCTTATCCAATGCACATGAAATTGCCTGTCCATGTATCAATGGGGATTAGTAGGGCCCATTGTTTGGATGTCCATGCTATAGAAAGAATCATTTTAATCTGAAATACTAACAATCATGAGTTTCAATTTCAAATTGGATTAAATGCACTGCTTGATGTTGGCAGGTAATATCTCGAAGTCATTACGGATCGTGGTTGCTGTGGTAGGTTCGGCAGTTCTCTTCATGATGATTATTGTCTCCGTGTGTTGCTTTATTAGAAGGAGAAGACATAATCCATGGAAGGTCACATCCGGTTAGTGGATTTGTCGGTAGTTTTGCGTTCTGCATTGTAGTTGGTATTGGATGACTTCTTATCAAGCTACGCATTGTAGTGTGCGAGGGCGAATGGCGTGATTTTGGTTTATATTCCCCTTCTGAAAGATGGTGCAGAATCTAAAACCAATTCTAGTTTTTTGTTAAATAATTAAGAGAGCCCAAATGGCATGTTAAGAACAAGAAAATTTTGATTTTTTTTGTGATTAGATTCTGGAGATCTCATGTTGATTGCTCTACATTTTCTTCAGCAAAGGACGAGGTCAAAACTGCTGAAAGCTTACAGTTCAAAATAAGCGAGATCAGGGCTGCCACAAATTTCTTTTCAGAAGCCAATAAGCTTGGAGAAGGTGGATTCGGAAAAGTGTATCGGGTAGCTGGAAAAAAACAATTTGTCAATGTTTATTTGGTAATTACATCACTACATGGAGATAAACGTTGTTTCTTGCAAATGAAAATTTGACTGCAGGGCAAACTTGAAAATGGACAAGACATTGCTGTGAAGAGGCTTGAGGGGTGTTCTAATCAAGGTCAGCAACAGTTCAAGAATGAGGTCACTCTGTTGGTCGGACTTCAGCACAAAAATCTGATTAAGCTCCTTGGCTATTGCTTGGAAGAAGGGGAAAGACTGCTTATTCTTGAGTTCGCACCCAATTCAAGCCTTGAAGGATTCATTTCTGGTACTAATTTGGACGTTCAAATTTATCGCTTCCATTTCAATGATAGTTAATGTACTGATTGGACAGATTTTTTGCATCAAACCATTTGGTAGTACCTTGCATTACACGTAGAACAATTAATATCCTAAATGATGTCTATTTTGCAGATTCAATCAAACGTATGTTGTTAACTTGGGAGAAGCGTTTCGGTATAATAAGTGGAATCGCTCGAGGACTTCTTTATCTGCATGAGGATTCGCGCCTTAGGATCATACACCGTGATCTGAAGCCTGGCAATGTTCTGCTGGATGAGAACATGAATCCCAAGATAACTGATTTTGGCACGGCAAGGCTATTCGTTTTGGACCAAACTAGAGCAAATACTGCACTAGTAGCAGGAACTTTGTAAGTTTCAAATAAACTTAACTAAAGCTCCTTCGTCTGTTGCAACCTTTCTAGGAAAATATACAATTGAAACAAGCACCAATTTCAGTCTCCCCATTGATCATTCTTGGATCCATTTATTTAACGTGTAACAGTGGCTATATGGCTCCTGAATATGTACGACATGGAGAGATCTCTGTGAAGACTGATGTGTATAGCTTCGGCATAGTGGTATTGGAGATCATCAGTGGCAAGAAGAATTCAACCTTCAGCATTTCGGGGACTTCGGAGCACCTACTAGGCTACGTGAGTTTAAAGTTGTGGAGTTTTGTCCAACAATTTAGTTAGTGAAAATCTATAGTACTTCTACTTGCGCATGTGAAATTACAAAACCCATTTACTTGCTTTCGTGACTGTGCACTGCAGGCATGGAAAAATTGGACAAAGGAAACACCTTTTCGCTTTATAGATCCGATGTTAAATGGCTGTTCGAGAAGCGAAATATTAAGATGCATCCACATTGCATTGTTATGTGTTCAAGAAAACGTAGCGAGACGGCCTACCATGGCTTCGGTGGTTTTAATGCTCGGGAGCCAGAGCACGACCATCTCAATACCAACACGGCGTGCATATTTGACAGATGCCGGTGGCAGAGAAATGTCGACTTCATCTGTTCATGGCTCATCACCAACATCAATAAATGAAGCTTCCATGATAGATCCACACCCTAGATGATATTATTACCTAAGGATCGAAGCTAAATTTGGAAGCAAGATTGATGTGAACTGCTGTTAAGATGAGTTTATGCTTTTGAAAGGTCTAAACTCTTGTTAAGTTGATTAGAAATCTAGCTTAGAGAATATGTGGTGGAAAGGTGAAAAATAGAATGGAAACTCTTGTTTATTTTTATGAGGGTTACACGTTATTTGAAAATCCATGGAACACCCTGCAATAGCGTATAGAAATAGCAAGAGTAAGAAAACACAATTGATTTTCTTATTTCAGAGGGTTGGTATTCGCCACCTGCCTTTGCTGGATGGCACTCGCTAATGACTTATGGAGAGCTGGCCCCCCTCTCTAGGGATGCGCGTTAATGCTGCTGCTTGACCACATTCATGTGGTCGTGAGCTATTTTAGCCTATTTGTTAGGGATTTTTATAGATTTCTTCCTAGTATAGAATCCTTCCTATTGTATATCTCATAATTAGGGTTGTTATATGTCCTATATATATAACAGGATGGAGTGTTGTAAATGTACAGAAAATATATTCATTGAATACAAAAAGGAGAGTTTTCTTCTACATGGTATCAGAGCCCTAGGGTTTGATCCTTTGGGTACTGTACGTTAATCATCGATTACGGCGGTCCCGCTCGCCGGTGAGCGGGCTGGGGGTTCGGGGGTAGTGCCCCCGAAAATTTTTTTTTGGGCTCGCTTTCTTTCTGGATTGCACCGTCCGACGTGCATCTTACCCAATCTTCTTCATCGAAATTCAATTTGCGAAGCTGATCCCATGGCCGACGAACAGGCGGGTGTTGTAATTGACCAAGCGGATGCTAGTGCCTCTGCTACTGCCATTCTGGCAGACCTGACCGCTGCGATGAAGCAGCTCTTGACCCAGCAAGCCGCACCACCGCGCGTTGAACCTCCTGTTGCACCGATTGCTGTCAAGCTTGATGGCAAAAATTATGGCGTATGGTCTCAGGTTGTTGAGATGTATGTCTCGGGCAAAGACAAACTGGGCTATTTGAATGGTGATTCTCCTGAGCCCCCTCCTACTGATCCGTTTTTTAGACAATGGAAGACCGATGATTCTACGGTGAAAGGTTGGCTTATCAATTCTATCGACCCAGCCTTGATACCAAACTTTATTCGGTTTCCTACTGCCAGAGCCGTATGGGAGGCTGTGGCAACGACCTTTTTTGATGGATCTGACACCTCCCAGATCTATGATCTTAAGAGGCAGGTTTCTCGATTGAAGCAAGGCGGTGGACCCATCGAGAAATATTACAATGATCTTCAAGGGCTCTGGCGTGAGATTGATTTCCGCCGTCCTAATCCTATGCAGTGTCCGGCCGATATTTTGAGGTACAATGCCATTGTCCATGAAGATCGAGTTTATACTTTTTTGGATGGTCTCGATGACCGTTTGGATAATGTTCGTGCTGATGTTATGAAGATGGATCCATTTCCCACTATTGAGCAAGCTTATGCTCGAGTCAGGCGAAAGGATATGCGCCAATCTGTCATGCTCTCCACTACTGTCGAAGTCACCTCTGGTTCCGCCATGGTGTCACAGCGGGGCAAGGGTGATCAGTTAGTGCTTTCTACCCGGGGCCCTCGCCCTAAACCTGGTATGCCAATTCAATTCGAGGGATGCTCTCACTGTGGGAATCCTAAACATGTAGCAACATCTTGTTTTAAACTGCATGGTTATCCGGACTGGTGGGATGATTTTCAGACCAAGAAGAAGAAACCAGGCTCCTAAAAGGGGCGGAATGGAGGGCAAGCCTCCTTAGTGACTAGCGGTTTGTCATTAATTCCCATGGAGCCTGAATCTGCTAATGCCGAATCCCTTGAAGGTAATTGTGGGTTTGCCTTTGCTAATGGACATGATGATGGTCATCATGGGTGGATAATTGATTCTGGCGCTACAGATCATATGACTCCAGAATCTGGTGACCTTCTTACATCTACTACACCACGTCGAGATCATATTTATAATGCTAATGGACATAGCTTTCCTGTGACGGCTGCTGGGCGTGTGTCTGTCACGCCTTCTCTCTCTCTATCTCATACCTTACTTGTTCCTTCATTGTCTAATAGTCTGTTATCAGTTGCACAGCTTACTAGTGAGTTGAACTGTGTTGTGCTTATGTACCCTGATTTTTGCCTATTTCAGGACATTCTCACGAAGGAGATTATTGGGCGTGGTACTAAGAGGGAGGGGCTGTATTTCGTGGATGAAATTACTTCTGGACGGACCTATCATTCTCGTGGACAGTTAGCTCAAGAGAAGGAACTTTGGTTATGGCACCGTCGGTTAGGTCACCCATCCTTTGGGTATTTACGGCATTTGTTTCCCAAGTTATTTCATGGTCTATCGAACTCTAGTTTTCAGTGTGATACGTGTATTTTGGCAAAGAGCCATCGCACTTGTTTTCCTCCCAGTTTGAATATAAGTTTTACTCCTTTTTCCTTAATTCATTCTGATGTATGGGGTGCGTCTCCTATTACTACTGCATCTGGATGTCGATGGTTTATCATCTTTGTTGATGATTGCACACGTATGACTTGGCTATATTTGATGAAACATAAGAATGAGGTTGAAGCTATCTTTCGGACTTTCCACCGTATGATTCAGACTCAGTTTGGAGCCAAACTTCAGGTTCTCAGGTCTGATAATGGTGGCGAATACTTAAGTAAACCTCTTGCGGCTTATTTTCAAGAACATGGTTTGATACATGAAACTTCTTGCCCTCAGTCTCCTCAGCAGAATGGTGTTGCTGAGCGCAAGAATCGCCATCTTCTTGAAACCACTCGAGCACTCTTGGAGGGTAGCCATGTTCCCCATCGTTTTTGGGATTCTGCCGTAGTCACAGCTACTTATTTGTTGAATCGCATGCCTTCCCGCATTCTGAGCTATCGCACACCAATGCAAGCACTTGCTGCCCATGTGTCTCTTCCTTCAGTTCTTACATTGCCTCCTAAGGTGTTTGGGTGTGTCGCTTATGTCCATCTTCACAAAAATTAGCGGACCAAACTTGACCCTTGTGCAGTCAAATGTGTGTTTCTTGGTTATGGCCCTTCTCAGAAAGGGTATCGGTGTTATGATCTTGCCGGGAAGCGCATGTATGTCACCATGGATGTAACATTTATCGAGACAGCCCTATTTTCCTTCCCCCCAGTGTCATGTTCAGGGGGAGACTAGTTGTAGAACCAGACATTGGTGGGAGGTAGGAATTGCAGGAGCGACGGATGGGTGTGCACGACCATGTGATTCTGAGGTTGCACATGATTCTGAGGCTGCTGAGGTTGAAGATTTTGAGCTATTGCCGCATGATTCTGAGGCTGCACGATCAGACAACATTGAATTACGGCATGGGTCTGAACAGGTGTCAACAGATGCACAGCTGCAACAGCCCTCCTTATCTTCGCCCTCTTCGCCCTCTTTAGTACCACTCCAAGCTCCTGAGAATGTACCTGAGGTAAGTACTTCTACTGTACTTGATTCTTTTGAAGATACTGATGTGCTTACTGGTTATAAGCTACCCGATAGGCATAATAGGGGTAAACCACCGAATCGATATTCTCCAGATGTAGAGGACCGCCGGTCTCGATACCCTATTGCAGACTATGTGTCTGCCAAGAGGCTGTCCACACCACTACAAGCCTTCGTGTTTACGATTTCCTCAGTTCAAGTTCCAAATAGGGTTGAAGAAGCCATGAAGGATCCGAAATGGCTTCAAGCGATGGAGGCAGAGATGGAGGCATTGGAGAAAAATCGAACTTGGAAACTTGTGGAACTACCAAAGGATAAAAAGCCGGTTGGATGTAGGTGGGTGTTCACAGTCAAACATAAGGCAGACGGCACTATTGAGAGGTATAAGGCGCGACTGGTCGCTAAAGGGTATACACAGACTTATGGGGTGGATTATCAGGAAACATTCTCTCCAGTTGCAAAGTTAGACACTATAAGAGTGTTGTTATCTTTGGCTGCAAACTTGGATTGGCCTTTGCATCAATTTGATGTGAAGAATGCATTTCTTCATGGAGATTTAGAGGAGGAGATCTATATGGAGCTTCCACCTGGATACAGATACGCAGATAAGCTGAATATGGTCTGTAAGCTGGAAAGATCATTGTATGGGTTGAAGCAGTCCCCTCGTGCGTGGTTTGGTCGCTTTAGCTCAGCTATGAAAGGGTATGGATATTCCCAAAGTAACTCAGATCATACTTTGTTCTTAAAAGGTGCTCAAGGAAGAATGACAGCTCTTATCATATATGTAGACGACATGATTATTACAGGCAATGATAGTGCAGAGATTATGAGACTGCAGGAATTATTATCTAGGGAGTTTGAGATGAAGAACTTGGGAGGTCTGAAATATTTCCTGGGAATCGAGGTTGCAAGGTCGAAGGAAGGGATTTACTTGTCTCAGCGGAAGTATGTTCTTGATCTTTTGACCGAAGTTGGCATGCTAGATTGCAAGCCTGCAGACACTCCTATGGTACAAAACTGTAAACTTGGAGAGTACCCTGATCAGACGCCTACTAATAAAGAGAAATACCAAAGGTTAGTAGGTCGATTGATTTACTTATCACATACACGTCCTGATATTGCTCATGCAGTAAGTGTGGTGAGTCAGTTTATGCATGCACCTAGTGAGGATCATATGAGTGCTGTGTGGCGCATCATTCGATATTTGAAGTCAGCCCCAGGAAAGGGGTTGCTATTTGCAAAGAATGGCCACCTTGAAATAGAAGGTTACACCGATGCAGATTGGGCTGGAAGTGTGACAGACAGGAGGTCTACATCAGGGTATCTTACATTTGTGGGAGGCAACCTTGTTACATGGAGAAGTAAGAAACAAAATGTTGTAGCTCGATCTAGTGCAGAAGCTGAATTCAGAGGTGTAGCAAAGGGGTTATGCGAACTTCTATGGCTTCGGAAGCTGCTAACTGAGCTTGGGTATCCACCAGGTTTGGAAATCAAATTATTTTGTGATAATAAAGCAGCCATAAACATTGCTCATAATCCAGTTCAGCATGATAGAACCAAACATGTGGAGATTGACAGACATTTCATCAAAGAGAATTTGGAGGCAAAAGTGATCCAGTTACCATTTGTCAAGTCTGAAGACCAGTTAGCTGATATATTAACAAAAGCTCTGTCAAGTAGAGAATTTCATTGCTCACTTATCAAGTTGGGTATCAAAGACATCTTTGCACCTACTTGAGGGGGAGTGTGGTCGTGAGCTATTTTAGCCTATTTGTTAGGGATTTTTACAGATTTCTTCCTAGTATAGAATCCTTCCTATTGTATATCTCCTAATTAGGGTTGTTATATGTCCTATATATATAACAGGATGGAGTGTTGTAAATGTACAGAAAATATATTCATTGAATACAAAAAGGAGAGTTTTCTTCTACAATTCAATCATTCATGAAGCTGTTTATTAAAAATGTGTCAAACATACACATGAAGAGCAAACTTGAACATCAAACTTGAACATGAAAAACGAAATACACCGATACACCAATTTCTAGCCAAAACGAGAAAAACCACAAAACAAATCTCTCCCTCCTCACAGCTCTGCCGTCCCCCACCACCCAGGTGACATGCATCTTGCGGCTTTCGCCGTTGACATCGTTTTCAAAGTATCGTAGAGAACTCAATAGTGAAATTTTATCATTAGTGCTTAATAGCCAACTGAAAATCGAAATTTAGGGTCAAGGTTACACTTAGGAGTTCAATATAAGGTTGATCCATTCAATTTGCAAGTTATTTCGTTTTCATATCTGAAGTATTCTATATTGAACTATTGCCCCAGAGACTTTGCGATCGTCCTTTTACCATATCGTAATCTCCGATTCCCACTGGCATTACCCACTAGGCTTCTTTGCTCTTGGTCAATCCGTCAAAGTCAGAAAAAAGTTTCCACCTTTTACTTTTTGGTTTTCTCCCAGCAATAATGATGTAATAGTCCTACATATTCTTTCGAAAAGAATAGATTTATAAGCTTATAGGAAACATAGTGACGTTCCTAAAGATCATCCTCTTATGGTACTTGTTGGTAAGAGGTGTAAGCATGGACTAATTTAATTGGGGAGGTAATTGAGGTCTGAAAAGATTTAAATTCAGAACCTTTAGCTTTGATATCATGTGAAATTTTGTGAAATCACTATCAACTATTCTAAAAACTTAAACTGTTAGATAAAAACGAGATTTAATATTTAATTACTCTAACAAAACGTATTTTTTGTACTGTCCCGTTAAAATTAAAATGTTATCCAAACATTAAAAAAATATAAAAAAGATTATAAATGAGCGAATCTATATGTCGACGAGTAATTTCTGTTAATATCTAGTGTTTTTAGAGTTAGAAAAAAATTAAAGAGCATACCCGACAAGACTGAAATTAAGTAAAAAGTGAAATTCAATCCTGACATTTATATTGGCTTTGTTCTGCCAAACCAGTTGGTGAGTGGATGATAAAGTACTAAAAAGAAAAGACCAGCACGTGGTTCAGCCTTGTCACGCAAAAGCACCTTGACCTGGGCCATAAGAGTCGTGCTGAAAGAGATCAACGTTGCAGACTAGCGTTTCCTTTTCGTTATGGTCCTTATCTACACTCCAAATCTCTATTGTTAGATTTAGTCTCGATTTTGAGCTGTTTTAACAAAGCTCACCGGACGACCACCTTGCCTGACCAATTAGTGGAGTATTGTACTGCAGAAAATCAAGGGTACGTAACATTTTCTTCACAATTACACGACAAAAGTGTAGTCAGCCATTACATGCTAATTGCGGAGTAAACGACATGGTGTAATCGCGTTATGATTTCTCTTTACGTAATTTTTCTGAGCCTAAAAAACCAGTACACATCCTTAACTTGATTGACATTGCGAGTATTTCCATTGGCATTGAGCGGCGACTACCCGAACGACTTGATTGACCTTGCAAGTATTACCATTTGCTTTTCCAGTTGGAATCAGAGTCCGTGAAGAAGGTGGTAAAACGATGAGTAAATTGTGGGATACGTTGAGAGTGTTCTGGGAATTGAAGGATTCTGGTGGGCCTGCTGCATCCGAAACAAAGGCTTCTGTGTCAGAAAGGTCGGCAATATTTATCCTGAGAATCTCCCACTCTGCATCATGCAAAACCTTTGAAAGCAGTAAAAAAACACCAATACGTAACATGACTCGCTTATCATCCACAATTTGTAAATTATGGGATACGTTGAGGGTGTTTGGGAATTGAACGGTCCCACAAATTCCTCATCTTTTCTTCCCCCTGTTGTGGGAGCGGAGGGCCTTGGTCTCCTCCTCGTTCATCTCGAGAGAGTAAACGGAGAGGGCAGACAACAAATCGGAGGCGTGATTCGGATGCTTGGACAACCTTCGCGTTTGTCATTTCTAGCTCACTGGAGGACCACCTTGAAGGACCAATTAATGGAGTATCGTACTGAAGAAAATCAGGTGCACCTAACATTTTCTTCACAACCACACGACACGCGTGTAGTCGGCCACTACATGCTAATTGCGGAGTAAATGGCATGGTGTAATCGCGTCGTGATTTCTCTTTACGTCCTTCTTCCAAGCCTAAAAACCTAGTCCACATCCTTAACTTGATTGACGTTGCGTACTTTCATTGGCATCGAGCGGCGACTACCCGAGCAACTTGATTGACATTGCAAGTATTACCATTTGCTTTTTCCAGTTGGAATCAGAGCCCGTGAAGAAGGTAAACGATGAGTAAACTATGGGATACGTTGAGAGTGTTTTGGGAATTGAATGGTCCCGCCAATTCCTCATCGTTTCTTCTCATTCTGGATCCGAAACAAAGGCTTCGTTGTCAGTGCATATGAGCCCAACAAACACGACAGCCCCACGGACCGAAACGTCTGCAATATTTAGCCGAGAATCTCCGACTCTGCATCATGCAAAACCTTTGAAAGCAGCAAAAACACACCAACCGTAACATGACTCACTTATCATCCACTCTTTATTTCCTCATCTCGCTGACTGTTCCGATCCGAACCTACTCATACGACCCACCAATTTGTAACAATACCATCGGAAACTTCACGTCGAACAGCACCTACGCAGAGAACCGCTGTCCTCAGCTCTCTCTCCTCCAACGTGTCTGCACATGATGGTTCCTATGCCACGAGCATGGGCGAGAACCCAAACACCATCTATGCCATCGCTTTCTGCCGAGGGGATACGTTGGCAGCTATCTGCGTGAGCTCCGCAGTCCAAGATTTGGTTGTGAAGTGCCCTAACCAGAAGGTGGCTTACTCCTGGGGAACCGGAGACCCCCCATGCTTTATCCGATACTCGGACACTCCGATCTACGGCAAACTGCAAATGCAACCTACCCTTACAATTGTCAACCACGGCAACACCATCACCATGGACCAAGACCAGTTCGATGATATATGGAGGACCTTGGCGCAAAGACTAGAGAGCGATGCCGCGGACGGCTCTTCGAAGCTCAAGTTCAAGATGGGGCAGGCCGACTTGCCGGACAACAAGACGATCTACTCGTTGGTACAGTGTAGTCCCGACTTGTTACCGAATGATTGTGGGAGTTGCTTGGACGAAGCCATTAATCATTATAATAATTGTTGCCGTGGATGGCAAGGCGGCTATGTTTACAAGCCAACCTGTATTTTCCGATGGGAATTGCACAACTTTTTCGAGTCAAGCCCCAGTCTTCCATCGTCTTCTCCGCCACCTGCAGCTGCTCCCCCGGCTCCTAGTGGAAATATCGCCAAAGGTACTTTGCGTTTAAGCTCATGGAAAAAGTAACATCGCTTGTTATGACCGATACTATAGATTTATCACCAAAAAAGTCATAAACGTTTTGTAACTGTGTCAATTCCATTAGAAACCCTTTATTTTTTTCCAAATGAGTCATAAACCTTTTGCATTAGTGCCAATTCAGTCCATCCGACCAATTTTGGCCAACCAAAAGATTCTTTATTGTGGATTAGCTACTCTCATTTAAGTTACTTACCTTGTTTTTTTTATTACCAACTTTTCTTATCTTTTACCAACTTTTGTAACCCATTCTTAACTACATCTTCAATTTACCAACTATTATATGAAATTACTAACTTCAATTTAACTGATTTATCAAACCTTCTCCAATAATTTTTCAATTAGTTCCGAGCTACCAACTCCTATATGAGTTAGAAATTTTATTTCATTTTTGGTTAATTTACTGACTTTTTTTATTGATTTTTCTAATCGAAAAAAAGGTTAGTAAGTCACTTAAATAAAGATTAGTAATTTCGTAGAATAGTTGGTAACTTTAGGGCGATCGTAAGAAAAGTAAATAATTAATGGTAAAAGAGAGGAGATTTTTTTTTTTTTTGGGGTTAGAGATGAGAGAAGTTGGTAATCTAAAAAAGATAAAGTTGGTAACTAACTCACATGGGAGTTAGTAATACAAAACTAGTTGGTAATTCAATCATAGAAAAAAAGGTCAGTATGCAAGATAGATAAAAGTGGTAGCTCAATAGATTAGTCGGTAGGTTTCAAAAAATCAAATAAATGTTGATTAGCAATTCAAATGATAGTCGGTGGCACAATGATAACTTAATCATAGAAGAGTAGGTCAGTCACACAAAAAGTTGGTAATTTCCCATAATAGTTGGTAAATTTGGGGCGTTGATAAGAAGGTAAATAAAATTTGGTAAAAGATAAGGCAATATTAATTTTGTCATAGATAAGATAAGTTGGTAAATTGAAAAAAAAAATGAATAAATGTTAGTAACTAACTCAAATAAAAGTTGGCAACATAAAATAGTTGGTAGCTTAATTGGAGAAAATTGGTGATCATTATAATTGACGTCGGTAATTTCTAATAAGATTTGGTTGAATTTTTTTAATGTTATTTTATTTTATTGATTTTATTAATTTTTTGAATTTTTATTTTTCTTTATCTTTTTTTATTTTTCTTTTTCTTTCTTATTTTTCATTTTTTTTCAAGGTTAGCGAGGGTCGCCAGTGACCCTCATCGAAGGCCTTGCCCTTGTCCAGTATGGCCGTGAAAGCATGCAACGAGGCCATCGTGGCCTCGCCGATAGCGAGCAAGACGGCCTCACTCGTTCAGGCTCCTCTTCCTCCTCCTCCGGTCGAAGCCCTCCATTTTCTCTCCCCTTAGTAGGGCGAGGATGGTCGTCAATCACCTCCCTTTGGCACCCAGTTCCTGCAACATCACCACGAGTTTCTTCATCATCATCATCATCATCATCATCATCATCTTCTTCTTCTTCTTCTTCTCCCAGTTCTTGTTCTTCTTGTTTGGTAACAATGGCCATGAGTGGCTTCTGCCTAAACCCTCTAACTTATGTCGCCGCCAAGACTAACAAGTCCACCATCTTCTACCTCATTGTCACTATCGTGACCTCATCTCTTGAGGGTCGCCTCGAGAGAAGTAGGTTTAGAGATACTTTATTGAACTCTCCCTAAATCTGTATCTCATATGACGTTGGTTGTTTAAATCCATATGTTCAATAGGAGTCGCTACTAACCATAATTAAAGGTCGACTAGAAATCGTAAAATCAAAACGTGGGAGTATCGCCTCGATACATACGCAATCAGAGAATCTTAGGGATCAGAGACTTGATTACATTAGTTTTTCAACTAATGCCCTTTCGGTACCTAAACTCGACTATTTTTAACAAAATGTCAAGGCAGTCCTTTTTTACTAATTGAGAATCTTGAAATTTCGTTGTCATAACCATTCTAAAGAAAACACCAAATAAAGTATTTAAAGTGCACAATCAAATGAAATCAAAATGAAAGTACACAAAGAGCAACCTAGCATCGTCTCTAAAAGAAAAAGCAATAAAAAAATACCTAAGATAAAGCCATAAAAGCTCATTCAATTTTTGGTACAAATTTTATTCAAACCTAAAGTGTTTATTAAAAGCCCTAAAATAGGTGAATTCCAATTTTTTTTTTTATCTTTTCTCACACATTTTTTATTTTTTATTTTTTCTGATTTTTTATTTTTTATTATGGAAAAATGGACTTCGGACCTGGCCCGCTTAGCTGGTTTGACCCGGACCCTAACGGTCCAGTCAAACTCGCAATTCGGATCGGTTCTTGCGGCTCAGTCTGAATTCGAATATCTTCTGATGGGCCATCATGACAACTCAAGCTGAAATTTCTAAACTTCTTTTATTTAATTCATTTTGGCCCAATTTCGAATTCAGCCCTATCATACCAACATTGACCCGATTAACAAGATCTGACTTGACTCTGATTTATTCGAATTTTCTATTTCCTTTTCTAATTCTTTTGATTTTCTCTTTTTCTGGTCTTCTTCCCCGATAGTCGTTCTCTTCTTTACTGGAACTTCATCGAGAGCACATCTTTCTCACTTCTTTACTGAACTTCGCCAAAAACCTCAAACCAACACTCCAATCACCTCCAAAATATTCTTTGAAACTAAGCTACCGCCGGCGAATCACCACCGGCTACTAGTTGGCCTGCGGTTTCTACATTATCAGACTAACTCCGATAACCAAATTCTATTTTACGGCCAACGAACTTCCGGTCACAACAACAAATTCTAGATCTAAACAAACAAGCAATCGCATGCACGAAACAGAGATAGAAAACTAACGGTAGCGGCCTCAAACCGCAGGCACATCTCCGGCGAGGGGAATGAATCCAGAGAAAATTTCAACCGTGGCCGACTCAGACGAATGATGAATATGCCACAAATGCCACAAAAGTTGACGGAAATCACCGAAAAAACACAAAGAAACTCGAGGTCAGATATAGCTTGACGATTATGAGAACAAAATATGAATTGATTCTAAGTTTAATCACAGATTCAGATTCAATTGTCTCTTTGGCATTTCATCAAATATGTGATATGCAAATTAAAATATATGTTCTAGAGTGAGATTCAACGCAATTTTCGGCTTGACAATGATATATCACAATCCAAATCATTATTATATTCCATGGCACGGCTTCAATGTCACACTATTTATCCAAAGTCTCATTGATTCAATCCAGTGCTTTCGCGCTCAATGGATGGATAAAAACAGAACAAAGCAAGGCATAACTGAGTAACTCACCTGGACAGAAACGGAACTCCAATCGGCGACGGCAAGGGAAGTCTGGCTATGCTTCCTCTTTCTCGACAAACGAACTGCGATTCCGACGTGATTTTGGATGAAAAGTGATGAAATCGGCTTCGGAAACTTGGACTTCGGTGTACGATCCGAATTTCCGATAACCTCCGGTGACGATGAACGGAAGAGGAAAAGGGAGAAGATTTGTCCGGCACTTTTCCGATCAAAAATCGCCGGAACGCTCTTCTCGCATACCTTTTCCTCTATTCTCTCTTCAATTTTTTTTTCCGCTTTCGATTCCCCCGCTTTCTTCTTCAGTCCCGCGAGTATGGTAGCGCATGATAACTATTCTGGTTCTGTCCAGAAATAACTTTGGATCATAAATCTGTTTGGTAACGCAATTCTATTTTTCTATTTCTGAAACAACTTTTTATTCCAGAATCGATTCTGAACTAGAAATCAAAACAAAAAAAAATAGGTTTTTTTTATTTCTAAAGAAAAAGAGAATTCTTTCTTCAAAACACATGTTTATCTAGAAGTCATGATCTTTGAGGTCTGAAAGAAAAGTAAAAACTCAAAAATTTCAAAATTTCACAAAATGGTTTAGAATCTGTGGCTGCCTACTTTGAGCGAAATTTAAATTTTTTTAAGTACCAAAAAAATTTTAAAAAGCAAAAAATAAAAAATTTCAAAACTTCACATAATGGCCTAGCATACTTGTAGCTATTTACTTTGAGCAAAATTTAAATTTTTTTAGGTGTCAAAAAAAATAAAAAATTTCAAAACTTCACAAAATGACTTAAAATACCTGTGGCAACCCACTTTGATCGAAATTTAATTTTTTTAGATGCCAAAAAAAATAAAAAATAAAAAAATAAAAAAATAAAAAATTTTAAAACTTCACATAATGGCTTAAAATACTTGTGGCCACCCACTTTGAGCAAAATTTTATTTTTTTAGGTGCCTAAAACAATAAAAAATTAAAAAATTAAAAATTTTAAAAATTCACAGAATGGTTTAAAATACTTGTGATCATCCACTTTAAACGAGATTTAAATTTTTTTAGGTGCCAAAATAAATAATTTCAAAACTTCACAGAATTACTTAGAATACTTGTGGTCACCTACTTTGAGCCAAATTTAATTTTTTTAGGTGCCGAAAAAAAATAAAAAGAAGTAATAAAGAAAAAAATTCAAAACTTCACAGAATGGCTTAGAATACCTGTAGCCACCAACTTTGAATGAAAATTTATTTTTTTTAGGTTTCTAAAAAACGAAAAAAAAAACAAAAAATCAAAAATTTCAAAACTTCACAGAATGGCTTAGAATACATCTGGCCATCCACTTTGCCGAAAAAAAATTAAAAAATCAAAAAAATATAAAATACCATTTGGGCACCTAAAAAAATCAAATTTCACTCAAAGTGGGTGGCTAGAGGCATTCTAAGTCATTCTATGAAGTTTTAAAATTTTTGATTTTTTTATGTTTTTAATTTTTTTTGGCACCTAAAAAATTTTAAATTTCACTCAAAGTGGGTGGCCACGGATACTCTAAGTCATTCCGTGAAGTTTTGAAATTTTTGATTTTTTGCATTTTTTTCACCTCAAAAAAATTAAAATTTCACTCAAAGTGGGTGGCCACATGTATTCTGAATTATTCTGTGAAGTTTTGAAATTTTTGATTTTTTTTGGGCACCTAAAAAAATTTAAATTTCGCTAAAAGTGGTTGGCCACAGGTATTTTAAGCCATTTTATGAAATTTTGAAATTTTTGATTTTTTGATTTTTTTTTTAAAAATTCAACAAAGTTCCTATTTCCTCGAAATCTGAATTTTTTTATTTTTCGGAAATTGTGATGAATTTTTCTAGAATTTTTCAATTTTTTTGGATTTTTTGAATTTTTTTTAGATTTTTAGGAATTTTTTTGGATTTTCTAATTATTTTTATTCCATTTTCTAAAAAAATGGATTTTTGTTCTTGGAAATAGAATTTTGTGTTATTTATCAACCAAATTTTTGTTTTAAGAAATAGAAATTTGATGTTGTTATCAAACGGGTTTCTGTTTCAAAAATAGAAATTTTTTGTCGTTATCAAACGGGTTTCTTTTCTCAAAAACTCATCTTGGAACCAGAAATAGAAAAACCTGTTTCTATTTTAGGAACTCATTCCGGAACAAAACGATTATCATTCGCTACCAATATCTATTCTTCTTATCCTACACCCCCTTTCCAAACCGTTTTCTTGTGGTTTGTTATTTCTAACAGACATTCCAATTCATCTCTTCTTCTAGAACCTCCATCGGATTTGCTTTGGTGACCTCTGGTTCGCTCACGGACGAAGGGCATACGTCCATCACTGTCCCTCTTCATCACCTTCCTGTTCCTTTGCTCACAAAAGTGAGCGTAAGGAGGAGATAAGAAAAGAGTCAATGGATTGGGCTTCCGTAAGATAAATGAGCTTAAAGGAAATGAAGTGAAGGAAAAGCTAGGCTGTAAAATAAAATTGAAAAAAAATTAGCCAACAAATGAATTAGGCCCAAATAATTTATTTTCATTTTTTTTTTAAAAATTTCTATCTTTATAATTTTTCCAAAAAAATTGATGATTGGATGGTTGACGAAAATTCAAGTGTCAAGAGTCACCTCCTTCCTCTACACCCTCTCCTACCTTGTCGCCCTCTGGCGCCGCCCTGCCAGCCTCATCTTGGCTCACGCCCAGAAGCCCAAAGACATTGTGGCCTCGCCGGCAACGAGCAAGGCAATGCCCACTGTCGCGAAGGCTCTCCCCAGATTTGGCGAGGCCACCTCGCCTATGGCCACCCAGATCTGGCGACGGCCTTCATGGCTTCTCCAGCCACCAACAAGGTTGCGACGGTCTCGCCTAGGGCCTTCACTGTCGAGGGCAAGGCGGCCCTCACCCAATTTAGGCGAGACCTTCGCAACCGGCGATAGTCGCCGGTGACCCTCACCGGCATTGAAAAAAAATTTACAATGAAAAATAAAAATAAAAATTCAAAAATTTAAAAATTCAAAAAAATATTAAAATATTATCCACATTAGCTCCGGCGAAGCTACGTAGGATGATCAGCATCCACGTTGGATTTTCCAACTGCCAAATGGTTGATGGCACTTAAATGATTTTTTTTTTTGCTGGAAATGGCATTTAAGTGAGCCAAAATAAAGTTATGGCACTCGAGTGAGCACCGTACGAAAGTTAAGGCACTCTTGGTATCCTTAACCTGTGAACTAACAATAGCATAATGTTTTGCTTTGAGTGGTTAAATGAATTCTGCAAGGAGGAGGGCACAGTAAGAGACTACACTAGTGCTAGTGAACCATACATAATAGGTTTCATAGTTGATGAGCAAAAAAAATCCTCTCTAGTGCTATTATAGCTAAGAAATTCGTAGCTGATGCACTTAATACGGCAAACTACTTGATGAATAGATCCACATCAATTGCAATCAGATGTTTGACTTCTTAGAAAGTGTGGTCAGATAACGTTGCCAATTATTCAATTTGCAGAATATTTGGTCGCTCATCCTATGTTCGAGTGAGCGAAGCTTGATGGGAGAGCAAGAAAATGTATATATCCTAGGTTATGCATAAGGTGAACGGGGATTTCGGTTGTGATGCTTGAAATTAAATTCACATGTTATCAGTAGAAAAGTTACAATTGATGAATCTCCAATAATTCTGGTTAGGATTGATTGTAGTAGTGTTTATACATATCTAGATGGTGCTCAACTCAAGGTGGAGTTACAACTAAAGCATCCTAAGGTAGCAAGTGCTAACATGGTAATCAATGGAGGTGGTGCCTATTGCAAGATGGAGCAAGTGAACCCAACGGTTGTTTTAACTGCTGAGTTTTGTATATTCGATCTCCTAACATATATGGATGTAATAGTGATTTGCTTTATTTATGATAAATGATGTTGTGTCTGCAAATTCTCGTGGGGCCTTAAAGGAGTAGGTGGAGTGGGTGTTCTTATGAGGTTCCCGATTATGGCATACTTTAAGTGTGGCTTGGACATTAGAGATGTCTTTGGCGATTGAGCCTATGAGGGACTATGGGAGAGTATGAGCGAAGTTCAAATTTTTAGCAAGAATTCAAGTGTGGCTCGAACTTGAGAGATGTCTATGATGGTTGAGCCCATAACGGGTTGTAAGAGAGTAATAGCAAAGTTCAGATTTTCAGCAAAGCTGTTATGACTTGGCTCCAGCATGGAGCTATGGTGGAGAATATTAAAAGTACTAAGGTGGCTAGCATGGATCACCTAAAGAGGAGTGAGTAGTTGATTTCAACAATTCTTGACCAATTTTAAGTGGAAGTAAGAGATCAATAATAAAGTCTGAACAACGTTCATATTTTAAACAATCTTTGATAACAATTGTGTAAGTTTGTGATGTACAAAATGAAAGAATCTTTAAGGGAAGAGAAAATTTACACACAAGACATTTAGCGGTTCAGTTTAGATTAAGCCTACGTTCACTCTCCCACACTAATAGCCTACTGACTGAATTTTACTATATGATCAATAAAGAGATTATAGATTTAGAGTGATAACACTTTGTGAATGATAAGTTAATCTATCTTACTCAATCATTCTTACAATATATCTCTTAATATTATACATTTTGGCTCACAAAGGACAAGTAGCAAAGATTAGAGTATGCTCATACTTTGCAATTGTAGATTCTAGACATCGTCTATCATTTTGCTCCTCAACACTTGTTTTCATTTTATACTCATCTTCTTCCAATCTAGTTGTTGGACAATCTTTAAAGGATTATCTTCCAATTTTCGTCTTGGACAGATTTGTATAAAGAGGAATGAGTAGTAATTGAGTGGCATAGTCTGAATCCTGCTGAATTTGATCGACCATACAACCAAAGTCTTGGTTTCTTTAAGTAGAGCTTATCCATTTGATAGGAAACTTGCCCTCAGAGTTGATTGTCAATCAATTTTAGATATTCTGCATTATTAATTTTCCTTGCAAAGTGTCCTTTGAGATTGAGTCAATCAAAACATTTTATTTGTGAAATCCAGATCAGATTACTAGCCGTTGTGTATGTTTTGAGTTTGCGTCCAAGTCTGGATATAGTCTGATTCTATATAATCTGGTATTGCATTCAGAACTTATGTCAAGATGGGTTGTTCATTGAAGTCGAACCTTTCAATTCCATTATAAAGTCTAAAATTCTTCATCTGTCGTATAAAGTCTGAACTTTGTCTTTTATAGTATAAATTTTAAACTTCTCCCTATGCCATTCACAAAGTCAGAACTTCTTGAAGTAATAAGTTTGCCATCTTTATAGTGTAACTTACTAAATCAAAATACTTCAAAGTATTTATCAGACTTACAAAACACTTATGTTGAAGTCCATGGACTTCTTGGTTGTGGAAATTAAAAAGAAAAAGATAAGAGAAGGTCACACAAATTAATTTTCCACGTTGAAGTCAGCAAAGTATAGAAAAAGGAAAGTTGGACTTGGTTAACTTGAATCAACCGAATTCAATTAGGATTACATGGAATATACGTTTTCATGTTGAAGTCCGCTACTCCACTTTGCTTGGCTATACGTTTTCTGTTTGTGGGAGCTTTGTGTGCCCGGGTTGATACGAGGGTAGAGTGGGTATTTGCGCCATTCATGTAATGAACATTTTCTTCGTGAAATTACATCAATTTATGTGTTTGAAGCTAAATAAATTTTCTGAGTAAGATTTGTATATTCATTTATACAAGATTGAGAGATTATTTTCGAGGAATTGTGAGAGATAAATACTATATGAGTTATTGGATTTAATTGGACGTTAGGAAACACTGAGAGTGCTTGAGTGACTCGAGTATAGTTGTAATCTTCGTTATATCGTTTAATTTATAGTGAAATTCCTATGCTGTTTTACCCATGAACGTAAATCACACCAATCGAATCATGTAAATTTATTATGTGACTTAATTTTCTTTTTTTTTTCGATTGCTTATTTTTCGCAACATTTTCTTGGTAGATCCATCAGTGCTCCAGTATACCAATCCTTGTACTCACTCGACCAAATGTTTATTTTGCGATGGTCCCATAAAAGTTCCCGTGTGATATCAACTGTACCAGCGCGTGACTAGTTGAGACCAACTTACGTATGAAAAGCACCCGTCATATTCGGGGGAGAAATACGGCCAAGGAGATTGTCCAGGTTGACTACGTTGAAGTGGAGGATCGGTACTTTGGGGAGGGGCTTGAATAGAAAAATAATGTAAGATCAAGAATTTGATTAGACAATTCAAAAGATCATGGACACGATTGAAAGAAAAATACTAATTTAAGGACCAAAAGTGGACTTTTATACAAGCTTATATTGACTAAAAAGATAGACTATAAGAAAATCTCTTCCTTCGATGTATCCACCAGAAGAGGAGCTCTTCCTTCGCCATGACCTCTTCCTTCACCATCTCCCTCCGTCTTCTCTACTCCATCAATTTGCTCATCAGCATCTCTCACGTCAGTGAAGCGGCACCTAATCCAATCGACAACTGTTGCCCCGACACCAAACCCTTCCTTCCTAATTCCACCTACCAGAAAAACCTCAACAATCTCCTCTCGTCACTTTCCTCTGCCGCCGATTCCGCCGGCGACAACATCAGTAGCAGTGGCGGGTTCACCAATGCCACCGCTGGCCAAGACCCACCAGACCAGGCCTACGGGATCTTCCTGTGCCGCGGAGACATTGACGCTGCGACTTGCAGCGACTGCGTAGCCACTGCGGCCAAAGATATCATACGGCAATGCCCCGGAGAAAAAACCTCCATCATCTGGTATGATACATGCATGCTCAGGTACTCGAATCAGCCCATTTACTCGGTTATGCAACAAGTCCCTGTGTCGATAAAGGTGAACGGCTTGAACATCACAGACGACCGATCTCGGTTTGTGCAACTCCTGGGGCAGACGTTGGACTTCGTAGTGCGTACGGCCCCGAGCATCAGATCGGGGAAGAAAGTGGCCGCTGCGGAGGCAGAGCTTGCGAGCTCGCGACGGCTTTACACGCTTGCAGAGTGCACGCCCGACTTGACGGCATCGGACTGTGGCGCATGCCTCCGGTCGGCGATCGCACGTCTCCATCAGGATACGCCAGGAGGAAGGGTGTTGAGCCCAAGCTGCAACGTGAGGTTTGAGGTGTACCCGTTTTACAACGCCGCGGCGTTGGTGACTGTGGCGACCGTGGGGACGCCACCACCGGTCCAGCTTCCTTCTGCCCCTGCTCCGGCAACTGGACCTAAAGGTACCCAGGTTTTTTTTTTTTTATTTGAAGAATTTCCCACTCTTTCCAGCAATATTAGAAATTAAAATAGCTGTTTTTTCGCTTGGGAAATAGTCAATTTTCTTTTACAAGTGAATGTGTGATAACATCGTCAATTTAATTTTGCTTCATAGGACAAAAGAAAAAAAGATGTAAATTTTATTATAATAATCATAATCATTGATGATGTAAATTTTATTATAATACCCACACATTTAAGGTTTATAATAATATTCACTTGCATATATGGATTTTATATTAATATTTTCTCGAAAAATGCCATCTTAAAGTCAAGTCATGAGCGAGCGGATGCATACGTTTTCCGCTAAACACGGGCATGAGTGGACACCGAGGGACTGGCACCAATTTGCCATAAGTGGATTCCAGTCAAAGTCCAAGTTGACTTTGACTTGCAAGAGCACTTTTAAGGTGGCTATTGAACGCATTTTATTAGAACAATGCACGGGAAATTAAATCTCACTTATAAATTGATTTACAAAGCAACTTGTTGGACTCATATTTGATTCTTAGATGTGATATACTTATTTAGGTACTTGAATCATATCATTTACTAAATAAACTTTATTTGTAAATATGCATTGCTTAAATTTCTCGTGTCAGATCAAGCTGTGGACGAATCAACCGATTTTAGCCATCCGTCAATCAAATCACCTTTGGTTACCCATCCATTTGATGCATTCATATAGGACTTAGAGGGCGATAAATCAGTGTGTCTTTATTCAGAGCAAAAGATACACTTTTCTCCTTTGGAAAATATCTTCAAAACATACTAAAGCTATCACCACAACTGAAAGCATGATCCTCCATATGCAGGAAGAGGCAATAAATCCACCGTGATAAGAATCGCTGCCATTGCAGTTTCTGTTGGCGTACTTATGGTGTTTCTCTCTCTTGCTTGTTGTTTCGTTCGGAGGAAAGCGACCAAGACCCATGAGCTCGTCCAAGAAGAAGCCGGTAAATTGACTACGTTCGTGTTGAAAACATCGTGTCCGTGGCTTGGATAAGTTCCATGCTTTCATTGAAATGACCAGTCTCGTGTTGTTTCATCATGTAGGCATGAATAAAATTACAAACGAGGAACCCTTGCAATATGATTTAGCCATAATACAAGCTGCTACAAAGAATTTTTCTCATCTAAATAAGTTGGGTGAAGGCGGATTCGGCGAAGTTTTCCAGGTATTTTTGGTTCAATACATCAAGAACCGCTTATATTTTGTCAGAAGACTATTGTCAAAAGAAAAGGAAACTAACTGAAACGAAAGATCTTCTGGTGGAATGTGCAGCAGTAGTCCAGTACTGCAAGTGAAGAGGTCCATTATGGAGAAACCTTCAAACCCATAACATATCTTGTCCAACTCAACTTCGCTCAATAGCTTTTAGTAATTTTGTAATGAGTCAACTAGATATTGATCGTTTTGTACCATACCAATTATCCAACGTAGCTCTTCGTTTCAGCAACATTTTCACAACTGCATCTTAAAATACTTTAGATATTTGGGAAGCTTTCGATATGAAGATGATCGAGTAACTAAGCAAAAAATGCAATCATTTCAGGGGAGGCTTCCTAATGGGCAAGATATAGCTGTGAAGAGGTTATCTCAGTGCTCAAGACAAGTTGCTGAAGAATTTAAAAATGAAGTTATGTTGGTCGCAAAGCTTCAGCATCGAAATCTTGTGCGACTAATTGGATATTGTTTGGAGGGAGAAGAAAAGCTACTTGTTTATGAATTTGTGCCAAACAAAAGTCTAGACTACTTTTTATATGGTAAGTTAAGTTGAGTATGCAAGTGTCTTCTAATATGTTGTCTTCTTGCTCATAAAATGATGAAATTGCATTTTTAAAATAGGTATATGATCTTAGCAAGCTAGACCAATTACTAAATTGCAAACAAATCTTTAATGATGCAGATCCTGAGAAAAGTATGCAATTGGATTGGTTAACACGTTATAAGATAGCATGGGGAATCACTCGAGGAATGCTCTATCTACATGAAGATTCCCGACTTCAGATCATTCATCGTGACTTAAAAGCAAGCAATGTCTTGTTAGACAGTGGCATGAACCCAAAGATTTCAGATTTTGGCACAGCTAGGATTTTTGGAGTTGATCAAACTCATGCACGCACTAATAAAATTGTGGGGACTCTGTAAGTTTTAAATTGTCATTACATTGGCTGATCATTGGTAGGTCATGTCAAGAGATGTCTTCTCATAAAATTTACTTTGTACGTTGCATCAATTCGAGCACACTTAGATTGAATTGTTGTGTCCTCTATTTTAGGCACATGCGTTATATTGATTTGTTTTTTTATTTGCAGCGGTTACATGCCTCCGGAGTATGCTAGGAATGGGAAATTCTCTGTAAAATCCGATATCTATAGTTTCGGCATCCTACTTCTAGAGATCATTATCGGGAAGAAGATTGATTATTTCTGCCGATCAGAAGGGGGCGAAGATCTAGCTAGCTACGTAAGTTGCCTATACAATTGTCACTAACTAGTTTATTTATGTAAATGTCACACTGCAGTGTCTGGTATTTTGACTAAGTAGGGCCAAAATTCCGGTACAAGAAGTCCGTGTACACTTTGCTCCGTCCAAACTAACATGACTTTAGTATTGCGACTTTGCTTGACATAAGTTGTCTAATACTAATTGTATACTTCATTGAATTAATGGTACAATTTACCGTGGGTGTTTTCTTTCTAATGGATTGTAAACAGGCATGGAGACACTGGAGAGACGGGACGCCATTAGAAGTTTTGGACCCGGCCATCCTAGACTTGGATTCAAGAGATGAAGTGCTGAGATGCCTGCATATTAGCTTACTATGTGTTCAGGAAGATCCAATTGATAGACCCACCATGACGACAGTGCTTCACATGCTCAGCAGCCAGCCCATCGATATGCCACAGCCTCGATGTCCGGCCTTCTTCCCTCGAAGTAGAGATCAATCCATTAGTAGATCGATACACCAATCTGTCAACGGAGTGACAATTACGGAAGCATACCCCCGATGATACAAGTAATTGTTTTATGTAATAGCTTCATAGGCCTTCAAATGCTTGGCCTTCCGTGGATACCACTAGTGAACAATGAGCAGCTTCTATTAGTCTAGAGTCCTATGTATGACTTTCTATTTCTCGATTGTGTGCTTTCATCTTTAAGTCATCAGTTTCCTTGAGTTGCTCACTAGCCACTTAGTCCGGTGCTCATGACGCACTACGGAACCTTCTCCACCACTGGGGGACCAAGCAGGGCATAGCTAGCGGCATAGGAGCCAACATTTCTATTTCTCGACCGTGTGCTTTCATCTTCAAGTCATCAGTTTCCTTCAGTTGCTCACTAGGCACTTAGCTCGGTGCTCATGACGCACTACAGAACCTTCTCCACCACTGGGGGACCAAACAGGGCATAGCTAGTGGCATAGGAGCCAACACGGCATCAGCGGTTGACAGAGCGTACCCTTGGAGTTGGGCAGAGGTTTTCCGACAAGATATGAGATCTTAGAAGGGAAAAAGATTCAAGACAGAAGCATTGCCTGCTAACACCTGCACAGCGCTGGAAGGTCAGAAGGAGAAGCCTAATAAGCTTTGAATGGAAGCCTCGGTAAATAATGTAGTAACTCTTGCTATCCTAAGGTAGCGAAATTCGTTGGCACATACATAGCAACCTGCAGGTACGGTGTAACAACTGCCAAGCTCTTCAAATTAACGGATCAAAAATATTTTTCAAATAACCAAAAAATGTTATCATTAATAGACGTCATTTAAATTTGTTTTTTTTTCACTTTTTGGTTTAAAACCAGACTCTAAACCCAAGTAGTTACTTATATGACATAATCTTGGCACAAATATGCCCACTTGGTCATTTGATAATAAAGGCATCAAGTTCAAATGTGGACTACCAGCTTCAAGAGGTCTAAGAAAAACAGATGAAGCAAAGACATACAATTGATTCGTTTCATAATTCTAAAAGATTACAATAAATTCATCATGGAAAACTCATAAAAGTCTGAGTAGCTTCTGAGTTTCCCTTCACTCTGTTTATAGAAGATTCGGATGATTTTGTGTAGCATGGATTTATTTGAAAATTAGTGTCGCTGCATGATTTGGTCCCCATTAAAAATTTCAAATCAATATATTCTTTTTGCTGTGCACAAGATAGTACAGGAAATTTCTGCTTTGTTTAGCAGCATTGGATCATGGAAGAGAAAATTCCGCTCTAAAAGCTCGAGTTATTAGAGGAAAGTGTAGTTTAATATTTAAATATTTCGTCACAGTCTATACAAAGTGTGCTTAGAGATGGCCATTTCGAATCCGATTGTGGTGTTGCCATCCCCAAGAGTAACTAAACGGCCCAGAACTACCATGGGACAGGAGGGCTGCCCCTATTGCTGTGATCTTGTCCTTAAAAAACGATAGACCAAACAACCATCGAATTATCGTAGATATGACAACATTTTTTTCCCGGTCTTCAAACTTGTTTCTTCTTTTCGAATTTTCCCATTTCATCAACATGAGTTGCAGGTGGGTACGGTCCAGATCCATCAAACCCATATCTTGTTAGGCTTTACTATTCTAAACCTATAACAATTCATTCTTTAAATTTTGACAAACTCATACATAACCAGCCCACTAAATAGGAGTCGCAAAGCAGGTCTTTGACCCATTTTTACGCCTGTAATCAATGCAAATAGAAAGAGACGTCTGCTCTTGAGCGCGCACGGTGTAATGTTGTCCATGTGCATGGCGAACGCCAAAGATACTTCACAAAAGATGTCGACATTACCAGCTGGTAATGACAGAAGTTTTCGACAGCTTGCAGCTGTGAGAGCGAGTGACTAGACGAGACGAGCTTCCGTATAGAAAACACCCCTCATATTCGGCCACAGAACTTTTTGGAGAACAAGCCAAGAAGATGGTCCCAGTTGACTCCATTGACCTTTTCTAATGGTCGACCTTTATTTACTTCGCAAATATTTTTGCCCGTACGTGAGATGTATTCCTCGTAGTCTTAAGTCGCACGAATTTGGACATGCACGTCCCCAGTCCTGAATAAATCCTAATTGAGAAGCCTTGGAAAATTCTTGGAATGGCATGAATATTCATTTAAGGAAGTATAGTAATGACCATGCCCGAAGAGCAATTTCTTCGGAGAGAGAGAGATGATTTATTTGGTAAATGAATATACGACCCCATCAACATCCGTATTTACTTCTACCAAGATCAGGTACCAAAGTCCATTTTGTACTTCTCTTTTACGGATTAGATTTTGTTTGATGGCGCAAATTGGACATATATTTCTCACACCTCAACTGTTCGTTGTAAATGTATATTGACAATTAATTTTATTGTGCAGCAAATATAATATGGGATTGTTTAAAATGGTTTTAAGACCAACAAGTACAATCCTTTTAATTCTCCATTTGCTAGAAAAAAATGCATTGTAATTCCTCTCTTCTAAGCATTACCGTTAGTTAGGAGGGATTCGTAGGGAAGGACAAGTATATTAAAAAATATATATAATATTGCTTAGATAGAGGGAAAGATGTTAAATTATGTCTCGAATTTGAGCCCGTGAATGAGAGACCCAGTCCGATTAAAGGTTTTGTTTTTATTCCGTTGGAGAAGATAAACATTCACTCGTTGATCAGTTTGACCTATCAAAATATGGTTTACTTATTTGTTGTACGGTGGCCCACCGTCGGTGGGCGTCTTCCAACAATGGATATTGGCCGCTATAGGACTAAAAGGGTTTGAACTCATTTCTGGCCGTAGAAAAGAAAACGCGTGTTCGACCAAAAAGAGAATGAAGAAAACGAGTAGGGACAACAAAAGAAAGAGGACGATGCAGAGATTCTCAATTTGGTTGCGCACGGAGGAGTTCTAAACACGGTGGATTTTGTGCCGTGAGTTTTGTATCCAATTGAATTGATTATTTATAAACGCTTTGGGTTTTGGTGTGATTTATGTGTCAACAACATTTGAGCTTGCGAAGATTGTAAATATGATTCTTCGATTATAGTGCATCGCTTGTAGGTACCGATACTCAAATAGAATCACGTAAATCTTTGGTGTCCTTTATTGTTTCTCATTTATTTCTTCGGTGATTTTGCACAGACTTAACAGTGCAAGATCATGTTATTTTTCGTGTTAATTTTACAACAAAAGAGATGCAAAAAATTATTAGAAGAGGTTAGAAAGGATTGGTAAAGTCATTTTTATATACATTTTAAATTTCTTCGAATGTCTCCAAATATGAAAGAATTTGTATAATGATAGCAAATTTGTTCTTTGTTCTCACTTATACTCCAGCTTTACATCTGTTTCTAAATACATATCAAGGATATTTACTTTCTTTTTCTCAATAGCATCAAAACAACATATTAACTCAATCTTATAATCTTTTCTCTTCTTTTCTCTCATAATTATTTACATCCCTTCTTTCCTTTGAAATTCCTCCAGCCAAAGTGAGATTATTCTATCTTTGAAATATTTTGCCGTTTGTAATTCAAGGTGAAATAAGTGAGTCGCATCAAGCGGCATATTTAAATTTGGGCAATTGCTGTTATTAATTCATGAAAAAGAGAAAATCACGTAAGAATAAAACCTGGGAACATACACCCCAAATGAAACCCTCGACGAGCAACTTCACTGCCGGTGCAGTTATCACAATACAAGAACGGCATCTGGAAGTCAAGTCAACTGGAAAAGGAACTGTTGTTGGTCGAGTCGAGCCAGCTAATAGAGACGCAGAAAAAAAGAAACAAAACTGGAAAATAGCAGAAGCGTTTTTCTTCCAAGAGCACTTAATCTCCAAATGGGTCCCTCATAGGACGACTGACATGCCGTGACAGCTTCTCTCAGTGTTTGGGTAAAAATAAAATGTAAGAGATGAATATAATCTAGGTGAAGAAATGTGTAGTGGGGATAGAAATGCTGAAGGAATATTTCCGTCCTAATTGTTCGGAAGAGAGGACAGAGAGGAAAAAAGTCAAGATGCAGATGTTGTCATAACAATAACAAGATATTATGATATGAGGAGTGCTCCGTTACTGTCAAGATTCTTTTGCTGATACTTGAGGTGAATAAGATATTGGGCGTGGAAGATGTCTAAAAGCAAGAAGGATCTTCAGATAAGGTCAACAGCAAGAAAGATCTTGATTGAGGGTAAACAAGCCGAGAATGACAAGAACATTTGTGATCGCTTAGAGGTATAAAGATTGGGTGAACAGTTGGATGAACTTAGTAATGGTGAACAAATCTAGAATGAGGATGTTTGATAAAACTTAGAGGGACCATGAAGATGAATAGTTTGGTAGAGTAGAAATTGTCAATATGCTTGGAAGGATAAGAAGAAAGATCAACATCGATATTGAGTGTAGATGATTGTTATTGGAGCAACAAATTGTTGGCAAAGAGCAGCTGCCTCATACAGATGAGCTGGAAAGCTGTGACAATACCAATAGTCCTTTGTGAGTTCAGTGAAGATGAGGAACCAACATGGTGTCCTTGAATATCTTTGGAAGTTAACTTAGTCAAATAAGTGAAGATGAGGAATCAGCAGGGATGCTAATGTTCTTGGAGATCTCTAGAGACTGATATGGTCAACCAACGAAGATGAGGAATCATCGGCAATGCTTATATCCTTGGAACTCTTTGTATGCTTAAGAAGCCAAGACGACATTTGGATGATTGATTGCAAGTCATTCCACAGAGTTCATCAATAGACAACATCAATAGACTAGTTATAATCTACGTATCTTGATTATAGGTAAGGAATCATGTTGATATTCAATCTTGGAACTTGTTGGTCACTTACTCACTTGATTATTACATTGACAAGAAGATAATAATCGTTTCAAAGGCTTAGAATCCGGAAAAGATCACCTGAGTTGATCAGGAGTAGTTTTGGTAATAAGTAGGGATAGACTTTGACACTAACATTGTTTAGGGAAACTGCTATTAAAGCAACAAATCAAAAAGCAAAAAATTAAAATATTTGCAGTGTAGAATCTTCCACAAATCAGTGCGAAGATAACATATCAAGAAGAATATCCACAAGTTGATCATTTAGAAATCTTTTATGATATGTATTTTATTCAATTTCCTTATAAATCAAATTGTATCTTTTATCTTTAATTTCTACCATAATTATAAGTGATGATATCTCTATTTATACTGTAAAATATATCGATGAAAGGTAACGCTTCATCGACTCAATTCTCTATTTTCTTTATGGTATTAGAGCCATGCAAGGGCACACTGCTCTTTTCTTGTTAAAAAATAAAATTTGATACAATCATGTCAAACCCAAGATTTCCATTTCCTTCAAACATCAATGTGGCAAATTTTGTTACATTGAAGCTCAATGAAAACAACTTTTTGCTTTGGGTGACACAGGTATTGTCTCTGATTGAAAGTCAGGACCTACTTGGTTTTCTTACTAGAGAGATAGTTGCACCATCGCAGACTCGGACATCAGAGAATTCAACCAAAGTTAGTAATCCAGAATATACATCATAGGTGCGTAGTGACCACCTCGTAAAGTCTTGGATCGCAGGCACACTCTCAGAAGAGGTTCTCAGACATGTTGTTAGACTTCAAACAACAGCAAAAGTGTGGAAGGCTCTCATCGATCATTTCAAGCAAAGCTCGGTGGCTCGAGAACTTGATCTCCTTGGACAACTTCAACACATCAGGAAAGAAAATAAGCCTTTATCTGTTTATCTTCGTGACTTTAAATCTATTTGTGATCAATTGCATTCCATTAGTAAACCTGTGTCAAATGCTAATAAAGTTTTCAAGTTACTTGAAGGACTTGATGATAGCTATGAGCCATTCAAAACGACTATGTTCAGGCCTCCTCTTCTATCTCATGTTGAAGTGGTTGCACAACTTCAAAGTTATGAGTTACGAAACAAACGCACTTCAACCATGCTCCCAAACAGTTCAATGGCATTTATCTCGCAGCGACATAATAGTGGCTACAAAAGCAACCCCAGAGGAAGGGGTAGAGGACTCATATTTAATTCTAGCGGTCGTGGCTTTTCTCAGACAAACCAAAATGGTCGGCGATTTTTAGGAAATTACTATACTACTCAACAAACCAAAACCGTTGGTACATCGTCAAATTCAAACTTAGGAATGCCATCTCTCATCTGTCAGATTTGTAAGAAGACGGGGCATGATGCATTGAATTGCTGATATCATTTTGATAACAGTTATCAAAGTGTTAATATACCCCATGGCCTGGCTGCACTTCATATCTCAAACTCACAAGATGAAGAATGGCATCCGGACACCGTTGCTAATACTCATATAACTGATAATCCAGGTAATCTTGTGAACGTAGTTCCTTACCATGGCCATGATAATGTGATAGTTGGGAATGGTACATCACTGCCAATTACTCATGTTGGAACTGGTCAATTTGGCAATAAAACTAGTCAGTTTTCTCTTAATAATGTTTTGGTTGTTACACAAATTAAGAAAAATCTATTATCCGTCTCTCAATTGACGAGAGATTATCCTCACTATTTTGAGTTTGATGCCTCTGGTTTTTCTATCAAGGACTCCAGGACACACCGGCTACTGCTGACGGAACTAATCATCAAGGATTGTATACCAATAAGGACCCACATTCCATGGCATTCTTTTCTCAGAGAAACAGTGTTGCTAATGAACTTACGTGGCATCGCAATTAGGCCATCCAAATAGTCGTATTTTATAGCTTTTGCTGTTTCATAATTTGATTTCAGTAAATAAATCCACTGGCACTTTATGTACATGTTGTCAGATTAGTAAAAGTTCAAGATTGCCATTTTTCTTTATTTGATTCTCGGTGTTCCCATCCATTGGAGAAAATACATTGTGATCTTTGGGGATCGAGCCCAAATCCTTCTATGCACAAATTGCGATATTATGTAGTATTTAATGATGATTTCTCCCGATACTATTGGTTGTATCCATTGAAGCAAAAGTCAGATTTCTATGAGATTTTCCTATCTTTTCAGAAATTAGTTGAAAATCGGTTTGTTAAGAAAATTAAAGTTTTTCAATCTGAGGAGGTGGTGAATTCACAGGCAATAATTTTCTCACGCATCTTCGTGAATGCGGCATAAAACAACAACTCTCATGTCCAGGTACGCCAGAACAAAACGGTGCTGTCGAGAGGAAACATCGACACATTGTTGAACTCGGACCTGCTACATTATTTGAGGCATCTATGCCACTCAACTATTGGGTGGAAGCATTTACAATAACGAATTATTTGATAAATCGGCTTCCTTCAACTGCTTTGGGCAATCGAAGTCCATACTCAGTCTTATTCAATAAGGACCCTAATTACTCATTACTTCAAGTATTTGGCTTTCGTTGTTATCCATATTTACGCAACTACATGATGAACAAATTTGACAAGCGCTCTTTGTCATGTGTGTTTTTGGGATACAGTGAAAAGCACAAAGGATATCGTTATCTTCATCAATCTATTGGTCGTGTTTATATATCTCGACATGTTTGTTATGAGCATTATTTTCGTTTTGCCTCTTCTTCTCAGGTGACTGCTATGACTAAGGGGGAGTTGTTGCGATGGAATTCAATTTAAACCTCATCACAAACCAAAGCTTCTGGAGATCATCTGACTATGCCCAAACCTAGTCCAAAAGTTTGTCAAAATGGTTGTTCACCAACAGATCTTGATTCTGCAAGCGAACGTGCACGTCTATTTGCTGAGATAGAACCGAACTCAAATGCTTCATCTGCTACTATCTCTAACCATGTGGCACAACTAGCAAAGAGTGCATCTTTACTTGAGTCTCAATCCGAAGCTTCGACATGCTCAATACACCCCATGGTTACACATTCAAAGGCTGGGATCTCGAAGCCAAACACCAGGTATGTCAATAAAACAGTATCATCCATCCCGCCCAAACCACGCACTGTTCATTTAGCTTTAAAGCACCCCATTGGAAAGCTGCTATGCTTGAGGAGTTGGATGCTCTTGCAATCAACAAAACATGGGAACTAGTTCCTTGTCATCTGTCGATGAATGTGGTCGGAAGTAAATGGGTATACAAGACAAAGCTACATGCCGATGGTTCACTTGACCGATTGAAAGCCTGATTTGTTGCAAAAGGCTTTCATCAAGTGGAGGGTACTGACTTCCTAGAAACTTTTAGTCCGACGGTCAAACAAGCCACAATTTGCATTGTCTTATATGTTGCTCCTGTTCAGAATTGGGAAATTCACCAATTAGATGTTAAGAACACATTCCTACACGGCGATCTTGATGTTCCTGTATATATGGAACAAGCACTGAGTTTCCGCGATTCATTTCATCCTGACCATGTTTGCTTACTTCGATGTGCGCTACATGGCCTCAAACAAGCTCATAGTAAATGGTTCGACAAATTCAGTGATTTTCTTTTCAAATATGGATTCTTCTGCAGCACAGCTGATCCATCATTGTTTGTTTATCGTCATCATGGTCATATTATTATTCTATTGCTCTATGTGGATGATACGGTCCTCACCGGTGATTCTCCGAAATTACTAAACCATCTTGTGCAGGAACTTGGTCAAGTGTTTTCCATGAGCGACTTTGGCGTGCTTCATTATTTCTTGGGCATTGAAGTCAATCGCTCCACTGATGGACTCTTACTCTCGCAACAAAAATATGCCTTGGACCTTTTGAATCAAGCATCAATGGCGCAATGTAAGCCGATTGCTACTCCAATAGCTACCAAGGAACCACCACTCAAACATGGTGATAAGCCCTATGTTGATCCATCCCATTTTCGAAGTATTGTAGGCGCTTTTCAGTACCTTACTCTTACTCGTCCAGATCTTTCGCTTGCAGTCAACATAGTTTGTCAACATATGCATGCCCCAACCAATTATTTGGCTTTGCCGATGCAGATTGGGCAGGGTGCAAACTCACCCGACGTTCTACCACTGGTTATTGTACTTTTCTCGGCTCAAATTGTATTTCATAGTGTGCCAAGAAACAACTTATTGTGGCCCGCTCTACAGTTGAAGCTGAATATCGGGCTCTTGCTTCCGTAGCTGCTGAACTCACTTGGATTTCATACATATTGCGTGACATTGGGATCTACCAACATCAACCTTCGTTACTTTTCTCGGACAATATGTCAGCACTACATCTCACAACTAATCTAGTTTTTCATACTCGAACAAAGCACATTGAGATTGATTATCATTTTGTTCGCGAAAAGGTTGCTCTTGGTTCTATCGCAACTCGTTATGTTTCGTCTTCCTCACAAATTGCTGATATTTTTACCAAGCCATTGACTCGAGATATGTTTGTTAGCTTAAGAATCAAACTTGGTCTATGGCCCTTCCCATTGACCGGTTTGAAGGGGAGTATTGAAGCAACAAATCAAAAAGCAAAAAATTAGAATGTTTGCAATGCAGAATCTTCCACAAACCAGCACGAAGATAACATATAAAGGAGAATATCCACGAGTTGATCATTTAGAAATCTTTTCTGATTTGTCTTTTATTCAATTTCCTTGTAAATCAATTGTATCTTTTTATCTCTAACTTCTATCATAATTATAGGTGATGATATCTCTATTTATACTATAAAACATATCAATAAAAGGTAACGCTTCATCAACTCAATTCTCTATTTTCTTTAACTGCCACTATTAGAGAGATGTTGCCGATCTCAAAGAGCCTTTGTAACGATCTCTAGCGACTACCTGCTGCTGGCAACAATAAAACCAACGGTTACTTGAGGATTTCAATGGGCAATGGTTATATGAAGAATTTCAATGGGCAATGGTTATATGAAGATGGATGGCTATACAGTGAGTCCAAGAGAAGTAACTAGTTTAGGTGGAAACGAACAAAACGAGCTATGTGCTTTGAGTCTTCATCTTTGCTCTATTTTTATTGATATTTGCTGTTTATTCCTTATGTCAATGTCTGTGTGATGCCGATGCTTGTAATCAGTGCTAAGAGCAAGTGTACAAGAGTGATAGCAATACCTGAGTCATGATAGTGTGATCTACTGGAAAGGTGATACTTGTTGATTGTAACTTATCTTGAAGATTACTAGTGGATTGTGTTGAAAGTGGATGTTGACTTGGACATAAAGCTAAATTACTATACATGCTTGCAATATCTTCTATCTCTTAATACTGCATTACTTGTTTGTAATCAGCACCATCTGTTAAACAGTAGCACGGGCACGTCATTTTTGGAATTTGTTTTTACCGATGTTTGAAGTTGATCATATTATATTCTGCAAATATTTTTCTTAGTTCCAAACAACATATTTACTTCCTTCTAGGTTGTATTATTATACATAATGGAGGACAACACAATAACACATAAGCAAACACATAATGGTGGGACAACATTATAACACATAAAATAAAGCTTTCCTAATACTTGCATGCAATATCTTGCTTTGTAAACTTTTCATATTGAATAAACTTGAGAGTCATTAGGAGTTAGTGCAAAATTTGCTAAGTATTATACCTCCAACATATAATGCTCATAAAGTACATATCACAAGTTTGATGTTTATTTAGATATATACTATTATGGTTATTGAAAATATCAACAGGGCCAAGTTGTTAAGAATGATAAAATATTTATATACTGTGCACTTGCTAGCCCTTGGAATGGTCATCCTCGCCAAATATGGCGAAAGGCTGCCCTCTCCCGACCAGGCAAGGACAACCCTTGCCTAAAGCTGGCAACCTCTACCGGCCATCAACAAGGCTCGGCGGAGGGAAAAAGAAAAAAATAAAATAAAGAAAAAATAAAAGAAGAGAAAGGTAAAAAAAAGGAAAAAGAAGGAAAAAATTAATAAAAATTCGAAAATATATTAAAATATTATTTAAAATTGTCCACGTTAATACCGGTCGGATCCAAGATAGCAATTTCTAGCCAAAATTGGCCGAATGAACCCAATTGATAAACGTGAAAATGTTTAGGACTCAATTGACACGATGAAAAGGTTTATAACTAAATTGTCAAAAGTACAATATGTTTATAACTTTTTGGACAATTTTCCTAAAAATGCATGGTAAGGATGCGTAGCTCATTTGTGCGCTGAAAGCATTGGCTAGTGGTTGCACGTTATAAGACCAAGCTTATCTTGAGAGACTTAGAGATTGGATTATGTATCATGCTCCATTCGACAATCAAAGTGAATATGCTTGTCTTACTTTGTTGATATGAATTTATTATCAACGTGAAAGTGCCACGTCAAGTTGGGACTGGATCACCGAGGTATATTTTTGAAAATAAATTGAATTTTGATGATTTTTTTATATAAAATAAAATTTGGAGCAGATTTGAGACTGCACTTAAAGTTTGAAATTTTTTCTTAAATAAAAAAAAGTTCGGAGCATATTTCTAGACTTGACCTAAAGTTGGGCATTTTTTAAGGAATTAGGTTAAATCTACAAAATTACTTAGTTTTCATATAGAATATATTAAGTTTCAATGGATCTCAGAGAAAGTAGGTTTTTCGCATTAGCAAGTAAAGCTTTCTCAGCGAGCTCCTTCACAATGATGATGCAATGTGGGATCCGCATCTTAAAGACTACGCAAAGAAGTCTTTTGTGTTGAATGCTCAAGAGACTTTTTGTGGTCGTCCTTTCGCAATTCTATATTCTCCCGTTCCCACTGGCACTACGCACCAGGCTTCTCTGTTCCTGGTCAATCCGTCTACGTCAGAAATAGTTACCTCTGTTCCTCGTCAATCCGTCTACGACAGAATTGAAGTTGTGGACGAAATAGATTTCCACGGAGGAACTTGAATGAGAGCAACACAAATCTCCCTATCGACATTAACCAAGGACAGACCCGAAACACCCAAAGAAAAATCTAAGAAAAGATGGATCCTCCAAATCTCCCTCTCTTGCTTCTTCTCATGTTTGCTTCCACCATTAACGCCCAAGATCTGCCACACGCATTCTGTGCCACCACCGGCAACTTCACCGCCAACAGCACCTACCAAACCACCCTCACCACCCTCCTCTCCACCATCTCCACCACTAACTCCTTGTCCCTCACCTACGGCTTCTTCAACGCCTCCGCCGCCGTCTCCGGCGCTTTCCAAACCCTCCATGTCATTGGCTCCTGCCGCGGCGACCTCACCGGCGAGGGTTGCCGCGCCTGCCTCAACGCCTCGGCCTCCGACATCCGCCGCCTATGCCCCCTCCAGAAGGAGGCGGTGCTCTACAGCGAGAACTGCACAGTCCGGTACTCAAACGCCTCGATCTTTGGCACAGTCGTGATCGACCCCTACTACCCGCTGTACAACCCGAACAACGTGTCGAGCCCGGAAACGTACAACACGGCACTGAGGACGCTGCTGGATAGTCTGCGGGGCGAGGCTGCGGGCGGCGGCTCGCTGAGGAAGTACGCGACAGGGAACGTGTCGGTGTCGGCGTGGTTCAACGTGATCTACGCAATGGTGCAATGCACACCGGACTTGACTGAGCAGCAATGCATTGACTGCCTGGTGAAAGTCATCGGAAGGCTCACGGACTGCTGTGCCGGGACGATAGGAGTGAAATTCCTGGCACCGAGTTGCCAGTTCCGGTACGAGACCAATTATCGGTTCTTTGAACCCATCGGCGAGCCACTTCCGTCACCGCCTCCACCGCCAGGTACATTGGCTCTTGTTTAGGAGTTAGGTATACGGCCTTTTTCTTTTTTGCATGTTGGGATATATTTCGAATCTTTTTTTTTTTTTGCTAGAAAATATATTTCGAATCTTAATACTCTCCATCAGACGAAACTTGGTAAGATGACAAAATCCAGAAAATCGAATAACTTTCCCTTGAGTTATCAAAGAATGGCGTGATGTATACTTCACATCATGACTTGCGGTGCGTACTCTCTTCTTGTTATATGTTTGCAACCTGCCTTTCGTATCCGCATTCACATTGGCGCCTCAAGCGTATTACCTAGTACTCAGTGAGCAATGAACAGAAAACATAATGGGCCTTTGCTCTTGCAGGTGGAAAGAGCAATTCAACGAGGACTGTGATCATTGCGGTCGCCTCAAGTGTTTCTGCGGTACTTGTTGTTGGCGTTCTGGTGCTCGTGATAGAGAAAAGGAAGAAGCAGCAGCCCACACAGAGAGTTGAAGGTGAGTCTTTGCCATTTGGCATTGGAACATCGACTGAGACGAGGTTAAAAAGATCACGAAAATAATGAAGTTGACTAATTACTATGACGTTTGCACCAGCAAAATAGCAAGAGCTTCATCGCTTTCGACAATTAGGCCAAGGATTTTATAACAAATTGGGTTGAGAATTTCAAAAATGGAATTGATACTTCCATTTTTACCTTCATGCGCACCGCACTTACATGTCCATGTACATATTTCCCATTTGTCTATAGTTACCATTGCCTGATAATGCAGGCCAAGATAGCAAGTTGAATGCAGGTGCAATTATATATACTAAAAGTCTGTGAAACGTTCGTTAAGAAAACTATGAAAAGAAAATGATGCTCTCTCTAGGTGAAGTTGGGGATGAAATTAGCATGGTGGAGTCCCTGCAATTTGATTTTAGCACTATCGAAGCGGCAACGGATAACTTCTCTAATTCCAAGAAGCTTGGACAAGGCGGTTTTGGTGCTGTTTACATGGTAAGAATTAACAAAGCATCCTCTAGTCTCTTGTATGTAAAATTTAAGCAACAAATTGGTCACAGATGACATCAATCTGATACTCTTCAAAATGCTTAATGTACCAATCAATACTCACAAGGACCTCTGATGAAATTTCAGGGTCGGCTCCCCAACGGACTTGACATTGCGGTGAAACGGCTGTCCCGTAATTCTGGTCAAGGAGAAGTAGAATTTAAGAACGAGGTCATGTTACTAGCTAGGTTACAACATAGGAACTTGGTAAGGCTCCTAGGTTTCTGTCTAGAAGGAGTCGAACGGCTTCTCATTTACGAATTTTTGCCCAATTCGAGTCTTGATCAGATCATAATCGGTATGTTCTCAAATTGTCATTCTAGAAATTAGATCCTCACAAAATGATTAGGGGATGTCTTATAGAATATGATTTTACCTAAATGTAGATCCCCTGAAGCGTGTGAATCTCAACTGGGATAGGCGTCACAAGATAATAATGGGTGTTGCTCGAGGGCTGCTTTACCTACATGAAGACTCTCGACTTCGTATCATCCATCGGGACCTCAAAGCTAGTAACATTTTGTTGGACTCGGAAATGAATCCTAAGATATCGGATTTTGGTTTGGCGAGGCTGTTCGAATTGGACCAAACTCAAGCTGAGACAAACCGAATCGTGGGAACCTAGTAATTACCCCAACATCTTAGAGTTAATGCTTACCAAAAGAACAAAGGCAAACTATAGAGCTAACATGATGGACTTATTGTGATGCATAGTGGATATATGGCGCCGGAGTATGCAATACATGGAAACTTCTCGGTTAAGTCAGATGTCTTTAGCTTCGGAGTGCTGGTTTTGGAGATTGTGAGTGGTAAGAGGAACAATCTTTACCGCACAGGCAGTGAAACGGAGGTCCTCACAAGCTATGTGAGTATAAGAACATACCTTCTCATTTTGCATAATATTCCAGAGATCAATCTGCTCAATTTTGTCAGATGTTTGCAGGTTTGGAAGAATTGGAGGGAAGGATCAATATCGAACATCATCGATCCCTCTATAACTTCTGGTTCGAGAATTGAAATTGCGAGGTGCATTCACATTGGTCTACTATGTGTCCAAGAAAACGCGGCTAGTAGGCCAACAATGGCCGCAGTTCTTCTTATGCTTAACAGCCACTCGGTTACTCTCCAAGTGCCATCAAGACCTGCATTCTTCATGCATGGCGGCATCGAATCTGATATGTCATTCACGCAGGATTACAATTCGAGGGTATCTGAGGTTGAGAAATCAAGAAGCAAATCAAGCCGGTTCTCAATAAACGAGGTCTCTATGAGCGAGCCATATCCACGGTAGCCTTGGAAATACAAGAGATCAGTGTGCCCTCCACCTTAGTTTTTGTGTTTGTCATGGTTTTTTATATCATCATAAAATTACACGCTCGTCATTTAATTGTTCCTCTGGATTATTAAGGAGTTATCTGGCTCCATCGGCTTAGGATCATATCCAGACTCATAGAATGTCGGAAGTAAAGGATCCTCATAAATAGTCATGCCTTACTCTACTTGTGTAAAGACAAGAGCAGCTAGAACAGCTTGCTCTTACAAAATTCGATAGGTCTGAGGATTCTTGCCACATGTCCAGGTGCTGTTGCCTGACAATAGCTAAGGGTGCGAATGGTAATCATTCTGCTCCAGAAATTAAATTCTTGCCAGAAATTGATTTCTGAAAGAGAAATTTGTTTGGTAAAACATGACTAATTCTGCTCCAGAAATTAATTTCTGGAAGAGAAATTTGTATGATAAAACAGGAGAAAATTTTCTCGTGGAGAAAGTCCTTTTTCCCAAAAATGAAAGCCCCATGTTGACTGGCTTAAGTAGCTATCTACATTTGTGAAGATTTGTCTTCTCTACTTCATAAATATGTCTATATTTAATGTTGAGTCTAAATACATCTTGGAGGCCTATCACTTTTTTTCTAAGAAACACGCCTTGGCAGGGTTTGTTGAATTTGGTTCCTTGTGTTCTTGAAATCTAATGCAAGAAACAGCAGTTAAAAGTTAAGTTGTAAACGGATAATCACCAAATCTCATGAAGTATTTTAAGCCTTTCGCACATGATCTCCAGCAGGTATGCTACTGCCATCCTAGATTGCAATGCTGGGATAATAAACTTCGTATATGGAGAAGATAAAACTCGATCAGATAGACCAGAGAAGGAAAATACAGTTATATGGTAAGGGCTTAGATTATGTGATTCCTATTATCTCATTTTCCTGTTACTTTAGACGCTATGAGGGCTTTGTGTGGGAAATTTTTTGCTTCTGCTCGCATTTCCTTTCTAATGAATTCTCCAAGAATAGTCAACGGAGGAAAGATTAACTAAGTTGAGTTGGTAATGGCACTCAGACCATTCTCCAAAACTTCAGCAAATAATTAAGGGAAAAGGAAAGGTAATGATAAACTTGAGATTCACACGTGCAAAATAAATAGATTTATGGTACTTTCAAGCAGCAGATGGCAGATCCAAGCATTTGTAAAGTCTCAACAGCAGAAGATGGAAAATTTATTAGAATTTTTCTGTCATTCACAAGCCCAACAAGAGAAAGTGCCAGACCTAATGAGAGACTAAGAGTACTAGCACCCCAATTCGCCAGTCCCCTCTTCGAAAAATGCTTCCTCAAATCAAGAAAACCTTTCTAGCTTCAGTTGCTCTAACATTTTTTCCAACAGTCCCTCGCTTTGCACATCTTACCTGCTCAAAATTGATAAAAATAATAAGAAACTTACATTACTCTAAATTCAATAGCAGAGGAATGCGAATAACACACCAATTACAGCAACTTTAGACCATTCAATTCCCCAAAGAGACATTACATGAAAGCAAAGCATACGATGTCAAACATGAGTCACTGGGCATTTAGTTTTTTTGGGAGCACACATTGCAAACCTGAAGCTTGGAGAGTATCCTGCAATTCCCAAGCCATCACAAAATACCAGCAAACCAGTCATCTATTGAAACACAACCAAGTCTTCTTATTTTAGATTAATCGACTGCATGGAAGCAAACAGTCATGGAACAGCAATAAGTAGTTAGAAGCAACAGGCAAAGGTCGCAAAACAAATAGCCAACCCCTATTCCACTGCTACCTTGGTTAGCCATAGACAAATTAACAAGTCCAAATGACTATAGAACACAACCCAAAATTTTTTTTTGACTATAGAAAGTAACAATAACAACATCCACAAAATCTATAGGGTGATCTAGATGTCCATATTAGGACCAGAAGATACAGGGAGAATCAACACAGATTAAACTTGGAATAAAATACAACACGCACTATATTTACCTTTTGTATAGCTCCAGATAAGCTTTATGGATTAATAAAGATCAGTATATATATATGAGACTTCACTATAATTGAAAAGCATGCAGGAAAATTAACTGAATATTTGTATCAAAAACTTCACTCATTTCAAAGAACTAAGTGCCATGAGAGTTCAAACACCCTATGAGTATCAGGTACTCAAAGATGGACTAGGAAATTTATGTATTTGGTTGATCAAGCGCTCTTATTGGGATTGAGCTGAATCACTCTCATAGTTTGTTGGAAATATTAGAAAGTCTTTTGTGCATAATTTTGTATATAGGTGGCTTCTACCTGAAGCCATTTTGTGTAAAGGCGGTACCCCTGGTACCTTCTTAACAGAACCTTATTTATCATTCAGAAAAGGAAAAGGATTTTTCTTAAACTTCAGACCGACAAAGACCCTTAAAGGATTTCTTCCCTATTTAATACACACTCACATCATAGGAGGAAAACAATGGCCATAAACCACGACTAGTGACAATGAGATAAAAAAAGACGTTTTACTAGGCAATGGGATCACAAAAGACTAAAACCACCCTTTGCTTAAATAAGAAGAGCAGAGGACAGAGATTTTTGTTCTTCCGGCTGCTCTTGAGCATATAACTGGATGTCAAAGCACATTGTATCAAGATTGGACGAACAATCATATACCCAGAGAAGCTAATGACCACGGCTCAAACTCTAAACTGTACAGAATGATCTGCATTCTGCCAATCTCTACACCTAAATTAAAGAGTCGAATCAACCAAGAAGATTTCAACATCCCTGAAACACATCTATGGTTCATTCTTCAGGCATTACATGAACATTCAACAAAGAATCAGCTACAACCTATGACAAATATCTTCCTTTCTGACCTCAAAACAGCACATGGAACACGTCGGCTAAACATAGTTCATAACTTCATACAGAAACCAATTCACCTGAAACAATAAAAAGCTTTAACCTTTAATCACGGCCTTTATCCAAAATCATCTAAGCTTCTCCTTGGCCGAGCTCTTCCTCGCAGCATCCTTGACCTTCTCAATGTACCCTTCAATTGGCGGCATGAGTGTCACCATGAAGCGGTTTGCAGGGAAAGGTGTCAAATCTGGCACCAGCGCCGCCTCTCGCAGCTTCTCTAGCAGCGCCTCAATCGCCTCCTTCTTCATCCACAACAAATTACTCTCCACAGCCTGCCTCGCCATATGCCTCCTCATCAAAACCTAGAATACTCCTTCGCGAGCCGCCTTCCATCCTCGACCGTGAGCCCATACTTCTGAATATTATCCGCATCGACCGGTCCCAACGAGATCAAATCCAAGCCCGGGGTCCCAATTATCTCTGGCTTCTCGGAGACGCCCAGTTTCGACTTCCCTTTCTTCAGCATGTCGATCTCACGCTGCCGGTCCCTTGCTGATCAGCCCCATCTTCTCGCGCTCGGCCTCGCGGGCCCGCTGCTTCTCGGTCAAGTAGCAGAGCAGGGTGGGCGCGTTGAGGCACGCCTCGACAAGGGCCTCGGCCTCGGAGGGGCTGCGAACCGCAGAGCTAGACACAAATGACGAAACAAACCGATTCAGCCACACAACCCACAAATCATAGCCCTTTCGAAACAGAAACCCAGCGGTTCAACTTCAACCTCAACCTCAATCCGCATCATGCTAATCAAGTTCTCGCCAGACCGCTCCACAGCATCTCGTTCCCTCGATTCCGACTCGATCGAGCGAGATTCGCACGAGCCTTATGTCCCAAACGGGCGGCCGCGTCGCGCACCGTGGATTGCACCGAAGGGAAAAGCTAACGACGGGAGAGGAGATGAAACAGTTGGAGGAATCAAAGACTCACCAGCTACGCATGAAGAAACGGAAGTGGCGGAGAGAGAGTGAGGGCCAAAATCGATCGCCACCGTGTGCGGTGGCTGTTCCAGTGCAGTCGTGAGGAGGAAAGGAGGGCACGAAACTGAAGAGAGTCGAACGTCTCTTGAAGAGAGTAAAAAAGGAAATTTGGCCAGAATGCATTTGGGAAGCCAGAAGCTACAAAAACTAGCTTCTTTTTTTATGCCCAAGACGCGTTCCGGAAGCAAAAACCCATTCTGGAACTAAAATAAGAATGTATTTTTACCAAACACATTTTTGTTTCAAAATGCAAAACTACTTCAGAATGCATTCCGAAAATTTTTTAACAAACGCATTTCTATTCTAGAATGCATTCTGAAGCAGAATTTCTACTCCAGAATAGATTCCATGCGCGCCCTAAACCTTTATCAAGTTTTGGTTTCTACGCAGTTTCGTGCTAATGGTAGTCCACAAATTCATTGATTTTGTGTGCCAGCATTTGTGATTTTTTATTGGTTGGGGGGAACAGAGAAGATAATTTAGCATTATTTTACCATTTCTTTCGAAGATAATAACTAAACATAAAGCACAAGCTTGGTCCCCCGATCCTAAGATTCTAGATCTGTCTCTCTTCGTACGCGAGACCGCATGTGCCCCGTAGAACTGGAGATCTTCTTCTCTTCCACTTCATGTGAGACGAGACAGACAAATCAAAGCTTATGTCTTATCTCAATAACTAGGCTAAGGATATCGCGTTGCAAATCAGAGTGAATAAGCTCGTCTTCTTGAAATCGAGGGAGTGACCGAGAGAGGGAATCAATGAAAAGAAGAAAGATTGATTTACTTCAAATTGGGAAAGCAATAATATTTCAAGAATCTAGAATATGAGTTGGGAAGAGATTATGAATATAAGTTGTTCACCCCCACTCTAATCTTTGTGTGAATGTAGTTATTGTGTTGTATGTAAAACCGGATCAGTTGTGCCAATTGTGTTTGTTGTATGTGATATCGACCATTAATATGAGATATATGGTCGAATGAGATCAAATGCATCAAAAATTGACTGATATATGTGCACAACAACAATTAAGTGCCCCACGGGGCAAAGCACTACATTGCGGGAGCCACCTCTTGAATTTGCAGGGGCCACTTCTATAATTGTACTTGTGTGACCATCTATGTATATCGATGAGATTAACAATGTGGTGGTATACATCATTTGATAGTAAAATGATGTTTGATCTTTACTATTAGCATTTCTGATCCCCATAAGAAGTATCGGGGTCGTTGAGGCTGCTTCCCTAACAGCAGGATGTGCGGGCTCATCTAGATCAGGAGAATAGTAGATCGAAGCCCCGGAATAAGAGTGCTGAGCTAAAGCTAAGCGGAATTTGGGATGTTACGTTAGAACTCACGATACACTTATCCCTAGGGATCATTTACTTTTAAATTTACAGAATTACTGAGTTTTCATATAGAATATATTAAGTTTCAATGATCGCAGAGAAAGTAGGTTTTTCACATTAGTAAGTAAAGCTTTCTAAGCGAGCTTCTTTGCCATTTATGATGAAATGTGGGATCCGCATCTTAAATACTACGCAAAGAAGTCTTTTATGTCGAATTCTTTGCTCAAGAGACTTTTTGTGGTCGTCCTTTCGCAATTTCATATTCTCCCATTCCTACTGGCACTACCCACCAGGCTTCTCTGTTCCTGGTCAATCAGTCTACGTCAGAAATAATTACCAACTGTTTTGCTTTTTCCGAGCAACAAGGACGTAATAATTCCTGCATGTTCTTTTCAGAAGAATAGATTTATAAATAGATAAGCAAAATTTAATCAGGAATGATCAGTTCCGGGCGAGAATTTACTACGAGCACATTTCATAAAACTCAGTATTTTATAAATCCCAAATGGACAAATTTTCAGGATGTCACACGTATCATCCATCGGGACCTTAAAGCCAGTAACATTATGTTGGATGCGGATATGAATCCCAAGATATAAGATTTTGGTTTGGCAAGGCTGTTCTCATTGGACCAAACTTAGGCCGATACAAACTGAATCGTGGGGACCTAGTATGTGCCCCAACATCCTAGAGATAATGCTTACCAAAAGAACAAAGGCAAACTATAGAACTAATATAATGGGCTTATTATGATGCAAAGTGGATATATGGCGCTGGAGTATGCGATGCATGGAAACTTCTCGGTCAAGTCAGATGTCTTTAGCTTCGGAGTGCTGGTTTTCGAGATTGTGAGTGGTCAGAGGACCAATCTTTACCGCATGGGCAATAAAATGGAGGTCCTTATAAGCTATGTCAGTATAAGAACGTACCTGCTCATCTCGCATATTATTTCGGAGATCAATATGCTCAATTTTGTCAAATGTTTGCAGGTTTGGAAGAATTAGAGGGACGGACCAATATCGAACAGCATCGATTCCTCTATAACTTCTGGCTTGAGTACTAATATTGCGAGGTGCATCCACATTGGTCTACTATGTGTCCAAGAAAACATGGCTAGTCGGCCAACGTTGGCCTCGGTCTTTCTTGTGCTTAATAGCCACTCAGTTACTCTCCAAGAGCCATCGAGACATGCATTCTTTATGCATGGCGGCGTCGAATCTAATATGTCGTTCACACAGGATTACAATTCAAAGGTTTCTGAGGTTGAGAAATCAAGAAGCAAATCAAGCCAATTCTCAAAAAGCAAGGCCTCTATGAGCGAGCCATATCCATGGTAGCTTTGGAAAAACGGGAGATTAGCGTGTTTCGTGCTAATGGTAGTCCACAAATTCATTGATTTTGTGTGCCAACATTTGCGATTTTTTATTGGGTGGGGGGAACAGAGAAGATACTTTAGCATTATTTTACCATTTCTTTCGAAGATAATAACTAAACATCAAGCACAAGCTTGGTTCCCCGATCCTAAGATTCTAGATCTAGATCCATCCCTCTTTGTACGTGAGAACGCATGTGCCGTAGGAGTGAAGGAGAACTCTTCCACTTCATGCGAGACAAGATATAAAAATTCTTAATTAGTCTAATATGAAACTGGCTTGCGTAAGCCGAGTATAGCCCTGCTGTGATGAGAGGACCTGTTGCTTGAAACTCTATAAATAGTACTCAAGTCTCTCCTCTAATCCTGATGATGCACAATAAACTTCACATAAGGAGCGTTTAATGAATGCTAACCGTGAGAGACAGTCTCATTGAGCTAGTAATATAGAGGGTAATAGAGGAAAAACACTTGTGCTGAGGATCGTCGCTGTTTCGCATCAAGAATGATGGATTCCAGATCATGTGTGCAAATCATTTTTCTCCATTAATGTGTTCTAGATTCTAGCTATGGAGATCTTGAGGTGCTATTTTCGCGGCTTACATGTGGTATCAGACCAACCAAAGACTAGATGAAGAACGTATTGATTTGGCCTATTTTTGTGAGTTTTTATCCGGTGAAAATTGATTGTGAATCACATAAACGTGACGTACTCGTCGAGGTGAGCAATTTGATGGGCGGTGTGCCACTGGGAGATGCCACACTTGACCCCATGAGCAGCTACGTGCCGCTAGGCAGCGATGTGCGTCGAACACACGCCACATATAGGCGTCGCCCAACGCTTGCATTGCACATGCTAGGGTTGACCTGCCCGGGGCTGAGGTCATCACGATGCTAGCAACTCGCTGACGCGTGTTAACCCAACCGGGGACTTGACCCATGAACCGAGCCATGTAAGCTTAGGTGACTCGACCTGATTTGACTGCTGATCGGACCATTGAATTGATCGGACCGATGATCTAGACTGGACAGGTCAAACTGGTTGGATCGGTGGTCCATCCGGATAAGGCACGCCGAGCATGTGTTGCACACGCCGTGCACTCAGGTGACGCGTGAGGGAGCGTGAAAGCTCCATTTAGAGCATTCGGTATTGGCATTCTCGTATTAAGATGCATTAACATATGGTGTATTTATTTTACATGTTTGATGCTTTTAAGAATGTGAAAATACTTACATAACCTTAAGTACATATATTTATTAGGGTATTTTGTGTATTTTCCTGTATTTCTCTATGGTTTTTGAAATATAGGCGCAAGCTCACATGTATATCATCATATACAGAATGTGTAGAGCGTGATTCATTCATAGCATGTATAAGGTTTAACATATATCAATGAATAAAACAATGTAATTGGCATCACATGTGATTTTAGTGACAAATTGCCCCTGTCATCAAGACTGAACTTACATGTATATGGTAACTATGTGACATAAAGTTTATATCCATGGTATGAGAGAATTTCAAGGATTCAATTGGGTTGTGATTGCCAAACTGGCACACTTAATTGGGTTTGAGAAATATCAATCTTATATTATGGTGGGATGTCTCAAATTATAATGTGTTATCATACTCCCAAATGAAGTGATTGTGTATTGGCTCATGGAAGGACATATGTGCAGCATATAATTAAGAAGTGACTGATCTTAGTGGTTCATATGCTCAAAGATGGTGAATTTACGAAAGTTGGAATATATTCTTATGGTCATTGTCATGTGGAGAGTATATAACTGTATATTATGTGTTCTGCCTAAAGGTGATTATATGATGATGTATGTAACTCTCAGGATGTGTACTTATATGATTTCAAGTTACACAGTACTCATATGATGCTAATTATATCACTGCTTGTGTAATAGTCACCTTCTTTATAAACGGCAACTCCATTACAATTGAGATTCTTTATACTTCAAACTTTAAAAAATGGAAAGATGACTTATTGTTTGGGATGGAGCTAACAGATATTCATATTGCTCTTACTAAGGATAAGTCGATAAATCTCACTATTGTTATTGCTAGCAAGTATCACCTAGAAGGGGGTGAATAGGTGATTTGAGTAATTTTTGAAGAATTTAAAACAAAAACGATTTATAATCAGTAAAGTTTGAACAATGTTTAGATTTTGAATGTGCTAGTATGCAGTGTAAATAATATAATGAGAGATTAGGGATAGTGAGAACTGCACACAAGAAGTTATAGTGGTTCGGCTTAGATCAAGCGTACGTCCACTTTCCCACGTTCACAGCCTACTGGCTAGATTTCACCATGTGATTAAAAGGGATTACAAAATCTGAGTGATATCACTCGGTGAATGATAGAACTCTCTATCTCACACAATCACTTTTACAAAATGTCCCTTAAAATCTCAGTATTTAGCTCAGGAAAGACAAGTAACAGAATCGAAATGTGCTCAGACTTTGGACTTGTTGATTCTCGATTTCGTTCTGTACCTTCTACTCCTCATTGGTCTCCTTTTATACTCCTCTACTTCTAAACTAGCTGTTGTACAGTCTTCAGAGGATCATTTTTCAATCTTTACCTTGGACAGATTTGTATAAAATGGATTGAATAGCCGTTGATTGACAAAATCCGAATCCCACTGCATCTGGTTGCCCTTACAATCAAAATCTTAGTTTCCATAAGTAGAGCTTTATCCGTGTGATATATACTTGCCATAATGTTTGATTGTCAATCAATTAGCCTTAAATTGAGTCAATCAAAACTTTCCTTTTGTGAAATTCATGCCAGATCACTAGCCGTTATGTTTTGTTCTGAATAAATTATAAGTCTAAAGAGTTTATGATTCTTGCTATACAGTCAGAAACAAAGTCAGCGTAGGTCTTCAGTAAAATCTGAGTCCTTCAAAATTAGAGTCTGAAGATCTTTGATATCTTAAGATAAAGTCTGAGTGTCTATTTCAGTAGAGTCTGAACTTCTCGTTCTGAAACTTGTAAAGTCTCAAGTTTTCCTTCTGAACCTTGTAAAATCTAAGCGTCCAGAAAATTAAGTTCTCTTGAAGTATTAAAGTCGCCACTTCTAGAGTATATTTACTTGAATCAAAATACTTCCAAGTGCATATTAGATTTATAGGATTAACATGGATGGTTTTATCAACTTCAAAATCTATTAGGAAATTTCCTTAACGATCTCTCCCTTTTTTTATGGTGACAAAACTTTCATGCAGATTAAAAAATTTGAGAATAAATATCTATTAAGCGCATAAGGCACAGATAAATGTAAGTGCAAATTGTAAGATTTGTGTCGTTTTCTTTTCTTCAAGTTCATCCAATAACCTATGTATTATATCTGCATATCAAGTAATAATATCCTGCATCCTGCAATATATATTTTCCCCCTTTTTGTCAGCAGCAAAAATAGATAATTAACGATAATAATGTCAGTCCCACAAATCAAGAAAGTAATAGTTCAAATGATACATCTAATGGCAAAGTTTTTTAATCAAAAGGGATATGAAGCAGGCTATTTCTTGGAAGAGGTGTGAACAAGTTGAAAATTCTTGAGGATTTGAACAGTTTCCTCAATTCTGAGAGAACATTGACCAATAGCATGCTCCAAATTGGTTGAACACTGAGCAATTGCTTTCTCAAGATCTGCTTTGTCTTGTTATGCTTGCAGACGAAGATTTTGATTATGTTCCTCAACAATGGTCCCAAGGTTCTTCATATCCTCTTCGAGAACTGACTGCTTGTCTTTAATTTCTAGCAGAAGTTTGAGTATGGTCATGTCCTTTGAGGGTTGTCCCTAGACATGTTCAGATACAGAGTGTTCAAACTCACCTTCTCTTGCAGTCGAAATCTCCCCCTAAGTATCTGCATATTCTGCAGTAACATTCTCTACCATCATTTGTTCATGGTATTGTTGTGGAGATGGACCTTCTTCTATCACCATAGGAATAGTGCCTTGTTCTTGTTGTCTTAAGCTTGATTCCTCCAGGGTTGGTTTTGAATCCTTGTCAGCAGGTTCTGACAATTTTGCAGTAGGTTCTATGGACTCTTGTTCTTTCTCAAAATGGTCTTGACCAACATTCTGTCATATATCAAGGCTTCTTGTTTCATCCTCTTTATCTTTGGGGGGGAGTCTTCTTTTCTTTTCTGTACACTTGTAAAGGACTTTTTGAGATAGTCTGTTCCCTTGCTTTCTCCTTTCCTTTGCTTCTTTCTTCTCTCCTTCTAGCAGATTGTCCTTCTGACTTATCACCAATATTTTCTTTGGTTTTGCTTCCTAGAATCTCTCTATCCTTTCTGACATTAAAATGCTTAAATTTCATCTTAGCTAGCATCTTCTCCCCAACATACATTAAAGGAAGAAAAGTCTTGCACAAATCATCAGGAACGGTAATGTTAAGATAGACAAAAATTCTGGTGATCAATGCACCATAAGGGAGTTGACCCTTGTCCTTCAATAGAGTTCTATACATGTGAAGGATGATAATATGGGGAAGAGAAAATGGAACTTCATTCAAAATTGGCCGGATAAGCTTGACTTCAAATTTAAACAAATCTGTCTTAGACAATGCTTTGGGCCGCAAGTAGTTTATAATAATCTTATGTAAGATCATTGTCTTCTGTGTCAAATCAGGATAAGTAATGAACCGTTTTGATCTTGTGACAAAATTCAGATTTTCTGAGGCTGCTTTAGAAATTACTTCTTCACTAACCTCAATGGGAATAAACTGACTATGTTTGACTCCAATAATAGCAGCCAATTGATAAGCTTTCAGATTATACTCCTTATCTCTAACAGTAAACTGAATCCAATCAGGAGACAAAATGGATAGATTGAAGTAGAAGTATGTAGTCAATTCAGCATACATATGTGCAAACTGAAGGCAGAATTCAGACATTTCCAGATTGTCAAGATGATGTTTCATGAAAATGCCAGCATTTTCCAGAAATTTGAAATCGAAACTCCCGTGGTTCATAATCTCTCTTGATAGCAAGATTTTGTAATACACTATGCAGTCGATTTCTAAACAGACTTCCTTTTCCCTTAACTCCAGAAGCAATTCCTGTTTTCTTCTCGAAATTATTAACCAACCTTGCATCATCATCTTCCTTTAAGTTTTTGTTAGAATCTAGGCTGCTCCGTGACTTCGGGCTTGTAACAACAGATTTCTTTAGAGAAGATTCTCCCACTTTTTTCTTTTCCTTTGCTTGATATATTCTCTGTTTGTTAAGGACAAGATACAGTCTTTCTAGACTGACCAGTGGCAAACTGAAACAAAGAATATGTTTCCACAAGCTGTACTTCTGATCTAAAACCATTGTCTTTTAAGCATGCATGTAAGACTGACTCAGAAGCATTGCTCTTTTTCAACTTTTCGTAAGTCTTCAAAACAAAGTTAAGATCTTTAAAGTAAAAATCTGTTTTACCAGAAGTCTTTGGAGGAAAAGACGATTGAAATGCTTGAGGAGTTTCTTTCGAAGATGTCTGCTTGTCTGATTCTGTTTCAGACAAATCGGTGACCTCCATATATTCTGCTTGGCCTGTATACTTTGAATCTCTGTTAAGAATCCGCGATAATCGTCTTTTGTAAGGCATTTTGGATGTACGAGGATCCTTGGAAGAGAAAGGTTGGATCTTTGAAAAAGAGAAGGAGTACGGTTCGAGGAGGTATGAGTCGGGAGCAAACAATCAGGTTTCTATTAGGGCTTTTAACATGGAGACAATTTTAGTAAAAGAAACAACTTTAAGGAGGTTATAAAATGTGATTTGATTATTTAGGAATAGACAGAAATATTCCAAGTGCTCTCAATTAATGGGATAAATGCGAATATGTACCTAATTTTCTTCCAAAAATAAAATGTGACTAGATATTACCATAATTTCCTGCCAGAAATAAAATGTACTCTCCAAAATTTGAAATGAGGGTTTTATCTTGCATTTGAGTATTAATATGGCTTTCAGACTTAAATTGCTTGAGTCTAAAATGTTCCTGTCTTAGAAATTCTGCAAGTAGAAAGGTAAGTAATGCATAATTTATTTTGTATAAATTCAAATGAAGATTTATCTAGAGGTTTTGTGAATATATCAGCTAATTGATTTTTAGAATCAATGAATTGAATATTCACATCACCACTCTGAACATGATTTCTGCTGAGGTGACGCTTGATTTCAATGTGCTTAGCTCGTGAATAGAGAATTGGATTCTTGGTCAGATTGATAGCACTTGTATTGTCACAGTTGATTGAAACATTTGATTCGTTGACTCCAAAATCTCGCAATTGTTGCTTCATCCATAGAATTTGAGCACAACAGCTTCCTAAAGCCACATTATGCTTTTGCCGTAGAAAGCATAATTGTGCCCCGTTTCTTTGAGTACTAGGATACTAACATATTTCCAAGTAATTGACATGTCCCTGTGGTGCTCTTCCTGTCAACTTTACATCTAGCAAAGTCAACATCAAAATAATCAATAAGTCTAAGATATGATTCCTTTGAATATCAAAGACCTAACATTGGATAAGTCCCAATGTATTTGATTATTCTTTTAGCTACTGTAAGATGTGATTTCTTTAGGTTAGATTGAAATCTGGCATATATATAAACACTAAATAATATGTCCGATTGAGATGTAGTAAGATATAGCAATGAACCAATCATGCTTCTAAACACCTTCTGATAAACCTGTTTACCATTTTCATCCTTGTCTAATTTGGACGAATAAGACATTGGAGTGTATGTTTTCTTACTATTTTGCATTCCAAACTTCTTTACAATCTCTCTTGCATAATTTTCTTGGCAAATGAAAGTACCATCTTTGGTCTGTTTTACTTGTAGTCCAAGAAAGAATGTCAATTCTCCCATCATACTCATTTCAAACTCATTTTACATGCACTTTGAAAATTCCTTGCAAAACACTTCATTAGAGGATCCAAATATAATATCATCCATGTAAATTTGAACAATTAAAAAATCTTTACCTTCTCTCTTAATGAATAGAGTTATATCAACTTTACCTTTTGTGAAGTCACTCGATAGAAAGAAATTACTTAATCTCTCATACCAAGCACAAGGTGCTTGTTTCATACCATAAAAGGGCTTTCTTAAGCTTGTATACATAATCAGATTTTCTTGTTTCTTCAAAGCCAGGAGGTCGTTCTACATATACTTCTTTCTTGATATAACCATTTAGGAATGCAGTTTTCACATCCATCTAAAACAATTTAAAGTTATGAAAACAAGCATAAGCTAAAAGTAGCCTTATGGCTTCTAACTTGGCAACTGGTGCATATGTTACATCATAGTCTATGCCATCTTCTTGTGAGTAGCCTTTTGCTATAAGCCTTACTTTGTTTTTTGTAACTTTTCCTTTGTCATGCAGCTTGTTTGTGAATACCCAGCTTGTTCCAATTATTGGATGATTCTTGGGTCTTGGCACAAGTTTCCATATTTCATTGATTCTAAATTGTTGAAGTTCTTCCTGCATTGCTTTCATCCAACTTTCGTTTGTACATGCTTCATCAATTCCTTTTGGTTCTATCTCAGATATCAAGGCTAAGGCTTGATATTTTCTTTATGCTTGGATCGAGTCTTGATGCCATCTTTTACTGTTCTAATAATAAGATTCATTGGATGACTGGATTTATGTTTCCAGTTTCTATTGAAACTCTCCTTCTGAGTACCATCAGATTCTAAAGATTCTTGTTGATTCTGGATAATTGTTAAATCTTCCTTTCCTTCTTCAACAGATTCAATAATCTTTGGAGATTCTTGTTGAGCTTCAGACATCTTTTGAACAATGGAAGATGGTTCAGATTCATCTTTGTGAGTCTAAACATTTTTATAAAATCTCACGTTCATTGTTTTTTCTTCCACGGTCTGAGAGTTCTTGTTAAAAATTCTGTATGCTTTGCTTGTTGTGGAATATCCAAGGAAAAAACCTTTATATGTTTTCTCATCAAACTTTCCAGAGCGATCATTTGGATTTTTTAGTATAAAGCATTTACAGCCAAACACACGAAAATATGAAACATTGAGCTTTCTATCTTTGTAAAGTTCATAGGGTGTTTTGTCAAGAATCGGCCTGAGAAAAACTCTACTAGTAATATAACAGGCTGTAAAAATCGCTTCTGCCCAAAATTGATATGGAAACTTGCTTTCAATCAAAAGAGTTCTTGCCATTTCTTTCAAAGAATGATTTTTCCTTTCCACAACACCATTCTATTCTGGTGTATAAGGAGTAGGAAATTGTGTTGAAAGTCATTTTCCTCATAAAAATCTGAAAAGCTTTGATTTTCAAATTCTCCTCCATGATTAGTTTTGATGCGGGGAAAGAACAACAATAGTGCCAAAACTTGTGTACGGATGCCACTTTGGTGCCAAAACTTTCATTTGAATCACTTAAGTGCCAAAAGTTGTGAAAAACGATCACTTAAGTGCCACTTCGCCTGAAATCCGACGTGGCGTTTTTTTATTAATTTTTCAAGCTGATATGGCTCGCCGGAGGCTGATGTGGCTCGCCGGAGGCACACGTGGCATTTCTTTTTTTTTTTCCTTTTCTTTCTTTTTTCCTTTCTTTTCTTTTTTTTCTTTTCTTTCTTCTTATTTCCGGTGGCCGGCGTCCGGCCACCGGCGTCCAGCCACCGGAAATAAGAAAAAAGAAAAAAAAAAGAAAAGAAAAAAAAGAAAAAAATCAGAAAAAAATATTTAAAAATTGAATTATACACATGGAAATGCCACGTGTCATTAAATTTTAAATATAAAAGCCACGTATTAAATTTGGTCGGAATTTCTCGCCGTTGGCACTTAAGTGATCGTTTTTTCTCCGATTTGGCACTTAAGTGATTGCCGGCGTAAACTTTTGGCACTTAAGTGATCCAAATGAAAGTTTTGGCACTAAAGTGGCCTCCGTACACAAGTTTTGACACCATTGATGTTCTTCCCCCGTTTTGATGCTAGAAATGGTATAATTCTTTTCATTTTGAATTCTTTTTGCAAATTTTGAGAAGTATGAGAAGGCTTCATTTTTGTGAGCAAGAAAGAATACCCAAGTGAATCTAGTAAAATCATCGACAATGACTAAACAGTACTTCTTACCACCAATGCTTTGAGTTCTGGTTGGTCCAAACAGATCCATATGTAAAAGCTGCAAAGCACGATTAGTAGAAACATGATGTATAGACTTAAAAGAACTTCTTACCCATTTCCCTAAGGTACAAGCTTTGCATAATTCTGTTTTCTTATATTTGAGACTTGGAAGACCTCGAACAAGTTGTTTATTTGAGATCTTTGAAATTTGCTTCAGGCTGATGTGCCCCATTATTCTATACCATAAGTCTTCATCTTCCTTGATAGAAATTTAGCATTGAGTGGAATCAAACTTTACATCAAGAAGATATATATTACCATATCTTCGTCCTATGTATATTTAAGAGCTATCTTTGTTAGAGCCACAACATATGTTTTCTTGGAAGCTTATTTTAAAGCCTGTGTCACATAGTTGACTTATGCTGATCAAATTGTAATTGAAACATTTTACTAATGAAACGGCATTGATAGGAAGTCCTCCAACTTCAACTGTTCCTTTTCCAATAATTTTTCCTTTGTTATTTCCTCCAAAGGAAACACTTCCACCATTCACACTTTGAAATTTGATAAACATGCTTGGATCTCCTATCATATGTCTTGAACAACCACTATCCAAGTACCGTTTCCTTTTTCTTTTGCTGGTAACTTGCAAAAATTCTATACATTCAAGCTTTCTTTGGTACCCAAATTTATTTGATTCCTTGAGAGTTAGTAGTATAGTCTATTTTTACAAAGTTTCTCCGAATTGGTCTCCAGACCTTAGGACAATCCTTCTCAAAGTGCTGTGGATCTCCACATTTTGAGCACTTGAGAGCACTTTGGCCAATAGGCTTTACGAAATTCCTTTGGAAGTGATTTTTGTATGCTTGTCTAAGAGGTCTTTGCCTTAATCTCTCATTGACTTTTGGAAAATCAATCGAATGATCACTTTCCTTAATAAATTTGAAAAACATGCATAATAAATTAAAAACAATCAAATATACAACATAATTTAATAAAAAAAAATTTTAATTTTTTTTAAAAAATAAAATAAAATAAAATAATTTTAAAAATTGGGTCGGGCGGACTCGACTCGGGTCAACGGATTCGACCCAGGCGTTGACCCCAGTCAACGGATCCGGCCTGGGTGTCGACCCGGGTCGGGTCGGTTGATTCGGGTCGGCCTAACCCGGATTCATAGACCCGCCGGGGGGGGGGGGGGGTGAGGCGCCGGCCGAGCCAAAATCGACCGTCCGCCGGCCGGCCCAGACCGGCACCGCCCCCAAATCATCCTCCCAGGACCTCTATTAGGCCATACCACTCAACTGAGCGGCTGTCGGACCGCCGTCCGCCGGCCGGCAACAGAACAAAAATCGGCTTCATTGGGGCATTTCATCGAACGTCTGGCACGCGCGGGGAAAATCGAAGGCCTTCGACCTCCTTCGGCAACTGGGTTGACTCCGATAGCCACGACTGGTTCCTAACTGAGACTAGAGATCAGGACCGGCGACGGCATGGACCGGGAATCACATGACACGGCCGGCGCGAGTCCCGGCCCGAGCGTGTCGAAAAACAGAGGAAAACAGGGGGGCTTCTCGGCTGGGGAAAGGTCACCGGTCGTCAGCACGGCTGGGGGGCTTTTCGACGGTTGCGTGGGCAACGGCGAGGCTGCTGGGTGTTCCTCCGACTCCGACGGACTCTCAACTTCCTTTCTTTCTCTTTGTTCTCTCTGTTTTCTCACTCTCTGTTTCTCTCCCTATTTGGCCAACCGGAGCTCTCTCTCCTCTCTTTGGCTTTTATAGCCGGCGACGACGGACCCCCTCTGCTCCTCTGCGTTGGCGTGACGACGGCCTGCACCGGTGTACGCCACCCCACGACTTTCGTGGCCATTGTAGGTCAGTGCAAAGCAGAGGCGGAGCAGGTCTAAGACGGGCTGGGAGGAACAGGAAGCTAAGAGGGAGGAGGAGATAAGGGGAAGCCAGGAAAACAGGGAAGACGGGACTGGCAATTAATGCCAGTCCCATCGGCGTGCTTATTAGGCCTTCCTCTAACCAGATAGCGACGGCGAGGAGCAGCGCTGCCGTGCGTCACACTGGTGTCGAGAATAGGGGCGAACAGGGCAGCGAGAGCGACAGGGGGAGAAGAAAGGAGAAGGGCTGGGCCAAGCTAGGCCCAGCCGCGCGGAGGGGGAGAAGAAAAAGGAGAGAGAGAAAAAAAAAGAAAAGGGCCCGGGCCCGTGGAGGGGAAAAAAAGAAAAGGAAAAGGGGCCCGAGCCCAAGGGAAAAGAAAGGAAGAAGAAAAAGGGCCAGGTCAGCCAGGCCCCGACCCGGCCCAACTCGATTTTTTTATTTTTAATTTTTTTTAATTAATTTTCTCTAATAGACCCTATTAATGCAAAGTGTGCCTAATTTTTATATGCAATGCATTTAATGAAAATATTTTTTGTGCAATTAAAGAAAATTAATTCCTAAATTTTGTGCAACTAATTTTGGGCAAATTAAAAATAGGTGTCAACATCTGCCCCTCTTTGAAGGTGAGCTCATAGAGATTGAGCTCGCAGAGGTTACGTTCAAAGACAAAATGACACCTAAATTCGGCCCATGCATGCTCAATGAATGCTATTTTGGCAAGACTGGAGTGCCATTTTTTATGCGATAAGATGATGTATGCTAAAGTAAAGAAAAACATACCTGAGGTTACTTACATTGCCGAAGGGTAGAGTAATCCCAGATAGTTGGTATTGTGTGTCGAGGACTCGAACCTTGTCGTGACCTAAAAAAAATCGTCGGGTTTCGATCTTAGGCTAATAGATTACTAGATCAATTAAATTAACTAACCTAGCTCGAGTTCTCCCAAACTCTACCAAATCGCAACTTAGATCCAGTTGTGAATATGCAAATATTTTCAATAGGAGTCGCCACTAATCATTTAAGGTAGGTTGATTAGAAACCTAAATAAAATAGCGGCAGTATTATTTTATTTCTGCGAACCAGAAATCATAGATTCGGGGACTTGGTTACGCTAAATTCCTTATCGTTCTTTCGGTACCAATTTCAAGAAAAATACTCAATTTGACAATTTTGAAAAATTCTGATTTAAAGTTCAAAGGTGCAGAAATTTCTTTTTGATTTTCTTTTATTTAAATGAAAGCTAACCTATACGTAAATACGTGCAAAAATTGACATGCGATTAATACAACCTAACATGCAAACTATATGTCATGCGACGACGTGACTTATTTCTAATGACAGACATATTATTTTTTGTATTTTTATGAAATTCGGAATTAAAAATGTCAATTATCTAAACATGCGATTTTAAACTAAAGAAATTAACCTATTCTAGAGCAATCTTTTTTGGTATTTTTTTAATCGAAATTGGAAATTAAAATCAAGTAAAAAAATAACCACTTAATCTTTCGAGTTAAGTTTCGATCAGAAGCCTGACAGATCGACCCTAAAATTCGAAATACCCGTTATGAAAATCATTCTATCTAAAGCCTGATAGATAGATTTATTTTCACGTGTGCGGTTGCGGATTAAGAAATTTTCCTAATCGATCACATCTTGAAAAAATTTAAATATCTCAAATATTTTGGATATATTCAAAGGATTTTGAAAATTCTAAATTCTATCCAATTTTGATAAGTAATGGATATCTAAGATTTCAAAAAAAGGAAACAAATCCTAATGGTGATAATGCAAATTATCCAACTATACAAAGTTAGATAACGATAAGCATAGAATAAGCAATAAAATATTCAAACTAAATCAGGATAAGATATTTACCTAAATGCGCAAATAACTTGCCAAATTCAAATTTGCAGCCGATCAGGATGGCCGGCAGCAAATGGACCTGCGATGACGGCGTCGCTCGCGGATCGGGATCACGAATAATCTGGACTCACGGACACCACAATGGCAACGTCGGTTCGGCAAGGAGCGGCTCTGCTCGCGGTGGTGGTGACGGTGATGCCAGAGACTTGTGATCTCGGTTGGGAATTCGTCAAGCAATAGTGTTGGTGAAGCTGGTGTTCTCCCGAAATATGCTAGTTCTGACTTGAAGATCCTGCAAAGCAGAGTTTACTTGGCACAATTATAGGCTCGCCAAGATGTGCTGCAAGTGTAGAATTGTTGGGCCTGGACTAAATTGATTAGAGGTATTTGCAAGACCAACAGCAAACAACCACGTCTAGAGCATCAAACAGAGGACGCCGACATCTTGTATGGCGGCGCTAGTGGTGTGAGAGTAGTCCACTCTCTGCCTTGATCTTTCCTTGTATATTGTCAACCTCCTTCACTCTCTTTGACTTTTTCTCATGGTGAAGAACATGAAATCTTTGACCGTGAAGAAACCACGTGCTCCTTCAAGAACGTCCCCTCCTTCGTGTCTTGAGCCTCGGGCAGAAAGAGCCGAAACAATCTCTCTCTCAATTTGTGGGCGTGTCCTTTCTCTTAGTATTGTGGCCTCTCCCTCGTGAAAAACAAATCCCCCTCCCATTGTGAAGAGTTAAAGGTCTATTTATAGTGCAAATTAGGTTTTTTATTCTCTAATCTAGATTATAGGTTTTTCCAATGAAAGGCTTAATCTTCATGGGCTCTTTCTTAATTACAAAGCCTTTTTGTTTTAACTCTGATTGGCTAAACCCCACTCAATTGAAACTTAGTTATTCTAATCTTGGACTTGATTTTCAACCACTATACCTCCATGGCTTGACCGAATACTGCTCGATGTGCGAGCTAGACTTGCGCGACTGACTTTAAGTTCATTCGCCATCGCCGATCCAATGCAAAATGCCATTAAACTATAAGATCCTAAACTATATGCTATGCAATTTTGATATTTTTGTTTAGGGGTTAAAAAATTTAATCCCTAATTTTCTATGCAATTAACCACTAAATGATACGCCGAAATTTAGGTGTCAACAGCTGCCCCTCTTTGAGTGGAGGCTTGCAGAGGTTTCATTTAAAAACTGAGACCTAAATTTAAACTATGCAAAATGATGAATGATGATTTTTTTTTAGATGCAATGATGCATGATATGCAAACAATAAGGAACGTATGCTAAGGCTTCTCACTTCGAGCGAAGCAGTGAAAGAGCCTTACATACAGATCGCACAAGAAGCGTTCGAGTGACGGAGTGCTTTATAATGCTGAGAATTCCCTCGATCTCCAAATTTATGGTCCACTGGAAGTAAGGTTCTCGAGGTATTGGATTGTCTATCTGTTACCTGTAGTTTCCTATAGATATGAAATAGCGCATGATATGAATAAAGAATGGGGTGTGTTGCCTATACCACTGGGCAATCACGAAAAGGGTCATGAAATGGGGCGTGCTTCGTACTCCACTTAGCAACACTAAATGAGAAACCATGCCGCCACGTACTCCATTTCGCAACATCAAATGAGAAATTATGCCGCCGCGTACTCCACTTGGCGAACATGAAATGGTGGTGTGCTGCGTACTCCATTTGGCAACACCACATGAGAAACCATACCACCGCGTACTCCACTTGGCAACATTAAATGAGAATTATGCCACCGCGTACTCCACTTGGCGAATATGAAATGGGTGTGTGCCGTGTACTCCACTTGGCAACACCAAATGAGAAACCATGCCGCCGCGTACTCCACTTGACGAACATGAAATGGGGTGTGCCGCGTACTCCACTTGGCAACACCAAATGAGAAATTATGCTGTCGCGTACTTCACTTGGCAATATCAAATGAGAAATTATGCTACCGCGTACTCCAGTTAGCAACATAAAATGGGGTGTGCTGCATACTCCACTTGGCAACACCATGAAATGGGGTGTGCTTCATACTCCACTTAGCAACACCATGAGATATGTCACCTGTTCTTCTTGGTAAACATATGAGAGAGATAATTTCTCCTATGCCGAAGAGAGAAATAATGAAGAATAATTAGTAGACGTACCTGAATTCTTCTTATGAAGGAGACAATGGCATTGTACCTGTTTTTACCTAAGAAAGGGTTAAAATAACACATGCGCAGAGGCAGAGAAAACATAATTCAAGAATCAGCTTGCATTACCAAGCTTCACTGGGGAATTTATCAATAAGAACAACCATTTCATTCTCTTAACAATTTGATCAGATTAGCATTACCAAGCTTCACTGGGGAATTTATCAATAAGAACAACCATTTCGTCATTTTGACAATTTGATCACATTAAATGAGAGACTTTTAATCAGAAAGGACTTTTTACTCGCTCTCAATGAAAGGTTTTTTACCCAATCTTTATTGTGGGTATAAGAATCACTCAAACTCTTTTCATCGTGCTTGACAAGGGTTCGGATATTCTCAAAATCAGTATGACTTGGCCAATCTGAGAGGTCTTTATAAGGACTAAAACGTGAGTTTGGTCAATGGCTTAGCAAAAGGGACTCTTCAAGTCGACGCTCTTAAAAGAATTGATATCACCAGCTACTCCGGGTTTACAAGTCGAGAATAAAAAGAGATAGAAAAATCTTGCTCTCACTTCTTTGAGCAACATTTATAAGTTTTTGAAACTCTATGTGAACTCAAATGCCCTATTTTGAAGAGACTTCGGTAAGGGTTGTAACGTAGGTTCGGGTAGGCTTGAAATGAATGACCTATTTCCATCAAAGGGGGTATTATGATCATAGAGATTGGCGATCATCCAACCATGCTACTAGTACCATTGATCTATCTTTAGCACTTGCTCCACAAATGAACCTTCAAATAGTCTTTTCCTTGAAGAATGATTTTGCATATCGACTTGGTTCTTGTTGAAGCTTTTCTTTCTCTTTTTCTCTCTTATTTTAATTTTCATTTTTTTTTCATTTTTTTAGAGAGAGAGAGAGATTTTCTTTTCGAGAGATTTTTCTCCTTCTTTGTCGAGAGAACTTCGATTCATTGGAGTCATTTTGCGTCCTTTATGATGAATTTTCTTTCGAGCTACCATTTGCCTAAAGTCATCTTGAACTTGCTTTGAGATGATTTCATTTGTTTATCACCAGAATGATCACTAATTGGGTTGAAATGAATTCACCATTCAAATTGGGTATGCAAAGGGTATAATGTGTAGGGATATAGAAAGGAATGCTCTTTGTCATATCCAAGGCACTCAAGCTAATACAGAACTTGCATGCAATAAATATACTTGAAGATTGATGCAAGTGAAAGCAAGAAAATTCTAACTATTTTGAACTTTCTAAGAAATTGCCCCAGTATAGGGTTATTCCTGACAGGGGTGAGAAATAAAACTACGTTCAAAGGGGTTAAGCAAATGATAACCTGTAGTGTTTAGATAGAGGAAATGAATGCCTCTTATCATTTTGGTCATCATACTTTTCGTGAGATAATCCTTTACCTTGTCAGCATGGAATTTTCACTCAACTCGCACTAGGGATTATTATTCAAGATGTGTATGGAAATGGCTTGCCTTTCGTCATCTTGAAGTCTCTCATGCAATATGATCACTTCATTAGGACAGAAATAAATTGCCAGATCAAAAGCTTTCCTTAAACAAAGCTTAGTAATATCAATTGATTCATAAAATTTAACTTGCAACTTGATAAAAACAAAGTCAGAATGAGTACAAATCAAGTGAAATACTTCTTCACAGAATCAAAATTAACTGGACTGGAAAAAACACGACCATCCATCTCGGCTAAAATCAAAGCACCTCCTAGAATGACTTTCTTCACAATGTACGAGCCACCATAATTTAGGGCGAATTTTCCTTCTGCAAGAGGAACTATCGGCAATAACTTCTGCAGAACAAGGTCACCTACCTGAAAATGTCGAGGCTTGACTTTTTTGTTGAAAGATTTAGCAACTTATTGTTGGTAGCACTGACCATGACATAGAGCTCTAAGCTTTATTTCATCAGTCATGTTCAATTGGTCTAACTTCTGCTGGATCCAATCTGCTTTTGACAATTGTACCTGTGAAAGAATACGTAACGAAGGAATTTCAACCTTAATAGGTAGAACTGCTTCCATACCGTACACAAGAGAATATGGAGTTACCCCTGTAGATGTCCAGATAGAAGTCCGATATGCCATAAGTGCAAAAGGTAATCTATCGTGCTAATCACAATAGTTTTCGGCTATTTTAGCTAAAATTTTCTTGATATTCTTATTGGCTGCTTCGACCGTTCTATTCATCTGTGGACGATATGGAGAGGAATTCAGATACTTGATTTTGAACTCCTTGAACAGATCATCCACCAATTTGTTATTCAGATTCGACCCATTGTCAGTAATTATAGCCTTAGGTACACCATATCGAGCAATGATGTCCCGACGAATGAACTTCACCACAACCTGGGCCGTCATTGTCGTGTAAGACATAGCTTCGATCCACTTCGAAAAGTAATTGATAGCGACCAAGATAAACCGATGCCCATTTGACGCTTTAGGACTAATTGGGCCGATCATATCAATGCCCCACATGGAAAATGGCCATGGTTCAGACAATTAATTTAATTCATTCGAAGGAGTTTTAATCTTGTCACCATAGATTTGACATTTGTGATAACTTCGGACATGCTGAATGCAATCACTTTCCAAAGTGAGCTAGTAATAACTCATCCTCATTATCTTCCTTGCAAGCATATGACCATTCATGTGCGGACCACATACTCCTTCGTGTACTTCTAGCATCAAATGAACAGCCTCGATTGAATCAACACACCTTAATAAAACCGAATCATAGGACCGTTTATACAGGCATTCTCCGCTCAAGAAGAACTTCGACGCCATTTTCCTGATATATTTCTGGTCAGATGCGGTACTTTTCTCCGAAAACTTCTGTGTTTGAAGATTTGCCTTGATATCATGATACCACGACTTGCCGTCAGGCTCTTCTGTCGTGGCCATGCAATAAGCCGGTTTCTTTAAGACCTCTATCTTCAAAGGTTCAACTTCTAAACCGCTTGTCACTCGTAGAATTGCCGATAACATAGCCAGAGCATCGACAAAACTGTTTTGAGTCCTAGGCAAGTATTCAAACGAAATGTCTTCAAACTCTTTCACTAACTCATCCAAATAAACGTGATGGGGTTGCAACTTAGCATCTCTAGTTTTCCATTTGCCAACGGTCTGAAGAATAATGAGGGCTGAATCTCCAAACACCTTAAGTCGAGCTACTCCCATTTCAATTGCAGCTTGTAACCCAAGAATGCATGCTTCATATTCAGTGATGTTGTTCGTGCAAGGAAATACCAGTTTCGCTGCCACTGGATAATGTTGTCTGCCTAGAGATATTAGAACTGCCCTAATACCTGATCATGACAGGTTTACGGCCCCATCAAAATATATGGTCTATACATACTCATCAATTGGCATGACTCTATCCTCTAGCGGATTCAGATCCTCATTTTTCCTAGGATTTTTAGCCAAAACATCAGCAAGTACTTGTCCTTTGACTGATTTTCTGAGACATGAATTGAACATTAAATTCTGAGATGAGAATCTGCCATTTTGCTAGTTTTCCGACCAAAGCAGGTTGATTGAGCAAGTATTTGATTGGATCACACTCTGTTATAAGCAATATTTGATAATGCAAGGTGTATTGCCTCAATCTGTGTAACACCCAGACCAGTGATGCGCACGTTCTTTCTGCTTCGGAATAGTTCATATCAGAGGCGGTGAATTTCTTACTCAAATAATAATCGCACGCTCCTTTCCATCCTCTTCACTTTTCTGAGCAAGCATGGCACCCAAGGATTCACTGTGGATTGTAAGGTACATGATCAAAGGTTGCCCCAGCGTTGGCCGAACAAGCACTGGCGAATTCATCAAGTAGTGCTTAATCTTGTCGAACGCCAGTTCACACTCTTCATCCCATCAAACCAGCGCATTCTTCTTAAGGAGTTTAAAGAAAGGCTTCGCGATATCAGATAACTGAGAAATAAATCTAGCTATATAGTTTAGCCTACCCATTAAGCTACGAACTTCCTTCACCGAATAGGGAGATTTTATTTCACAAATGGCCTTCACTTTTGACGGGTCAATCTCAATCTCTTTGTTACTGACAATGAAGCCAAGTAGTTTGCCAGAGGCTGCCCCGAACACGTATTTTGCCGGATTGAGGCGTAATTTGAACTTGCGAAGCCTGTCGAATAATTTTGTCAAGGTTTCTATGTGATTTTCTCCACGCCGAGTTTTTACAATCATGTTGTCAACATAGACCTCGATCTCATTATGCATAATATCATGGAACAACGTGACCATTGCTTGCTGGTAAGTTGCCCCAGTATTTTTGAGGTCGAAGGGCATCACTTTGTAATGAAATGTCCCCCATGGGGTGGTAAATGCCGTTTTCAACTTGTCATCCTCGTTTATCAAGATCTGATTATAATCTGAGAAACCATCCATGAAGGAGAATAGTTCGAACCCGGCTGTGCTGTCTATAAGCACATCAATGTGCAGAAGTGGAAAATCATCTTTGGGACTAGAGTAGTCAATAAATACTCGAACCCGACCATCTTTCTTCAACACTGGGACTATATTAGTGACCCAATCTAAGTATTGAGTAGTCTCAATAAATCCCACATCAAGAAGTTTCATGACCTCTTCTTTGATCTTCTTCGCTAGTTCTGGCTTAGCTCTTCGCGGCCTTTGCTTCACAGGCTCAACCGAAGGTTCAGTCGGTAGACAATGTTCGACAATCGATCGGTCAAGACCTGGCATGTCAGCATAAGACCAGGCAAAGATGTCTTGATAATCCTTCAACGACTGGGTCAAGCGTTTGGCCACATCTTCAGGAAGACATGCCCCAATCTTCACCTCTCTAGGATTCTCCGTGTCGCCAAGGTTGATCACCACGGTTTCTTCGGCAGTCAAGGGCTTGGATTTCTCATGGATTTCCAAGTTTCGTCGTATCTCTTCATCATTCGGATTAGAATCATCTGAGTCATCGGATTGACTTGTATCACATATATGAGGATCCATGATCTCCGTCCCTTTGCATGCCTCGAGATTAGTCCTGAAACATGAAAGAAGGGGATCAAAAAGACAAGAGAGGTCTTAACTACTGCAATTTTCGAAAATTATTCTTTGTTTGTTTTTTTGAAATTCATTTTGCTTTCGACCTCGAAATGAGAATTTTTTAGAAGCCCAACCCTCAGTTCTTACCGTAGATGACAAATTTTTCAATCATTGGTTATCGTCATCGGGTTGGTTTCGGGTGCTTCAATAAGATTCAAGGTGATGAAAACTTCTGTAATTTTATTGATATCGAATCAATGAATTACATCTTATTGGATTAAAAAACCTAAGTGCAACATGAATTGGAATGAAAATCGAAAAAAGCAATAAAGATTCCCACGCAAGGGAGATACGAAAACTAGAAATGATTACTCTTGTGGGCCAGTACCCACTCCTTCCAACGGTCCTTCTTCGATAGCTCCAATGAGGATGTTATTGAACAGAAGAGCGATTCCCTCCATCGCATCATTAGGATCTTCTGTCACTGGAGATGTTAGATCAGCCATACCTCCCCATCTATCGGGACGATATCCCGCGGGTTAATATAGAAGCTCGGGGGAGCCGAATATTTCACGTAGTAGTCGAACTTGCCGCTCGGTTGTCCCAGGGTGTCGATCACCTCCTTCTCTTCATGTATCATTCTTGCAGGACTTGAGGGGTGTAGTCCGAATGTTTGGAACTATGAGAAGATCGTCTCGGCCTTGGCAGAGCCACGAAGCACGAAATGTGAATGCCCCAGTATCTAAGAGGTCCTGAACCTTGTGCTTTAGAATATAGCAGTCATCGGTAGAGTGACCGACTTCCCCCAGGTGATAGTCACACTTTTTGGATGGGTCATAATTGGAGAACCGCTCAGGATTAGGCCGCTTTGGCTCAATGGAAAGCAAGCCCTTTTCCAGGAGGATCGTCAATACTTGGGGTAGAGACCCGAGGAGAGAAGTGAATTGTCTTCTAGCATCTTGTCGTCGATTAGAGAACGGGTGTCTCGGTGGGCTGTCTTGATATCCAGGGAGTAGTTGTGCTTTGCTTTGCTGGGGCTGCAATGTTGGAACGAGTGGATCCCAATCACCTTGTTCGTGCTTTACGAACTTTGGAGGCAAGGTGCTCAACTCCTTAGGGTGAAGGGACTCAATAGTACTGCTAGGTACGACTACTTTGTCATTCGGGTCGGTGCTGAAGGGGTTCGTTTGAATCATCACCCTTGGCCCTTGAGGAAAGGGACTGGTCATGATGAGTTGTTTCAAGTAGTCCGACAGATGCGCCGTTTGCCTCGAGAAATATTGGAGAATGACAAAGGCTTGCTTTATTTCCTTCTCGATATTAGCGAGGCAGTTCGGCACTTCACACTAAGCACTTTCTCTCATGGCTAGGCGGGAACGGCCGGTGATCGACGATCCATAATCATTTAGCTTGAGTATCAACTTCCTCGTGATGGTGGCTCACAGCTAGGGGCGTTTTGGCTTGGCGGCTGGTTGACGTATGGGGCTCTAAGAAACAAAGACAAGGATGGCGTTTATGCAAAGAAGCCGCAGTCGCCGCGAGAACGGTGAGTGGTGGATGGAGCTCCCGTTTATGTTGGGCGGTGAGCTCACGGTGGCGGAGGAGCAACAACGAAGGAACTCTGCAAGGTTGCCTCTTGGCGAGGCTCGAGCGATGGATCGATAACTGTGGATGATCCGTAGTCACCTGATTCAAGAGAAATGAACTAAATAAGCACATGGTCAAGACAAGGTTGGTCCATGACACACTTTCTAGTTTTTTTTTATTCTTCATTTATTCATAAAAATACTCGTATATGAATGAGACTTTATGGAAAAGTTCTTTAAGCAAAAGAAATAGATGCATCAAAACCCCTAATCATAAAACTAGGAAAACTAAAAATTAAGACTCCCTAGAAACTGAAAACGAATTCTCTAAAGCTTTTTTTTTCGCCATTTTTTGTTATAAAAACGATAACAACCTCTTGTGAAAATAATTACCTATGACACACCCAGGAAATAAATTCTCTAAAAAAAAGGCTTTCTTTATTTTTTTTTCAAAGGACTCAATGATTATGGCTTTCAAATTAAAACCTACCTAGACATGTCATGGACCGACAAAAAAAATACGAGAAAATAAGTAAACTACATGATAAAGGTTCAAAAGACTTACTTCACCTGGTAGGACCATGGCAATCACATGGACATGCACATGAATCGTGAGTTTAAATCTTAATCTATCTACCCTAATGGCTTTTGCAAAATGAAATGACGAACGGAACGACATGTCGCAGCCTCGCGCAAAATCATCATGACTAGTCGCAGCCTCACATACAATAGTCATGACTAGTCGGGTCCAGTCACTTCAGCTTGATTCGATCGACAAGGGCAACCTCCATGCGTTGTAGCCTCACGTGCATGAGGACGACCCTTGAGCCATTTTTTTGAAAAATTTTCAGGATCTAAATGGGATAACCTTTAGCGAAGTCTTACCACCAAGGTTAAAGAACCATTAAATACCATCTTAAAACTATGGGTGTGACCTAGGTCCGGTAACAGGTTGTGTGTGGTGTAGTGCAAATACTGTAAAACATGCATAACAGTTATATGCGAACACCGCTTCAATAGTGCAAAAAATTAAATCACAATTCCACTCCACCAAGCCTGCAAAACAAAAGGTTAGCTAATCACTACTCCCCTTATAACTCTCATCCTGCAAAACCATTTAACACCTAAGAATAAGAATTCAAACAAATTTTATCAAATTGAGTGGTTTTTTCCAAGAAAAAATTTTTGGCTTAAGTCCTCCTTAAATTTTCAAAAAAATTCAAGTTTGTCCCCGGCGGAGTCGCCAAGCTGTCGCGACCTAAAAAAAATCAACGGGTTTCGATCTTAGGCTAATGGATTACTAGATCAATTAAATTAACTAACCTAGCTCGAGTTCTCCCAAACTCTACCAAATCGCAATTTAGGTCCAATTGTGAATATGTAAATATTTTCAATAGGAGTCGCCACTAATCATTTAAGGTATATTGGTTAGAAACCTAAATAAAATAGCGGGAGTACTATTTTATTCCTACGAACCAGAAATCATAGATTCAGGGACTTGATTACGCTAAATTCCTTAGCGCCCTTTCTGTACCAATTTCAAGAAAAATACTCAATTTGACAATTTTAAAAAATTCTGATTTAAATGAAAGCTAACCTATACGTAATGACATGCAAAAATTGATATCCGATTAATACAACCTAACATGCAAACTATATGTCATGTGACGACGTGACCTATTTCTAATGACAGACATATTATTTTTTGTATTTTTATGAAATTCGGAATTAAAAATATCAATTATCTAAACATGCGATTTTAAACTAAAGAAATTAACCTATTCTAGAGCAATCTTTTTTGGTATTTTTTTTTATCGAAATTCGAAATTAAAATCAAGTAAAAAAAATAACCGCTTAATCTTTCGAGTTAAGTTTCGATCTGAAGCTTGACAGATCGACCCTAAAATTCGAAATACCCGCTATGAAAATAATTCTATCTAAAGCCTGATAGATAGATTTATTTCCATGTGTGCAGTTGCGGATTAAGAAATTTTCCTAATCGATCACATCTTGAAAAAATTTAGATATCTCAAATATTTTGGATATATTCAAAGGATTTTGAAAATTCTAAATTCTATCCAATTTTGATAAGTAATGGATATCTAAGATTTCAAAAAAAGGAAACAAATCCTAATGGTGATAATGCAAATTATCCAAATATACAAAGTTAGATAACGATAAGCATAGAATAAGCAATAAAATATTCAAACTAAATCAAGATAGGATATTTACCTAAATGCGCAAATAACTTTCCAAATTCAAATTTACGGTGGATCGGGATCGCGGATCGGGATGGCCGGCGGCAAATGAACCGGCGATGACGGCGTCGCGCGTGGATTGGGATCGCGGATAATCTGGACTCACGGACACCACAATGACAACGTCGGTTCGGCGGGGAGCGGCTCAGCTCGCGATGGTGGTGACGGTGATGCCAGAAACTTGTGATCTCGATTGGGAATTCGTCAAGCAATAGTGTTGGTGAAGCTGGTGTTCTCCCGAAACATGCTAGTTCTGACTTGAAGATCCTGCAAAGTAGAGTTTACTTGGCATAATTATAGGCTCGCCAAGATGTGCCGCAAGTGTAGAATTGTTGGGCCAAGACTGAATTGATTAGAGGCATTTGCAAGACCAGCAGCAAACAACAACGTCTAGAGCATCAAACAGAGGACGCCAGCGTCTTGTATGGCAGCGCTAGTGGTGTGAGAGTAGTCCACTCTCTGCCTTGATCTTTCCTTGTATATTGTCAACCTCCTTCACTCTCTTTGACTTTTTCTCATGGTGAAGAACGTGAAATCTTTGACCGTGAAGAAACCATGTGCTCCTTCAAGAATGTCCCCTCCTTCGTGTCTTGAGCCTCGGGCAGAAAGAGCCGAAACAATCTCTCTCTCAATTTGTGGGCATGTCCTTTCTCTTAGTATTGTGGCCTCTCCCTCGTGAAAAACAAATCCCCCTCCCATTGTGAAGAGTTAAAGGTCTATTTATAGTGCAAATTAGGTTTTTTATTCCCTAATCTAGATTATAGGTTTTTCCAATGAAAGGCTTAATCTTCATGGGCTCTTTCTTAATTACAAAGCCTTTTTATTTTAACTCTGACGAGATAAACCCCACTCAATTGAAACTTAGTTATTCTAGTCTTGGACTTGATTTTCAACCACTATACCTCCATGGCTTGATCGAATCCTGCTTGATGTGCGAGCTAGACTCGTGCGACTGACTTTAAGTTCATTCGCCATTGCCGGTCCAATGCAAAATGCAATTAAACTATAAGATCCTAAACTATATGCTATGCGATTTTGATATTTTTATTTAGGGGTTAAAAAATTTAATCCCTAATTTTCTATGCAATTAACCACTATATGATACGCCGAAATTTAGGTGTCAACAAACCTATCTTTGGTCGTCTCGGCTGAATTTCCTTCGTCTAGGACTCGATCCTATCTTCGATTGCCTTGACGAAAGAAATTGTTTGTCTACGACCCGAACCTTTCTTCGGTCACCTTGACTGGGAGGAATCGCTCGCCTGGGACTCGAATTTATCTTCGGTCGCCTTGATTGGATTTCGTTTGTCCAGGACTCAAACCTTCCTTCGGTTGCCTCGACTGGAGAAATCACTGGCCTAAGACCCGAACCTACCTTCGGTTTTTTTGTCTGGATTTCATTTGTCTTGGGACCAAACCTTTCTTCGCTCGCGTTGACCGGAGAAATCGCTTGCATAGGACCCGAACTTGTCTTCGGTCGCCAGCTGGATTTCATTTGTCTAGGTAACCGAACCTTTCTTTGGTCGCCTTGATTGACTGGATTTTGCTTTGTTAGGACCCGAACTTATCTTCGATTGCCTTGACAAAGTACCTGGGGGTCCTTGCCCGAGGATTTGATGGTTTGTCTGATGGGTCCTCGCCAGCAGGGCTTGAAATGGCTCAAACGATGAGCACCTGGGGGTCCTCGCCCAAGGATTTGATGATTTGCTTGGTGGGTCCTCGCTAGCAGGGCTTGAGAATACTCAAACAATGAGCACCTGAGGGTCCTCGCCCGAGGATTTGATGATTTGCCTGGTGGGTCCTTGGCAGCAGGTCTTGGAAAGACTCAAACGATGAGCATCTGGGGGTCCTCACTCGAGGATTTCATGATTTGCCTGGTGGGTCCTCGCCAGCAGGGCTTGAGAATACTCAAACAATGAGCACCTGGAGGTCCTCGCCCGAGGATTTGATGATTTGCCTGGTGGGTCCTCGCCAGCAGGTCTTGGAAAGAATCAAACGCTGAGCACCTGGGGGTCCTCGCCCGAGGATTTGATGATTTGCCTAGTGGGTCCTCGCCAGCAGGTCTTGGAAAGACTCAACGATAAGTACCTGAACATATTCCTACCTCTTAAGGGCATGTCTCCTGGGATTTCTTACCCGGAGGTTTAATGCATCATCTGCTGAATAACCAACCTTTTTCTGGGCATCTCTCTTAGAGTGATAAGGAGGACTTCTACAGCGCCTGAATTTTTTGTATCATATCACTAGGGATTAAAAATCTGAGTTGTCAAAGACGATTAGCACAAACATATATGCCTTCATTAGGGATAGACAAGCTAGACTATTCTAGAGTGTATATTTATGCAAGTTCATGCATGATGATTTTGCCATATTTACATCACCAAACATCCACCAAGGGTCAATTAAGACAACTTTCGCTCGTAAGGTGGACTTCTCGAGATGCTGAACGAGGGACTTTCAGTCAAAAAGGACTTTTCACTCACTCACTCTCATTGAAAAAGGCTATTTGTCCCATCCATTAATGCGAGAACATTGAAAACACTCAATATGGCTGTTATCACATCCGTAAGGGTCTGAGTTTTCTCGCAAGCGGTACGACGCTGCCAATCTGAGAGGTCTTCTTCAGGGTTGTAATACTGGCTTGGTCAATGGCTCAACAAAGGTGATTGTCCAAGTCAAGGCCATGAAGGAAAATATTATGCAATTATCTTCAGGTTTACAAGTCAAGAACCCTGCAAAAAGAGATAAAAATAATCTTGCTCGCACTTCCTCCAGCGTTGTTTATAAACATTTGAAATTCCATGTCAATTCAAGTGCCCTAGTCAGAAGAGACTTCATGAGGGATGTAACGTGGGCTTGGTTTATAGGTTGAGGAATGAAATGATCGTTAGGCTCAAAAATGTGTGTAAGGGTGAGAATTGGTGATCATCTAGCATTATCAACAGTCTTCTTCTCTGCCGTCTGCATCTTTCTGGCAAACTCCCTAGGTAATGCGGTGTTTAGCTTCTTTGACAACTTTTTCTTGAGGAGCTTTTGCATCAAGCATTTTCATGGATATCATTCTATCTCTGTTCCAATTGCTTTCTCAAGAACAGGTTCGTCTTTGTCTGTCATGTGATAGATCTTTGGCAAGACTATGTCCTTAAAGTGGGAATTTGTATCGAAGAAGAACTCAAGTTTAAACCCCTTTGGGGTTGTCTATCCTACACCTGCTTAACAACTTTGAGGTGTTTGAGAGCACTTTCATCATGCTCAAAGATCTCTTCAGTTAAAACTTCATCATTTTTCTTCTTCTTCTTTTTCTTCTCTTTGCCTCTTGTTTTCACGGGCATTGGCCTTACTTTTACCAGGCACACTACTTTTTCATGCCCCTTATTTTTCAGCATTTTTTGCCGTTCTTCTGATGTTGTCAGGACTAGCCTAAACAAAGTTGAACAAAACAATGTTAATAGGTTTTTGGAGTCTTCATCTTGATTTGTTACTTTGGACCCTGACGATCGAATGGTGGTGACTTTTGCTTTGTCCCGGTGTGAGGGATGATCACCAACTGGGCTCATATGAAATGAAATCACTGGCTCAATTAGGCTAGCAAGGGATATAAATGTGTGGGATAGAAGAAGAACTGCTCTTTGTCATCCTAAGGCACTTAAATCATCATGAGAGTTCATCTGCAATAAAAACACTCAAAGATTATTGCGACTGAGAGCAAGAAAATCTCTATTAATCTTTTTCACCTTGTGCGAGCTATTGCAGCTGATGATCATAGAAAATTATATATTACAAACTCCTCCTTTTAGGTGAAAACATTACTGTTATCAATAAGATATTAACATTGTGAGCAGACTTTAGTTTGCTGCTCCTCTCTTGACAAAGCCCTTTTAGCCTCGACTATCTTGTCGTCGATGGTGTGTTTATCTTGGAAGACTCTATCGGGGACCGTCGGGTCTGTGAAGATGATAAGGCCGAAGCCCAAGGGCAGTGATCGAAGGGAATGGATGTTTTTTTTCCTTGTTTCCTCTGAGTCTGAATCCTTCCTGTGATGCTAATTCATCTCAAGCTGCCCCAATGTGGGGTGGTTTTCGTCAGGGGTACTTATAAAGGACCTCCGAGTGTATGGGCTCAAAAATGGTCAAGCAAAGGATTAATGGTAGTGTATAGGGGAGAGAAATGAATTGCCTCTCGTCTCTTTGTCTACCGTACCTTATGCGAGAAATCCCTTTACCTTGTAAAAATGAAATCATATCGCTCATTTTGTAAGAATTTGGTACATGGGGATGTGTATGGACCAATGATTACCTCTCATCATCCTGACACACCTCGTTCAACAGTTCAGAGTAATTCGACACCTTTCGTCGGATTGCCAAAATTCTCATGGGGAATTGGTGAATTAAACAAGTAAAATTACCATGCAAAATCACTTTTCAAGTAATGCACTTGAGAAGGGTTAGGCATTTATTTGGTTTAACATGCCTCCTCCTACTCTTGTTGTCTTGCAGTATTATGAGGAGAGCCTTTGAGGAAAGAAATACTTACCTATGCTGCAGTGGCAAGGCAATCCTGCAAAATAATAAGAGAAACCGTGTTAATGAATAGATCTTTGAGAGATAGGAATTAGAAATGATACAAATTACCCTCCTTCCATTTTGCCTTCAAAGCTAGCAGAGTTTTTTCTCTTCTTTACTTTGTTCAGTCTTTTAAAATGTCGATGATTTCTTTCTAACAAAAACATGAACTTACGTTAGAAACAAGACGATGGAAGGTAAAATGAAAGCGATACAAGTTACCCTTCTTACCCTTTGTTTTTAAAGCTGGCAGAGTTTTTTCTCCTCTCATGGTTAGGCACGAAGCTTGAATGAAATCCTCTATAATTAGAGGTACTCCTGGCTAGAAGGTCCTGCTGTTGGAGTATGCTCCGTCGATGCGATCTTGGCCCGTTCTCTAATTTCCGAATGCATAAGACATTTGCAACTGCCTGGACAGGAAGCTTCGCAGCGAAGCTAATCTCTACTTCAAAGATCTTCAACAGATGTGGGCCTGGCTACTGTCAACACCTTCGTAGTCGCTAGGATCGGCCTTGATGCAATTTCGTCATATGCAAAGTTCTTTCTAGCTGCTTGCACCATGAGTGTTGTTTACTCAATTCCGTCCTATGTAAAAGGAGGAAATTATGTCATTTCCATGCTAAAGTGGATGAACTTTAGGAACGAAATACACCCTTTTTGATTGACTGGGGGATTGCATGCCCCCTAGTCTACTCTTCCAATTAAGCACTTCTTCGTCATGTTTTATTCGAGATGTTCTAACATTGGTACTCTATCTGGCTCGCTAGCACGTCAGAGTCTAACATGTTTCCCAGTTGTCGCGACCTAAATTTTTTCTCAGGCAAATGGATTATTAAGATTAAGCTTAAATCGGGCCTTCCCAAACCCTATCAATTTGCAACTTAGGATTTAAGTTCTTAACATGCAAATGTTTTCATGCTTGGAGTCGCCACTAATCTATTTGTGGTAGGTCGATTAGAAACATAAATAAAACATAGGGAGATATGTTTTATTCCTACGAACCAGAGATTCTAAGCTCAGAGACTTGGTTATGCTAGATCTAGTCTAACGCCCTTTCGGTACCTTTTCTTTTCAAAAAATGTTTTGGCAGACAATTTGGATCCATTTTAACTTAGTCACTAGCACGTGAGGTGATCATACGGGTGAACAAACCACCAAAGTAATACCCAATAATCAAAGCATTAAATAAATTGCAAGATTGAGAGAATTACTTACCTCGAAGCAACGTAAGCATCTGCATAGTTAGCTAAAAAATTACACTAACAATCCTAATATGATTTCTAATTAATAAGCACTTCACTCAATATTTTTTGGATTTTCACTTATTTAAATGAAAACTAACCTACATGTAATGACGTGCAAAAATTAACATGCGATTAATACAGCATAACATGCAAACTATATGTCATGCGACGACGTGACCTAATTCTAATGACGGGCAAATGATTTATTTTTGGTATTTTTCAAATAAAATTCGGAATAAAAAAATGCCTAAATTAACATACAATCTATGATAATTTAATCTATCCTAAAGTGACTTCTTTTTGGGATTTTTGTTAAAATTCGAAATTATTAAAATAACCTAAATAATCCATTAAGATTAAAACAATCTTTAATTTAAACTAGGAAATGTACTACCCTAAATCCCAGTTTAAATCAAATAATTATCTTATTCTTTAGGATACATTCAAGATTTCCTAAATATGCAAAACTTCTAATTTAAATCTAACTAAAAGATTTTTTATTTAGTTTTCTTTATTTAAAAGGAAAAACAATTAAACAAAGATAATAACCACATTCAAACAATATACGCAATCCGTAAGATTCTTCTTATCAAATTCAAATTAGGCAAAGAAATCAAACTAACGGTCATATGTATAGGGTTATAGATATCGACGGAAAGTTGATTGTTCGAATTTGGAAAGCGAATAAAATCTATTATCGTATCCAAGTGATTATGGATAAGATAACGATTTTCCGTATCGCCGCATATCGTACCTTAGGGATAAGGTCGGATAGTTGTCCAGATACGTTGTCAAATTAGGAAAAATTCCTAATTTTGAGTGTTTTCGAATATTGCGGATAAGGCCAACGTTATCCTAAGATATCTATCAATCCACACAATATTCACGGAATATTCAAACATCTGAAAATTAAGAAATCAAATATTCTGAAAATATAGGATAACATTATAGGGACGCTTCGCTCAACGACGTTACCTAATTTCGAAATATTTCCAAATTTGGACTCGCGGATCGGGATTGCGGATCAAGACGAGCGGCGGTGGGACGGCGGCGGCAATGACGCTTGCGGTGGTGCTCGGCATTATAGGGACGCTTCGCTCAACGACGGTCGCGGTGGTATGGACGCTCAACGGTTGGCTCGCAATTGGTGATCTCGACCGTAAGGGTGGTGTTTGGTTCAGGGAGCTCTCGGTGGTGCTGCTCAGAACTGGGCTCGCTGGCTTTGCTGGTCCTCGAAGCAGGGAATGATGGAATGTGGATAACCTACAAAGAAAAAGAGAATAATTTTTCACTTCTTTCTTTTATTGCTCTTTTATGCCCCTCCCTTTCTTCGCGTATCTTGCATGGTCTTGCATGGACTAATTGCTAGACTACACGCCAAAGGAGCTTCACGGCCGACAATTCTCCCTTAGGAACTTCACTGGTGTAATGAAGACCAGACTTCAAAGACTCGTGGCACTGGATTTGTCGGGATTTGCTTGCTGGATGCCGAAAAGACTTTGGGACTTCCTGAACTGCGCAAAGCAGAGAGTCGCGGCTGTGGTTGGAAACTCAGCGTGTGTCGAGCTAAAGCAGGACGACGTCGTGGCGAGCGCGGCATTGGTACGAGTAATACGGACACGGCGACGGGGCATGTGCGGCCGTCTTCTCCTCTCACTCTCAATCTCATGTTTTGCTCTCACTCACACTTGTGTTCTCTAAAAATTCTGATTTGAAAATTATGAGAGTCCTCTTTGAGTGAGGGGTATAATCACATATTTATATCGCAACCCTAGGTTAATTGACCAGGCTTCCTAGTCCTAATGGGCTTTGGCTTAGGCTTTATCCTTTAATTTTTATTTAATTCCAAATTGACTGAATTAATTTGGGCTTTTCTTTAATTAAGCTTAATGGGCTGATTTAAGCTCAAATTAAGACAATCAAGGCCTTTTTGACGTGTGATTTTTGGCCCTCATCTTCCGAGTGAGCCAAGTTTCGTTCGATGCCCGAGCTCGATTTACGCGACGGATTTTCAACTTTCTCGCCACTGCCAATCCGATGCAAAATGCAACTAACCTATATGAACTTACACTATATGCTATGCAATTTTAATATTTTTATTTAGGGGTTAAAATTTAATCCCTAATTTTCTATGCAAATTATTATTAAATGGTCGGTCGAAATTTAGGTGTCAACAGCTGCCCTTCTTTGAAGATATGCTCGAAGAGGTTGCATTCAAAGACTAAACGATACCTAAATTTTGACCATGCAGATGCAATGAATGATATTTTTGTCGGGACTATGAGTCTCATTTTGAAATGCAATAAGAAATGATTCATGCAATTAATAAAAACATACCTGAAGTTACTTACCTTGCAACAGTGGTAGCATAATTTGAGGCATGACTCTGATTCTGTAGGTTGACAATCACTTGGGCATTGTCCCAAAGATGTTGCCTGATAAACTGTTGAGGGGCTCCGATGACCTGCAATTCAGTCAAGACACACGAAGAAAGTTCGAGGCATCCAGTTATCGTCTGAGGTGCCCAAGAGAAAAATTTAGTGAAATAGAGTTCATTTCGACTTTAACGAAATACCCAGTTATCATCTGAAGTATTCATTAAAATTTAGCCGTCACACCTAGATATCATCATAGGTGTTTAACGGGAGAGTTTGTCCAATTCATATAAATGTTTCAACCTTTACAAGATACCTATACCTACTTCATAGATACTCGTAAAGATTTGACCGCTGCACCTAGTTATCATCATAGGCGCAACACGGGGGAACTCTAGATAGATTGGGAAAATGTTTCGATCTTTACGATATACCTATACCTTTCTCATAGGTACTCATAAAGATTTGGCCGCTATACCTAATTATCATCATAGGTACAACACGGGGGAACTTTCCGAGATGAGGAGAATATTTCGACCTTTATGAAATACCTATACCTTTCTCATAAATACTCGTAAAGATTTGGCCGGTGCACCTAGTTATCATCGTAGGTGCGACACGGGGGAATCTTCCCAATATTGTGTGAAAAGTGTGCCTAATAAAATATCTAATTATCATTTGAGATATTTGAAAGGACTTGATCGATAAATAATTGGATATCGTTAAAGGTATTTAATAATTTGGCGAATAGAGGGGCTAGCCTGAATGCTCGGAGATTCCTTGATAAAGTACCTGGATATCATCAGAGGTACCTAAAAAGGCTTGATCAATAGATACCTGGATATCGTCAAAGGCATCTAGAGATCGCAACAAATTGATCAAATATGGGGCCTGACGATTACTCAAACAGGTTAGGGATACCTGGATAGTCACAAACATCCAAGGGATAGAGATATACTTACCTGGTAATATCTCCGACTCTTGAGGGCGTGTCTCTTGCTAGACACTGTTAAAGACAACAAGTAACATGCATTCATAGGCAATCAAGGATGCATATATTCATGCATTATAAATTCGACTGGTTTTCATGTATGACGGTTTTGTCGAATCGGCATTACAAAACTTCACTAGGGAGAATCACGACAAGACAATCTGAATCCATAAGTGGATGTCTTGAAAATGTCAAATGAGGGACTACTGGTCCAAAAGGGCTTTCACTTATTCTCATTGAAAAGGCTAATTTATGATAATCGCTCTATCTCACCATCATCATGTCGACAAGGGTCCGAGTATTCTCGCAAACAGTACGACCTTACCAATCCGAGAGGTATTTGTTAGGATCGTAACGTGGGCTTGGTCAATGGCTTAGCAAAATGGACTCTTCAAGTTGAGGCTATTGAAAGAAAATACTCCGCAATCGTCTCCGGGTTTACAAGTCAAGAACCCTGCAAAATAAGATAGAAATGGACTTGCTCACACTTCTTCGAGCTAAGCTTATTAACATCGGAATCCTATGTCAGTTCAAGTGCCATAATCTGAAGAGACTTTGCAATGGATGTAACGTAGGCTAGGCTTATGGGTTGAGAAATGAATGGATCATTAGGCTCAAAATGTGTATGATTAGGGTGAATAAGTTGGTGATCATCTTGGCATTATCACTAATTTTCTTCTTCATCCTCAGGCATTGTCATTTCAGTAAATGCTTCATTGGGCTTGAATTCACCACTTCTCTAAATTCGTAGGACTATGACTATCCCACTGGAGATGATTTTAACACACTTATTATTTTCTCATTGGGCATCGGCCTTGCTTTTACTAGGCACACTGCTTTTTCTTGCCTCCTAGTTTTTTGTTTTGACTTTTGACATACACTGTCTACAATGCATATGTCGACCAACCACACTTTGGCTTATTTTTACCAAATTACTCGACATTTGGACTCTCAAGGGTCTTCATTTTTTATCGGTGCTCCGAATATGCTGCTCGAACAATGATGACTGTTGCCTTGCCCCAGTGTGGGGGATGATCACCAATTGGGTTTAAGAAACGAATTTGCAGGCTCAATTAGGCTTAGCAAAGGATAAAGTGTGTATAGGATAGAGAAAGAAATGCTATTCGTCATCCTAAGACACTCGGACTTCGTGTGAATTCATCTAAGAAAGCAACACTCGAAGGTTGATGTAAGTGAGAGCAAGAAAATTTCTATTCATTTTTCACCTTATAATGCTGACTTACCTCCAGTTTGCCTCGATGTGGGGTGGTTCTTGACAGGGGTAATTTGAAAGGATTTCTCCAAGCGTTTAGGCTTAAAGTGGTGAAACAATGGATAAACTGTTATGTTTAGGATAGAAAAATGAATTGCCTCTTGTCATTTCGGTCGCTGTACCTTTTGCGAGATAATTCTTTACCTTGCAGACATGGAATTTTTTCACTCAACTTACCAGGGATTAGTGCATGGGACTGTGTATAGGATAGAGCTTGCCTTTCATTATCCCGATGTACTTCATTCAACACATTCAATTCATTCCACATGAGTTATCAGATTGTCCAAATAAATTCCCCTTTTGAAATCGATGTTGCAGACCGACAAAATAACCATGCAGAGTTTAAAGCTAATGCACACATCTTAACTTGAAACAATTTATTCACAAGTGAAATGTTTGCAATTCAGAATATGAAATCAAACACTTGAAAACTTTTGCTGCAAAATATTAGATTTCATCGGGAGTAATACATCTTCACAGCATCAGAATTAACAGGAGTGGAGAACTCACGACCATCCATTTCTACGAGAATCAAGACACCTCCAGGAAGCACCTTTTTAACCATGTATGCACCGATGTAGTTTAGGGCAAATTTACCCCCAGGAACAGGAAAGACTGGCAGTACCTTCCTCAGGACTAGATCATTTATCTTGAAGTATCTTTGACACACTTTTTGGTTGAAAGACTTACCTACTCATGCGGCAACTGGATTGGGCGTTTCGTCTCACTCTCAGGGGGATTTGCCCATCTCTTCACTTATCTGGTTTCTCCAGAGTCGCTTAAGTTAATAGTGACAATTTGGTCTACCGTCAGGACTTTGGATCTTTCATGACGCTCTAGATCATGCAGCATTTTTTAGGAATCTTCGAGTTCGTCGGTGTCATCGAGATTAGGCTTGGCAGCACATAAGTCATCAGATTGGACCGTTTCCATACCCTCACGTGTCACAAGATTGCCCCTGAAATATAAAGTAAGGGATTCAGAAGGACAAACAGGGCTAAACATTGCATTTTTTCTAAATTTTTCTCTTTTTTAAAAAAAGTTTTTTTATGATTTTTTTCTGAAATTCTTTTCAAAAAGGTTTTAACACGAGGGAACATGAAGAGGCCCAAGCCTCAGAACTCTCCTTGAACTATATTTTTCTTTTATAGGTTGGATATCATCACCGGGCTAATTTGATGTACCTCAACATGCCCTTAAAAAATGAAAATAATTTGTAATTTCATTGATTATCACCATGGGTGCGCAAACCACCAAAGCAACACCCAATAATCAAAACATTAAATAAATTACAAGATTGAGAGAATTACTTACCTCGAAGCAACGTAAGCATCTGCATAGTTAGCTAGAAAATCACACTAATAATCCTAATATGATTTCTAATTAACAAGTAGTTCACTCAATATTTTTTGGATTTTCACTTATTTAAATGAAAACTAATCTACATGTAATGACGTACAAAAATTAACATGCGATTAATGCAGCCTAACATGCAAACTATATGTCATGCGATGACGTGACCTAATTCTAATGACAGGCTAATGATTTATTTTTGGTATTTTTCAAATAAAATTCGAAATAAAAAAATGCCTAAATTAACATGCAATCTATGATAATTTAATCTATCCTAAAGTGACTTCTTTTTGGGATTTTTGTTAAAATTCGAAATTATTAAAATAACCTAAATAATCCATTAAGATTAAAACAATCTTTAATTTAAACTAGGAAATGTACTACCCTAAATCCCAGTTTAAATCAAATAATTATCTTATTCTTTAGGATACATTCAAGATTTCCTAAACATGCAAAACTTCTAATTTAAATCTAACTAACAGATTTTTTATTTGGTTTTCTTTATTTAAAAGGAAAAACAATTAAACAAAGATAATAACCACATTCAAACAATCCACACAATCTGCAAGATTTTTCTTATCAAATTCAAATTAGGCAAAGAAATCAAACTAACGATCATATCTATAAGGTTATAGATATCGACGGAAAGTTGATTGTTCGAATTTGGAAAGCGAATAAAATCTGTTATTGTATCCAAGTGATTATGGATAAGATAACGATTTTCCGTATAGCCGCATATCGTACCTTAGGGATAAGGTCGGATAGTCATCCAGATACGTTGCCAAATTAAGAAAAATTCCTAATTTTGAGTGTTTTCGAATATTACGGATAAGGCCAACATTATCCTAAGATATCTAGCAATCCACACAATATTCACGGAATATTCAAACATCTGAAAATTAAGAAACCAAATATTCTGAAAATATAGTATAACATCCTTACCTAATTTCAAAATATTTCCAAATTTGGACTCGCGGATCGGGATTGCAGATCAAGACGAGCGGCGGTGGGACGGCGGCAGCAATGACGCTTGCGGTGGTGCTCGGCACTATAGGGACGCTTCGCTCAACGACGGTCGCGGTGGTATGGCCGCTCAACGGTTGGCTCGCAACTGGTGATCTCGACCATAAGGGTGGTGTTTGGTTCAGGGAGCTCTCGGTGGTGCTGCTCAAAACTGGGCTCGCTGACTTTGCTGGTCCTCGAAGCAGGGAATGATGGAACGTGGATAACCTACAAAGAAAAAGAGAATAATTTTTCACTTCTTTCTTTTATTGCTCTTTTATTCCCCTTCCTTTCTTCGCGTATCTTGCATGGACTAATTGCTAGACTACACGCCAAAGGAGCTTCACGGCCATCAATTCTCCCTTAGGAACTTCACTGGTGTAATGAAGACCAGACTTCAAAGACTTGTGGCACTGGATTTGTCGAGATTTGCTTGCTGGATGCCGAAAATACTTTGGGACTTGTTGAAGCTCGTAAAGCAGAGAGTTGCGGCCGTGGTTGGAAACTCAGCGTGTGTCGAGCTAAAGCAGGACAACGCCGTGGCAAGCGCGGCGTTGGTATGAGTAATACGGGCACGGCAACGGGGCATATGTGGCCGTCTTCTCCTCACTCTCAATCTCACGTTTTGCTCTCACTCACACTTGTGTTCTCTAAAAATTCTGATCTGAAAATTATGAGAGTCCTCTTTGAGTGAGAGGTATAATCACATATTTATATCGCAACCCTAGGTTAATTGACCGAGCTTCCTAGTCTTAATGGGCTTTGGCTGAGGCTTTATCCTTTAATTTTTATTTAATTCCAAATTGACTGAATTAATTTGGGCTTTTCTTTAATTAAGCTTAATGGGCTAATTTAAGTTCAAATTAAGACAATCAAGGCCTTTTTGACGTGTGATTTTCGGCCCCCATCTTCCGAGTGAGCCGAGTTTCGTTCGGTGCCCGAGCTCCATTTACGCGACGGATTTTCAACTTTCTCGCCACTGCCGATCCGATGCGAAATGCAACTAACCTATATGAACTTACACTATATGCTATGCAATTTTAATATTTTTGTTTATGGGTTAAAATTTAATCCCTAATTTTCTTTGCAAATTATTATTAAATGGTTGGTCGAAATTTCGGTGTCAACACCAGTTCATTATCTGCAAAAGAAAAGGGATGGAATGTCATTTCCAAAATTTATTAAGAAATAAGACATACCTTTTTCTTTCGGAAGGGGTAATCTTTTCTTGATCTGCCCCTGACTTTTGTACGAAATGATGTTTTGCTCATCATGGAGTCAAGGAATGCTCAACATTCTCTTTGGCTCCCTAGGGCTGATATCACCCACTAGTAGTAATGAGATTTGCCCCATGTTTTATTTGAAGATTGGATGATCTTTGCTCGGACTGCTCCTATCAGATGAGTTGGTCCGCTAGCATTATCAGGGTCTGATGTGCTCTCCAATTTGTGTCGTTTCCAAATGTCCCTTTTTGTAATAACAAACCAAAAGGAATATGTTCTGATACACGAAGTGAGCAAGTTGGAAAACAAATAGGGTTATGAGCATGCATGTTTTTCCACCACCGCTTTTTACCCTTTTGAAAAGTGATAAAACTTTTGTTTTATTTTCAAAAGCTGAGAAACAAGGAAGCATGAAGAAGCCCGGGCCTTAGAATACCTTGCTTTACATGGCTAGATATCATCAACGGGCCGGTTTGAGATACTTCTTCAGGCCCTCAAAACAAAATATTTGTAATTCTTTTGAATAATCCAGGCGAATTACATTTGTTGGAATGGAAATTGCAAAACCAAAATTCCAAGCATAATTAAAAATCCAGAAAACTGGGAATCTTAGAAAACAGCGAAGACTTTTAGAAAGCAAGAAAAAGCTCCCCATATAGGGGAGGATTCAAACTATTAAATATGCCTCTATTCTAAGGGAGCAAAATTCAGTCTTCAGTTTACTCAATGACGACATCTGCGCCTCCTGCTTGATTGGGTGGTGCGTTGCGGAATGCAAGCATCTTTGTATCCAATAATTTCTGGACCTTATTTTTCAAGACAATATAGTCATTGACGGAATATCCCGTTTCGCCCAAATGATAGTCACATGCCTTGGAAGGATCATAGTTGGGAAAGTGTTCAGGATTTTCATGCTTTGGCTCTTTAGCAAGCAACCCCTTTTCTAGGAGAATAGGCAGGATATGAGATATAGGCAAAGAGAGTAGCGTGAACTGCTTTTTGTTATTTCATCTTTAGGGCGGTTGACGGCCTGAGATCGGTTGTTGTCCACTGCTCATCTGAATCATCGGGGAAGGACGAATGGTTTGGGTGTATGCAACATCCGCATCTATCAGGGGTTCATTCTCCTTTTCCATACTGAGTTTCTTGTTTGTGGAAGTGTGGTCTGTAAACCACCCCTCACGCAATTCTGTTTCAATTCGTTCGCCTACAGGAACAAGACGATTAAGGGATTTAGCAGTGGCACCAACCAGGTGGTGTCTGCATTCATACGGAAGGGATTTAATGAACAACTTCACTTGTTCATGATCAATCAGTTGCGGGGTAACCTGGGCGACTAAGTTTCTCCACCTGGTTGCATACTCTTTGAAGGACTCACTCTTCTTCTTTTCAGTGTGCTCCAGATCGTCACAAATGAAGGTGACATCAAGATTAAATTGATACTGTTTGAGAAACGCATCGTCGGTATCATCCCAAGATTTAACAGTATCGATATCTTTTGACATATACCATGGCAAGGCTGATCCCGTCAGACTCGCTTGAAAAGTCTGAATCATGAGGGGCTCATTGTCAACATATTGGGTCATCCGCACATGATACATGTGCAAATGGTGTCTGGGACATAAGGTGTCATCATATTTCTCAAATTCGAGCATTTTGAACTTTTCTGGTACTTTGACCTGTTTGTATATAGATAGGTCAAGCGGGACAGCATGCTGCTGGCCTTATATCTGTTTCAGCATCTTTTCAACCTTTGCGAGACGTTTGTCTTGTTCAGTCATTGGCACAGCTTCGAGTTCAGGCTTTCTGATGGCAAGGGGAAGCGGATCGTCCTCTAGCAGGGGCATTTTGCTATCATTGGCGGAGGCCTTTTCTTTTCCAGTAGACGGGGGTGGTAACACCACCTCGATTGCTGCAGGCGGGGGTGTGAGCTTGCTGTTGATGGATGCAATCTGCTTGGTGAGGTTTTCAAGTGCGTTGAAAACAAACTTCATCTCATTTTCCATGTTATTGAGACGGGCATTTTCTTCGGTCATTTTTGTAACTACCAGTCAAAATGTCGAAATAAATGATTATAATGTCCAAGAAAGAATCATTTCATGACCTAATCATAATATTATTATGTATTTACTTTATTTGCAAAGAAAAATAAAGCAAAAAGGGGTTTTATTAATATCAACATTACAGGTAGCATTCCCGAGGGTTCGAACCCCGGTCGCCTTGGACCGTACGGCTTACATCTCGGGTACCTCTGGCCAAAGGCCGTGGTGGTGTCATCTTCCCCCCAAAAAATTTATTTAGAGCATAAGAAACGGTCCGAGCTAAATTAACAATAATACAACTTGTAAACACTCTTAGAGAGGAAAAACAAAACCCCTAAATACAAAAACTAGAAAAATGCATAGGGATTTTTGATAGAAAAGGATGTTCTTCCCGGATCCTCATTCTATGGACGATGGGGAAGCCATAATCTCTCGAAGTTGCTTAATTTCACAATCAATGGGTGGCCTAACAATCAAAAATCAATTGAATAAGTAGGCAGCATAATGAAATAAGAAGGGATAGAATATGTACCTTTCCTTGAACCATGTCAATCACAACAACATACATATGAGGAGTGAGGTTCGATTTCTATCTAGAATGGCTCAGCAAAATGAAATTAAAAGGGTGCCTGACCGTCGCAGTCTCGCGTTGGAGTCAAGTCCTTTTAATCTCGGCCAAATCGAAAGGAATATTTTATAGTCACGCAAATAGCAGCTAACAATATTTCTTTTCGATTTTTTTAGAAATAAATTTCGAGGAAAAGAAAAGTAACCTTTACATCGCGAGCTCGCGTTCGAGGTCGTATCTTTTTTAACACCATCCTAAAATGCGCTATTGCGGCCCAGGTCCGGCAGCATGGTTATATGTGCTATAGTGTAGTGCTAAATTTAAAGCATGCACAACAACTTATAAACAAACAATTTAAACATGCAAAAATAAATAACACCTTAATGTCAGGATTGTACCTGAAGTCCTTGCTGCCAAACAAAAATTGTTTTGAGCAGGACAAAATTTTTTGCCTAAGTCCACTTTTTAAAAGTCCCCAGCAGAGTCGCCAGTCTGTCGCGACCGACTTCCCGAGCCTTTCCACGAACAACGTACAAAAAGAAGGAGGGCTCGTCTGGTACATGCTAAGTTTAGGTTCGGGATTTAACTCGGGTTCTCCCAAGCCCATACCATATCGCGACTTAGGGTTTAAGTTTTTAACATGCAAGTGGTTTACATGAAGGAGTCGCCACTAATCGATTTGGGGTAGGCCGATTAGAAACCCAAATAGGGTGACAAGAGAATCACCCTATTCCTACGAACTAGAAATTAATTGAGTTCGGAGACTTGATTACACTAGTTGAATAACTAATGCCCTTTCGGTACCTTTTTACCCTGTTCATTTTTTCAAAACATTTGTCAGGCAATTTGGATTGATTTTAGGACCTTTCTTCTAACGTGTGAAGTGATCAAACGAGTGTATAATCATAAACGATTAACAATCAAAGCAAGCATGCAACCTAAGGTTTTAACTAAGTCAGATGACATTCAAAACATAATAGCACGTGCAATTATATTTTAATTGGAAAACATGCACGATAATGACACCATAGTAGGGTAACCTAATTAAAGAGGATGACTATGGAATTTTAAAAAAAAATGCATGATAAATTAAAAACAATCAAATATACCACATAATTTCATTAAAAAAAATTTAAATTTTTTTAAATAAAATAAAATAAAAAGACGGATAAAAAAATTAATTTTTTTTTAAAAATAAAATAAAATAATTTTAAAAATCGGGTCGGGCGGACCTGACCCGGGTCAACGGATCTGGCCCGGGTGTTGACCCGGGTTGGGTTAGTTGATCCGGGTCGGCCTGACCCGGATTCACAGACCCGCGGGGGGATGAAGCGCCGGCGGAGCCAAAATCGATCGTCTGCCGGCCGACCCAGACCGACACCGCCCCTAAATCGTCCTCCCGGGACCTCTATTAGGCCATACCACTCACCTGAGCAGTCGTCGGACCGCCGTCCGCCAGCCGGCGACGAAATAAAAATCGGCTTCATTGGGGCATTTCATCAGACGTCTGGCGTGCGCGGGGAAAAACGGAGGCCTTCGACCTCCTTCGGCGACTGGGTCAGCTCCGACGGCCACGACTGGTTCCCGACTGAGACTAGAGACCGGGACCGGCGACGACATGGACCGGGAATCACACAACACGGCCAGCGTGAGTCCCGGCCGGATCGTGTTGAAAAACAGAGAAAAACAGAGAGGCTTCTCAGCTGGGGGAAGCTCACCGGTCGTCGGCACGGCTGGAGGGCTTTCCGGCGATTGTGTGGGCAACGGCGAGGCTGCTGGGTGTTCCTCCGACTCCGATGGACTCTCGAATTCCTCTCTTTCTCTCTGTTCTCTCTGTTTTCTCACTCTCTGTTTCTCTCCCTATTCGGCCGACCGGAGCTCTCTCTCCTCTCTTCGGCTTTTATAGCCGGCGACGATGGACCTCCTCTACTCCTCTGCGTCGGCGTGACGATGGCCTGCACCGACCTATGCCATCCCACGACTTTCGTGGCCATTGTAGGCTAGTGCAGAGCAGAGGCGGAGCAGGTCTGAGATGGGTAGGGAGGAGTAGGAAGCTAAGAAGGAGGAGGATATAAGGGGAAGCCAGGAAAACGGGGAGGACGGGATTGGCAATTAATGCCAGTCCCATCGGCGTGCTCATTCGGCCTTCCTCTGGTCGGATAACGACGGCGAGGAGTAGCGCCGCCGTGCGTCACCCTGCTGTTGGGAACAGGGGCAAACAGGGCAGCGAGAGTGACGGGGGGAGAAGAAAAGAGAAGGGCTGGGCTGAGCTAGGCCCAGCTGTGCGGAGGGGGAGAAGAAAAAGGGAAGAGAGAAAAAAAAAAAGAAAAGGGCCTGGGCCCGCGGAGGGGACAAAAAGAAAAGGAAAAGGGGCCCAGGCCCGGGGGGAAAAGAAAGGAAGAAGAAAAAGGGCCGGGTCGGCCCAGCCCCGACCCGGCCCAACTCGATTTTTTTATTTCTGATTTTTTTAATTAATTTTCTCTAATAGACCCTATTAATGCAAAGTGTGCCTAATTTCTATATGCAATGCATTTAATAAAAATATTTTTTTGTCTTAGGAATTAAAGAAAATTAATTCTTAAATTTTGTGCAATTAATTTTGGGCAAATTAAAAATAGGTGTCAACAAGCATTCCTCGAGCAATTTCACATGCTATTTCGTAACGTGTCACGCCCCGAACTCCACGGCATGCAACATCCCTTGAGAAGGTCGTCGATATATGGTACGACGTCTCAGGACGCGTCGCCGACCCATTTACCATAACAGAACATAAGGCATATGCGGAAGCAATAATTAAAACACCCGTACAAAAGAAATATGAGAGCTAGGAAAGCAACTCAACGGAAAACTTTAGACAAATAACACATCCATAAAACCCATTAGAAACATTCTTACAATATCCATTTAAACAGTAATAAAAAGGAGAGGTGCAACAAAAGGTCCTGTCAACTGCTACCACTGGTCAAACGGGAATAAGTGGTTAGGAGGATCAACTTACAAAAAGAAAGGAGGGCTATAATTCCAAAAAGTTTCTACCCTCATAAACATGACTAAGTCTAGCTTAGGGCGCCCAGTCCGGATCGAAATCATTAGACTCTGATGAGCTCTCTGGTAGCTCTAAGTCCTCGCTGGAATTCTCCTCCTCGGACTCTTCGGTATCCATCGGCTCGGCTTCATCAACATCCATTGGCTCCATAACCGGGTCATTTACTACTGGTTCATAGTCTACTCCTCCTAGCACCTCATCCTCGGCAGCCTCGTACATATCATAAGAACCCATACTCCACTCTGAACCCGTGTCAGCATCCATGACGTCACCATCTGGGCACTGCGGATCTAACTCACCTACTATGGTAAACGGGACATCCATAGTACGGAGAGGTCCGTATTCGTCTCCAAAATGATCGCAAAAGCACCACGCTACATACTCATGGGTCTCAGGATGTGTCGTGCCCACATCTACTCCTATTAGAGAATAATGCCTAAGATACATCTCCTCATTTCCTACGGGATGTGCGGTCATAGTATGCTCGAACTCAACAGGGATCCCAAACCGCATTGGGGCATCCGGCATCGTCACGGACGTGGGTTTGAAAAGTTGGGTTATAAAAACCGTGAGACACTTCTCAGTGAGTGAAAAACCCATAAACCTAAATTAGGCTAACATGCATCTCCTGGCGGCAAACGAAATCACACACAAAGATAACTTAGGTCCTTAGGCCCAAATCGGTATTTTCAATGACCCTGCAGGTTATATAACCCAATAATATCATGTCACATACGCGGCACTCCTAGTCACACGTGCGTCATACGCATGCTCATAATTTTGAGTGTCAGTCTCGCATACGAATCACCGAATCGTACATACTCGCACATTGTCCCAGGCATTTAAATGCATGTAAATGCTCAATTATTCTTTACTGTAGATCCTGGTAGGGACGCATAATTTCTTTTCCTTTACCACAACACTCTATGCCCAGCGTAAAAATGCCCCAGGCCCAGTGTCTCTAGCCTGCGTCAAAACGCATCAGACGCAACACCAATCTCCTTACGAACCAGAGCCCGCGTAAAACGCATCAGGTTGGTCGTCTTCCGGACGAACCGGGCATCGTCCTCCTACAAAGTGCATGAGGACGGCATACCCCACATAACACGTATTAGGGCGAAAGGTGATTATACATTCACACATCAAATTTTATCTGAACCCCACGTAATACGCAGTAGGGTATAATTAGGTAATCATAAACCCATGGTAAACACGCATTCTCGCACAATTTCGACACAAGCCTCATACTCGGCAGACATTATGCGTGGCCATGCAAATCTCGCACACGAATGATGGTGCGATGTACAATGAGCATATTGTTCCACAACATATAATACAGTTCAACGCCACGAATTCATGCTCAACAATTCACGTCGCATACTTAACTAGCCCATTAATACCGTGGGGCACCACACACAAAATTGGCACTTACAACTTACTCGGGCATCATGATTTCCGTATAAATCAATAATTAATCACACCCCACAATGGTTGGCCACACAAGCATGCAACATGGCAATTTCAGATCATCACAGTTGAATAAATCAACAACCAATCCAATCACCCCGGCAATCCCGGCACCCTAATCAAGCTAATTCTCAAACTTGTCGATAATTAGTCAATAAGTTCCGATGTGGACATCAGCTAAATCACTTCATTCCGGCCTCCAATCCACCTCTAATTCCACTCGGTACCCCATCAACATTCTCCCGACATTCTCCCTCAAGTTACTATTCCATATATGCCCTTAATCGTCACCATTCGACCACTAATAATACTACCCTAAACCCGCTAAAATGCATTATCGTCCTAATTAGGGTTTAGAGGTTCACACCCACCTAATCCAAGCTCGGGACAACGAGGAACGGCGGCCGATCACCGGTGAATGATGAAACCGATGGCAACAATTCCCAAGGGGTGACGGCGAGCGGCGGCCGGCAGTCCACAGCACCCACGGGCGGCGGCTCACGGTCGGCGTGGCTGTCGGCTCACGGCAAGGGAGGCGGACGGACGGCGGAGCGGCGGTGGACAGCAGCCACTCACGGCAGCGCTCGGCGATTGGCGTGGACGGCGCGGCTCCGAAGGGCGGCGGCGTCTCGGTGTCCTCGGCACCGAATGAAGAGAGAGAGAAAGAACGGTGAGAGGGTGAGGGGAAAGTCGGTGAGGGGCGGTAGTATGGATAGCAAGCGGCTCCGACGGTGGCGTGCGGCATTGAGCGGCTCCGGCACCGGTGGCTCACCCGGCCGAGAGAGGGAAAGAGAGAGAAACGAGAGGTGGAGAGAGAGAAGAGTGAGCTGGTGGTGGTGGTGGTGGCGAGCAGAACAGCGGCGGCAGCTACGGCAAGCGGCAGCGGCGGCGCACCGTGGCGGGAAGACGAACGGTCGGCCTCCTCCTCGGCGGTCCGGCGGTCACCCCTGCATGTAGCCGAGATGGAGAGGAGACGGAGAGGGAAGGGTGAGACGGATGGAAGAGGGAGAGAGAGAAACGGCGGAGAGCGGTGGCGGTCTTGGCGGTGAGCTAGTGGCACGGCCGAGCTCGACGGAAGGGTGGACGGTCACGGTAAGGCTTGGCCGGCGTGGGAGGGAGAGAGGGAGAGAGAGAGAGGAGAGAAAGAAAGAGTGAAAGAGAGAGAGGTGAGAAGGACAAGGGTTGCATGGGGAAGTCCAAGAGGTGATAAAGAAAAATGGACAAGCAATGATGGGCACACATGGGGAAGAGGGATGATCACAAGTGTCATCACTCTAGGGCTTATCACATCCCCACAAAAACTAATAAACAAATCCCCTAAAAACCTCCAAAATTCAGAATACCAAAAGGCTCAAGGGCAAATCCGTCATTTTCTTCAGATATCAGGTCGAATTGCCATTTTTCGACAGTATTAACCATATATATAAGTGGCCAACATAATTCGACGTCGTCCTCATAAAAACCATCCCGTAATCCACAAAAATCAGCCTCGAAGTCCGAATTAAATTCCACGATCAAATTTGCCAGATTTCACATTTTCAATTCTCTCACTAACGGGCGGCCGTTTAGGAGTTACGCATATCGACCTTGGGTTGTCCGAATCGCGACAATCTCGATTGTCGAGAGAACAAGAGGAATTATCGCTAGTTCCGGAGACTCGATCGTCCGGTTTAAGTTCGGGATTGGTTGGCCACGTGTATTCTCGGTCTTGCAAAATCACCTGCCATCCAATCATACATCGTTGGCCTCGGCCAAACGGAGTCCATTGTCCTCCCGAAGATCGGTCCACACTGGCCCAAAATACTTCCTCGCCTTTCCTTGAAATCGGGCTTAATTTGCGATTTAATCCCTGGTCCACGTACCTATTCCTAATTAGTCATTCCCATCTGGTCAGTATCCCAAGAGTGATCAGCTCCGGGCGAGACTTACGAAAATGAAATATTGAATAAGACTCGTTCTATTCATTCCGAAGATTGAGTCGAATTTCGGGATGTTACATAACATGTCGACCAATTTAATAGCATGCTCCTTTCAGTATCTGTACGTATGCATAATTGAGATGCCGGTATCTTCGATTGATAAATCCTCTTAAATGGATTTTATGCAAGGAACTAACTTTAGGTATTAAAAGCTAGTGAAATGTTCAACATGATTTGAGGCTAATCACATATTCGCCTCAACATGGAAAGCAATAGCTTAGGAATATATTCAAGCGCAACATACCAAATAAAAAGTAGTCAAGACTTTTGTTCAGCATAAACTCATAGACAAGTAATTTTTCTTCACCCTCCGAGTAGCACCTAAGCAGCTGCACGAGGTTTCGATGTTGAAGCTTCACCAGCAGAATGACTTCGTTATGAAATTCTTCAACACTTGACTGCAGCCTTGAGATAGTCTCTTCACCACTATTTGTTGTCCGTTAGGAAGTGTACCCTGAAAGGTTAGCATTTGAAAGTTTAAGTACCCATGAATAGCTTCTAATGACAACTTTTGAAATTACCAAATCAAAGATCTTCAAGCTCTTTTACACTAGAGATCTTTCATGTATAATAACTAACAATACTTGGAAAACTTCACCGAATCCGCCCTCACCCAACTTATTTTGATGAAAGAAATTTTTTGTGGCATCTCGTATGGTGGCTAAATCGTAGTGCAAAGACTTGGCATTTGTAATTTCAATTAGGCCTACACAACGAAACAATACAAGGTGGTCATTTCACCAAATGGCAAAAGCATAGCATAGTACATCCAGCCACATATGGTTTAATCATTCTATCCAAGTATACGGCACAGAAGGTACGTATTTGGTACCGCTTTGATCTTCATGGATGACTCTGTGCATCTTGGTCGCTTTCCTCCGACAGAAACAAGCAAGGGAGAGAAGCAGCACGCCTTTGCTATCAGGAATGGCGACGGCGATCATTATCGCCCTAAATTTATTGCTTTTGCCTACATATGTGCAAACCGTATCTGTATAGCATCGCTCTTTGTGTATATGACTGTATGAGCTTTTAGAAACTGGAATTGCTACCACAGGCTTGAGCAAATGTAGCATATAGAATAAAACAGAAGGAGTACGCTTAAAGAGCAACTGTTCTGAAGAAATGAAGCTGTAATTTATAAAATA